>JAPDPK010000203.1:0-667500 GCA_031772115.1 Heritiera littoralis
TGCAGTGCAGCTTGTTTTTGAATAAGATCCAATTCCATTTCAGCCTCCTCTAGTTCGTATAGCATAAGAAGATCAAATAACCATCCTTGAAGTTCAAAGTGAGAAACAGCAAAACATTTACAAAGTTTACCATAGCCTCTTGGTCAGTTTTTTTTGCAAATATATCAAAGCATGATTGAACAGAAGTTAGATTAGCAAGGACCTGTTATAAATAAATGATGAAAGTTAGAAGTAAAGAAATGAAGAGGCAAAAACACAGCATCATCAGATATTAGTGAGAGTGGGTGATTCATATCAGAATAAACAGAAATTAGACGGGCCAAGTAGAAGGAAGAAAACTATAACGTAAGCACAGCCGATAGTCTAATATATTCTTGTCCAGTTCATATTGTGGTCGATGCCACTTTTCTACCAATAATGTAATACGACAATGAAAAAGAAAAATTAAACAGAAAAGCATAATCACTCTTACCTGAAGAATTGATTCCCGGGTGCTCCCAAATTCAGGGCCAGATTGTTTTGCATAACTTGATGAGAGCAATTCTTTCAGGATCTTTACAGATGCAGTAGGTTCAATTATGATAATGGCTATATAAGTGAATAAGCACAAATTTTGTGGATCAAGAAATTCTAATATACATAAGATTTTATATACTCATATAAACATTTTCTTGCATGTATATCTATGAGTATTAGCATATAATAAAAACATTTTTCTGTCTTGCAGCCAAACACAGCATGTCCTATAAATCATTGCAAATTGTGCTAGAGCATACCTCTTTAGCATTATCTCCATTTCTCAATCTACACAAGACTTGACATGCCTTCTTCAGAAAGTCTGCATTCTATAGAAGGGAAGAAGGAAAAAAATGATTCAAATGCATTCAACATTTGCTTATTTTTTAAGTAAGACTTATACAAAAAAAAATGACACAATCACACAAGTACATACCAGCTTTGGAAAACCCTAAATTCTCAATATTCTCCCAAACTTCTGAGGAATCAAAGAAATATCTTCAGCTAGAGAGTATAGACAAGCACTAGTAATAAGTGCAAATGAAAGTTTGAGTAATGGTCCCTCATGAGTAGGATAAGCAAGCCGGCCCAAGCCATAAAGACTATCGGCTGCTTCAAGGAAGGATTGTAATTGGGGCCTATCAACAAATGGAATATAATCTACAAGAAGTGCCATTGCACATGCCCTCAAATATAATGACACATCTGACGATGCCAGAGCAGCCACTTGATCAATCCCATGTACTTGAGATCAAAAGTGATAGTATCTTTTCAGGAATAGAATGAACTAAACCCGGTGAATCTATCTTACTGCAAAACTTAGAAGACTGTACCATCTTTCCAACATCTACATCTTGTCCTACCAATCTACCCAAGTGCAGAAGCACTATGAAGTGTTGCTCGGTTTCAGGGTGGCTCAGCAGTGCAACAAACATATTAGGAGGAATTTCACTTTCATGAAGGCCGTGGAAGCCTCTCATCAATAAGATTGACAACCAATATCAGTTTGCAAACGCCAAGAGATTTTTGGTGCCTTGCAACAAAAGTTTTTGATTGCATTACAAATAGGATCAATAACATCGTCAAGAAGAAAACCAAGGGACACTCCTAGAAGGCAATCAAACATCACAGATGCAACTTGCCAGCAAGCGTTTTCTTGGAACATCAAAATCGTTCCAGCAAGACCTTCAAGACCAGTTTTCCACTGAGCTGGCAACTGGTCAACTGATTTACAAGGAAAAAAATTTTGACTGTTATCCCCTTCAGCATTATGGATTGCAGGAGCAATTGAAGACAAACATCTTGAGTACATAAAACACTGTGCCAATGTAATAGTCAGCTTCTTTGAAAGCTGAAGATGAAGAGACCAACATTGCTTAATTGTAAGATAAAGCTTGGAAATAAGACCCTCTAAGTCTTTCGTAAACTCCTCTATTTCCTCCTCAGACAGATTGTAATATTTCTCATTCAATATAACAGCATCAGAGTTGTTACTTTCCAGTTTCTCAGAAGTTTCATTTGGAGTAGAGCAATGTATTATATCAATAAGAAACCATGAAAAGGATTCTGTGTGATAACCGCAAATTTCGACTCACAGTGCATATACATTAATATAGTGATTTGAAGTAAATGGATTATGAGGAAATTTTTAGAAGAATTAAGAGAACTATAAAGTAATGTATTAAATGGAAACATTATAAGGAATTTAATGAATTAATTTCATGGGTACAAAACAAGTGTATATTAAAATATATAATACGAAAAATAAATCAAATCGATGTATAAAACATGCATTATACATTAATTTAATAAGAAATGAGAATATCTGAAAATATATGCAGATTAAATGAAAATACAAATATATTATGACATATATATAGATTTGTCAAATATAAAAATATATATATATATATATCCATAACAAATGTATTTGTAATATATATGTATTATATGTAAATATATTTTAATATATATTAACTGTTTAATAAATATAAATTCTATATATATAAAAATATATATGTTACAAGAATATGTATATTAATATGAAATATATTTATAATACAAATATTTGTTGTACATGATATATATATATATATATATATATATATATATATATATATATATATAGGACAAGCTTCCCGAGGAATCTTGCCCACTAATCAAAGTCTGCTGCAGCAGACCAAAAAGGAAAAGAAATATAATATAAAAAAAAAAGAAAAAGTAAAACAAAAATAAAAGGAAGAGAAACGGCAAGCTTCCAAATCGAGATTTAAGTCTGTTCGAGCAGACTTCCAAAAGAAAAAAAAAAGGAAAGACAGATTCGGCAAGGAGCCGACGCCGATGAGAAAGGCAAAAGAAAGGAGCTGCCGGCTTCGAGACTCCTACCGGTAAGGATAAGGAATGAGAGAAAAAAAAAAGAGAGAAAGAAGCTGTTGGGGTCGAACCAGAAATGGAGAAGGGAGAGAGTGGCGCCAGCACTGCCTTCCACCAGCGTCATTGTCGTCGCCGTCGCCCTCCCTACTTAGGGTTGCCGCCGATGAGGCCCAGATCTAGTGGGCATGGGTTGAACCGGTTCAGACCGGTTCAACAAAAAAAAGGAAAAAAAACAAAAAAATATATATGGTAAGAAAATTATTATTATCATTATTATTATTATTTTGTTAAATAATATTGTGAAATTCTAAATGTAAATATGGATTTGAATTTGTAGAAGTGGTACAATAGTGATTGAAGTTTGATTGAGCTTGGGAAAGATTAAATTGCGAGTTCAACGCTAGGTAAGATTTTTGTATACATTAGTCGTAAATTTATATAGAGTTAATTTGATTGATATGAGGTCTTAAATATTTAATTTGAAATTTTGAGGATGTGATTGAGGTTTCAAAAATAGATTTCAAACTGTTTATGGGTTGGCTTAACGGAGGTGTTGGAAATGGTTTGGTGATTATGTGGGATCATTGAAAAATGATTTGTCCATAGTTAAATATATGATATTTTGGTATGACGATTTAATACATATTGCTAGAGTATCGATTGAGTGTTATTAGAATATGGCACAATGTTGATGGAATATAAATGGAATAACGCTAGAGTAGTGAATATAAAATTTATTGATTTCGTGAATTTTGAAATAAATAAATGGCTACGTGTGATAACCGCAAATTTCTGAATTTTTATATTACTTATTTGAGAATTTAATTTTAAATCATCATCATCATCATCATCGTCAGAGCCTTTATCCCAATAGATTGGGGTAGGCTATATGAACCAATATCTAAAATCACGTTAGATCGTCCCTATGTATTCTCTGCCTCCATAGATTCCTATTCAAGGCCATTTGCTCATCTAATTCTAAAACCTCCATGTCTTTCCAAACTACTTCCTTCCAAGTCTTTTTCGGTCTTCCTTTAGTCTTAACCCTTCTCTCAACATCCATAGCCTCTATTCTCCTAACTGGAGCATCTACAGGTCTACGTCTTACATGTCTAAACCAACGTAAACGATTTTCACACATTTTGTCTTCGATAGGTACCACTCCAATCATCTTACGAATATCATCATTTCTCATCTATCCTTTCTTGTATATCCACATATCCACCGTAACATTCTCATTTTTGTTACACTCATCTTTTGTGTATGTAGCCTCTTAGTCGCCCAACATTCACTACCATATAACAATGTTGGCCTAACAACTGTCCTATAAAACTTGCCTTTCAACCATGTAGGAATTCCTTTATCGCAGAACACACCTGTAGCACTTCTCCACTTACTCAATCCAGCATGGATCATATAGGTCACATCACCATCAATCTCTCCATCCATCTGTATTATTGATCCCAAGTATCGAAAATGATCCCGCTTAGGTATCACCACCCCATCTAACTTCACTACATCATGCTCTTCCAGTCGGTTAGAACTGAATTTACACTCCATGTATTCAGTCTTCACGCTGCTTAGTTTAAATCCTTTTGATTCCAACGTTTGTCTCCATAATTCCAACTTTGTATTGATCTCCGCTCTAGTTTCTGCACATAGGACAATATCATCTGCAAACATCATACACCAAGGCACCTTATCCTGGATGGATTTTGTCAGTTCGTCCATAACTACCGCAAACAAGAATGGACTCAACGCTGACCTTTGGTGTAATCCCACCGTGATAGGAAACTCACTTGTTTGCTCCCCACCTGTCCTCACATGTGTCCTTGCGCCTCTATACATGTCTTTAATTAGTTTAATATATTTCAAAGGAACTCTTTTCTTCATTAAGGACCACCAGAGTACCTCCCTAAGTACTTTATCATATGCTTTCTCCAAATCTATAAAGACCATATGAAGATCTTTACCCATCACTCGAAACCGCTCCATAAGTTGTCTAAGCAAATATATTGCCTCCATAGTTGATCGACCCGGCATAAAACCAAATTGATTCTCCGATATCTCACATTCTTTCTTAATCTCCGTTCTATCATTCTCTCCCATAATTTCATCGTGTGACTCATCAATTTTATGCCTCGGTAGTTGGCGCAACTTTGAATATCTCCCTTGTTCTTATATAAAGGTACTAAGATACTCTTCTTCCATTCCTCTAGCATTTTGTTAGTGTGCCAAATCTTATTAAATAGATTTGTCAACCACCTAACTCCTACATCTCCAAGACATTTCCAAACTTCAATTGGGATGTCATCAGGTCCAACAGCTTTTCCATTCTTCATCATCTTTAGTGCCTCTTTTACCTCTGTCTCTTGGATTCTATGCATAAAGCACCGATTTAAATCCTTAAGAGGCACCGAAATATTATCCAAAACTTTATTTTGTCCGTCATTAAATAATTTGTTAAAATAATCTCGCCACCTGTCCTTAATGTCATTATCTTTAACGAGAATTCTTTGATGCTCATCCTTAATACATTTCACGACTCCTAGGTCGCGACTCCTCCTTTCTCTTGCTCGCGCCAATCTGTATATCCTTTTCTCTCCCTCCTTTGTGTTCAACTTGTCGTAAATCTTTTTCGCAACCTTCGTCTTAGCTTCTGCCACAGCCTTCTTTGCCTCCTTTCTTGCTACCTTATATTCCGAAAAACTCTCTTCTGTATTGTTCTTCTTTAAAGCCTTGTAACACTCTCGCTTAGTCTTTATAGCATCTTTTACTACTGCAGTCCACCATGTTGCGTCCTTTCCAGTCGGCACTCTTCCGTTTGATACTCCTAATGTCTCTTTGCCTACCTCCCGAATGCATTTTACCATCTTATTCCACATTACATTTGGGTTCTCTTCTGTTGTCCAAGCCTCTTTTTGAATCCAACTATCTCTACATCTTGTATGACAATCTTCTTTTAGCTTCCACCATCGAATCCGTTCAATTCCTTTTTGTTGGTTCCTTCGATGTCGTCTATCTATCTTCATATCTAGAACTAAGAGTCTATGTTGCGCGGTAACACTCTCACCTGGGATAACCTTACAATCCAAACATCTATGTCTATCCCTACTCCTAGTTAAAAAGAAATCTATCTGACTTGCTCTTGGTCCACTTCTAAAGGTTATAAGATGAGAATCTCTCTTCTTAAACAATGTATTTGCTAGGATTAGGTCATAAGATAAAGCAAAATTTAAGATAGCATCTCCTCCCTCGTTTCTTACACCATAACTAAAACCCCAATGTACTCTCTCAAAACCCTCTCTACTTGTACCTACATGTCCATTAAGATCACCGCCAATAAACAAGTTTTCTCCTATGGGTACTTCTTGTGCTACCTTATCTAAATCCTCCCAAAACTGTCGTTTACTAACCTTATCAAGTCCTATATGGGGTGCATACACACTAATGACATTCAACACCTCTTCTCCTAAAACTAGTTTAGCCAAAATAATCCTATCCCCTTGTCTCTTAATCTGTACAACATCCTTATGGTACTCTTTATCTATAATGATACCTACTCCATTTCGGTCTCTATCTTTCCCTGTGTACCAAAGCTTACATTGCCAAGGTGCTATCTCTCTAGCTTTTTCCCCAACCCATTTGGTCTCTTGGAGACACAAGATGTTAACCCTCCTCCTACTCATAACCTCACAAATCTCACCTAACTTACCACTAAGCGTACCTATATTCCAAGATCCTAACCTAAGCTTATGGTTATGGACTAACTTCTTTACCCACCCCCGTCCATTGTGGTGTGGGAACCTTTGCCTATTTAACACCACATCCAGGCGTCGATGTGGCGCGTCACTTCCGGGCGACGACCTAGCAACCCTTGCCCACTTTTCACTACACCCGGGCTCCGATGCAGTGCGTCGCTGTGTAGGGGACGCCCCAACGATGTTTTGATATTGGTTCATTTCATGAGATTGGACTAGTTTTTAAGGCTGGTTGTCCAAACCTACCGCCACCCTCCTCCTTTACCCGGGCTTGGGACCGGCTGCGTTAACTCACACAGGCGGAGTTGAGAATTTAATTTTAAATGTGAAAGATAAATTAAAGTAAATAAAAGAATTATTTACAAGATGGAATATTGTTGGAAATTTAGTAAATAATGAAGTTAAGGAATTGATAAATTATATGGAGGAAATTTAATTTGGATAACTGGAAATCCAAATTAAGTAAGAAAATAAGGAAGAAAATATATATATATATATTGTAAATACAATATATATAGTATTATTTCAATTATATCAAAATATATAAATGTAATTTAAGTTAAAAGTATGTAGATATATATATATTAAATATATATGTGTTAATATATAATATATATCTATAAAATATTATATAGTATGTACTATATAATATAATATTAATATTATATTTATAAAGTAAATTATAAATATAATATATAACAAAAATAAAATAAAAATAAAACAAAAACAAAAAAAGAAACAGAAACAGAAAGGGAAATCGGGAGAAACCCCGATTTCCTTTCCCGTTAAAATAGCCGGCAGCAACAGCTGCCACCGCCGGCCAAGAGAAGAAGAGAAGGGAGAAAGAGCGACGTCGCCGGCGAGAGGAGAAGCAAACAACGATGGCCGGTGACGGAAAGAAGAAAAGAAACGGAAAGAAAACGAAACAGAAACCGGCGGAACCAAGAGGAGAAAAGGAAAAGAGATACGGCGGTGCCGGCGGAATTGGCTACCGCCACTGTCATCGAAGCATCGCCGGAGGGAGAGGAAGAGGACGGATGCCACCGGAGGCGCGGTGAACGACAGAGGAAGGCCGGCGAAGAGGAAGAAGAAACCGAACTTATTCAGCCTCAATCCGCCGTCGTGCCGTCGATCCAAAGCAAACGGAGGGCACCGGCGAGTTCGTCTCAACGCCGGCTAGCTGAGGAGCAGCTGAACCGCTGGAGAACCGGTCGCCGGCGAGGAAGGAGGCAGACCGGTCTAACGGGAAAGGAGGAGGAAAAAAAGAAAAGAAAAAGAAAAGAAAAAAGGAAAAAGAAAAAGAAAAAAGAAAAGAAAGAGAAAGGAAAGAAAAGAAAAAAAAAGGAAGAAAAAGCGGAAAAGAAGAAAAAGAGAGGAAAAAATAAGAATTTCAAAAATTACGGGAAATCTCGAGAATTCGAAAACCCGAGAATTACGAGAATCGGTAAGAAATTCCGAAAAGTGATAAATTATTTAAATAATTTATTTATTTAAATAATTTTGGAAAAATTCTAAATTTTAGAATTTTAATTCCAGAAAATACCCTCGATGACCGAGCCGATGGAATCGGGCGAGGTGAACACGGGCGCGACGAACGAGGTGGTCGCCGACCCAAAACAGGTAAGGGATGCATGTGCAGCACTGTAAGGATATTTAGTCTGCATGATTTTAATTATGAAATATTTTATGAAAATATTTATGAAAATATTGCGATGAATGATTTGGTTGGAAATTTTAAAATATTCATGTTTTCGAGAATGGTGATAATGAAATCACCGAAAAATCTGTTCGAGAATGGTGATAATGAAATCACCGAAAATTCTCTTGATATGTAAGCTATATGTAATACGAGATGGAAAATGAAAGGAAATAAAGTGAATATTTTTATATAATTCTTAAATATTCACTAAATGGTTTTATAACCTTTATGGTTTTAAATGATGAAAATATATATTTTTATAAATTCCATAAAGGTTTTCTGATGATGAAAAATATGGTTTTGAGACTAGTTGGCATCCTATCATGCTGATATGTGATATGTGACATGTAATATGTGATATGTGATATGTAGTCCCGACCGACACCTGATCAGTGATCCGCCGAGGACAATTATAGACTATGGCCATAGATCTGTCATGATGATTTTATACCCTTCGGGGTCTATAGCATGATACGAGTAATGACCCAATGGACGGGTTGGGCGTGCCTCAGTCTCCATATATGAAAATGTTTTATATGATATGTGATATGTGAAATGTAAATGTTTTAGATAATATGTGAAATGTAAATGTTTTACATGATATGTGACAAGTTAAATGAAAGAGATGTACAACATTTTACAAAATGCTTATTTCAGTACTGAATTTAGTACTACGAGATGATTTCATATGATATGTGATACGAATATGTAATATGTTTTCAAAAGGAAAAAGAGGTTATAAGTCTAATATTCTTACTATGATTTTCAATTGAATATTAGACTATATGTGACAAGAATATGTGATATATTTTCCAAAAAGGAAAAGAGGAGGAAAATAAATCTAATATTCTTATTTTAGCTTTTAAATTGAATATTAGATTTAAATGATATATATGTTATACGAAAAGGATTTAATAGCGGATTTTGCTATTTAAAGTACTGTACTAATTATGGTTGTACTGTAAAATACGAAATGAGTTTTAAATGAGAATGATGAGAATTTAACTAATATTCTTTTCAAAGGATATATGAATATTAGTTATTTTATTTAAATGCTTTATTTTATAAAAGTATTATTTTGAAGATAATATGAAAATGATATGAAATGAAAAGGTAAAAGGATATAAATTTCAAACAAAAAGAAATTTATTACTCTCTACAGTTGCTTCTAGGCTCCGGGACAAGATAGGTATTTCAAAATACCTACCTTACTCTATCCGGATCCCTAGCCGACTGTAGTATCTTTCCTACATGCGAACCTAGAGCCCATAGGAAAAATGAAAAAGTTTTTCAGCATATAGGAAGCTAAATATCAAGTATGCATATAATTCCCTTACTGAGCCGTGGTTTGCTCATCCCTTAATTTTAACATTTCAGGTTTTTGAAGACTGAGAGTCTGACACTTAAAGGATTTCGGCTGCGCATTTGGGGACGATGCTACAGCTAGATTTATTTAATAAGGTATGATCATTTATTTTCTATATCTAGACTTACCTACAGTACTACTTCCTTATGAATTAAGATAGGGGATGTGATTCATATTATAATTTAATATGAAATTTTGTATATGTAAAAGAAAAGTAAAGTATCACAGATAGCCCAACCATATAAGATGTAAAGAATAAGATGAAAAATAGGGTCACGGGCTGTGACACTACGTGAAATTTTGAGATTAGCTTTAAGCAAGATATCATTTTTAATTTTAATTTTATTAAGATATTTCTATAAGTTAGAATTAGACTTATGTTGTACAATAACGAGTTAGTTTGCATTATCATGATATATCGTTAAGAATGTCTAAATTGTTGAAATAATAAGAAATTAAAATTGTTAGGTGAGGAGAACATTATTGGATATGGATTTAATATGTTGGTGGATAATGAGATAAATATGGAATGTATGGAATAATAGAAGATTGGTGGTGAAGTCGAATTCGAAAACGGAAATGATTTGGTAACGGATGCAGTTTTAGCGTTAGTTAGGAAATAGACCAAATTACTATCGTATTAGAATTTTGAGAGATCTCTAAGATGTATAATATTATGTAAAGGTAATTTTGGATATTAAAAATATTTAAATGACTTTTTTGTAGTTCAAGAGTGAGTTGGTGACTGGATTTTACGAGCCTGATTTTAAATATTGATTGTCGGATTGCTTGGCTTAGCTACGACTGTGCTCAATTGAGGTAAGGGATATGTATAAGGAACGTAGGAGATACTGAAATGATTTTAAAATCAACCGCATTGTGTTTTATGAACTATGTATGCTTTGCAAGAGACTTTAGAAATTTGATATCGTTATGTTATCGAATTTTCGTAAGAATATTGATTTCTACGATTTCAACTAAAAAGCTAAGAAACGTTTTAAGGATAGAACTTTCTTAAGGAATTCAATCTTGAAAATATTAAATTGCATGATTTTAGCATATTCATGAATTTTTAAATTAAATTTTATTTTATGGAAATTACCAAAATTTAGTGTTTTGAAAATATTTATGAAAAGTTATGAAGTTTTCGGATTTTTGAAATTCCTTGCATTTTAATTGATTTTGGAACCTCTGTGAGTTTTGGAAATGCTTTTTCGAATTTGGATTTTATGAAACTCTGCATTAGTATGAATTTTCTAAGGAATTCGGTTTTTGTTGAAAGCTTATTTAAATTGCATGATTTTAAAGATTTGTGACTTTTCTATTTTAAATTTTGTTTTATGGATTTATTATAAATCATGGCACTAAACCTATTTTCTTTATATACATTTTGGAAATTACTAAGTTTTTGAATATTTGGAAAATAATTCTGATTTTATGCAACAATCTGCTTTATGAACTCTTATGAATATTTGTATGATTTGACTTACTGATTTGAACTCTGAACTACGAAACCTTTTGTTTTGAGACATTGGCTAACAGTTATCTTGTAGTATCTGGACTGCTATATATTTTGGATCCGACAAAATCTGGCTGTAGAGTGACCTTCGGGGCCTACAATATCTAGCTGCAGTGTGACCTTCAGGGCCTGCAGTATCTGGCTATAGTGTGACTTTCGGGGCTTATAGTATCTGGTTGTAGTGTAACCTTCGGGGCCTACAGTATTTGTATCTGATATGTATTCTACGCGCTATATTGCTGTGTGATTTGATCCAGTCCGCAGCAGTCACAGATGACACTTGATCAGTGTTCACTGTAGACCACTTGAACTGTGGCCATACGTCTATCTGTTATTATCCTTATGGGATATCTTTGCTGCTTGATGTATACCGAGTTATTGCCATGTCTCCACTATCAGTTATTTTATGATTTTTGTATGATTTATGAACTTCTGATATTTAAACTCTGAACTCCGAAATGGCTTTCTGAATTCAATATGATTTCTGAATTTTTGATATCTGGATTTCGAAATTGAAATGTTTTGCTATGGATATATATGATTTGATTTGAAATACGACATAATTTTTAAAGTTGACTGTTTTACATATCTGCATAGCATGGCTTTATTAATTAAAATTCTGTTATACTGATTTGATTTACATTTGATTTTCAGAATACATGAATTCCTTTTCTGAGGAAGTTCTCTGTTTTGGGAAATATCCCTTATGTTTTAGAACTTATTAATTGTTTTCAGATACTTGCATATAGTTTACAATATCTGTCTCTTTATGTGTATTTCTTACTG
Source organism: Heritiera littoralis (assembly GCA_031772115.1). Lineage (NCBI taxonomy): Eukaryota > Viridiplantae > Streptophyta > Magnoliopsida > Malvales > Malvaceae > Heritiera > Heritiera littoralis. The sequence continues at coordinate 12,021 of JAPDPK010000203.1, forward strand.
GGCTTTCCAAAAGCTCACTTCCCCTCTCCACCTTTTGGATAGCATGCAGTAAGAGATTATATGAGGGGTTCTACACATCCTTTGAGGTTTTTGTCTTCCTTTGAAGGTATGTGATATACAGTATTCCGTTTTATGTTCAGACTTATAATTTCAGTACTTTTATAGTATGAGGATGTAATTAAAGGAAGTATATAATATCGTTACGATTTACAATAATGCATGCAAATTGGGCAGAGATATATTTAGTCAAGTAGAATGATTTAAAATTATAAATGCATGCTTAGTAAGAGAATTTGACTGGGACTTAAGGTAGCTAAAGTACATTGACTTAGCTAATATAATATTAGCTTAAGAATTGATTAGTGACACTACGTACAGTCCAATCAACTGTAAGAAAAAAGAAAAAATTAGTCTAGATTTTGGTAAAAAGGGATGTTACATTCTGAGCCACTTTCACCCAGTGTCCTGGGGTCAGAACAGGGGAGCAAATGAAGAGGAATAAAACTACAGACTCTTAAATTCTGAAGTAATAAAACTTTGCAACTTCCAATGACACAATTAAAGGCAACGAGGTAGTGACGAATAGAAGTAGTTGGATCAAAAGCAGTAAAATCAACCCATATTTTAATGACTGCAATATTTCTCTTTTACGTTGGAAGGATAAATCTGGAAAGACAGAAGCCAGAATGAAAATTGTCAATGCTCTGCTGAATACTTCTTCAACAGAACTGTCTTGATTATCATTTCTTTGTCTGATGTTACTGAAAAGCTCATCAAAGCATAAAGACTCAAAATTGTGACAAGAATCGCCAACCAACAACCAACAATTGCTCCTCATCAGATATCTTATGCAATTAATATGAGATAATTGGCTTTAACAGATGCAATACAGAATCAACAAAAGACACGTCACAGTAAGGGGCTTTACCAAGGGATACCAAAACTTGCATCACTCTTGGTATATCAGGCACCAGTGCTTCCATGCGCTCTACAACAATAACTTCTAGTAAATAAAGAATGACTGCCTTGGCGTTCTTTGCAACACACCCCTTCAAAAGATTAGAAGTAATCAGCGAAGTAGCTTGTTCCTTGTGAAAAAAGGCCATGAACACAAACCCAAAAACCAGCGCAAAATATTAGGCATAAAAGCAGTAGGTAGTGATCTCAGCTGCAACCTAACAGCTTCCAAAATGATCTCCCAAAAAGCTTCAAACTGCTTTTTCATATTTGAAAAGAATTTTCAGAGATCAAGGTAGATGACACGCAAAGATTGATCTCCATGCTGCCATCAGCAAGTTCAAAGCCATTAGGTATTGGATAATCCTTTTTACCCCCAGATTGTTCAATCTTTCAATCTTCCATGTTTAGGATCAACATATTTATCCACTACTGCAAGCTCATCTGCAAATATAGAGAGTAAATATGTCAGTTCAGACAAGTACGAAGTTAGGAAAAGGCGCTCCTCTATGAACTGTTTTGCATTTCAAGATACTGCCATCCACCCAAGGAAGCGAACAAGAGGGGAAGTAGAATGAGAATATGTGGATATTTTCTGCATCCAGGCTGATGGAGGAATTAAGTTTCCATGGCGGAAGCCATTGTTGATATTGACCGCAGTTTGATGCAACACAGCCACCATTTGAAGCAATTAACGATCTTTGCAGCAATATCCAACGAAGTTGAATTCCATGTATCTTTTCAAGATTCAATTGCCACTTGCCTTCTTTGGACCAAAAATACAAAGATTTTAACATTCCATTAAGGCAGTTAACAGATTGCAATATGATATCAATCACATGTTCAGGGTTGCAGTGCAGCTTAGTGGATGAGTGCAACAGAAACACAAGACACTGCATGAGAATTTCATGCAAAGAATGTTGTTTTCCTTGCCATCGCTTAATCAGAAAATTACACAATAACGCTTGATTTTGTCGAACCAAGTTGAAAGCAGCCATCGACTGTATATCAAAGAGAGACATCTCTATGATTTGTTCATCAGATTCTGCAGAGCAGCTTTGAGTGCAATTACTAATTTGTCAGTCATGTAACAGCTAGTGGCCACAACATATTCAAATTCCTAACACTAGTTTTTTTTTTTTCTTTTCCTTGAAAGAAAAAGACTAAAATAGTATTCATGTTCAACTTACCAGTGCAAAGCGAATCCACAAGTAACACCCCTCAAATCTATCATAGAGAGATCTACAAGATTTTCAGCTGAACAAAAAAAATTGAGATCGGGTTTCCATGAAAACAAGATATTTGTACATAACGGCATGGAGTGTAATTCATAGGATACATAATATCACGCCGAGGTGCTCCACAGTGGGGGCGAACTTTTACAAATGCCTCTGGCTGTAAAGAAAAATCCACTCAATAAACCATGCAACTAAATTACTTGACAAAAATTGAAGCTTATAATCTGACATGCAGCAATGCTACAATGATCCCCAAGATAAATATCACATGGCAATTAAAATAACAACCAAAGGTGCAAGAATGTAAGCCATTGCTATGCTAAATTTGATGATTCCGGGGAAAAAAGGATGGGTCTAATTGATTTATCAGCATGAACCTTTCAAAATAGAAATAGTTCTATGCAGCAAAGAAGCAATAATAAAAACATTATGCATTCTAGTCTAGCTCTTATTTAAAGTTACGAACTCCTATCATGCTAGTTATTTTCAAGGCTTCTTGGTTGGGACTTATCTATACCCTGTGCTAGCTCACTCCATTCATTTGCCTTCATATTGAGTCAAATCTCCTTTTCAAAGGTCTCAGAAAATGGATACATCTATGTGATCCTTCAAAGGCTCTTTGGATGCTTTAGGAGACTCCTACAACCATGGATCAAAAACTACTTAGTCTGAATTATTCAGCCTTTTGTTCCCCCACCAAACTAAAGAACAAGCAAAGCTAATGCAAGATGTATTATTATTATTATTATTATTAGACTTAGAAGAAAGTAATTCAAAAAGATATTGAGATATTAGAGTTGGATGAATGCATAGCTTTGGATAGGAATGTGTGAAGGAGGAGAATTCATATGGATAATTTAAAGTGATTTCAGATATTGGTTCATGTAACCTACCCAATCTATTCGGATAAAGGTTATGATGATGATGATAGTGATTTCAAATTTCACCATTTGCATCTCAATTCGAATGTCTATTAATGCAGGGAATCTAAGGCCCGATCTCCAAGTAACACAAAAAACGATATTTCCATTTGGTAAACCAGTCATAAGAGCCAAAAAGTATGCCAATTATATTGCAAATGATGAGATTGATCAATTATAAGCCAAAGAATAAAAAAGTCCTAAAGACTTCCGTTTAAGAAGTAAATGTTACTTGTCAGCTCTCAAAGTGGGAAGTTAAAGGTCAGAGAAGGGCAATTAGTCATTGCCCAAAATTAGTGTTCTTAGGACCAAAAAAACAATGTCAGTTCCAATTCAAAAAAAAAAGTATGCAACTCTTACTCTGCAAGGGTCAAGGAAATTAGACTCAGTAGTCCACAACAAGCCTTCTTAACTATAATTTAGCCTTAATCTCTTGAGTGCATATTTGAAGAGTTTACCTCAGCTTTAATACTTAAGTTATTTCTTCGGAATAATCCTCCCACAAATTGCTCACGTAGCTTCTGGACAAAAATTATTTCACTATTCAATATATTGTGAGAAAATTAACCTTTAGCCATCTGCAAAGAAAGAAAACTCATCTTTTTTGCAACAGGTTTTGTTTTGTTCTGTGTGGTTTTTCTACTTTATGGATGAAACTAAACGTAGCATATAGCAAGAAGTGGTAATAAACAAAACATCACAGGAATACGTAAAGACAATACTTGGTAGAATCCATACACATCTAGAATGACCTCGACTGTATGGTGTATAGAAGTTGCAAACAGTTATAGTAATAAAATAAAGTAAGCATGGATGATTAGATAAATTTAGAACATAAGAATCAAATCATACCAAAAGAAGTCAAACCTAAATGGGAATTAGTTGAAGACCCAACCTTATAGCGTAAGCCAACAACTCTCTCCCATTCAAGCACAGATTTGTTATATACACTATATGTAACAACAGGCAAGGTTCCTGTGAAGAAGGAAATAAAGTACGTAAACATTTAGACATGAGTAGATAATTTCTAAAGACATATGCTCATTAAAGTTCCTGTTAAAAAGATTTGACATCTGCATAATATTTACAATGAACATAAGGACAGCAAGAATCAATCAAGCAACACCGCTGGTAAAGTCTTAACTCTCAAGGCAGTTTTAATCACTTGAACCTTTTATTACAAGATTATAAATGGAGTTTGGAACTTTAATTAATAGGAAATCAAGAAAAACAAGACTATAAATGGCTTTATTACATCCACGAAGAGTATTCACCTATGGGAAGTATACATGTATTAACATCCACAGTGCTGTAATTTCACAAATTTAGCAAAAACAGCAATGTACTCAAGATTCTGTATAACTTCTTGATTGATCCAAGAGTAGAAATCAATGTCCAAAACAAAGATGTTTACTAAACTAACAGGCTTTCCCGTCAAAACAAGAAGTAATTATGTAAAAATTCATTCAAATGCCAAAACAAAACAATACACAGACAAAACCAAAAAACGAAACCTCAAGTAAATAGGCAAAGAACCAAAATTTAAGCAGCAATGCAAGAATAATGTAATGACCTTGACCATGAGGGACAGACCAGCAACCAACAAGCCTACAGTCAAGTGCAGTAAAGAGATGAGTATGGAGCTGAATAAGGAAGAGCCAAAGAATGAATTGATGATTGAGCAAGCTGGAGCTGTCAAGGAAGGGGACACAGATGAGAGAATGGTGTAACGATTTTGCTGAGTTGGCAGATAATGTCAAAATTGATTTTGTCCTTATTACAGCAGTCATATTATGGTATTCCAAAATGAGCTTATATGTAACACCTGTACTGAATACATCACTATGATTGAAATACCACAAATTCTCTCATCTTCTTCTCTGCTTCTCTTCTTTTTCTTATTCTTCTGTTCTCTGTTGCTATTTTATTTGCTTGGTTCATCAAGCTAGTCAGTCCAATCCGTGATATTGTGACAATCTGGCATCAGAGCGGGTTAGAATCCAACAGAAAACTGGGTAAAGGCAAGAAAAGTATGCTGATGGCAGAAGGAACCAGGCTTAACTCCTTACATGAATAGGTTCAGGCGTTACAAAGCTAGTTGGAATCCTTGAAAGTTACAGAAAATACTGTTCCTAGATTGTAGGAGGAACAGAAGAGAGGTATAGAAACCCAGTGGCCGAGAATCAAGCTTATTTGAGCTGAATGTTACAGTCACTTCTTCATAGAGAATCCATTCAATCTCAACATGATCTGGGAGGAAAAGGGGCACCTGGCAGTTCTCAACCATCAACATTGCCATCAAACAGAAAGGAAGGTAAAGAACCAGTAGAAATTACTATTATTGGTGATAATGGGAAATACAACTATAAGCCAAATGAACCAAGAATATTGCTCTTTAAGCCATAGGATGCTAACCCTTTTAACCTTCAAGATAACCTTCTTACTATTAGACACAATAACCTAACCAAAAATATAAACACAAACAACCCATTGAATGCCTCTACCCTTCAACCCAAAATAGAACTACCTGTGTTTACCGGTGAAAACCCCAGGGGTTGGATTCGAAAATGCAAAAAATATTTCTCGATTTTTGCTGTGATAGAACAACAGAAACTAGAGTTAGCAGCCATGTACCTGGCTGGAAAAGTATAGGTTTGGTTTGAAGGCTACGTCATGCAAAGGGAAAGAGTCACTTGGCAAGAGTTTGCTAGTGATTTATGTTAAAGGTTTTTTGCCAAGACTTACTCTGATGTGGTGGAGGAATTTAACAAGCTGACTCAAAAGGCTACTGTTGAAGACTACCAAGAAAAGTTTGAGGAGCTTTGGCCTTACATGCTATAGCTTAATCCTTTATTGGGAGAAACTACTTTGTTTCAAGTTTTGTCAGTGGGCTAAAGGAAGTGTCGTAACGATTTTTGTCTGGAAATCAATCGCTAGACATTAAAAATTAGAAGTCGCTACCAATCTTTTTTACTAGGTGTGATTGGCCACCAATTTGACTCTGAGGATAACGCTTAGTCTACATTCCGAGAATTAGGTTCGGGAGTACAGTTACGTGTGGGGAAGGGATTAGCACCCCACAACGCCTATCCGATGGACAATACCAATTAATCACATGTTATTCTAAAAGGTCTTAACTAAAATGCTCTTCTATTCTTTATTATTTTATTTATTATTTTTCAAAAATTGAGAATTTTCTTAAATATATTCCGACACTTTCGGTATAATTTAAGAAATTCTCTCACCTCAAGAGTATTCAAGAAAATCACTTATTCTCTTGAAGAGGCTCCGTCGTCGGTTTTAATTTCAATATTTTTAGATAAAAGATTTTTACTTTATCTTGAACTCTAAATTTAAATATTTTACCCCCTTTTTTAAAATATTTTATTTTTATATTTTATTATAATATTTTAAAATCTCTCCAACACTTTTGACGAGGTAAAGTTCCTCACTTAGGAATTCTTTTTTTAGAAAATCATTGTATGAAAATTCTTTTCAAGTTAATTATTAAAAATAAGATTTTATAGTTAATTTTATTACTACGAAAAATTCTATATTTATTTTATATAAATTATCTTCTAAATTTTTATTTGCTTTTCCCAACACCTTTGGGAAAGTTATAGAAACAATCCCTCGCTTAGGGATTTTTAGGAAATTTAATATTATTTTTTATTCATTTATTAATCTATTTTTTTTAGAAAATGGTATTCATCAAAGTTTTAAAGTAAATTTATCGTATTAACCTCCGATATTTTTTTGTTTAAAATTTTTATTAAAATATTTTAAAATCTTTCCACACTTTGGAAAGATTTAAACATGATTTCTCACTTAGGAATTTTTTTGAAAATCATTTCTTGCTCGTTTTAAAAATTAGAATTAGTTTCAGTTATATTTAATGGAAAACTCCATATTATTGTTTTGAAAATATTTTAAAATTACTTTTACATATTTTTTATTTTCTTTATTAAAAAGTAAGCCTTACCAACACTCTTGGTAAGTATTTAGAGATAGTTCCTCACTTAGGAACCTTTTTATTTTTTATTTTTTTGAAGAACATTATTATATTTCTTTTATATAATAGAAATTTTATTAAAGTTTATAAAAATTATTTTTTCATTTGCAAGTTTTATTTTAAGTCTTATTTTGAAACAAACCCTCCAACACTTTTGGAAAGTTTTAAATTTAAAAAATTCCTCACTTAGGAACTCTTTAAAATTTATTATATATCATTTTTGAACATTATAACTCAGTATATTTTCTGATATCATATAATTATTTATCTTTATATAAAATTACATATTTTTGAATATTTTAACATCTTACCACACTTTGGTAAGATTTGAAGAAAACTCCCCACTTAAGAGTTTTAAAAAAAATTCGTTTTTTGAATTTATTATTTTTTTAAAAAGTTTTATTTATTTATTATTTTCAATTATTATTATTATTATTATTATTATTATTATTATTATTATTATTATTTGCTTTTCTTTTTATGAATATTTTATTTACTTTTAACCTCCAACAAGCTCAAGTAATTATAAATACACATGCATATATGAATAAAAAAAAGCTAAAATCTATTATATAATAAAACATAAGAAAGCCCATTTAAGGCACTTTCACCGTGCAAATCAAACAAAAAGTAGCTATAGAAGAGGATACTACTTCAGCACAATAACCCACACTCACACGTCAACATCAACTAAAATGAACAATACTTAAATAATAAAGAAATAAGAATTGAAAAGTAAAAAAAAAATAAAGGCATAGGAAGAGCCTCATTTTATCATCAACTAAAATAAAAAATTTGAAAAGCAAATAAAACAAAACAATAAAAGTAATAGAAAGAACAAAAAAAATATATAATAATAATAATAATAGAAAGAAGAGCCTCATGTCACTATCAATCTTAAATAAATAAATAAAACAAAGTTAAAAAGCAAATAAAACAAAACATAAAACTAATAGAAAGGAGAGGCTCACAGAATCGGATTCTTACCTTCCTCTCTGTTTCGTTATTCAACTTTTTTTTTTAGCTTCAGATCGGACTTCTCTCTTGCCACACCGTGGCAGTTCGGTCAATCACCAGTAGCGTCGTCACCTGCTCCTCTACTAGTTGCGGCCTCCACGTGATCTCCTCCCGTCGCGACTGCTTCGCTGGTTCTATCTATTTAGATCAAATCTGAGTTTTTGTGTCTTGAATTGTTAATTCTCAGATTTTTGGATCTATGTGATTGTGTAAATGCTACTATTTTTTGGATGTTGAAAACAATATCCCTCTCTGTGTGTTCTCAGGAGTGATTTTTGATTGCACACCGAGAGAATTTTTTTTAAGCTCCTTTTCTTTTCTTCCTGTTTTTGTCTCTTATCTCACTGTCCCTGTGTTTTGTTTCTATATTTCTCTCCCTTTTTCTTCTGTTCTCCAGCCCTTTAAATAGGTATTTGATGTCCAAAAAGACAGATAAAATCCCTAAGATCCAAGGATTATAATCCATTTTTTTGACCGATGATCTTCAGAAAAGTTGGCTCCTCTTAAATGTTGATGAAAATTGGTTTGAAAATGGTGGCTCTTGCGTGAAGGCCATGGCTAAAGAAGACGGTCTATAGGATCTTTAGACCATGATTTTTCTGAAACTGGTGCTCTTCCCTGTTCTTTCCTCTCTTCGAGCAGCTTTCGGTGTGTATTTAGTCAATGAAAACGGATCAAATATTCAGATATTATAATCAACCTGTAAATGGGCTTTAAATGCAGATGGTATTTGTCAATGGAATTGGTGGGATGACAGGGTTATTTTTAGGGTGGCCGGTTGCAACCTTCTTTGCTGGTGTCGGCACCGGCACCAGACTAGCCCCTCTTTTTTTTTAATTCATTATTTTATTTTTTTATTTATTATTGTTTTGTTACAAATTGTCTAAAAAATTGAATATTTAAAATACTAATTTTCTTTTTTATTTCTATTTTAATTTTAATACAAATTAATAAAATAAAACATATGGGCTTAGATATTTAAATCTAACAACCCAACTTCAATTAATTTGGGTCATTGGATTTTGGGCTTCAGCCCAATTAATTTTCACAAATCAAGAAAAAGGCCCAATTATTGAGGATAAATTCGGAATCGATCTTGAAAGACAAAATTCGATCTTCATGATACTTGAATTAATTTAAGCTTCAAATTCATCTCGAAAGCCAAATTATTCGAAATTAATTCAAACACACGATTAAATCGAGCAAATTTCAATATCAAAGTACTAAGACTGAAACAAGATCCAATCCAAATATATTTACAATTTCGGACAAAATTAGGTGTTTACAAGAAGACCTTAAGCTAAGAGTCAAGGTTAATGAACCTTTAACACTAGCTGCTGCTTATAGACAGGCTAGGCTACATTTGCTTTACTTGGAGGTTAAGCATAAAAAATACAAGCAAATACCAAAACCAAACACTTCACCTAACACTAGTACCTACCTGAAACCTCCCTATACACCTTGGAACCAACCACAAAGAAGCTATACCAGCACCCAACCCGTAAACAGTAAACCTACACTCATGGAACAGAGAAGAGCTTGGAATTTGTGTTTTAAATGTAGGGACAAATTCACCCCTGGTCATACTTATAAACCAAAACAACTAAATGCCATTAGTTTTGAAGAACTAGTAGAATAGGCCAAAGATAGTAGCAATGAGGAGCAAAACACTGGGCAGGAAAAAGAAGTAGAAGTTCTGGAAAATGCAAAAGGAGTTTTAGAAATCTCCATCAATCCTTTCACTAGGCAAGCAGATCATAGCACCTTAAGGATTTGAGGGAGTATCAATGGTAAACCATTGAGTGTGCTCATCGATAATGGCAGCACTCACAGCTTTGTAACGCCTTATTTGGCCAAGGAAGGGGTATAGGTGATGAAAACACATCCTCTGACCATAACAATAGCCAATGGTGAACAATTGTACAATACTGCTCAATCCAAGCAATTGAGATGGCTGATGCAAGGACACTTTTTATGCATGATCTGAGGGTTTTGCCACTAGGAGGAAGTGACATGGTCTTTGGTGTGGACTGGATGAAAAATTTCAACCCTTTAGTCATTGACTTCAATGAGCTAACGTTGGCTTTTAAAAAAGATGGACAGGAGGTAGTTCTTAAGGGAGATAGCCATGATACTAGCCTCAAATTTATCTCAGGAGAAAGGTTACAGAAGTTAGCGAGGAGAGATCAAGAGATGCTAGGAGAATTATATGTGTTAAGTGCTGAGAGCTATGAAATTACAACTCTACCATAGCTTGAACCCCTACTTTCTACCTATGCAATATATTTGAAAAGCCTACTGGTTTACCTCCAAAAAGAAGCCATGATCACAGCATACCCTTGAAACCTGGGTCCCAACCAATCAACCTAAAACCCTACAGGTTCCCACATCACCAGAAAACTAAAGTCGAAAGGCAGATAGCAGACATTTTATCCTCTTTTATCATCCAAACTAGCACCAGCCCTTTTGCTTCACCTTGTCTCTTGGTTAAGAAAAAGGATGGTTCTTGGAAGCTATGTGTAGACTACAGCAACTCCATGCTATGACAGTCAAAAATAAATTTCCTATACCAGTGGTTGAAGATCTTTTAGATGAACTTAAGGGAGCTAGATATTTCTCAAAAATTGATCTCAGTTCGGGATATTGGCAGATAAGGGTGAAGACAAAAGATATACCAAAGACTGCATTCTAGACTCACCTAGGCATTACGAATTCAAGGTAATGCCCTTTGGTTTAACAAATGCTCCTGCCACTTTTCAATCCTTAATGAACCACATATTTGCTCCATATTTGAGGAAATTTATGCTATTTTTTTTTATGACATTCTTGTCTATAGTTCTGACTTGGAAAAGCATATAGAACATTTGCATATTGTGTTTGGTTTATTGAAGCAACATAAATCGTATGCAAAGAAAAACAAATGTTTCTTTGGCCAAAGATAGGTTGAGTACTTGGGGTATCTCATTTCTACAGATGGAGTGGTAACTGACCCTAAGAAAATAGAAGCTATACAGTTATGGTAGCAACCAAAGAGTTTGAAATCTTTGAGAGGTTTTCTTGGTCTGGCAGGTTACTATAGAAAATTTAGCAAGGGCTATGGTGAGATTAGCAAGCCACTGACCAACATGCTTAAGAAGGACGAATTTCATTGGTCACCTAAAGCACTTGAGGCCTTTCATCAACTCAAAGTTGCCATGAGTTTTTCCCCAGTGTTGGCACTTTCGGATTTCAATAAGCCCTTCTGTTTAGAGACTGATGCGAGTAACAGTGGAATTGGGGCTATTTTATCTCAAGATGGTAGGCCTATTGCCTACATGAGCAAGGCTCTTGGTCCTAAACACATTGATTTATCCATCTATAAGAAAGAATATTTGGCTATTCTGATGGCAGTGAGCAAATGGCGACATTACTTTGAAGGAGGCCCTTTTATCATTAAGACAGACCATGAGGCACTAAAGCACCTCTTGGAACAAAAGCTAACCACCACCATCTAAAAGAAAGGGCTTACCAACTTGTTGGGGTTGGACTATACTATAATGTATAGGAAAGGAAGAACTAACTTGGTAACTGATGCCTTGTCTAGATAGTTTGAATGTGAGGCACAACATTACAGTTTACATTCAACCACTATAGTTCTTGAATGGGTAAAAGAAATTGAGTTGAGTTACAAGGAGGACAACTTTGCTCAAGATCAGATTGTGGCTTTGACTGTTCAATTAGTAGCTAGTTCTCAATATTCATTCAACAATGGAATATTGAGATATAACAAGAGGGTATATATGGGCTGTACTAGAACACTTAAAGAAAGATTAATACAACTCCTACATGACTCTCCCCAAGGAGGTCATTCAGGTATACAAGCCAAATATCACAGGTTGAGATTATATTTTTATTGGCCTTAGATGAAACAGCATGTTCGGGAATATGTATTGCAGTGTGATGTTTGTCAAAGAAACAAAGATGAATGTGTACCCTACCTAGGACTCTTACAGCCCATTCTAGTTCCTAAACAGGCTTGGGAGTTGATCACAATGGATTTTGTAAAAGGCCTACCTACTTCTCAAAAATTCAATTGCATTCTGGTTGTTGTAGATAAATTCACTAAGTATGCTCATTTTTTGCCACTTTCTCATCCATGCACAGTAATTGATGTAGCTAAACTATACTTGAGCCAAGTTTACAAGTTGCATAGAGTACCTAAGGCTGCCATATCAAACAGAGATAAGGTCTTCACTAGCCTCTTTTGGCAAGAGTTGATGAGATTGTTAGGGACGACCGTTTATCTCAACATTGCCTATCACCCAGAGTATGATGGGCAATTCGAGAGGTTAAATCAATGTTTGGAGCAATATTTAAGATGCATGTGCTTTTTGAAACCAAAGAATTAGGCTTAGTGGATATACCTACCTGAGTGGTGGTACAATACCAACCATCACACAGCTATAGGGATAACTCCCTTTCAAGCATTGTATGGCTACACACCTCTAAGTTTTGCTTGGGACACTAGTGGCAATGCTAGAGTTGCTACTGTTGCAGAAGTTCTTAAGGAAAGAGAGCAGATCAGTAAACTGTTAGTGGATCAATTAGAAAAGGCTAAACATAGGATGAAGTTCTATGCAGACCAAAAGAGAACAGAAATGGAGTTCCAAGTGGGTGATGAAGTGTATCTCAAGATGCAATCATACAAGCAGACCTCACTAGCCTTAAGGAGAAATGTTAAGCTAACCTCCAAGTATTATGGACCATATTTAGTTATGTAACGACCCGTTACCACATTTTTCACGTATTTCTATACAACTTTTCCGGTTGGGTTGTCTGTGATGCCATTAACATTCTACAGTGATAGTAATAAATGATAAACATTTATTTAACAATTACGGAATATGAAATTTTTTTCACTATTCCTTACATCTGACATCCCTTATTGTCCTTGTTCAATAAAGTAGTACTGTATACTCATGTCTGAAATGTAAAATAGAAGTGACTGTACCTGTCATATTTAACATAATTTGCCCCAGCGCTTTACACGTAGCTATATCCATTTGGGATATAGTTCTCTAACTCCGTGTCTTTTTATCTATGGAGTTAAAACAAAGGGGTGAGCGAATCACGCGCTCAGTAAAGGAGACGTATGCTGCTTTAAAGAAAGCAAAATTATATGCCACAAAGTATTTATTTTTCCTAAAATCATCCCAAGTAGGAAAACAATGGATATAGTAAACAATACTCTCGATACACCATTCCAATCATTGGTTAAACAATTTACATTAAAATGTAGTAAACAGTAAACAGGATTCAGTAAATCCCCTCAGTAAACAGAAATCAATAAGTTGAGACTAGGCATCACCCTATAAATAAATCATGCTCTCATCGTTCCCTACCCCTTTCCAGGAACACAAGTCGTCCGCTTTTAGGGTGCACCCGTAGGCCATCGCCCCTCACGGCTATCTCGGCTAGATCTATGGCCATAATCTATAGGCGGACCTCGGGTCCACTTGCCAAGTGACCTCGAGACCGCTGATGACTTGGCGGGTCCATCAGCCTCTCAAATCATAATGCATGAAACTAGGGGCCTAAAGTCTCAAAATTACTTTATATCTCATAACTAACCTTTAAGGAATATTTCATAATCTCATCATTTCCTCAAAATGATTTGTTTTCCAAAAAGGTTTTATATTTTTTGTTTACAAAAGGCAATAAAACAGCCAATTCTTTTCTTTGGTTTTCGTATATGAAAACACATTTAAAACCTGCTCGCCCATGGTCAACTCACACATCATGGCTCGCCCATGGCCAGCTCGCCCAACACGGTGAACTAGTGTTCGCCCGCCAACATTAGCTTTTAAAAACAAATTAAACTGGCTCGCCCATAGCAATTCGCCCATGGTCATTTCGCCCCTTCTGGCTTGCCCATGGCCAGTTCGCCCACTATGGCTTGTCCATGGCCAGTTTGTCCATTGTCACAAAAAGGGATCGCCTATTTTTGGCTCACTCGGATTTTTATTAAAACATGGGTCACCTATAATTGGCTCGCCCAAAACATTATAAAAGGGTTCGCCCACTTTGGCTCGTCCGGAATTTTCTTAACAAAGGGGTCGTCCCCCCAAAACATTATAAAAGAGTTCGCCCACTTTGGCTTGCCCGCATTTTATTAAAACAGGGGTCGTTTGCCCCAAAACAACATAAAAGGTTTCGCCCACATTGGCTCGCCCGCCCTTTTACCAGTTCGCTCAGAAAACAACATAGGGGTCGGCTATCTTTGTAGCTCGCCCAAGTCAAAATAATTTATCAAATAAATGCATGTCATAAATCAAAATAGTTTCTCAATATTTTCATAATATTTTTATTCCACAGGACATGCATTTTACTTCACATATAACTCCCTTACCTGGTATTACGAAGCCTAGCTTCCTGCTCGCCTTCCCGATCGCTTTTACCGAATCCTTAATTCCTGGCTGCAAAATAATTTATTAAAACTATTAATATTTTCTTTTTATATATTTCCATCACTTGGGCGAGACTTGAGACAAATCAACTAGCTCGCCCACACAGATCCTACTAGCTCGCCCAACAAGCTCGCCATTCATCAAATGGCTTACACGTGGGAGCTCGCCTAACATTCTCGCCATTCCCATATTGGCTTATTCGTGGGAGCTCGCCCACATTCAACTCGCCATGCCTATGTATTTGAGTTCGCTATATGTGGCTTTCTCTTCAGAGGTGGGCTCGCCTATGAATTAAACTAGCGTTGGGCGACCTCGCCCACTTGAACAAGTACTTTCAACTTGGCGAGTTCTTAATTTCCCACTCGCCTCATTGGCGATCACTAACATTCCATATGGGTGATCACAACAGTCGCCATTCTTGCCCTTTTTGGCGATCATCAAGTCCATATATTTTGGGCGATTATAGCCCTCGCCCATTCGGGAATTATTCTGATTATCAAAAAAAAGTTGGCGAACATGTATGTCGCCAGTTTATACATTTCATTAAGCTCGCCTCATCCTTTGGGCGAGTATGATAATTTCTTTGCTCACCTATTTGGCGAGCAGTTGGATAATCATGTTTGTCTATCGTGTTTCATCTATTCACTTTACATATGCATAACACAGCAGCTTATGTTCAGTCGTTAACGTCCCCATCAAGTAAGAAATTTAGCCATGTTAACTTGTTACACACTTTCATGCTAAGTAATATACTTACACATCTCCTACTTAGCATATCATCACTATAAACCAAGAATTAAATACATGAATATTGGCTGGAAACTTTATTTACCTTGTTTGATTGAGCCAACCCAACTCACAATTTGTTTTGTTGTTTCCCCACGTCAGTCCTCCTCTCCTTGATTTACTTGGATGGTTTTATGAGTGAAGGAAAGATGTATAAAGGAGTGTTAAGTGATTTGATAGCAAGAAGGTGAGATCTTGCAACTTAAATGTGAGAGAAATAAGAGTGAAACACAGCAGAATTTAACAGCAACAGCGTCGGGCATGAAAAGGAAATATGCTGGAGTTCTTGGTTTCACTTAGTAAGAAGATATATATTCTGTTTATCAAAGTCACTTAACTTCCTATCCCTTTCTTCATCATTTCCTTTGTCAATTATCTCATTAATTGTTCAAGACAAAATGGAACCAAAGGTGTGGCGTGGTAACCATTTTCTGCTCTCATTAAATTGTGAAGAAAACTGCAGTCAACAAGAACGTCATGCAGTTATTTTGTCCAGCCCTTTTTCTTGACTTATTTGCACCTTTGTCTTATTCCTTGTCCAATTAAAACACATCTCATATTGACTTAACATTTCTCCCTTCTCATTTCGTCCAACACAGCCAACTTCCTCTCTTAATTAGAAGTGGCGTGCAGCAGCAAACTTTCTGCTGCCCATTGACTTTTTTTCACACTTGTCTTTAATTTCTCTATCTTAATTTTGTTTCACATTGCATGTAATTCAGTTAAACCATTAGTGTTTAAACCGCTTGGTGCAAGGAGAAGCAAAGTGGTGTGAAGTCCACTTCTAGCCTCTTTCTTGACTTTCCTTCATGTCTCATTTTCAAAGCTTCCTCCAATAAGCTTCTAGGCAATCATGTTATGTTTAATTAGTGCTTATTACATACCATTTTATCTATGGCTTGAATTGCTTTTCCTAGCAATTCATTTCAACCGTATACACTAAGTGTAGTAAAATTGTTGGTGTGTTGTCCATCTTCCTTTGTTTGCTATTAAGCCAATAATTCCAACAATTTAGTTTCCATTCTTAAAATTTTAGATATTCATTCTACCTCACATACACCATAAAATTTAAATCAAATAAGAAAATGGAAAGTGGAAATCCATATTCAATATTTATTTTCCACTATAAATCAATTACAATTATGGTGTACAGCGTGACAAATTCGGGTCTCACAAGTTATAGCTAAGGTTGGTCCAGTAGCTTATAAGTTGCAACTACCGGCCCATTCAAGAATCCACCCTATTTTCCATGTTAGTATCCTAAAAAGAAGGTAGGAATGAAGGTGGTACCAAGCATAGCACTACCAGAAGAAGGGTTAGGTGGTCAACCTCTAGTGTATCCTGCTGCTGTGTTGGATAAAAGGATGATCAAAAGAAACAACCAAGCAGTGACACAACTCCTAGTAGTATGATCTAATCTAGGTCCTGAAAATGCCACGTAGGAGGACTATACTATGCTGAAGTCACAATTTCCCTCATTCGATCTTTGGGGACAAGGATCCTCTGAAGGAGGGGGAGATGTAATGACCCTGACCATGAGGGACAGACCAGCAACCAACAAGCCTACAGTCAAGTGCAGTAAGGAGATGACTATGGAGCTGAATAAGGAAGGACACGAGCCAAAGATTGATTTGATGACTGAGCAAGCTAGAGCTGTCAAGGAAGGGGACATAGATGAGAGAATGGTGTAACTGTTTTGTTGAGTTGGCAGATAATGTTAGAATTGATTTTGTCCTTATTACAGTAGTCATATGATGGTATTCCAAAATGAGCTTATATGCAACACCTGTACTGAATATATCATTATGAATGAAATACCACAAATTCTCTCATCTTCTTCTCTACTTCTCTTCTTTTTCTTATTCTTCTGTTCTCTGTTGCTATTTTATTTGCTTGGTTCATCAAGCTAGTCAATCCAATCTGTGATATTGTGACAAACAAAAGAACATAAATGAATTCAAAAACAAAAACCAAGAAACAGTTTTCACAAATAAATATAAAAGAAGCTATAAAGAGTTACTTACATCAAGCTCAAGCAAGATCCATTCCTTAGTATTTGTAGTAGTGGACCAATAAGTCCTGAGATTGATGTCAAGAACGTGAGAGGCTTTATGAGAGGGTGACTCTCAAGATGTTGCTTTCACTTTGTAACTTAACGGCTTTACCCTTGGCTCTAATTCCATTTCCATTTTTTTGTCTTTTTCTTCTTTATGCCCCTAAAACTTACTTCTTTTACTCTCTTTCCCAATTAAAGATTCCTGGGTTTTTAATTTGATGACTGTGGAAGGTGCTTGCTTTTCCTGCTAGACTCGAAAATCAAACAGAAAAAACAATATTTCTTCTATTTAATTTAAGAGGTTATATAGATGGGTTTGTATATGATGCACCGACAGTGTATAATTTCTATACACTGTTAATGCATCAGAGGTTGACACTTCATCAATTTGCAAATTCAAAAGTATGCCAAGCTCTTAAAAGCAAATAGAAATTATTTTTTCTAATTTGCTCATAAAGACCTATTGATGAGGTATCAACCTCTGATGCATTGACAATGTATAGAAACTATACACTGTCAGTGCATCATATATAAATCCTATATATATTGGTGTAAATCACAGGTATC
Organism: Heritiera littoralis; assembly: GCA_031772115.1. Taxonomy (NCBI): domain Eukaryota; kingdom Viridiplantae; phylum Streptophyta; class Magnoliopsida; order Malvales; family Malvaceae; genus Heritiera; species Heritiera littoralis. The sequence continues at coordinate 30,020 of JAPDPK010000203.1, forward strand.
CTTATCCTTTTTAACCATCTGAGAATAATTTTGCTCGGGGCTTCCTTACAGTTAAGATTCCTAACCCCTGTCCAAAAGTGTGTTTAGTAATGTGTGTATATAAATATACACATATGATGCACTAAGTGTGTATAGCTTTTATACACCGTTAATGATTTATAGGTTGACATCTCATTAATGAGCAAGCTAAAAAAATACTGAGCCCTTCTAAGTAAATTGAAAAAATTTTATTTATATTTATTTTTAAGGCCTTGATATTTTTTTAATTCGTTTATTAATGAGGTGTCAACTTTATATACATTGACGGTGTATAAAAGCTATACATTGTCAGTTAATCATAAAATGACATCTCATAAACGAGCAAAATCTAAAAATATATAGGTCCTTATAAAAATTTTATGGATATTTATTTTTAGGATTTATATATGATGCACTGACAGTGTATAGTTTCTATACATGTCAATGCATCAGAAGTTGACACCTCATCAATAGGCCCTTATAAGCAAATAAAAAAATTTATTTATATTTACATTTAAGGGCTTGGCATATTTTTTAAATTGCCAATTGATGAGGTGTCAACCTCTGATGCATTGACAGTGTATAGAAACTATACACTGTCAGTGCATCATATACAAACTCTTATTTTTAAGGATCTCCATATGAGGTGTCATCTCATGGTTGATTGATAGTATATAAAAGCTATACATTGTCAGTGCATCATATATAATCTCTATATATAATGCGTGTATGAAATTATACATTGTTATTGCACTAGAAATTAACCCATTATTAATGAGCAAATGGAAATTTTGTCAAGCTTTTATTTGCAAATTGAACTTATTTGTATTTATTTATAAGGGCGTGACATAATTTTAGTTTATTCATTAATAAAGTGTCAATTTTTTTTAATCAACGAAATATCAATTTCTGATGTTGTAATAATATATAACTTTTATACACTGTTAATTCATTATATATATATATGTAAACCCTTAATTTAATTTAAGGATGCCTCTTCAATTAAATTAAGCCTAGTGTACTGCAAGTCCTGCGATGAGATTGGTAGGATAAGAAAAAAAAAAGGTGGGGTAATTACTTCCTCACCCATGGTTTTAAAATTTTTTAATTATTTTATTAAAAATCATATATTTTTAATAATGATTTTATTTTTTTAAAATTTTATCGGAATCAATCATATTATCTATACAAATTATCCCTTAGCTTGAACTTTGAGGTTTTTGGTTTTTAGTAAATGAGTCATTTGGGCTTTCTCTACAATTGTTATTGGGTAAATTAAGATTTTGGGTTGGGCTTCAAGATTTTATATTTATACAGTGCCTTGGGCTGTATTACAATTTGCGTGGTTTAAAATATTGGATTTAGAAGTATGAGACATTAGTAAATGCATGCATCATGCATTCAAGTTTAGAGGTGTAAAAAATTGACTCAATTCGAAAAACCAATTCAATAAATTGAAAATCAAATCTGATCGATTCGATTTGATAAAAAAAAGTCAACAACCTAAATCCAACCCGATCCCAATCTGAATTGATCCAAATCTAAATTAATCCAAATCTGAAAAATTCAAACTTAAATTTAATATTATCAATAAATATTAAAATTAATGATAAAAGTATTTTTACTATAATAAAAATATAATTTTTTTAATAATACAAGTGTTATATTTTTTTTAATCTAGTTAAACTTAAATATTCACTTTTATATTACATTCATTTGAACTTAATGTATAATTATTGAATGACTAATCTATAATAGAGTACAAAAACAATATCACTTACACTTAACGTTTCCAATTATTCTATAAAAATCATGAGAAATTAAAGAGATGTATAGTAATATATTATGATATTTAGTAGAGATTATTAGATCACTTTGATTCATAAAGGTATTAATTATTATAGATAACAGAAATAAAATGAAAAAAATATAATTAATTTATGAATATTAGTAAATATATATTATAAAGAAAACTATTATACAGATTATTAAATATTTTAATTATTTCAATCCTAATTTTGTTATAGGTCTTACAAAAAGAAAAATTTATTTTTATGAGTTTTGTGATTCTTAGAAATATAGTTTCAGTTCATTTTCATATCAAACAAATTATATCGAGATAATCAAGGCCTAACTTGAAAAACCTGTCTGCTCGACTTGAATCCAAATCCGATCAACTCGAATGGACTAAAAAAGTCAACGACCTAAATCCGAACTCGAATTGATCCAAACCTGAAATAGACTGATTTTTTCCTTGACCCAAACCCGACCTGATCTGAACTTGAAATAATCCGAACCCAAAATGATCCTTTTTTTTTTCTTAACTTAAAATGATCTAATTCAAAATAACCAAACCCGAACCCGATCCGATCTGTTTGTTTGTCACCTCTATTCAAGTTATATAAAGTACCCTTCTCATAATTAAATAATTCGCTATTAGGGATGCATTTTTGGCAGAGTAGTGCAATAATTCGCTCTTAGAGATGCATTTGAATTGATTGAAAAGAATATAAAACTCAAATTAAATAATAATTTTGGATTCAAAAAGTGAATCCAACGGTATTAAAGATGGTAATGAGTACCCCATAAACGGATCTTTAGTACTACTTGACCTATTTAATTAGGTTAGGGCAGCATATAAGTAGGTTTGGACAAGATTTAGGTAATGAAATTACTAATTGTCATGAGTTCGGATAGTTATTTTAAGATATCTGCTATCTGAATCTGATTATAAATAATAATTAATTAATATGATACTTATATTTTTATATATAAATTATTTATTATTAATGTTGTATTTAAGTAAATTAATTCATTAAATATTATAATTATAATTTTTAACTTTAATTTATTTTTATGAGTTAAATTAAATTTATTAATTTAATTTTTTAATTAAGTTATTCCAAAATTGACTTTAAATTTAGATTTGAAAGTCAAAATTTGACTTAATAAACTTATGGTTCAAGGGTTCGAATAATTAAATGGTTTTCTTTTTATTTTATAAGGTTAGGATTCAGGTAACATATTGGGTTCGAGTATTATAAAAACTAATTGGATTTGGATTCAGGTATCCCAAATTTTGCAGGTATCCAACCTGATTACATTCCTAAACTTTATAACAAGCTTTATCATCAAATTTAAATTCTGCTTAAAAAAACAAAGATAAGATCAACTCGATTAAACTTAATTAATCATGATTCATGTTGTTTCTTTCATATATAGTAGATACGTATATATATTATACATATATGCACAAAATGGTAAAAGAAAAGACATGTTTGCTTAAGCTCACAAATCAAGTATTTATAAGATTATTATTGAATATACTGTTAATAGAAATTTTGGACTCCACATGTAATATTAAGATAATGATACTTATCTTATTTTATTTATTTTTTATTTTTAATATTCAGTTAAGAGTATGTGTCATTATCTTAACACTAGTTGTAAAATCTAAAAACTGTACTGACATTGAATAATAAATTATATATATAATTACATATTACTCTAGTAATTTTTTTTGGTCATTGCCTAATTATCATTTTCACTTAAGGGTTGGTTACCTTTTTTGAAATGAAAATTAGTGGTATACATATAAGAGGAAATATCTTCATTTCTCCAACTAGAAATTACCACAAAACTTTTAGTGGCATTAAGAAAATCATGGCAGTTAAAGAAAGATTGCAGGCGTTGGCGACAAGACGGTGCCTTGTTCACTCAAAAGAGTTGTACAGGCATTAAAGAAAATAAAACGATACTTAGCTAAAGCAGTCCTTGTGACAATAATTTTCTTATCTACCTAGAAAATATAAACATTCTTTTGACTTTGCTTTATACCCTTGCAATCTTTTTTTTTTTTTTTCGTTCAGGAAGTTATTGGTAATTTGTATGTATCATGAGACTAGTTTTTCATTAGACAATTTTAAAAGCGCAGTTTTCATTAATTTTTTTATGCTAATATCAAAATTTAAATCTTGAATTAAACTTATAAAATGATATTTGCTTACTAGCAAATCTAATGTTTAAGATTATGTGCTTGAAATTTTTGGCTAACACTAAATATGGATATCGTTTATGCTTTAACTTCAATTCTAAATATGTGATTACCAAACCTAAATTTTATACGAGGAATTGAGATGATATACATAATCGATTTTTATTTATACTGATAGTAAAATTTAAATATTTCACTAAAAATAGTATGATCTATTGTTATGTCTATTAGTTAAATATGTAATTATTTTAATTAAATTTAAATTTTTATGTCAATCAAATAAATAAATAATTCAATCAATCAATCATAAATCGATATATAACTAGATATTTAACATAAAATAAAACAAATGATGGATTTAAATTTGAAATTTCAAAATTACAAAATATCTTTCATTACTAAACCAATTTTTTTTCAAATATTTAAAGTTACCATAGATTAAATGTTGATCATTTAAAATATGAATCTAACAATGTAAAAAAAAAAATCCAACATTCTAACCAAAAAACAAAATGAGTCCAACACTACCAACGATCACATGACGTTAGCACAAAGTGAATGTGGTATTGGCTTAAGTAAATAAATTTTAATATTAGGGTTTTTTTTTTGCTAAAACAACACACACTAGTAGTTAAGAACTAATTGATATTAAGTAAACTTGTTTATGAATTGAGTTATCTGTCCTAATTCAAAAGCCTCTTGAGTTTTGAATGGATTTGAATAAAAATATTAAACTTATTAAACAGTTTGCATTAAAAAATGACACCTGATTAAAAAATAGGTCGGTTCTCGATTTTACTTTTAAAAGCCTAAATTTGGCATTGCATTTTTTTTGTTAGTAACATTTAAAGATATTGTTAATTAATAATTTAGTTAATGCATTTCAAATGTTATCGATAAATAATTTTATTATTATAATTTTATAAAATATGACACATTTACCTAAATCATGAAAATTAACATTATAAAATTTTTGAGTATTTTGTTCAAGTAATATATTTAAGCTTTGCTGTATAAAAGTTCTAAACAATAAAATTTTTACAACATAAACATTAAAATAAAATAGTTTACCTTAATTTATTAGAATAAATGCTCTGATAATAATGATTATAAACATTAAAATGAAAAAAGATTAAAAAAAGTAAGCATGGACGGATTTGAGTTTTTTTTTTTTTGTTATTTATAAAAATGGATTTGAACAAAATATGAAACTCAAAATTTGGACGGAATGGATCCCAACTCATATGAAATCTCATAAAATATTAATTAAATCCTATCCAAACCCAAGTCCACTTTGAATTGACTTCTCAACAGATCCAAGCCTTTTATTTTTGATAGCTGAACAGGCCTAAACTTAAATGTTAAGTAATAGGAAATCATTTATTTATTTATTTTTTTCGTTACATAGGAAATCATTTATGCACCTTCAATAAATGATTTGATTCAATAATTGATTTTTGTATTTTATTTAAAGAATAAGATTCTTTTTCTAATTTGTAATTTTATAGAAGGAAAACTATAAAATCTATAACATCATGAAGAGAACTCTACCTAATCCTAAATATTTGCCGTGCCACCCCTCCAAATGCATTAGAGACAGACTTTTTTCTCCCAAACCCACCCAAATATTTTCTCTCCTCTGTATAAAACGGACAGTTTCGCCTCAGCTTAGCTCAGAGAGCCCATCTTCAATCCAAAACAAAGCCTGGCAGGGGGCAGCCAACCAACGCAATTCTCTAGGAAGCCTTTACTACGCAATAAGTGATTTCTTCCCCCAACCTCCTGCGTCGCTCTAATCATCTCCCTCTTTCTTCCTGGTAAAGTGAAGTTTCGGCAATGGCAGGACAATCAAGAAAGTGGATGATCCTTGTAGCCACAACATGGATTCAGGCTTTTACAGGGACCAACTTCGACTTCTCATCCTACTCTTCAACATTGAAATCTGTTCTTGGGATTTCCCAACTGCAGCTCAATTATTTGTCTGTTGCTTCCGACATGGGGAAGGCGTTTGGTTGGTGTTCCGGGGTGTTTCTAATGTATTTTCCGTTGTGGGTAGTCATGTTCATGGCTGCTTTCGTTGGGCTTTTCGGCTATGGTGTTCAATGGCTTGTCATTAAACAAGTCATTACTCTGCCTTATTTCCTGGTAACTTCCCAATCTTTCAAGACTTCATGATTTTACTTGAATGGTTCTTCGTTTTCTTTGTTTTAACTTGAATCCATACTGGTTTAACTTGCCTGGTTTATGCTTTCTGGGATTTTTGATATGTTTTTACTGAATTTGCACTTGTTTTATCCCCTTTGCTTCCAATTTTTCTTTTCTATAATTCAGGATTTCCTGTTTTTCTTGAGTGTTCTTCTTTTCTCCTCTTCCAGAAGTAGGTGGGGTCTACATTTGCAAAAAGTCCTTTTCTTTTAATCTCTTTTTCATTTATTTATCCCTTATTCTAGTTTTTATATTTGACACAAATAAACTAGTGAACCTCACTCCTCCACATTAAACCAACATAACCACAACCTGAAGTAAAGAATTAGAAAATTCCCTCAAACTACAACATAGGATAGTTTAACAAAAAATACTTATTTATTAGTCTAATAATAAAAAATAATTGATAAAAAGCAAATGAAAATAGGTAAAGTTTTTAATGAAGAAAAGATAATTACTTTTATGACCTCAATGTTCAATGAGTGTAAAACATATAATAATGAAGTGTATGTATAGACATAATATATGTACATTTAATCAAAGCATATGCATAATTATCTTTCAATATATGTTCATAAATAATTATTAATTTTTTTTAAAGATTATATTTGATAGTTCAATTTAAATGTGTTTTTATATTTAAAAAAAAATATAATTCCTAAATTCTAAACTCAAGTACCCTCTCAAATAACAAATTAATTAGTATATGTACATTTAATAGGAAAGAGATGTAAAATGAGGTTAAAATATATGACATCAATAAATATTTTTCTTCTAGTTTTCAATAAACATAAGGTTTTACTTTTATTAATGTACATCTATTGTCGACTAATTGTACATATTTTTTTTGATAAAAAATGCCTCTGTGTGTACAAATAGAAATATATATATATATATATATATATATTTATATATAAAATGTATTTTATGTACATATGGACAACAACTGTGGTTTCACAGCATTAAACATTGGGTTCATAAAACTAATTGTATTTTTTTAATCAATTTTAAGTATTTTATTTCCTTTTCATTAATATTTTTCCATAACAAGAATAATTAAAATTTTCTATTAAACTATCTTTTGTAGTAATTATCCTGTCAATTTTTTGTCCATTGCCTTTTTTTTCAACTAATATCTGTCAGAATCATATATTTGAGTTAATACCAATGAGACAATTAGTAGGAAAGCAGTCCGATTCTTTCTGCTGGAATTAACCAATTATAAACAATGCATCTATATTTTCCTTTTTTTGATTAAACTTGCATTTGATTATTATTAAGCTGAATCTTTCTTAATTTGATAATCCAAGAAGCTATTGCCAAAGAGTTATTACTTTTACCTTATATTTTGGTTAATAAAGAATATTTGTAAAATTTGTCTATTCAAAGTTAGCTTTTGGGTAAATTACCTTTCTTAAAAGAACATATCTCAAACAAGGACAATTTCATTGAAAGAAAGTTAGGATATTTATTTTTGACTTGTTTCCAGTAGAAGTTACAGGGGATTTTTGTGTTGGACCACTCTCTTTGCTATCAGATCAGCTAACATTTGGTATCTAAGGATTAGTTAGTCTTTATATGATGTGATTGAAGACCACAGGAAAATTTTATTTGGATCATTATCTGCCAGGCAAGTAGGCAAACTTCCGTTCCAACCTACCTTTCTTGCATTGGCAGCATGGACTTATCTCCTGTACTTTAGGATTCACCCTCAACTTTATACAACATTCAAACATTCAACATCACAATGTAGAATAAACCAGACAGCTTATGCAAAAATGCTGCAATGCCTTTTTTATCAAAGAGAGCTAACCATAAGTTTTTCATATTTAACATGGGAAAGAACAATTTACATGGCATAAATAGGAAGTGAGTGAAATAGAATGATAATAATTTCCTTGTTTGTAGCCTCATAAATTTACTTCATTCATTGCATATATATTGCCATGTCTGCATCCTCTCTATTTGCAGACACAACCAGGAGAGAAGGCCTAAAGAGGTCAAATTCTGTATGCAAAAACTTTAATTCCTTAATTATGTGAAGATACTTGACAATTGAGCCAAAGCTTACAATTCTATACTGACATTACTGATGCATTACTTTATTTTTTTATAGAAAAAACTTCTACTGAATCCATTACTTGCAATATTGGGTCCTATATCTACATTGCTTGATGACTCGGCTCTGTCATGTAAATTAATTATCCATCACTACCCACAGTCCATACTTTGTGCTAATATATTTAACAAAATCTAGTTTAGTTTCTCCTCATCAGTATTAAAAGTCAGCCTCACCCACATCTGTCCCTGTCACCCCTTCTATGTCTAATGCCTGCACAGAAACAAATTTTATGAGTTGATGCATAATACCCTGGTTGGAGAAGAGGGAAACAGTTTCTTGAATAAAAGCTTTTGTTTGGTTCTGAGACACCATTCCACTGCAAACTAATTGTGTTTTAATGTAAATTCATGGCAGATATTTCTTCTGTGTTTGTTAGCTGGTTGTAGCATCTGTTGGTTCAACACAGTTTGCTTTGTTCTATGCATCAGAAATTTCCCAACCAACAGGGCACTTGCTTTGTCCCTCAGCATCAGTTTCAATGGTGTAAGTGCTGCACTTTACACTCTAATTGCCAATGCAATAAATCCTGATAATGACACCCTCTATCTCTTCTTAAATGCACTTGTGCCTCTTCTTGCGTCCAGCTTAGCTCTCATCCCGATCCTCCGCCAACCACCTTTGCCGCTTCTGTCCACTGATGCTATAAATCTGGATTCCTTCATTTTCATTATCCTCAATGTTTTAGCTGTTATCACTGGCCTTTATCTTCTCCTTTTAAATTCACTTTCATCTGAAGCATCAAGGGCACGCATTCTCCTGGCAGGTGCCTTAATTCTATTGTTCCTACCTTTGTGTTTACCTGGCATTGTCTGTGGTAGGAACTGGGCTCGTCGTACCATCCATACCAGATTTTGTCTTGATGGCTCGAACTTCAGCTTGGTTGAGCCTGATGACCTTGAGCTTCATAAGGAATTGATTGGAAGTAATCAAAATAATGGCCTGACTGTCAATCCATTTTGTGTAACAAACATAGGGGTTTTTGGGAAGGTAATGGAGACAGGCAGGTTAACGATGCTTGGTGAGGAACACCCTGCAAGATTGCTAGTGCGCCGATGGGATTTCTGGCTATACTATGTGGCCTATTTCTGTGGAGGGACAATAGGGCTGGTTTATAGCAATAATCTAGGGCAGATTGCACAATCACTCGGATATTACTCCCAGATTAGTACAGTTGTGACAGTATACTCCTCTTTCTCATTCTTTGGTCGTTTGCTTTCAGCTGCCCCAGATTTCCTGCGTGAGTACGTATTTGCTGCAAATAGTATATCTGTTATTTACAAGATTGCATTAATATCAAAGAATAAGCACCACTTTATTACCTTCAGAATTCATTAAATAGAGTAAATGCATCTCCTGCAAAGTTGCATCCCTTTGCATTGAAACTGCCCTTACTCTTTTTGTTGACCCTAAAGCCATTATTAGAGTTCAATAGTCGTTGAATTTACAGTCATAGAACTTGGAAGCAATTATTTGTTGGAGTTGCTTCGTAAATGGAGAATGAATTCTAATATAAAGCCTTTACAACTAATATTGTTACCAAAAAGGCCTTACTAGAATTCGTCCTGAAGAATTTTGGAGTATTAATTTTTAAATTGACTTCCATAGCTGCATGTAGGTGTTTAATTCAAAAATGATAAAAGCTTAAATGTCTAACAAATGCAGCAAGGTATACTTTGCAAGGACTGGTTGGCTAGCAGTTGCCCTGGTGCCCACGCCAATAGCCTTCATTTTGCTTTCTGCCTCAGGTAGTGAGGCAGCACTGCATGTTGGCACTGCCATGATTGGATTAAGCTCCGGATTTGTATTCTCAGCAGCAGTGTCCATCACATCAGAGCTCTTTGGACCTAATAGTGTCGGTGTCAACCACAACATCCTTATCACCAACATTCCCATCGGATCACTCCTGTATGGTCTCCTAGCAGCTTTAGTATATGATTCTAATGTGAAAAGTTCTACCCTGGAGAACTCGTTGGAGGAAGCAATGGTGTGCATGGGTAGGGACTGCTATCTGCAGACATTCATATGCTGGGGATGCATTTCCCTGCTGGGCCTAATCTCAAGTTTTCTGCTTTTCTTGAGGACCAGGCCTGCTTATGACGACTACGAAAGGAATAGAAGTCGAGCATAGCTTACATAGACTATAAAGTAAAATTCCCTCTCTCTCTGTTTTCCTTTCATAGGATCTCATATTTGTAACGCACTTGAAAGGGTATAAGGATTCCCAAGAAAATTGGGAAAACCTAAGTGACAATTGATTCATTGAATCATATATACAACTAACAAATTAAAGCTTTGTTTGGTTAAAAGGATGGAAAGATGTAAGAATAGAAAATTTGATAATTCAATAGTTAAATTTTATATTTATGTTTTTATTTTGTAACTTAACCATTAAATTAATAAATTTTCTTTTTTCATCCTTTTTATCTCACCTCAGAGCTCAGGCGGACAAATGTTTCAAGTAATGAGATAGAAATGTGTGAATTAAATCTTGTTATGACTTGTGGGATGCATTTGTAAATAAACAGGCAATTACTACATTAGAAATCTCCAAAAAATGATACACAGAATTTTATTTCCATTTTCTAACTTTTGTACGAGATGCACTGATAAAAGCATTTGCAACCCAACAACAGAGCAAGAACTAAAAAACTCAAGCTCGGATTGGCTGGGATAAGGAAGGCAATTGCGGTGCGGTGCATCAACCGTACACCACATGTTTGGTTGCAGTACCATAACTGTTATCGTCTCCAAACACGCGGCAAATGCATGGTGGTTTAAAACCTCAATTGTAACTGGATCTTAGCGAAAGAGCCAATGAACAGTGCTTAGATCTTGCTACAGATCATGTAGCTTTCCACATTTAACTTTGGCATAGACTTTGCGTGGAAAGGCCATTAATACTTAATGCTAAATAAGCGCCCTGACAATAGAGGGATGGCAATTATCTTAATTTCTTCGTACAAAAATAGAAAGGAGAAACAAATTTCTATCATAGCAAACAAAGAAAATCAAAGTAACATCTGTGCGGTTGAAATTTTTGTTACTTAGTTTTTGCTTTTTGCAAATATGAAGTAAAATAAAGAAAATTATTTTATTCATTATCAGTATAATTTTTTAACTTCACAAATGAGACGTATTATATTATATTTATTTTTTATTTTTTAAATATTTTTAAAAGACATGTGTCACTGTCTTAATTCTGCTTATGCAGTTAAAAAATTTTACTAGCAATGAATAGGTTAATAATCCATAAAATAGAGTTAAACAAGAAAATTTATAAAACGGACAAACAGTTAAACTGTTGCACCAATTATAATTAACTAATTAGTTTTACGCCTTTTTTTAACCATTAGATTGATATAAACTTATGGTTGAGATTAATTAGTTTTTTAAAGAGAAGAGTGGTTTAATCTCAATCATAAGTTTATACCAATCTAATGGTAAAAAAAAAATGTAAAATTAATTAGTTTTACATTGATGTAAGTGGATTCCTTCTCATTAATTAATTAGAACTCTTTTTTTGAGAAGTTATTTATATCGAACTAGGATCATGTATTCTGTTATCTAAAAAATTACATGTCATATATATAATTCTTCAAAAACCATCTGCATTTTGTATATAAACGATTTTGTGCCCTTGTTTTTCTAAAACAAGCAAAAGGTGAATTAAAAAACGTCTAACCAAAAAAAAGTACTCTTAGTTTTTAGTTAAAAAAAACTTCGAAACTCAATTTATATTTGATGGAAGTACTCTCAGTATATAATTTTCATATACTTTCAATGAATCATAATCTTTCACCTCATTAGTTTATAAATTTTAAAATAAAAAAATAAAATAAATATTGTTAAATTCACTAATTAATGAGACATTATAATCTTATTGAATGACAATATGAAATTTTGGACAAAAAAAGGTCACCTCTTGGGGTTATTAATGAAGATGAAACAACTTGATTTTTTATTTACTTAAATTTCAAAATTTTGGATTTTGATGAATCGTGAATTTCAAGGATTAACAAACCAACAAACAATCACAAATAATTGTAGTAATGACTTCAAGGCCTCCTACAAATGCCACTTTTCTTAAGATTTATTTCTCTCTCACCAATTATACTATGCAATGAGGATTTGTTGAAATAGTCTTGAGATATAATGAAGCCAACATTTTGAAATTACCTTGCACTTGTGTTGTTTAATTCAACAAACGTTTCTTTCGAAAATGATCACAACTTAACAAAATTAATGGTTATGCCTTTTAACTATTTATAATTGCAAGAACATCTTTGAACGAATATGCACCTCTTCAAAGAAAACAAGCCGTTTGTGTAACATTTTACACTAGAGCAATCGACTACTTTGGTAGGGCAGTTGGTTGCTTTGTGTTTTCTAGACAGGACTTTAGGATGCTCGATTAGTGCATTCGACTGCCTTAGTTCTTTTGTGAGATAGAGACTTAAGATTGTATTGGAAAGTTGACTGACCTAGTGTTTTCCTTAAATAGAAGTAATATGCTTGTATGGCCAGTTAGATGTCCACCTAGGGCATTTGACTGTCCTAGGTGAGCATCTGATTGCTCCTCTAGTGTATTTATAAAATAGAGAATATTCTCATTCAAATCGGTTGACTGCCTTCATGGAGCAATTGGCTACCTTATATGTCTCATTTTCTTTAATTGATTTAACTCAATTTTTCTTAACCCGGAAACATACCAACCGTTAGTTTTATTTATACATGCTTAAATAACATTTTAATCAATCATTTTTTTCATTATTTTTTTTGTAATATAAAATTTATACAATGACAATGCATCAAATATAAACTCATATATATATATATATATATATATATATATATATATATATATATATATATATATACACACACACACAAACAGAGAGAGAATCTTCTTAGATCAGTGATTTTTTTTTTAATCTAACTTTAAGATTTCATATATACTAAGTCTACCTAATATAAAAAGAATAAGAGTCTAGTTTAGATCATTAATACAATTATTAATTTTTTATTTCATTAATACTCAAAAAAGCAAATTACATGGTATTCACATAGGTTGAAGTACATTTGCCTGCAATATAGATAACATGGAATCGGAGTTCCATCCAGCCATATTTGAAAATCATCTACAGCAAGTGCAAATTTTACGAAAGTATGGGTTGCGCCATTGCCTACTCTTGCAACATGTCCTACAATCAGCAGTAAGATTTTTACAGCTTTCAATAACAGATCTAGATATGGAATGATCTATTTTTTGTTTAGTAACTGTTGCAATTGTGTGCGATGAATCTCCTTTTATCTCTACGTTAGCATTCTCACTTTGCAAAAACCAAAGCCTCGTACATGGGCATGGCTAAACGTTCAGCCAGATATGTCTCCAGCAGCTTTTGTTTTTTCAGCAGATAAAAGAGCTACTCGCCTACTTCCCCTCCGAATCTCTAATTACCACTCTATTGCTAATGCTTTGATCATGTTTGAAAATGGTTGCATCAAAATTATGTACTACCATTATTACGTAGCGTAAAGATCAAATGCACAAAAGTAAACGGTATCTTACTAAGATAATTTTTTTTAATAAAAAGTAACTTACTTTTAATTTTTGGCATTATTCACTTCAAAAGTTTAAATATTCCAAAATTGATTGGATGAGATATAGGTGGTACAAATAAAAAATTGCAACTACTGTATTCATGGGGTCCAAATTGATTCACGAACACCTTTAAATCTTGGATATGTATTAAATATGCTAAAAATTTCGAGATTAAGTTAAGTTCATCAAGCTTTTTGAATGCTCAAACTTGGGTGAGCGGAGAAAATAATTGAATATTAATGCTTCGTTTGATTTACTAAAAATGATTTTTATATTTATATAAATATATTGTTTTATTTATAGAAGATTCATTTGTTGTCTTTATTGATTTACCTTAGCGTCCCTCTTTTTTTTTTTCAAACTTCATTTTATTTTCCTTTAATAAAATTTTCTGCTCATAAAAATCAATACCGCTTCATCAAAATATATAGTCATTGTACCTTTTATTATGTTTGTAATTCATTTTTTAAATATATCTTTATAAGTTTTAATTTATAATGAATTAAAACAATCATCCATTATAATTCGATCAAATAATTAATAAAAAATATAACACTCGTAATATAACATAAAAAATGAACAAAGAAAACATAATTGCAATACATTAGATATTAGACCTATATTTTTAATCTAATATTTTTGTAGTATTTTGCGTGTAAATTATTTTTTTAATCTTTATACTAAAATAATCGTAAACATAAAAACAAAATAAATTTGAATAGCAGTGACCCCGACAACAAAACTATTTTCTACTTATTATAAGTCAGCAAAAGAACAAAAGTTGGTGGGTTGGTAATTGTCTGATGTATGAATATTATAGTACAATGATTGAACATACATGTGAGGCAATGAAGTGATGGGTTTTGCACATCTATTATTGATAGGGGAGACAAAGCACTATATTAAAGTCCAAATTATTAAACAAGCTGAGGCTAACTAAACGTGAAACGCAGTTAGGTGTTTCATTTTTCTTAGTTATGTTGCATTTCATTCACAAGGGAGCATCCCATGGTTTTCTGCAGGTAAGGGCTACAGACAACATTAGCATAGAAGTGGACGAGTCCGATAAAACTGATGAAAAACCGTCAGCACAGTGTTTTTCTTCGGAGGACGAGGTAATTGAAAAGTACATTATTTATTTTCTTTTCCCTTAGTTATAGTATTATATTTATTTTATTTTCATTTCGTTTGCAGGTAATGGCTGCAAACGAAATTCGCATTCAGATGGAGGAGAAATTATATGGCGAGTCTCATAACATCGCCTAGCTACGTACTTCTTCTTCACCGTCCAATTCCAACACTCACATACAACCTCAGGTAAAATCTAGAATCCTTATATATAGCCATGGAGTTAGTTTGAGTTAGTTGTAATTAGCATGTTGGTTATTTCTTTCCCGCCATTAGTTTGTTACGTTGTTAGGCTGATAGCCCAGCTGGGCCCTTACGTCACATTTATATATATCTGTATCCTCTGTTAAAATTTTCCAATGAAATCACATTTCAGATTTTAGCATGGTACCAGAGCTGCGATTTTTCTTGCTTCTTAAATTTTCATTTTCCCGCCACTTGATTTTTCTCTCTCGATCATAATTTTTCTTGCCTCCCAAACAGCCTTTAACCTTGCAATGAGCACTGCAAACAAAGCACCTCTTCATCCAGCACAGCAACAAACACTGCTGGATTTGAGGATTCATCGCTCAATCCTTTTTTCATTCATTCCAATGAAAATCCATCCTTAATCTGATGGAGATCCACTTGCTCGTGATGTTTGTGATGCTAAGAATCCATTGGTCATCCAAGGAGGTCCAATTACCCGAGCTCGAGCCAAGAAGATGCAACAAGCCCTGGCCTCATTAATGCAACAAGCTCTGGCCTCATTGAAGAATCAAGGAAGCTTCCACGAAGAGTCCCAAGATATCTATACTTGCTTGGAAGCCCAAACGACATGATCATGGTTTACTGTCTTATTTTAGCTTAACAATAAGATGGGTTAAGTGTTTTGAATAGCCCACGTTTGAGTCTTATTGTGTCTTGGATTATTTATTTTTTGTAACTAGGCTTAGGCATGAATTTGAGTTTAGTCTTATTTTCTGTTGATGTTAATTCCAGCCCACTTGTTTATGGGCTTAAGTGTTAGGTATTATTATAAATACCTTGTAAACGCTATTGATAGACAGATCAGTTTTGAATTTCAGAAATTGAGTGTGCGTTTCTCTTGGGTTCCCTCTCAACTAGGCTTATCAAGGTCTTCTTCCTTGTGGCGCCTCCCTTTTCACCATCCACCATTACTATACCTTAGGTTCTCGAATTCTTATTCGTAGGGTCAAGGTCCAATACTTTGGGTTCGAGTCTCTTTAGGCTTCGGGTCTAGGTTCCAGAAGGTGACGTTCATCCTTTCTGCTTCTGTCCTGTTGCGTTTCAGCCCCTCTTCAAATTTCACTCCACGTTTTCTCAAGTTCCGTGCACATCAGTTGGCATCAGAGCTCAAGTTTCGATTTTTGGTTTGTCTGTGCGTCACTCACTTTTCGATTTTTGGTTTTTTCTGTGCATCACTCACTTTTCAACCACAACCCTAGCCGCATCCCTTCATAACCCTAGCCGTACCCATACTCTTTTCAAGGAAATCGCAAAAAAAAAAAAATTTTGCGGTACTGTTCAAAAAAAAATTCGGTTGAGTACTTCTTCACAACCCTAGCCACACCCCTCCAATCACAACCTTAGCCGCACTTCTTCATAACAAGGAAATCGCAAAATCAGATTAAAAAAAAAGAAGAAAAAAAAAAGAAAAGAAGAAAAAGAAATATTTTGTTGCGGTACTATTCAAACACTATTCAAACAAAAAATTTTTGTTGAGTTAGGAGGCGTGCGAGTACCTGTTTTAAAGAAAACGACAAAATAAAACGAACCCGTGGAAATGGGCCCCACCCTATGTAAGATCCGATTCTACACTACTGTAGACTCTAATTTCATAAAATTGAAAATGGAATTTAAATAAATAGTGAATATTGATTTCACTTAAGTGAAAATCTTCTTAATTTAAAATGAGAAGAGATCAATTTTGTGAAAAACACTAGAGTCGAGTACGAATAGCTCGCCAGCGGGCGAGTAAGAAGTAATCGCCAATGGTAATGGCGAGTTGGACGAGGCGTGGGCGAATAGGTGTGTTCGCCAACGTGTGAGGTGAATCAAAACAAAGTGGCGACCTGGTGTAACCAGTGGGCGAGCTGTTAATTTGCTTAGTGTTGGCGTGGTCTAAACAACAAACTGTGCAGCCAAAATTGACTTGGCAAGTCGGACGGTTGGAGACAATAAATAGAGGAAAGCTAAAGTCAATAAGGGAATTAGTCTCATTGGTTGAGGAACAAAAAGCAAAGTCAATTGAAGCAGAAAAAGGAGTGTGTAAGGAAGACTTTCACGCCACTATGCTTCAGTTTTCTTCAGGCATTAAATGCATGATAGACATGAAATAAATGCTGGAAATGAGATAAGACCAAGTATTGAATTCTGATTGGATAGTGTGGCTATAAAAAGAGAAACAAATGAGGATAACAGAGTTAGCCAACTCCAGCTGCTTCACGGAAACCATATCACTGCAAATTATGCTCTGTTTCTTTCATTTCTCTGCCATGTTTGATCTACTGAGTTTCACTCTTCAGTTGGCTAAACAAGTAAACTAGCTTGTAAACCTTTCCTCCTTAGTTTGATGAGTTAAAGGAGTAAGCAAAGGAAGGCCAACATGAGATGGAAAGCAACCTGTTCTGGAAGTGCAGTGGTTGAGGTGAGTTTCATATTTTCTGAGGAGTTCTTGATGCTCAATGATAGATTTCTATGTTTTATGAAGTAATAAACATAGATACAGTTTTGTTTTTATTTAGATCTTTGGAGAATATGAAAACAAGGAAAATAATGGAATAAGTGACGACAATGGCGATTACAGTGATCGCCCATGTTGAAAACTAGTAATCGCCAATGAGCCGAGTAGATAATAAGGAACTCGCCAGGGTAAATTCTTTGTAAATGGGCGAGATCGCCCAATTCTAGTAAAGTGAATGATGGGCGAACTCCCAAATAGATTAGTGTCGAGTAGTGGCGGGCGATCTCCCACGTGTAAGCCATATGATGAATGGCGAGCTCGGTTGTGCTAGTTAGAGCTCTGTTGGGCGAGTAGTCATTTGATTTATTTCAATCTCGCCAAGTGATATATAAAGAAAATATTAATGGAATTTATATATAATTTGCAGCCGATAATTGGGAATGGCTATGGGCGAACAGAGAGCAGGGCGAAGCAAGGCTTCGTTGGAACAGGTAAGGGAGATGTGTGTGAAGTGATGCATGTCCTGTGGAGTAAATTTTATGAAAACATTAAGTTAAATGTTTTGTTTTCTGACATGCATTGTTTGAGGAAGTTAATTGATAATTATTTTGATTCGGGCGAGCTAAAAGCCGACCCCTATGCTGTTTTCGGGATGAACTGATACAGGGCGGGCGAGCTCTTGTGTTTTTATGTTGGGCGAGCCCTTGTGTTTTTATGTTGGGCGAGACCTTGTATTTTTATGTTGGTATTGGCGGGCGAAGCCAAACCCTTTTATAGTTTTTATACACCCGTTTCTAGTTTTAAGGGCGGGCGAACCGTTTTTATAGAAAGCTATAGGGCGAGCCAAGTGCCGAGCTCTCTTTTATGAGAACTGGGCGAGTGCCCTTGTTTTAAAGAGAAATCCGGGTAAAGCCATAGTCGGGCGAACCCTTTTTAATGTGTTTGGGCGGGCGGCCTTTGTTTTAAATATAAGGCGGGCGAACCGCTATCAACGAGATATTTCTGTTTTGAAAAGCTAAGTGGCGGGCGAATACTAATTCACCGTCTAATCGAGTTAGTCAGGGGCGAGCCGTGAAGGGCGAGCTGACTCTGGCGAACAGTTTTAAAGTGAAATTTCTTATATGAAAAAAAAAAAACGTTTTAATATTTTCAAAATGGAAATATGAAATTTTTGGGCGAGTTGCCTAATGGGCGAGCCACTGAGGGCGAGCCAATTTTGCTTGTCGATTTAAAGGGCAAAGTTGGGCGGGCGAACACATGTTCTCCGCCATGGGCAAGCCATATCGGGCGAGCTGACCATGGGCGAGCAGGTTTTAAAAGTTGAGATTACGGGTTGTTTTTGGTGTTTTATTGTTTTATAAGAAATCAAATCATTTTGTGGAAATGATACATAAGATATAACTTGATTTTGAGACATTAGGCATTGAATTCATGCGTTATTAATTATATACTTTGCGTGACCCATCTGGGGCGATGGCTCGGGTCATATAGACCAACGAGTGCACCCTAGGACGTCACAGGGCTGATGGACCCGCCAAGTCATCAGCGGTCTCGAGGTCACTTGGCAAGTGGACCCGAGGACCACTATAGATTGTGGCCATAGATCTGAGATAGCCGTGAGGGGCGATGGCCTACGGGTGCACCCCAAAAGCGGCAGATTCTGTTCTCGCAAGGGGGAGGGGGAACGATGATAGCATGATTTATTTGTTGCCTAGTCTCAACTTACCAATTTCTGTTTACTATGAGGATTTGTTGAAATCCTAGATAGTGTTTACTACATTTTAAAGTAAACTGTTAGTCGGTGTTTTGAATGGTGTTTTAAGAGAGTTGTTTACTATATATCTACTGTCTTTTTTACTGGGTTATGTTAAGAAAAGAACAAATGCATTGTGATATATAGTTTTGCTTTATTTAAAGCAGCATATGTTTCCTTTACTGAGCGTATGAATCGCTCATCCCTTTGTTTTAACTCCACAGATAAGAAGTACACGGAGTTGAGAGAATTAGCTCTCAGATGGGTATAACTATGCTTAAAGCACTGAGGCATGGCACGTTAAACGTGACAGGCACGGTCTTTTCTCTTTTACATTTCAGACATATGTATACAGTACTACCTTTGTGAAATAAAGGTTAATAGGGGATGTCAGATGTAAGGAATAATGAAAAGAAATTTCATATTCCAAAATTAATAGATAAATGTTTATCATTTATCACTGTTACTGTTGAATGTTAATGGCATCGCAGACAGCCCAACCGGTAAAGTTGTATGGAAATACGTGAAAAATGTGGTAACAGGATGTGACACCCTATCTCAGCCAAATTCCATCGTCTTCCTATAGTTTTAGGCCATTTTTTATTTTTTATCCTTTATTTTTTTTGTCATTCTAGTGAATTATTATTATTATTATTATTATTATTATTGTTATTATTAATTTTTTATTCTTTCTTTCTTTCTTTGAGTCACCCTAGCCGCACCTTTCTGTGAAAAAAAAGAATTCGAAAAAAAAGAATTTGAAAAAAAAAGAATTCAAAAAAAAAAGAATTCGGAAAAAAAAGAGAGAGAGAAAATACTTGGTGAATTAGTTGATTCTGCGAGGTTGAATCTTTGACTGAGTCTCTAGTGCGATTGTGAACCTATAGAGTCGAGGTAGAGTAAGGGAAAAAGGCATGAGTGTGTGAGAAACATTAGTAGAGAAAAGCCATATTACGTGAGTGAAACATGAGTGTAAACACGTGAGGGTATCACTTGTTAAAGATGTATTCTGAAGGTGATAAGTCAGGCTTTAAAAAGATTGAATCCATGCTTCAGGCAATGCAACAACAGTTCCAACAGATGGATGTGAAATTCAATGACATTCATAATAAGCTGAACCAACATAAAGCTCGGTTTGCGAAGATCCAACAAGGTGATACTTCCCGTCTAAAAAATAAGGTTGTTGCCAATGACGAGTATGATGATAATGTTGGGTATGACTCGAAAGAAGAGTATGAGGCAGATAGATATCATAGAAGGTACCATGGGTATAGAGATAGAGATAGAGATAGAGATCGAGTTGATAGAGCCTGTGATAGAGAAAAGGAGAAGATGGATGGAAACCTTGGCAGTATAAAATTGAAGATTCCTCCTTTCCAAGGCAAGAGTGATCTAGAGGCATATTTGGAGTGGGAAAGGAAGATTAAAATGGTATTTGACTGCCACCACTACTCTGAGGAAAAGAAGGTCAAACTTGCAGCAGTTGAGTTCACAGAGTATGCTATGGTTTGGTGGGATCAGTTAGTCACTAGTAGAAGAAGATATAGAGATCCTCCAGTGTCTACATGGGATGAGATGAAGCCCATCATGAGGAAGAGATTTGTTCCTACTCATTACTACAGAGAGTTATACCAGAAACTCCAAGGTTTTACCTAGGGCTTAAAGAGTGTTGAGGATTACTACAAAGAGATGGAAATGACCATGATCCGAGCCAATATCTAGGAGGATGCAGAAGCTACTATGGCTCGTTTTCTCTAAGGCTTAACCTGTGAGATTGCAAATGTAGTAGAGTTGAAGCATTACATGGATTTAGAGGAGATGCTGCATGTGGCCATCAAAGTGGAAAAGCAACTCAAAAGGAAAGGTACATCCCGTTTTACTTCTAATTCAGTTCCTGTTTGGAAATCTAACACCTTTCGTAGGGATGATAAGCCTGTGTCTATGCCTAAGTCAGAGAGCTTTGCTAAGCCCAAGCCTGAGGGCCCTTCAAAGCCCAAGACTGAACCTGCCCAAGCATCCCAAAGCAGGACAAGTGACAGTAAGTGTTTCAAGTGTTTCGGTCGTGGACATGTTGCCTCTCAATGTCCCAACCATAGAGTGATGATCATGCTTGGGAATGGAGATGTTGAGAGTGAAGGTTCTGAAGTCGGTGTTGAGGATGAGATGCCTGCGTTAGAAGATGCTGAAGAAGAAGAAGTTGTTGAGTATGCGGCTCACGGTGAAGCACTTGTTGCCAGGCGTGCTCTTACTACTCATGTGAAGTTTGAAGATGAGGCACAGCGCGAGAACATCTTCCATACGAGATGCCATATTAGTGACAAGGTATGTACTGTAATCATTGATGGTGGGAGTTGTACTAATGTTGCTAGCACATACCTTGTTGATAAGTTAAAGTTGCCCACTACCAAGCATCACCACCCATATAAGTTGCAGTGGATTAATGACTGTGGTGAAGTGAATGTGGTGAAGCAAGTCTTGGTTCCTTTTCGTATTAGAAGGTATCGAGATGAGGTGTTGTGTGACGTGGTGCCCTTGCAAGCTAGCCACCTATTGCTGGGTAGACTGTGGCAGTATGATCGGAGAGTCATCCATGCTGGTTACATTAACCGTTACTCCTTTACTATGGATGGAAAGAAGATCGCTTTTGCCCCTTAGCCCCAAGGAGATTTATGAGGACCAATTAAAGCTAAAGGAGCAATATGACGAGCAAAGGAAGCAAGCTAAAGAAAAGAAGGAAAACAAGGAAAGCAAAATAATGAGCTGCTATGCCAAACCCCGAGATGTGAAGACTGCATTTCTTGCTAAGTCTCCTATCCTTTTACTCTTATTTAAAGATTCTTATTTTATTGATGCTGAACTCTATGATACTTTGCCTACTGATGTTGTCTCATTGTTGCAGGAGTTCGAGGATGTACTCCCTGAAGAAATCCCAAGTGGATTACCACCGATTCGTGGGATCGAGCACACGATTGACCTTGCTGCCATTCCTAACCGTCCAGCATACAGAAGTAATCCCAAGGAGACGAAGGAGCTTCAAAGGCAAGTTGAGGAGCTCATGAGAAAAGGTTATGTGAGAGAGAGCATGAGTCTATGCACTGTGCCCGTACTGCTTGTGCCTAAAAAAGATGGGACGTGGAGGATGTGCGTTGACTGCCGAGCCGTCAACAAAATCACTGTAAAGTACCGCTATCCTATTCCTAGGCTAGATGACATGCTTGATGAGTTGCATGGTGCATGCATGTTTTCTAAAATTGATTTAAAGAGCGGATATCACCAAATTCATATGAAAGAAGGTGATGAATGGAAAACCGCATTCAAGACTAAACATAGTCTCTACGAGTGGTTAGTTATGCCTTTTGGCTTGACTAATGTACCCAGTACATTCATGCACTTAATGAACCATGTTTTACGTGATTTCATTGGTAAGTATGTGGTTTTCTATTTTGATGACATTTTGATCTACAGTAAGAGTCTGCATGAGCATGTTGAGCATCTTAGGAATGTTCTTACTGTTTTGAGGAATGAAAGTTTGTATGCCAATTTTAAGAAATGTACATTCTGCACTAATAAGATTGTTTTCCTTGGGTATGTAGTTTCTTCACATGGCATTTCTATTGATAATGAGAAGGTAAAGGCAATTTAAGATTGGCCTGTACCTAAGTCTGTTTCTGAGGTGCGTAGTTTCCATGGTTTAGCTATTTTCTATCATCGATTCGTTAGAGATTTTAGCACTATAGTTGCACCTTTGACTGAAGTGGTCAAAAAGAATGTTGTATTTCATTGGGGTCCCGCACAAAAGCATGCTTTTAATTTGCTTAAGGATAAACTTTGTTTTGCTCCTTTGTTATCTCTGCCTGACTTTACTAAAACTTTTGAGATTGAGTGCGATGCCTCAGGTGTAGGTATTGGAGCTGTGCTTATGCGAGACAAACGCCCAATTGCTTTCTTTAGTGAGAAGTTAAGTGGAGCAGCACTTAACTATCCCATATATGACAAGGAGATGTATGCGTTAGTGAAGGCCTTGGAGACATGGCAACATTACTTGTGGCCCAAAGAATTTGTCATCCACACTGATCACGAGTCCTTAAAGCATCTGAAAGGACAGAGTAAGCTGAATAGGCGTTATGCTAAGTGGCTAGAGTTCATTAAGACGTTCCCGTATGTGATCAAGTACAACAAGGTAAAGAGAACGTCGTAGCTGATGCGTTATCTCGTAGGTATACTCTTATCACTACTCTTGATGCTAAACTTTTAGGATTTGAGTATATCAAAGAACAGTATTCTGATGATGTTGATTTTGGTAATGTTTATGAGGCATGTGTTACATTTAGCTTTGGCAAGTTCTTTAGGCACGAGGGGTTCTTATTTAGAGAAAATAAATTATGTGTGCCTAGTAGTTCGTTGCGTGAGCTGTTAGTTAGAGAAGCCCATAGTGGAGGATTAATAGGTCACTTCGGGGTTAGGAAAACTCTAGCTGTTTTGCAAGAACATTTCTTTTGGCCTAACATGAGGAGAGACGTAGAGAGATTATGTGATAGATGCATTTCATATAGGTAAGCTAAATCTAGAGTTCATAATCATGGTTTATATACTCTTTTACCCATTCCTACTACTCCGTGGACTGATATCTCTATGGATTTTGTTTTGGGCTTGCCTAGAACAAAACGCGGTAGAGATTCTATTTTTGTTATGGTTGACAGGTTCTCTAAGATGGCTAATTTCATCACTTGCCACAAGACGGATGATGTGAGTAACATTGCTGACCTTTTCTTCAAAGAGATAGTACGTCTACATGGTGTACCGAGGACCATTGTTTTCGATCGTGATGTCAAGTTCCTTAGTTACTTTTGGAAGACGTTATAGGGAAAGTTGGGAACTAAATTGTTATTCTTCACCACTTGTCACCCCCAGACTGATGGATAGACTGAGGTAGTCAACCAAACCCTATCTACATTATTGAGGTCCATTATACAGAAGAATTTGAAGAATTGGGAAGATTGCTTGCCCCATGTGGAGTTTGCATATAGCCGCAGTGTCCACTCCACTACGAGTTGCTCTCCATTCGAAGTTGTTTATGGCTTCAATCCTCTTACTCCTTTGGATTTGTTGCCATTACCTAGTGCTGAGCAGAGTAACTTGGATGGAGAACAGAAGGCTCAGTTTGTGAAGCAACTCCATGAGAGAGTGCGTCAAGCTATTGAAAAGAAGACTGAGCAGTATACCACTCAAGCAAATAAGCATCGTAAGAAAGTAGTCTTTGAGCCTGGTGATTGGGTTTAGGTACATATGAGAAAGGAGAGGTTCCTTGTTCAGCGATGTACTAAATTGCATCCCCGAAGAGATGGACCATTCCAAGTCATTGAGAAGATGAACGATAATGCCTACCGATTGGATCTTCCTGATGAGTATGGTGTATCTGCTACTTTTAATGTTTCTGATCTTTCTCCCTTTTCTTTTGATGAAGGTATATGTGATTTGAGGACAAATCCTTTTGAGGAGAGGGGGAATGATGGAGATCCACTTGCTCGTGATGCTAAGGATCCATTGGTCATCCAGTGAGGTCCAATTACCTGAGCTTGAGCCAAGAAGATGCAACAAGCCCTGACCTCATTAATGCAACAAGCTTTGGCCTTATCGAAGAATCAAGGAAGCTTCCACGAAGAGTCCCAAGACATCTATACTTGCTTAGAAGCCCAAACAACATGATCATAGTTTATTGTCTTATTTTAGCTTAACAATAAGATGGGTTAAGTGTTTTGAATAGCCCACGTTTGAGTCTTATTGTGTCTTGAACTATTTATTTTATGTAACTAGGCTTAGGCATGAATTTGAGTTTAGTCTTATTTTTTGTTGATATTAATTCCAGCCCACTTGTTTATGGGCTTAAGTGTTAGGTATTATTATAAATACCTTGTAAACGCTATTGATAGACAGATCAGTTTTGAATTTCAGAAATTGAGTGTGCGTTTCTCTTGGGTTCCCTCTCAACTAGGCTTATCAAGGTCTTCTTCCTTGTGGGGCCTCCCTTTTCACCATCCACCATTACTATACCTTAGGTTCTCGAATTCTTATTTGTAGGTCAAGGTCCAATACTTTGGGTTCGAGTATCTTTAGGCTTCGGGTCTAGGTTCCAGAAGGTGACGTTCATCCTCTTTGCTTCTGTCCTGTTGCGTTTCAGCCCCCCTTCAAATTTCACTCCACGTTTTCTCAAGTTCCGTGCACGTCATTGGGCTTTAGCTTACCCCCCCTCTTCCACTTCACAGGTTACTTTAGATAGGCTCGAGTGCGAGAGTGCTGCACTAAGAGCTCGACTTATGCGCTGTTAAATTACTGCTTTTTATATTGAGGTATAACCTTTTATTACTTTTGTTTATATTCTAGACGATAAGATTCTTTTCAGTATACACAGTGTATATGGATTGGGATGTAAGTACTAAGACTGTATCGAGAATTATATATAATTGCGCTTTGTAATGAATAGTATCTCGATAGTATATCTTGATAAAAATGTGATACTCTGGATGGTTTCTTGAGATGATTATTGTGCCACAAGTTGGGATATGGTTGCGTTACAAATTGTGGCTGGACAATAAGTATATATATAGGGACGAAGTTTTTTAGTTTCGATTTTGGCACGTATTACGAGGTATTTGAATGGGACCTTGGACAATTAGTCTTAAACAAATAAGCAAGTAGTAATCTACTTTTTAGGTTTTAACTACATTGAACGAGTGATAAAAATAGTAAATAAAGGAAAAAGTTAACCCAAAACTTCCAGCTTCCGAGGGTGTTACATAAACAGTCGTTACCCTGCCTTATTTCCTGGTAACTTCTCAATCTTTCAAGATTTCGGAATTTTAACTTGAACGGTTCTTTTTCTTCGTTTTTACTTGAACTTGTTTCTGCTTTCTGGGATTGTTGATCTTTTTTAATGAGTTCTGCCCTTGTTTTATTCCCATTTGCTTCCAATTTTTCTTTTCTATATATTCATGTTTTTCATTTATTTTTCCCTTTTCTAGTTTTTATATTTAACACAAATAAACTGGTGAACCTCACTCCTCCACATCAACATAACCACAACCTGAAGTAAAGAATTAGAAACTTTCCTCAAACTTCTCATAATGAAAATTAATTGATGAAAAGGAAATGAAAATATGTAAAGTTTTTAATGAAGAAGAAATGATAATTATTTTTATGGCCTCAATGTTCAATGAGTGTGAAACATAGTATTATCCCATGTACATATAGACATTATATATGTCTATTTAATCAAAACATATATATAATTATCTTACCATATATGTTCATTAATAATTTTAAAAAATTATTTTTTTAAAGATTATATTTGATAGTTCATTTTGATTGTGGTTTTATATTTTTAAAAAATATAATTCCTAAATTCTAAACTTAATTACCCTCTCAAATAACAAATTAATTAATAAAATTTTTTCATCTATATATATATATATGTATATGTATAATGAGAAATGAGATGTATATAAATTAAGAATATATGTACATTTAATAGGAAAGAGATGTACCATGCTTTATTGAAAAAGAAAAGCAAACGTGAGCATGAGATTTGGAATATTAGACATTTGTAGCTTACTATTCTTAAATTTGGAATATGAGTACCTATTTTAAAACTATTTTTCTTGATTCATAGGAGATACAAGGGAAAAGTAAGTAATCGAACATTATACCTAAGTTTTCTTAAAGAAAGATAACAACTATTATACTAAGTCTTAGTTGTTTACTTTAAAGGCATTTTTCGAGCATAAGTTAATTATGAATCCAGCATTTGAATACTCTACTATTTAATAATACTTTCTGCTTCGGTTTTAAGATTACTGAAAATCTTTACAAATAATTAGTTATATTATTAAAAATCCTTACGAAAAATATATCTTTCTCAGTTTCAAGATTGGGATGATTGGAATGTGCCATTTCAATCCTTACATTGAAATATATTTTTCGAAATCTGTTAAACAATAAAAATCTTTACCAATTTTTTGGACATGGTTTTTTTTATAAAATGTTTATGGTTTTTCTTTATTAGTGCTATTATATAAAATAATGAAATAAATAAATATATAAGTAATATGCATGTAATTTATCTTTTACGAGAAACAGCACTTTATCAAATCATAGGAAACTTAATTTTGACAACTTAACACCTTAAATGACAGAATGTGTGGCTTCTTCTAAAAAAAAGAACGTATGGTTTGGCCCTAAATCAAAAGCTAAAGGCATCAGAGTCTTTAAAGTGTCGATCGCTCCACAGCAGTTTAAAGACGTGTTATGAACAAGCTACATGGTAAGGTTCCAGAAATTCTAGTTTCAGGATTTCAAGCAAGGAACAATCAACAAGTGTGTTGGCATGTTGTGCTGAAAAAAACAAAAGGAAATTTAACCTGAGATGAGTTTATGCTTCATTCAAAAAACTAGAGTATTTCTAAAAGCGATTTAATTTTCAAAAAGAATCAAACTGATGAATTTTTTTTATATTACGAAGTGTTTTCATACTACATTAATCAATTAAACTGATGGTATTAATACTAATTTGACAAATAAAATCAATCAAAATATTAAGCAAAACGGTCGTTCAAAAGCATTATCCTTTTTCTGCTTATAAAACTGTTAATTTTCATTTTATGTGAGTGGAATATAAAAGTGTTTTTGATTTTTTTAGATTATTATCTTATCCACTGCTATATCCATTGCCAATAATTTTTTTAACTCCACGAGTGGGAGTAAGATAATGATACATGTCCTTTAAAAATATTAAGAAAATAAAAAATAAAAAAAATAGAGCACATGTCATCATCTTAACCCAGTTTGTGAAGTTAAAAAAATTTCACTGGCGATGGATAGGATAATAATCCTATTTTCTTAAGACAAAAAAAAAGAAAATAGATAAAAATATAAAGAAAATTTTATAAATAAAGGTATTTTGGACATTTTATTGGATTAAAAAAAAGAAAATAGGTAAAAAATAAAGAAAATTGATAAATTAAAATTTTGATAATATATATCTTTATTATTAAAATATTACAAATATTTATGTTTAAAAATATAAAACTAAAAATATTTAAAATAAAAATAATTGAATACTATTAGTATCTTCAATTTATTAATATTAAATAAAATTATTTTTAATATAATACTAATGCAGGTTTGGGCCATATTAAACTTAAATTTAGAAAATCATATCTTATGTTCGAGTTGAGTAGAATTATACTCACAACTCATAAGCTTGGTAAGTACTCATATACTTAAATTGTTCTTTTTTGAAAATTGTTTTCTCCTTCTGGAAAGGAAAAGATAATTTAAAAATAAAAACTTGATTTCATTTTTTATTGACTAATAAATCATTATTCAATCAATTTTTTGACAAAAATATAAAAAAATACAAAAATCATTCTCCAAGAAATTATTTTACGTGAAACAAAGTTAGCTTAGATTTGAAGATAATTAAAAAAGTGGAATTTCTCTTTATAAAGTGTGAAAGACTAATATGCCTTATTGAAAAGAAAAGAAAACGTGGGCATGAGGTTTGGAATATTAGAAGACATTTGTGGTCTACTATTATAAATATTCACTTTGATTTAACGAGTAATTACAAGAAACCAGTTAGGTGTTTCATTTTCCCTTGTTATTTTATCCCACGGTTCTGTGCAGGTAATGGCTACCGGCGACATTGGCAGTGCATTGGATGACTTACTATATAGCCACTGTGGGCTCGCGCGTGTATGTGTAAAAACTATAATCGCTAACTTTAGTTTTTGACTTCTACTTATTCAATTTCAGTCAAAATTTTTTAAAATTTGTTTTACTTTGACCATTTTCTCAAATTGTTTCATTACAATTGACGGAATGTTCACGTTATGCCATGAAATGTACCTCGTGACATTCTGCATAATCTATCAAATGGACATTCTGTTACTAAATACTAATAATGGAACGATGTGGCAAAATGGTCAAAACAAAACTATCTTAAAATATTAGGATTCAAGGTTAAATAATTCAAAAATTGAGAGCACTACCAGAAATTAAGCTTTTAGTAACGGAAATTTTCATTCTTCAAAAGTATTCTTTGTGAAGCAGGACGATCTCCTCAAGTGGGGTCAATCCTCTTTGACCCAAAATGCCTTTTTGGTTTAAAGGAAAAAAGATTCGATTTCCTTTGGCTTATAAAAAAATTATAAAAATGTTTTGGGTTTAAAATATGGATAATTATTTAATACATCGTCAATGAATTTTTTGACACCAAAACGGAATTAAGTCGATTCCGTTTGTGCTATCAAAGTTAACGGTGTATTAAATATTAAGCCAAAAAATATACATTAAAATAGATAAAATATAACAAATAAAATACTATTATCATATCCATCGTCAGTTTAGTTTTTTGACTTTACGAGTAAGTGAGGATGATGATACGTGTTCTTTAAAATTATTATGATAATAAAATATGAATAAAATGAGACACGTATCATCATCTTAACCCTGCTTGTGAAGGTAAAAAATGTCACTGGCAGTGGATATGATAATAATCCATAAAAAAAATTCATTTCTTTGATAAAAAATAGTTTTTTTGGTTACATCGGAAATATATATTAGATAACTGGATATGGAGATATTTGGATTTGAATCCTAATATTACAAGATATCATAATTCAACCTTAATAACTCGGTGCAGAAATTATTGGCAAATAGTAATTATTTACAACAATATATAAACTTTATACAGATATTCAAAAGTTGAAAGTGTCATAAATTAATTATTGAGTTTATATTATGCAATTGCAACCCCCACCCCTTCGGCTGGATGGGTATGGGTCTAGTGAGCTCACGAAAGACAGTGAGATAGATTATCCCATTTTTACCCTTTTTTTTGTTTTAATAATTTGATTTTTTTATTTTATTAATTTTTTATTTAGAAATTGTTAAATTATTTATTTTTGTTAATTTTTTTCACTTCCCTTTTTACCTTTAATGTTTTTATTCTAAGATTTTCAATTATATATTTATTTAATTTATTATTTATTAACAAAAATATTAAATAATTTTAAATATTTAATAACTAAAGTATTATTTGATATAAAAAAAATTTAGTACTATTCAATTTATGAAAAAAAATATTTTATATAAAAATAATTTTTACTATTTTTTAATTATTTTATTAACACATATATGTTTTACACTATCCAATCTCACCCTAGAGTAATTAATCCCATTTCCATTAGTGGTTTTAATCACACCGAAACCAATTTTGCCATCCATTCAATTGATAGGACCCTAAATTTTACAAAGAATGTTTG
This sequence comes from Heritiera littoralis, assembly GCA_031772115.1. Taxonomy (NCBI): domain Eukaryota; kingdom Viridiplantae; phylum Streptophyta; class Magnoliopsida; order Malvales; family Malvaceae; genus Heritiera; species Heritiera littoralis. Next base: position 60,849 of record JAPDPK010000203.1, read on the forward strand.
ATTAATGTTATAGATTGCAAAAAGAAACCTACCTCTAAAATTCCTTCAAAAAATTTTAATTAAAGCGATCAATTTTAAATTAATCCAAATAATATGTCTTAGATTTTTTGAACTTCAAATAATTTAATTCTAAAAGAATTCGAATCCGATGTCTGAATCCCAAAAGGCTTAACTTGAATACACTCGTTGGCCGCTTCTCTTTAAAGCAATGTTAAATAAATTTTGCCCAGGCAGTAGGCACATCACGGGGGGGAATAATTCTTGTATAACATAATTATTTTATTTTATTTTAATTACCTTTATATAATAGCTATATATTGATTATAAGCTCCTGCATATATGATTTCCTTTGCGGTATGTACTTGTGTTGTGTCGTTTTAATTATTAAATTTATCTGCCAACAGAGTAAAACGTCAACAGAAAAAGTTCTTGCTGGACCTTCTCAAACTTCCGGAGACACAAATAGCTGGAGTATTTTTAAAGTACCGCGCCAAGGAAATGAAAACGCATATGAACCGAGACTAATTTCAATTGGTCCCTATCACCATGGTAAGGAGCACTTGAAGAAGATGGAAGTTATCAAATTAAACTGTCTTGCAAGGATTACTGGACAAAGCGAGGATAGGCTCGAAGAATTTGTGAAGGCCATGATAGATATGGAAGAAGATGTTCGCAAATGTTACCCCGAAGCATTAGATCGCGTCGACTGCCCTGAATTTTTAAAAATGATGATTGTCGATGGATGCTTTATTGTTGATCTGTTTCAAAACAAAAATCCAAGAGAGCACTTTTTGGGCTTGCGCGGCATTCTCACTGAGATATATACTGATTTGTTACTACTCGAAAATCAGCTTCCTTTCTCTGTGCTTTCCAAGTTTTATGGCATGATCAAGAATGAGTGGAATGCTGAACAAACGGATGAGTTTGCTCGCTTGGCTCTTTCCTGCCTTTCACAATTGAAGCCGGGCACAGTTATATTTCCTGAAAAGTTTTCTGGAGATATAAAGCATCTATTAGGCTTGGTACATGATTGTTGGATTCCTCACCATACAAGAGTCCAAGGCCAAGGCACTTTATCCAAGTTCATACGCTGTGCAACAGAGCTTGCAGAGGCAGGAATCAGATTTCAAAAGAAGGATAAGGATGGGTCATTGTTCGATGTAGAATTTACTGATGATGCGAAACTGAAGATTCCAATCTTGAATATTCAAGACGATACAGAGCGTATCTTGCGAAACTTTATGGCCTATGAACAATTCATCCCGAGTGGGGAACCAACTTACGTTTGTGATTATGTAAAGCTCATGGATAACCTCATCGACTCAGGCAAGGATGTGCAATTACTCCGTCACTCTGGAGTTATTGTTAATTGGTTAGGCGATGATGAAGCCATTGCCCTAATGTTTAACAAACTTTGCGACTTTATCTACACGTCCTCCGGAAGATTCTATTATAAGGAGATATATGATAAGGTGGACGGTCATTGCCAGAGACGATGCAACACATGGATGGCAACATTGAAGAAAGATTATTTTAAGTCTCCATGGTCGCTCATCTCAGTTATCGCTGCGGCTGTTCTGCTTCTACTTACCATAGTACAAACTATATTTTCAGTTTTATCTTATGTTCATCCGCAGTGAGTGCAATGTTTCTTTGCATTATAAGACTAAAGCGTCATACGTAGTAATGTTTTGAGTTATTGCTTACCAGAATTATAAAAAAAAAAAAAGGTACTCGATTGCCTGTAAGATATAATTAATGTTTGTATTTAGTAATTTCTTATGGTGTTGTGTTTACATCGCTCTTAAGTTGAAACATCTTGTGAGGTGGATATTTGTATTGTAAGTATAAATTGTGTAGCTGCTTTCATGAATCAATGCTTATTCTCTGGATTTCCAAAAATAGAACATATTATCATTTTGTTATTGAGGGAACCCAAACGGAAACAAAATTTGTTTCATTTGAAAATGAAACATGTGGAGCTCGATTTCAATTCTTTATGGCATGATTGGCAAATATAAGTGAATTGATGAAATTATTATTATTTTATTTTTTCGGCCAAATAAGGATTTCATCCATAATAAGCAGCAGAGAAGGCTGCAATAAAGTACATGAACAGAAGCCATGATTTGGCAAGAAGATAAGAAATAGAAAACCAAAACATAGCAGCAAAAACCAGGGAAACAGAATATCTGATCTATTAAGTCCTAGCTTTGCGAGAGAGTCCGCAAAGGAGTTAGCCTCTCTAAATATATTAACAAACTCAACTCTCCCAATCTTCGAAACAAGGCTGTCAATATCATTTAGAACCTTCCATTCCTCCCAAGGGCGTTTACAGGTTTAATAACCCAACACACAGCAGATTTCGAATCTGATTCAACAACTAGAGCTGAGTTAAGTCATGAAGAAGGGAACATTGAAAGAGCTTCACTGATAGCAAGAAGTTCAGCATTAACTGGGCTTTGAGCTGATAACGAATCAAAGAAGATACCCAAAACAGTCCCCGAAGCATCTCTGAGGGCACCTCTGCAACCAGCCTTCCTAGATGAAGCAATAAAAGAGCCATCAACATTAAATTTCAGCTTATTCAAATCTGGCCAAATCCGAGTTGAACCACTTCTGGGATTAAAAACAGCAGCAGAGTCTGAAGGATCAATGGAAAGGACCACCAACAAGCATCGCTCAATAAAGATTCCTTGTCCAAAGCTTTCAACCAGAACAAGGATCGCATTTTGATTAGAAAGAGAATCTTTTCACCGTCCCATTGCTTGTTGTTAAAGGCCAATTCATTTCTTGAAAGCCAAAGAGACCACAGAGTGGCTCCAACAACCACAAGCGACCTCTGTTTGATAGGACTAGGAAAGGCTATACATTCACATTGCTGAATGAAATCTACAACAGAGTCAAGAGCGACCCAGATTAAATTCCACCATTGGAAAACCAAACCCCAAACAAGCCATGACAGCTTACATCCAAAAAGAATATGAGTAGTTTTCCTCCTGTAGATTAAACCAAAGGCAAAGACATTGTCTATCATCAAAGAGAACCCCTCTTGATTTAAGGAAGCTCTTGGATGGCAAGCAATTCAAGATTGCAAGCCAAAGGAAACTTTGAACTTTTAGACGAATAGTGTACTTCCAAAATGAGGTGAAGCACAGGGAGTTGCAAATTGAAAGTCAAGAGCTCAACAAGTTTCTTAATAGAAAAAACTCCCTTATTCTCAAGTCTCCAAATAAGTCTTACCTTTAAGTTTGGGGTTCAAACGAATCTGTAACAATTTCCTAAGAAGTTGATTCAAGGAGTCATTCTCCCAAACCAACAAATTTCTTCTAAATTTGAAGTCCCAATTACCACAAGAATCAATCATCTCCTGTACGCTTAGTTCTTTGTTAATAGCCAAGGTAAATAACCTTGGATATTTTTCTTCGAAGGGAGCATTATCCAACCATTTATCCAGCCAGAAGAAAATAGAATTACCATCACCAAGGGTCCATCGATAACCACCAAAGCCAATTAAGTTATTGATTCCCTCAATGCTATGAATCGAAATAACATTATTCCACATTGATGACATTCTTTACCTACTAGCCACCGATGGCAACCAATCAAGAAAACCAACACTATACTTCTCCCGTACTAATTTTCTCTAAAGGGCATCCTTATTACATCCATATCGCCACCACCATCTTGCTAAAAGAGTAAGATTCCGATTCCTTAAGTCAGAGATACCAAGACCACCCAACTTCTTTGGACTACAAATTACAGACCACTTTTCCTAAGCCAACTTTCTCTAATTACCCGAGTGACCCCGAGGAAAGACCTCATCCACTCCAATTTTTTAACAACACCAATTGGAGCTTTGAAAATTGATAAGTAGATTGTGGTCCACCTTGGTCTCCTGAAGAAGAATCATTTCAAGTCTCATTGACCTTATCAAATTCCTAATTGTCCTTTTTTCACATTCGAGGATAATCCCCTAAAATTCCATGTCAAAATCCTCATAATTGCCAACCTCGCCAAGACTTGTATAAAAGAAAAAGAAAGCTCCTACTACGAGTTAAGACTACAATAAATCCTACCGCAATCCCATAAACTCCAAGTCCTTCAGTTTTTCAAGAATGATCCGTTTATCACATCTAGCGGACAACTCAAGCTTTTTCCCAAGATCCGAGATTGCTTCAGCCTCCTTCGTGAGAACACTGTTCCTGCTCTGAAAATCACCATCAGAAAGGGAAGCATTGGCAATTTTTCCGTTCACAACTAAAGCTTTGTCTGCAGTTGTCTTCTTCTTACCCTTCTTCCCATTCTTCTTTCCTTTTTTTTTCGAATTGGCGGCCAACTTTTCTTCAATTTCTGTATAGAACTTCCATTTCCTCTCTTCATAGTCGAGGGAAGTCTGGGAGTGATTGCACCTTCTGTTTCAGAGACATTCAAGTCAGCAATATTGTTAATAGGCCAAGCTTCTTCGATTAACATATTGTCATCTACAGCCGGCCCACAACCATTAACTTCTTCACGTGAGTTGCTCTTGTGTTGGGATTCGCACTCATGCATGCTTTTATTACAATTAATAGCCGCCACCATATAAGAAGGATAGCTACAGTTCTGTTTGCATCATTAAGTCCTTGTTCCTCCACTTTGTCATTCTCTCGGGACTTTTAACAAAACTTCATAAATACTCTGCAATTGCTGTGATGTTACCAAGGGATTGTTTTTTGTTACAAAAGAACGTACATCTTCGACTTCTAAGCCGCCATTGTCGTCATCATTGTCAGAGCTTGAACTATTTATTGTGCTACTGATAACAGTCTTCTTAACAAAGCCCGTAGCCTGTTAATTTCTATGGTAGCAAGGATACAAAGACACTCCAGTTTAACTTCTGTAATTCTGACAGAATAAAATTTGTTGCCACCTGTAGTTTAACATTTTCATCAATCATATTCAATGAATTACAAATAATCTTCTTAACACCCCTGCTAAAATATTTAAGCTTAAGAGACTCAGCATCCATGCAGATAAACTCACCCAACATGCTTGCAATATTGAGAAATGTATTAAAATTCCAAGCATGAATGGGTATTTGTAACAGGCAACCCATGTTCTCCTGCTAGTAATAACCACCTCATCAGACCATATTTGAATATTATAGAAACACCTACCTAGCCACGTCCAGTTTTCTGCCTTCGTACCTTCAAATAAACCATGATCTTCAAAGATAATGAGAAACATTTTTCTTGAGATTCGTATGACATTCAAACCACAAATTCCTTCCCTTCTAATTTGCTTAGATATCATTCCAGCATCTGTGAAACCATGACAAGTTCCAATTACGCTCTTTTCAAGCCAGTGAAGACTCTCAGCATCCACCTCTCCAAACAAATCTGTTCATCTTTGTGTGATTTCCTCGAAGAAGTGCCAGCACATTCTGTCTCCTTATCACTAATGAGAGCTTGCATGTGTGATTTCTTCCCCATCTGACCATGTTGTTGAGAACCTGCAGGATTGTTGTCTTCACTATTAGCCATATCATTGCCTGCTTGATTACGGCTACCTTCACTGGCTTGTAAGAAACATATGACATTGTACATATAATTAAAGAAAATGAGTCTTTTTTTAAGATCTTGAACATATTATTCATGCGTATAAAATGAATAACAGTGACCCCGGCCGGCGGCCAAAATTTGTTACTTGTTATAAAAGTCAGCAAAACAAACAAAAGTTTGTTTGTTGGTGTGTAAACCTTATAATAAATTTATTGAATATGTGAAGCAATGAGGTGATCATTGAGGCTTTGGTAGACATACCGACAGCCATATGAAAATCTTAAGATATATATGTTAGTATATCTCCTCATTTATGGAAATAAATATTTGGTTGACCAATTCCGGATATGGTCCATAATTTCACGGTGAATCTCAACTCAATATTTGGCTATTAAAACACGATTTTATGATGGTTAAAACGTGATTTTATTGCCATAATTAGCACGCTCTCATTACTATTTAAGGAGGGCTCCTTCCGGTCCCCAAGTACGTTAACCTAAAAAACATACAAACACCATCTAGTGAGGTTTTTGAGTGCTTGGAAGATTTGGAAGGTCTGTGATCGACACAAAGTAGACTGTCAGATTCGGCAATTGCTTCAACAGCAGAGTTACAGAGTGCAATGGCTGGAGGTTAGATCCTGTCGCTTCCGCATTTAATTGTTTAACATGTTTCATATTGTGTAGAAGCATGTATAGGCTTGTTTGATGTACCTCACATTTGGCATCAGAGCCGTAGTTTAACCTCTGTCTTGCTAGAGATCTGTAAAAAGAAGCCATAAAAACCCATATTTTGAAACTTTAAGTCTCGGACTTCATGAAACTCATTCTGTTTTCATGTGATTTTGGTTCAAATACTTTAGATCTATTGTTGTAAAGCTCTAGGGATGAAAAATACATGAAAAACGAGACTGTTTGAAGGGTTTCGTGCCGGGTCGGGTCGAAAAGACCCAAATTTCTGCAAAAAGGCCCGTTCGGGCGAAGAAGGAAGAGTGGGAATCGGGCGCGTGAGATCCACGCGCCCGATGCTGTTAATATTGCGGGCGCGTGAGATCCACGCGCCCGATGCTGTTAATATTGCGGGCGCGTGAGATCCACGCGCCCGATAATATTGTTGTTATACGGGCGCGTGAGAACCACGCGCCCGATGGAGTAATGCGGGCGCGTGTGACGCACGCGCCCGCGCCCTGCTGCACTTTGCAATGCAGCGGCAAAAAAAAAAAAAAAAGAGGAAGAAACCTTGGGCCATCCGGTTTTGGGCTACTATTTGGGTTTTCTTTTATTAATTTTGGGCCATTTATTTTGAGCCTTTTTGGTTGATTATTTGGGCTATATAGATTAAATAAAAGGGTCATTTGGTTTATTTTAGACATTAAGGATTTATTTAATTTAAGTAAATTTAAATTATTTAATTTAGGCCAAATAATTATATTTTTGATGGGCTACTATTTGGGTTTTCTTTTATTAATTTTGGGCCATTTATTTTGAGCCTTTTTGGTTGATTATTTGGGCTATATAGATTAAATAAAAGGGTCATTCGGTTTATTTTAGACATTAAGGATTTATTTAATTTAAGTAAATTTAAATTATTTAATTTAGGCCAAATAATTATATTTTTGATAGTTTTATATCAGATTTTCAATTCTGTAATTTTCATAATTTTATGAATAATTAGATTATTTTCACAAAATTAATATAATTATGAAAACTTCTCATTATTTGGATTTTATGAGGATTTTTCATAAATTTGGAATTTTTTATTAATGCTATAATTTTAAATTGAATAATTTTGTGAAAATTATCATAAAATTATGATTAAATTATGAAAATTTGATTTTGAATGTGCATATGTGCTTATTTTTAATATGTATAATTTTGTTATTTTTATACTAAAAGCACATGTAGCTAAGTTATTCATATTATTTGGAATTAAAATTGCCTTGTGTTAATTGCAATTTTTAAAATATGAATAAGCTTAGAATTTTACCAATATGTCTAAGTGATTTATAGTTTATTTAATTAGGGCTTAGCCACAGCAACCTTAATTAAGTAAAATTATTTTGTAAAATCACATAATGATATTAGACATAAATTGTGATTAGTTATAAGGTTATAGTAAATTTTATCCCACAGGAATTTTTATTATAATTTTATAACTAATTAGGATAAAATATCAAATTAGTTTCTTAATTTACCCACAGGAATTAGGAAATGATATAATTTGATAGTTTTATCATTATGAAATGAATCTATTAGAATTAGAACTTTAGCCCACAGGCAAGTTTTATGTCTGAGATTCATTAATAAAATATGTTTACATTGGTAGACATAATTAAGTTTGCCTCAAAATTCTAGATACATAAGCATGTGTTTTTCTTTAAGCAATGTTTCCTCGAACTAATATTTACCTAGAATTTCCCAAACTAGATTGAGAGAACTATAAGGTTTGGAAGGAGAGAGTTCTCCTCCAATTAGGGTGCATGGATATAAACTATGCTATAAAGAAAGACGAGCCCGTATTGACTGAGACTAGCACTCTTGCTCAAGTAGCTTTACATGAACGCTGGGAGCGATCCAATCGCCTTAGTGTCATGTATATTAAGACAAAGATATCTACTGGGATACGTGGTTCTGTCGAACAGCATACCAACGTTAGGACCTTACTGAAGGCTATAGATGATCAATTTGTCACATCAGACAAAGCGTTGGCCAGCACCCTGATAATGAAGTTCTCATCGATGAGGCTCACCAGTGTCAAAGGAGTGCGCGAGCACATAATGACCGTGAGAGATATAGCGGCCCAACTCAAGAAGCTAGAGGTGGAGATGTCTGAGTCTTTTCTTGTGCACTACATATTGAACACTCTACCAAAGCAGTACGGATCATTCAAGATATCCAATAACACACATAAGGATAAGTGGACCATCAATGAATTGATGACCATGTGTGTTCAAGAGGAGGGAAGACTGCTTATGGAATCGGGTGAGAGTGCATTTTTTGCAAGCCAAGGAAAGACCAAGGATCGAGCCAAGAACAAGGGAAAAGGTAAAATCCCTGCCCAAGCTGATATTAAGAAAGAGTCCAAGTGTTTCTTCTGTAAAAAGAAGGGACACATGAAGAAGGACTGTGCCAAGCTTCAGCAGTGGCTCGTTAAGAAAGGTAATCCACTCTCATATGTTTGTTTTGAATCAAATATGGTTGAGGTTAATCATAACACATGGTGGATTGATTCTGGATCTACAATTCACATTTCGACTTCCTTACAGGGTATGACAAACCTAAGGAAGCCAGTGGGAAATGAGGAGAGCATCTATTCAGGAAACAAGATGCGCTCGCGTGTTGAAGGCGTTGGAACATGCACTTTAGTTCTTAGGAGTGGTTTTGTTTTGCAATTGGAAAAGACCTTTTATATTCCTAGTTTTTCGAGAAATTTAATCTCTGTTTCTAGGCTGGTACCTTATGGATATTCCTTTCAATTTTCAAATAAATCAGTATTGATATATTTTAAGTGTGATATTGTTGGGAATGGTACCTTATGTGATGGTCTTTTCTCTATTGATTTGCAAAATGACACTGCTCATAACGCCTTGCATGTTCAAACTGGTACTAAAAGATGTGTTATGAATGAGGACTCCTCTACGTTATGGCACCGGAGATTAGGTCATATCTCCATAAATAGAATTAAGAGATTGGTAAATGACGGAATACTTAGTACTCTCGATTTTACTGATTTCGACACTTGTGTGGATTGCATTAAGGGTAAGCAAACCAACAAGTCTAAGAAAGGTGCCAATAGGAGTTCAACCATATTAGAGATCATACATTCTGACATATGTTGTCCAGACATTGATGCATATGGTCAGAAATACTTCATCACCTTTATTGATGATTACTCGAGGTTTATGTATCTCTACATGCTTCATAACAAGAGCGAAGCATTAGATGCCTTTAAAATCTTTAAGGCTGAAGTAGAGAAACAATGTGGAAAACCTATAAAGATAGTAAGAACTGATAGAGGTGGGGAGTATTACGGTAGATACACTGAAGATGGACAAGCACCTGGACCATTTGCGAAGTTCCTTCAAGAAAATGGGATTGTTGCCCAATATACCATGCCTGGTTCACCGGATCAGAATGGTGTTGCAGAAAGAAGGAACCGAACTTTGATGGAAATGGTGCGTAGTATGCTTAGCAACTCGAAGTTGCCTAAGTCCTTGTGGATTGAAGCTCTTAAAACGGCAGCGTATATATTGAACCGGGTTCCAACCAAGACTGTTCCAAAGACGCCTTTTGAATTATTCAAAGGTTGGAAACCGAGTTTGCGTCATATGCGCGTTTGGGGATGCCCTTCTGAGATAAGAGTTTACAACCCACAGGAAAAGAAACTGGATCCTAGGACCATAAGTGGGTATTTCATTGGATATGCCGAACGGTCCAAAGGCTACAGATTCTATTGTCCATCTCATAGCACTAGATTTGTGGAATCAAGGAACGCCAAGTTTCTTGAAAATGACTTAGTTAGTGGGAGCGATCAATCTCAAGACCTAGTTTCTGTGAGAGATCAACCCTCTACCTCGAGTCAAGGATTGGTTATCATGAACAATGTCCCTTCAGTACAACTGGACATTGAACAACCAATCGTTGAAGATCCACAAGTAGTTGATAACTTACCAGTAGACGAGGCTCCTCTGGATACACCAGAATTGAGTGAGCAACCAGTTGAACAACATGATCCTTCGGAGAATGTTGAACCAACATTAAGAAGGTCTACTAGGGAAAGGAAATCAGCTATTCCTAGCGATTATATTGTGTATCTACAAGAGTATGATTTCAATATTGGGCCCGTTAATGATCCAGAGACGTTTTCACAAGCCATGAACAGCAAAGAATCAAAACTTTGGTTCGATGCTATGAAGGATGAGATGGATTCGATGGCATCTAATGGAGTATGGGATCTTGTCGAGTTGCCTAATGGGGCCAGGGCTATAGGCTGTAAATGGGTCTTTAAGACCAAAACTGACTCATTAGGCAACATTGAACGTTATAAGGCAAGACTCGTAGCCAAAGGATTCACTCAAAAGGAGGGAATCGATTACAAGGAGACCTTCTCTCCTGTATCTAAGAAAGATTCTCTTCGCATCATAATGGCGCTTGTTGCACATTTTGACTTAGAGTTGCAACAAATGGATGTGAAAACGGCATTTCTCAATGGTGATCTAGAGGAAGAGGTTTACATGAAACAACCTGAAGGTTTTTCCTCTAGTAATGGTGAGCATTTGGTCTGTAAGCTCAAGAAATCCATATATGGGTTGAAACAAGCTTCCCGCCAATGGTATCTAAAATTCCATGAAGTCATCTCTTCATTTGGTTTCGTTGAGAACATCATGGATCAATGCATATACCAGAAGGTCAGTGGGAGCAAGATTTGTTTCCTTGTGCTATATGTGGATGATATGCTGCTTGCAACCAATGATAAGGGGATGCTACGTGAGGTGAAACAATTTCTTTCTGAGAACTTTGATATGAAGGATATGGGCGATGCATCTTATGTCATTGGCATTAAGATCCATAGAGACAGACATAGAGGTATATTAGGTCTGTCACAAGAAGCCTATATCAATAAAGTCTTGGAAAGATTCAGAATGAAAGATTGTTCACCAAGCCCAGCTCCCATTGTGAAGGGTGACAGGTTCAATTTGAGCCAGTGCCCGAAAAATGATCTTGAGCGGGAACAGATGAAGAACATTCCATATGCCTCAGCTGTTGGAAGCATTATGTATGCACAGGTCTGTACCAGGCCTGATATTGCTTTTGCTGTGGGAGTGTTGGGTAGATACCAAAGTGACCCGGGGATGGACCACTGGAGAGCTGCGAAGAAGGTGCTTAGATATTTTCAAGGCACTAAGGATTACATGCTTATGTATAGACGGACTGATGAGTTGGAGGTGATTGGCTACTCAGACTCAGACTTTGCTGGCTGTGTTGATACCCGGAAATCAACATCCGGTTACATCTTCATGCTTGCCGGTGGAGCTGTTTCATGGAAGAGTGCTAAGCAGACACTGACTGCCACTTCCACTATGGAGGCCGAGTTCGTTTCCTGTTTTGAGGCTACCTCACATGGTGTATGGCTTAAGAGTTTCATTGGTGGGCTTAGAGTTGTTGACTCCATATCTAAGCCATTGAGGATATATTGTGACAATTCAGCTGCGGTATTCATGGCTAAGAACAATAAGAGTGGAAGTCGAAGTAAGCATATCGACATTAAGTACTTAGCCATTAGAGAACGTGTTAGAGATAAAAGAGTGGTCATTGAACACGTTAGCACTGAATTGATGTTAGCTGATCCTTTGACTAAGGGCATGCCACCGTTTAAATTTAAGGATCATGTAGAGAGAATGGGACTTGGTCCCACATTTTGATTGTAATTGAAACTCTTATTAATAATATGATGTTTCTCATTTTGATTTGTATACACTAAAGTTTTATTTGAGAAATATCCTTGTTGTTTGGACCGAGAATAAACATAAGGTTTATTCATTAAGTAAAAATGGGTTGATTTAGAAACATTTTACATAGTAATACATGGAAGATAATACTCGCCACTTGAGGAACTGTCGCCATGATTCATGTGATTTGTTTCTTCTATAAGTGAAATATATGGACCAAGTGGGAGAATGTTAGTATATCTCCTCATTTATGGAAATAAATATTTGGTTGACCAATTCCGGATATGGTCCATAATTTCACGGTGAATCTCAACTCAATATTTGGCTATTAAAACACGATTTTATGATGGTTAAAACGTGATTTTATTGCCATAATTAGCACGCTCTCATTACTATTTAAGGAGGGCTCCTTCTGGTCCCCAAGTACGTTAACCTAAAAAACATACAAACACCATCTAGTGAGGTTTTTGAGTGCTTGGAAGATTTGGAAGGTCTGTGATCGACACAAAGTAGACTGTCAGATTCGGCAATTGCTTCAACAGCAGAGTTACAGAGTGCAATGGCTGGAGGTTAGATCCTGTCGCTTCCGCATTTAATTGTTTAACATGTTTCATATTGTGTAGAAGCATGTATAGGCTTGTTTGATGTACCTCACAATATAAAGACATACAAACCAAAAATAAAATTTAAAAAGCATACACCATGTATTTTGTGACAAATGAAGCTCATATCAAATCATATTAAACGCGTTTTAGATATAACTTAAGGGTTATTTTGTTCAACATATATTTTGTCGGGCATACTCTATTACGGATAGTTTGATTAATTCTGAAAATTTTCGATCATGTGCATAATGCTTTGGTGGTTGATTATAATTGGGCTGTTGTTTTTATTGATTTATCTTAGTGTCCTTCTTTTTCGAATTTCTCTTATTTTTCTTTAATCAAATCTTATGCTTTAAAAAGAATTAAATCAATACCATCAAAATATATAGTTTTTGTACTTTTATTATTTTTGTAATTATATTTCAAAACATTTTTTTAAAAAGTTTGAATTTATAATAAATTGAAAAGATCATACAAATACAAATATTTGATCAAATAATCAATAAAAAAAATTAACACTGATAATATAACATGAAAAATTAACACGAAAACATAATTGCAATATATTAGAGAGTAGATCTTTTTTTTTAATGTAATATTTTTCTAATATTTTACGTGTGAACTAATTTTTATTTTTATATTAAAATAATCATAACTATAAAAAGATATAATTCTGAATAACAGTGACCTCGACGACCAAATTCTAGTACTTATTATAAAAGTAGCAAAAGACAAGTTGGTTGGTTGGTAATTGTCTTATTTATAAATATTATAATACAACTATTGAATATAGATGTGAAGATCATTTATTTGTAAGGGAGAAATGATAGGGTTCTACGAAAGAAATTCAGAATAAAGAAAGGTGGAAAGAGTGAAGGAGGAAGAAGAGACAAAGAGAGAGCAGAATAATTTTTTTGATATCCCCTCAAATTGTTCGTACAAGCTCTATTTTAAGCATGAGCTGAGCATGACACGACAGTAACGGTTTCCTTAGAATTCTCTAGACATCCATCCTCTATAATTATTCTAGCCTATTCATCCTGTTCTCAATTCATAACAAAATCCTTGGTCCAAGTTGGGGCTTTGCTCATACGTTTTGGACTTGGTAGTTGGGTTGCTTCTGGACTTGGTGGTGTTCTAGTTTGTGGACTGGTTGTTGTGGTAGCTGTTGGGCTTGGTTGTGTAACAGTGCCTTCCTTTTCAAGTGCAACCTTGTCCTCAAGGTTGAAGTGAGGATATTGAGATTTCATATCGAGCTCCCATTCCCATGTGGCGTCTGTGGCAAGTAAGTTCTTCCACTGGATAAGGAATTGATTGAGGAGTTGGCCATTGTGTTAAAGGGATCGTTGCTGCAGGACACAGGCAGGTTCCAAAACAGGTTGGTCATTCACAGTAGCATCAGGTAGGGGACAACCAATGGAGGTAGGCTGACCATAGCAAGTCTTGAGAAGAGAAACGTGGAACACCGGGTGGATCTTAGAGGTAGAGGGCAGATCCAATTCATAAGCTACAGGTCCAATTCGACGAGTAATTCTGAAGGGACCAAAATACCGTTTTGCCAATTTCTGATGAGGTCGGCGGATAACAGAGTGTTGACGATAGGGCTGAAGCTTCACAAAGACCAGATCACCTTCCTGAAACTCCTCGACTCTGTTACGATCAGCTTGCATCTTCATCCTATTTCTTGCTCGTGCCAGATTATCTTTGAGTCGAGCTAGGATGTGCTGCCTCTCAATCAAGGTCTCCTCCAAGTGTGGTATGTTAGAGCTTCCCAAAATATAAGATGCAACAGTTGGGGGAGGGATACCATAGACTGCTTCGAAGGGTGTCATACTAATGGAAGAGTGATGAGAAGTGTTGTACCACCATTCAGCCCAGTGCAAAATGCGGATCCATTGGTGATGGTGTTCACTCACAAAACATCGCAAGTAAGTTTCCAAGCATCGGTTGAGGACTTCTGATTGGCTATCCGTTTGTGGATGGTATGCACTGCTGGGGTTGAGGTGAGTGCCCTGTAGCTTGAAAAATGCTTTCCAAAATTGGCTCAAGAATAAGGGATCTCGGTCACTAACAATGGAGCGGATAAATCCATGGAGTTTGCCAATCTTTCGAGCATAAACATCAGCCAATTGAGGAGCAGTGATCGAAGAAGGTAAGGCAATAAAGTGAGCGTATTTAGATAAGCGATCTACAATCACCCAGATAGAAGATTTACCTTGGGAAACTTGTAAATGAGTTATGAAGTCCATTGCTATATCTTCCCAAATTCTCTCAGGTATAAGTAATGGTGTTAAGAGCCCCCCTTGCTTGCTGGGAACATATTTCATCTGTTGACAAGTTTGGCATTCCTTAACAAATGTTTTGACTGAGGCTTGCATACCAGGCCAATAGAAGTTTGCCGAGAGTCGAGCTAGAGTCTTAGCAACACCAGCGTGACCTCCTGTAAGGGTACTATGAAACTCTTTAAGAAGAGTTGGTTGTAAATCATGACCATCCGGAACTACAATCTTGCCAGAGAACAAAAGCAGCCCATCAACAACTGAATAATGGGGATATTTAGAAGGTTCATGCTGGATAGTAGCTATTTTGTGTCGGCCTTCTTCAGAATCAGTGTAATACTGTTTAAGCCGATCAATAAAAGGAAAGGTTGGGCCCGATATGATCTGGCAATGAGCAGTAAGTGAGTAGCAGCGTGATAAGGCATCAGCAGCTAAATTGGATTTTCCGGGCTTATACTGAATAGTATACTGGTAACCCAAAAGTTTGACTAACCATTTATGTTGCTCTGGAGTTTGAATTGTCTGAGTTATCAGTTCTCGAAGGCTCTTTTGGTCAGTATATATCACAAATGGTCTCCCAATCAAGTATTGACGCCATTTTTGCACAGCCTCAATGATAGCAAACATTTCTCTAGCGTAAGCCGAAGCGAGCTGCATTTTGGGTCCAAGCTTACGGCTAAAGTAAGCTATGGGGTGTTGGTTTTGTGATAGCACAGCCCCAATAGCTATATTAGATGCATCAGTCTCTAAAATGAAGGGTTGAAAAAAATCCGGCAATTGTAAAATAGGAGCATTAGTCAATGCTAGCTTGAGAGCTTGAAAGGCAGGTGTAGCAGTTTCAGACCAGTGAAATTGATCTCGTTTGAGCAAATCTGTAAGAGGGGAGGCAATGGCAGCATAATGTTTGACAAATTTGCGATAGTAGCCCGTTAGTCCAAGAAAACCCCTTAAGGCTTTGGGAGTCGAAGGAGTTGGCCACTGCAATATTGCTTCCACCTTAGTAGGATCCACTTGCACACCCTTGCCACTTATAATATGGCCAAGGTATTGGATGGAAGATTGGGCAAAAGAACATTTGGAGTACTTGGCATAGAACTGGTTGTCTTGCAAGAGGGATAAAACCTGTGATAAATGACAGAGGTGATCAGTCCATGAAGAACTATATATGAGAATGTCATCAAAGAAAACCAACACAAAACGACGAAGAAGAGGTCGAAACAGATCGTTCATGGCTGCCTGGAATGTGGAAGGTGCATTCGATAAACCAAAGGGCATGACAAGAAATTCAAAGTGTCCATCGGAGGTTCTGAAGGCCGTTTTATGTGCATCTTCTGGAGCAACTCGTATCTGGTGGTACCCCGCACGAAGATCAATCTTGGAAAAGATTGAAGCACCATGAAGTTCATCCAATAACTCATCTACAGTAGGGATAGGAAACCTATCCTTCACAGTGACAGCGTTAAGAGCTCTGTAATCAACACAGAAACGCCATGAACCATCTTTCTTGCGGACTAAAAGAACAGGAGAAGAGAAGGGACTAGTGCTAGGTTGAATTATGCCTTCTCGAAGCATATCTGTGATCATGATTTCCATATCTTTCTTTTGGCTATGAGGGTATCGATAAGGCCTAACATTTATGGGTTGGGCATCGGGCAGTAGGTGGATGTGATGGTTATGTAATCTCTGTGGAGGAAGACCATGGGGTAGATCGAAGACTTTGGAGAATTTGGTGAGTAAAGATTGAATATCGGGGTGTATTGGTTCCAGATTTGGACAATTTGGGTTGGCATGATCATTGGGAGATATGAAGAGGAAAAGGGAAGAAACAATGGAATCGGTATGGATAAGTCGACAAAGTTGGCTGTAGGAGAGGGGGTTAAGTGTATTTGGCTGGGCACCATGTAAAGTAATAAGAGAACCATTATGAAAGAATGTCATGTACAGAGCTTTAAAATCAGAGAGGATTGAGCCAAGTTGGGATAGCCACTGAATACCCAAGATGATATCAGCACCGTAAATATCCAATAAGAATAGATCAAGGAGGAAAGAATGACCTTGAATATGAACTGGGAGTTGCTTGCAGAGGCCACCATAGGATAAGGAGTCTCCATTACCCACCGTAACTGAAAAAGGAGGTGCTGGATGGATTAAAAGTCCCAAATGCTTGACTATTCGAGGTTGGATGA
Organism: Heritiera littoralis; assembly: GCA_031772115.1. Lineage (NCBI taxonomy): Eukaryota > Viridiplantae > Streptophyta > Magnoliopsida > Malvales > Malvaceae > Heritiera > Heritiera littoralis. The sequence continues at coordinate 77,910 of JAPDPK010000203.1, forward strand.
GATTATGGGTACTCCCGGAGTCGACCAGAATGGAAATATGTGTTCCAAACAAAGTTCCATGAAGTTTCATGCTGGTCGGGGAAAGAGTGCCTGCGAGAGCATTGAAAGAAATTTGAAAATATGATGGATCATCCGATTGAAATGAGTGTGGCGGTGGCGGTAGTGGTAAAGAGGATAAAGTTAGTGGTAAATCGGGTGAGGCAAGAGTAGGCTCTGGGTGTTGATCCTCCTCGGTTTGTAGTAGTAGAAAAGGGGTGGTACGACAACAATGTCCTGGTTTATATTGTTCATCACAGTTAAAATAAAGGCCCTTGGCTCGACGATCCTGCATTTCCAATGGTGATAAACGCTTTATGGTAAGATTTGGTGGTTTAGGTGGAGTCGGTGATGATGGTTTAGGTACAGGAGCTCGAGAATCCCATAGTTTGGACTCAACGAGCTTAGCAAGTCCAAAAGCTTGTGATAAGGAGTGTGGTTGTAAGATCAGGAGCTCTCGTTGAATATCCAGGCGAAGACCAGAAATGAAACAGTTAAGCAAATGCTCATCGGAGAGACCCGAGACTCTATTTGAAACATTCTCAAATTTCGTCTGATAGTAGGACACAGATGTTCGTTGCCGGAGTTTGAAGAGTGTGGCCTGATGGTTAACATACGTGGAAGGGCCAAAACGTAGTTCTAAGGCTCGAATAAAAGAGTCCCAGTCATGGAGTTGGTTATTGCAATGCATCCATTGGTACCAACTCGGTGCTTGACCTGTCATGTGAAATGCAGCAATGGGTAAACGATGCAGAGGTGGGATATTGTAGAACTCAAAATATTTCTCAGCTTGAAAGATCCAGTCCAATGGGTTAGAGCCATCAAAGAGGGTGATCTGAAGTTTGGGAGATTTTAGAGAAAATGTTTGAGGAGGTTGCGGTAATAGAGGTGCCATGGTTGAACTCGAAGCCAGAGTTGGTGGTTTTGGCAATAATGGAGTGAGGTGAGGTTGGGAAGTGGGTGAGGAACATTTTTATAGGTGAGCGAGGTTGAGTTGTAGATCATGAATGGAGGATTTTTGCTCGTTAATAATGGAGGTCAGGTCAGTATATTTGGCATCAAACTTGGATTCAAGGGATGTTTTGAGGTCTAAAATCTGGGTGGTAAAGGTATCAGCTAGGCTACTGATGGCATCCTCTACAGCGGATTGGGGTTTAGGGGGCATTTTGGCAGCGGAAGCTCAACGAGAGCACCAGATGATAGGGTTCTACGAAAGAAATTCAGAATAAAGAAAGGTGGAAAGAGTGAAGGAGGAAGAAGAGACAAAGAGAGAGTAGAATAATTTTTTTGATATCCCCTCAAATTGTTCGTACAAGCTCTATTTTAAGCATGAGCTGAGCATGACACGACAGTAACGGTTTCCTTAGAATTCTCTAGACATCCATTCTCTATAATTATTCTAGCCTATTCATCCTGTTCTCAATTCATAACAAAATCTTTGGTCCAAGTTGGGGCTTTGCTCATACGTTTTGGACTTGGTAGTTGGGTTGCTTCTGGACTTGGTGGTGTTCTAGTTTGTGGACTGGTTGTTGTGGTAGCTGTTGGGCTTGGTTGTGTAACAAGAAAGCACTCTCTTGAACTCCAAATTATTAAACAAGCTCAGGCTTTCCAGTCTAACGAGCAAAGGAGAAAACCAGGTTAGATGCTTCATTTCGCTCAGTTATAGTACATTTATTTTCATTTCGATCTTTGTCTCTGCATTCACAATGGAGTTGTATGATATGGTTTTGTGCAGGTAATGGCTACAAATGACATTCGCATTCCAGTAGAGGAGGCAGAATATGGCCAGTCTCGTAACGTCGCCTGGCCTCCTACTTCTTGTATGATAACCGCAACGCGATCGAAAATGCGGCCTTGACCGCAATTTAAAACAATGATTAGCATTGAAGTAGACGAGTCGGATAAAACTGATGAAAAACTGTCAGCACAGCGTTTTCCTTCGGAGGACGAGGTAATTGAAAAGGAGAAGTAACTTCATTTATTTTCTTTCCCCTTAGTTATAGTATTATATTTATTTTATTTTCATTTCGGTCTTATTCTCTCATTCACCATGGTTTTGTACAGGTAATGGCCGCAAACGAAACTCGCTTTCAGATGGAGGAGAAATTATATGGCGACTCTTGTAACATCGCCTGGCCACGTACTTCTTCACCGTCCAATTCCAATACTTACATAAAACCTCAGGTAAAAACTAGAATCCCTATATATAAAATCATGTCCAAATGTTCAAAATTTATTTCTTTTAACTATTTGTTGGTAAAACTATATGGTTTCATATTGGTGTAACTTAATCCTCCCCATATATAAGGGGAATATAGAAAGAGAATCTTTTGAGATCAGTGATTAATATTTCTAATCTAACTAAGATTTCATATATACTAAGAGTAAACCAATCTACCTAATATAAATAGAATAAGAATTGAGTTTAGATCATTAGTACTATTATTAATTTTTTTATTAGAAACCATATCATTTCTTTTTTTTTTGGTTACAAGAAACCATATCATTTCATTAATACGCAAAATAAGCAAATTACATATTATTAACATAAGTTGAACTACATCTGCCTGTAATATAGATAACATGGAATTCAAGGTTTCTTTTAGCCATATTTGAAAATCGTCTACAAAAAGTGCATATTTTGCGAAAGCATGGGCTGCGCCATTGCCCACGGCCACTCTTCTAACATGTCCTAAAACCGGCAGTAAGTTTCTTATAGCTTTCAATAACAGATCCAGCTATGGAATGATCTACTTTTTCTTCAGTAACTGTTGTAATTGTGTGCAATGAATCTCCTTCTATTTCTACGTCTGCATTCTCGCTTCTTTTGCAAAAACCAAAGCCATACATGGCTAAACGTTCTGCCATGTATGTCTCCAGCGGCTTTTGTGTTTTAGCAGATATAAGTGCTACTCCCCTTCCGAATCTCTAATCACCACCTGTGAGAATTGCCAGTTTTCGATCCTGAACTTGTAAATTAATGTGTAATTGAATAAAAATAAGCATTGAGATGTATTTTTGGAAATGTGACCATTATGAAGTGATGATATCGTGTACGAGCTGTATAAGAAATTTTCAATTCAATTTGTAAGAATTACGGTGGATAGAAGTCATAAGAATTTAACATACATGATGAACAAATAATAAAGGTTAAGTGAAATTAATATATATTAATTAAATAAAGAATATATATATATGAAGTATTACATGTAATGTGTATATATACACATGTATGCATACATAAAATCTAGTTAATAAAAATAAATTAATGTGTATATCTATAGATAAATATGGATATATTTATCTAAATGTAACTATCATAATGAATTAAGTTTCAGAAAACCTAATAGCTAGACGCTAAAATTACGGGAGTCGCCACCAACCATTCTACCTAGGTGTGATTGGTCACCTATTCAAACTAAGGATAAAGTTTGGTCTACATTCAAAGACACTAGAGTTCGAGAGTACGGTTACGTATAGGGAAAGATTAGTACCCCCACAACGCCCATCTTAAAATGGTACCAACTAGTTTTAGGTTATCTTTACAATTTGCCTTATATTTATATTAATTTCGATATGCTTATATATTAGGAATATTTCTAAGATTCTTCCATCAATTTGGCTCAAATCTTAAAAATCTCCCTCACCTCAAGATTTTCAAAGAGTCTCAATTGACTTTCTTGAATTCCATCGTCGGATAAATGAAATGTTTTATGAAACTATTATTATATATATTTGAAATTTGGCTCTAATATTGACTCCATATTAATTCCTATATTTTCTAAGTCTTATTTTACATTATTCTTATCTATATGTTTTATTTATTTATTTTATTTATTTAGAGAATAAGCATGAATCATGGTTTATTGAAAATTTTGTTAAAAGCATTCTATCAATTTGGCTTGGCTTAAAAGAAATCTTTTCACTTAGAAATTTTCAAGGAATCCCAATTGATTTTCTTGAAATTTCATCATTGGCATAATCCGCATTTACTCCTTTATTTAACTAATTTTACTTTTTATAATTTTTATTTTAAGCTATTTAATTCATTTATTTATTTACTTGTATAATTTTATTTAAATTCTTTAATTTTAATCTTGATATAATTTTTTTATTTTATTTATTTCATTTATTTATATTTATTTAATAAACATGAATTATATTTTATTGAAAATTCTTTCAAAAGTATTCCATTAATTTGACTTAACTTAAGAAAAAAATCATCTCACCTAAAAATTTTCAAGGAGTCTCGATTGACTTTCTTGGAATTTTATCCTTGGTATAACTGATATTTATTTATTTATTATCTAATCTTATTAATTACTAATTATTTTCAGTCTAAGCTATTTCATTCTATTTATTTAATTCTTCTTCTAATTTATGTTCTCATATTTACATTTATTTATCTATATTCATTTATATTTTATTCATATTTAATTGACTAAGAATAAACATGGATTATAATTTATTGAAAATTCTTTCAAAAGTATTCCATCGATTTGGCTCAACTTAAGAAAAAATTTCCTCATCTAGACATTTTTTAAAATGTCCCAATTGACTTTCTCTAAATATCATGTAAGGACTGCGTGGCACTTTGGTCCCGCAGGATTCAAGAGGTGGCTCCCGCAGCTCACTCACTCGTATTGTCCGCTTCGGGATTCTAAAGGTGGCCCCCATCCGCAGACGTGGCACTTAGGTCCATAACGGCTTTGTCCCAAGGATCCTGAAAAACTCAAGATAAATTCCCTTGAGCGCGTCCGTAGTGACTCGAACCCTTGACTTCCTCAAGATTAGTAGTGACTTGACATCTTGAGGAAGTCAAGGGTTCGAGTCACTACGGACGCGCTCAAGAGGATTTATCCTGAGTTTTTCAGGACCCTTGGGACAAAGCCGTGATGGACCTAAGTGCCACGTCTGCGGACGGGAGCCACCTCTAGAATCCCGAAGCGGACAATACGAGTGAGTGAGCTGCGGGGGCCACCTCTTGAATCCTATGGGACCAAAGTGCCACGCAGTTGTCACATGTCATCATCGGTATAATTCACATTTATTTTTTTATAATTAAAATTTCTTATAAATAATTAAATTCCATGCTTTTCTAATATTTCTAATTTTCCTAATTTTTATAATTAATAAAATATACATTAAGTCAAACAAATTAAATTATACTAATTAAACCGTACCAAATAAATCATACATTTCAATATCAATTACAAATCATTCGTATCATTTAAATAAACAAAATTAAACTACATAAATTAATCATAGCAATCATACAAATTCACACCAATCAAATCTCATATCATACAAATTCATTAACAAATTAAATTAAATAGATTAAATTACCTCCAAATCAAATAAACCATATCAACCTTATTTAAATTATACCATCATATCATTTAAATCATATCAATTATATTAATTAATTTAAATTACATTAAGTAAGTAAGTAAAACACCTAATTAATTGTTAGCCAAGTTAATTATCAATCTAAAACTATATAATTATTCAACCCATTACCTAATTAAATCTAATTTTAAATACTTATTATCTATCTAATCAAATAAAATTAATAAAAGGTATCTTTCTTTTCTTACCTTCTTTCCTTTTACACGTTGTTCTTTTGTGCTTTTACTTGTTTCTTTCTCACTCAAAATCAATGCTCCTTTCTCTCACAACTGTTCATACTCGAGAGCTTGTGAAGATAACATTAGCAGCATGCAGCAGGGGTGCTGCGGACAACAACTAGCAGGGGAAGGATTAGTGGCGGCGGCAGGAGATGGTGCGGTGAGCAACAGCAAAGAGCAAGGGCCGGTACTTGGATGAATGGCAAAACAGGGATGCCCAAAGAAGCTGTATGGATGCTGACAAAAGCGACGATGATGATATGCAGCTGTTGGACTCAGTGGCAGCCACTAGTGCAGCAAGGTGGACAAGGCAGCAACGTTGGCGGTGGAGCTTGGGGAGCGATATTGGTCGAGCTGCGTGATCAGTGGCAAGGTACCTTGCTAAGAGGCAGCAATAAGCTTCTCAAAGTCTTCCTGGACGGCTGCCTTCCCCCTCCTCCCTATTTTTTTTTGTCTTATTTAAATAGACCTAGGTTTTGTTATTTTTTTGGTAATATATAAAAATCAAGAATCAATCTTTTAGGAAAAAATTTTTTAGATTTCAAGAATCGGATCTTAAATCCGATATTAATTCTAATTTTTCTTTCCATAAAATTTAATTTTCAATCTTTAATAGTCTCATTTAATTATGCTTTCCTATCAAAATTAATTCTGATTTCCTTCCTTTTTTATTATATTTTATAAAAATAAAAAATCCAAATCCAAAATTTATTTCTAAATCTAAATAAAAAAAATAAATATCAATAATAAAAAATATATAAAAATTAATTAATTAACAATGTTTGAAAAAAGACCCGGACAAAAATGGTATCTACAGCTGCCCCTCTTTGCACTTTTGCTGTGAAATAGTAATGGTGCAAAGACATAGACAACCATTTTGTTCGAATGCAAGACCTATCAATGAATTCTTTGTGAAATATGATATTTCCTAGTCTTTTCTATCATAAGGCTAAGGAATAAATGCCAAATGAAATTTCCTAATCTTCTTCTCTTACAAAGATTGAGGAATGAATGCAAAATGAAGTTTCCTAGCTTTTTCTATCATAAGACTAAGGAAATGAATGTAGAATGAAATTTTCTAGTCTTTTTTATCATAAGACTAAAGAATGAAAAGTAAAATTCCTAATCTCTCCTATCATAAGACTAAGGAATGCGAGATGAATTTTCTTAGTCTTTCCTATCATAAGACTAAGGAAATGAATGTGGAATGAGATTTCCTAATCTTTTCTATCACAAGATTAAGGAATGCAAAGTGAAATTCCTAATCTCTCCTATCATAAGACTAAGGAACACAAGATGAAGTTTTCCTAGTCTCTCCTATCATAAGACTAAGGAATGCAGAAAATGAAATTTCCTAGTCTTCCCTATCATAAGACTAAGGAATGCAAGATGAAGTTTTCCTAGTCTCTCCTATCATAAGACTAAGGAATGAAAAAATGAAATTTCCTAGTCTCTCCTATCACAAGACTAAGGATTGTGAAATGAAATTTCCTAATCTTTCCTATCATAAGACTAAGGAATGCAAAATGATCATGAAATAAGAGCTTCTCTCACCAGAGGTTATGAGACTTTTGAAAACAAAAAGCTCCTTTCAACAGAAGCAATGAGACTTTGAAAAATAAAGTTCCTCTCAACAGAGGCAATGAGACTTTGAAAAATAAAGCTCCTCTCAACAGAGGCAATGAGACTTTGAAAAATAAAGCTCCTTTTAACAGAGGCAATGAGACTTTGAAAACAAAAAGCTCCTCTCAACAGAGGCAATGAGACTTTGAAAACAAAAAGCCCCTCTCAATAGAGGTAATGAGACTTTGAAAAATAAAAACCTCTTCTCAACAGAGGCATTGAGACTTTTAAAAATAAAGATTTTATTTCAAAATGCCAGTTAACATGGGTTTGACTAGGCTTAACTTTCATTTTGATGCCAACAGTATTGGCTTTCATCCTCCTCTAAAGTGCTAGCTAAACTGGACTTTACTCTCATTTAAGGTTTATAAAAAAAATATTTTTCTCATCATCTTCTCATACCTCATCATTTTTTCAAATTACCATCTCTTATATTTTCATCCTATATATTGTATTCTTACATTTCTTTTCTTTTCTTCAAAATTTTCATCATTCAGAACATCTTATCCTAATGTCTTAACAAATAGTTCAATGTCAAAATGCAGTAATGAAATGTCATGCATGTCATGAATATAACGAATGCCTTGGATACCATGGATGCTGTGAATGTTATTAACATGTTAATGTTATGCCCCTTGAATTATTCCATGAATATATGTAAATGCAATCTCAATTGTGGTAACAAGATTCTCAAGCTCATCTCGTTTTCTCAAGTTCCACATATCTGTTGGATTCTTCTCATTCAAACCTCCTTTCATTTAACATCCCATCTTTTATTGAGTCCTAGTCCAGTTATGCCTGAAGACTAGCCATCATGTTTTCAAATTTATATATTCACCATTCGCTTTTGTTTCTTTCTCTCTCTTAGTAATGCAAGATTTCTCAAAAGAATATTTTTTCTCAAAAATTTACCCAAAAAAAGGTTACCAAAATTTATTTATTTTCCTTTCAACTTGACCACCAATGTAATGCACTCATACATCTTCTCAATTTATTATAGGGGTGGAATAAATGATCATGAGAGATATAAATATTCATTCTTAGAAAAGGAACATGAAATCAAGAAAAATCAATGAGACAATTTGTTTGGAATAGGGTTTTCAGTATCCATTTAATAAACATTCTGACAATTTCAATCAAGTCAATCTGAAATTCTTTTCCAAAAGCCTACTCTTATATAGTGTCTGCCAATCTTGCCCTCGTATCAAAACTTTTTGATGCTGATATTTTCCTAAGCCGCCTTTTTCGGTTTTCAACTTAGGTGCCCCCCTCAATTGATTCAAACTGCCCTTTTCGGGTTTTCAATTTGAATCATCCTTATTCTTTTTTTCTTTTTTTTTTACTTCTCTTCTTTTTTTTTTCATTTTTTTAATTTTTATTTTGCTTCAACTTTACTGACTTTGATAAATTTTAGCCTTCAATACTCAATCCAAATTAATGCCCCCTAATAGGCATTCTTGATTTTGATCCAAAATATCTTCTAAAGCTCATGGATTTCTTCATTCAACTTGATCTACTTCTTTTATCTCCATCAAACCTTCAAATGATCATTATCTCATTGTACGAGTCTTCATTCAATGTATGATTCTTCAATTTAAGCATTTACATTTGATCAAAATAGGCTTTTAAAGGCACATAATGTAGGCTCGGGTGAGGGCTTATGAAAGAAAAGGATATAGTAGGCCCAAAATGTGTTTCAAGGTTTATAAACCAAGGGATCACTTTTTTATCAAGTAAAACATTCAGGCATTTTGCCCCTTTCTAATTCACACATTTCTTTCTTGCTTTTTTTTTTGTTTTCTTTTTGAATTCAAACCTTTTTTTCTTTTCTTCTTTTTTTTTCACAAAATTGAGCTATTTTTCTTTTTTTTTTTTGCCCTTTGATTCATCATGAACACTTTCATTTTTGCCCCCAAAATTTCTTTATTTCATCTTCTTTGCCCCCAATGTGGAGGGTGATCCTTGGTGGGTAATATTACAAAACTATAATAGGCTCAAAAGGGGTAATCAAAGGATAATTTTACTCATGCTTAAAGGATAGTGAAAGAAGGCCATTTATCATTTCGAATGTAAATACTCTCATTAAAGATCATTTATTGAACAATGACAAACTTGTTAGAAGCTTCTGTAAGAGATTCACCTTTCTTTCCCATCTATCAAGTGCAGATGGTGAACAACCTTTCCGTTATTTTCTTGCTTTCGCAACATTAGCAGACTAGTAATTCACCAACAATAGTAATTCTTTCAAAATTGAATCCCAGATTTATTGACATCATTATCATCATGTTCATTACTTGGATACTTGTGAATAAAAGGTAAAGTGAGTATGTGGGAAATGGCAAATGAAAATGAGAAAATGATAGTGCATCAAACTAGTCGCTTTATTGGAAGGGAAATAAATAAAAGTTAGCCCATACATAAAACTTTATCTCGTGCTTATGGGCTTAAGCACTTTCAAAAACTATCTTGCATTACTTAAAGAAATAAAAGAAAGCCAAAACAAAACTAGAATTTATAAATCTTCAAAATTGTCAGGCTCGAACCCTCCATACCCCCATAAGACAAATCTCTTCTTGAACTATAACTTATTCTATTACTCCCTTTCCCTTACTCAAGTTTTTCAACAACTTAGTAATTTGGGTCAATTGCCCCCCCTTATTTCCTCTTGAGCCTTTTCCATCTTCTCAATACAGACACTTTGCTCTTCTTCTATGATCCTAGCTTGATAACGAGTGTGATACGAATGGACTTTTGGTTGAGCTATCTTTGAACCTTTATTACCACAATTAGAGTTCATTATTTGTGTGGTGATGCTTGAAAAAGTTTGAAAATGCTTTGTTTAAAAACAATGATTGAAGATGAACAAAATGAGATGATGCTACATGTGTATGAATGGAATGGTATGGTAAAAAGTTGCCATGTAACAATAATAGATGAGTAATACATGAAAATGTTTGGGTAAAGGACTCATGGTACCTTTTTAATGTCTCATGTATAAACCAAAAGCAAACAAACTTGATCAAACGTGTGTCCTAAGTAATGGGTATTTTTCTAGAGCATGGGTTGATATGGCTCTATCTTACATTTCGTCTTCTTAATTTCACTATATGCATGGCTTTAGATAAAAAGGCTAAAGGTTCCCAAATTGTTCCTCACTGTCGTCCACACAAGACTAGTAAGGCACCCAATCCTCTCCCATTACAGGTTACAAATGGAAAGGTTCAATTTGAGTGGTAGTATTTCGCTAGCCATTGCGGAGGTATTACCTCACGAGAGCGTAGTTACTTTACTTCCTCCTAAAAGGATAGAGCCCGAGTAAAGGGCTAATGCATGCACATGCACGTGAAGTGTGTGTCGAAGAAACATATAGTTATTAATGTCTTATTATTTTATCAAAATTAACATACCTAAGGCAAACCTAAAATAACCTAAAACCAATCGTTGGCTTGACTCTCTAAAGTCCCCAATGGAGTCGCCAAACTGTCATAACGTATTAAGTTTCGGAAAACCTAATAGCTAGACACTAAAATTACGGGAGTCACCACCAACCATTCTGCCTAGGTTTGATTGGTCACCTATTCAAACTAGGGATAAAGCTTGGTCTACGTTCAAAGACACTAGGGTTCGGGAGTACGATTACGTGTAGAGAAGGATTAGCACCCCCACAACACCCATCCTAAAATGGTACCAACTAATTTTAGGTTATCTTTACAATTTGTCTTGTATTTATATTAATTTCAATATGCTTATATATTGGGAATATTTCTAAGATTTTTCCGTCAATTTGGCTCAAATCTTAAAAATCTCCCTCACCTCAAGATTTTCAAGGAGTCTCGATTGACTTTCTTAAATTCCATCATCGGATCAATTAAATAATTTATGAAAACTTATTCTTTCTAACTTTGGCTCTAATTTCGACTCCATATTAATCTCTATATTTTTTTAATCTTATTTCATATTATATTTATCTATATATTTTATTTATTTATTTATTTATTTTATTTATTTAGAGAATAAATATGAATCATGGTTTATTGAAGATTTTCTTAAAAGCGTTCCATCAATTTGGCTCGGCCTAAAAGAAATCTTTTCACCTAGAAAATTCAAGGAGTCCCAATTGACTTTCTTAAAATTTCATCATTGGTATAATTCATATTTTTTTTATTTCTTATAATTTTTATTCTAAGCAATTTAGTTCATTTATTTATTCACTTATCTAATTTTATTTAAATTTCTTTAATCTTAATCTTGATCTAATTTATTTTTATTTTATTTATTTCATTTATTTATATTTATTTAATAAACATGAATTATATTTTATTGAAAATTTTTTCAGAAGTATTCCATCGATTTGGCTCAACTTAAGAAAGAATCATCCCACCTTGAAATATCCAAGGAGTCTCGATTGACTTTCTTGAAATTTCATCCTCGGTATAATTCACATTTATTTCATTATTATCTAATCTTATTAATTACTAATTACTTTCAATCTAAACTATTTCATTCTATTTATTTAATTTTTTCGTCTAATTTATGTTCTTGTATTTATATTTGTTTATCTATATTTATTTATATTTTATTCATATTTAATTTACTAATTTATTGAAAATTCTTTCAAAAGTATTCCATCAATTTGGCTCAACTTAAGAAAGAATTTTCTCACCTAGACATTTTTAAGATATCTCAATTGACTTTCTCAAAATGTCATCATTGGTATAATCTATATTTATCTTTTAATAATTAATTAATATTTTTAAACCACTTTTATTTACAAAATAATTTTAATTTCTAAATGTTAATCTATTCTAATTTATTTGTTCAAATCTATAGTTCAACTAGCAAATCTCATTCTAAACAAAGAACAAGAAATATAATTAATTAGTTAATCAGTTTAGACAAATTTAATGGGTAGAATAATGATAGCAACTTTTATAAAGGATGGCATCATGATTAATAAATAAATATATAAAAGTACTATGCACATGAATGACAAAGAATGAACTATGAAAGAATAAAAAAAATCAATTACCTATCAAGTCGAGGTTAGAATCTTTACCTTTTATGTCAGAACTAAAAATTTCCTTCTGTTGCTTATCACTTCATCAACTTCAATCGGCTACTATCTTATTCTTCTCTTTGATTCTACAAAAGTCAAAAGCTCTCTGCTTCTCGGTTTTAAATCAAGGCAGTAGACGATAGCAAAGAACGATGAAGCACGGTGATGCAGGGAAGTAGAGACGATGCAGTGACAAGGTGTAGAGGTACTGGAAGCGTAACTCGAGTAGCAGTTCGCAGATTCGGTGATGCAGGAAGTGCAGTGAAGCAGTCTCGGGCCAAGGTACCGAAACAGAAAGTGAGCTGGGATGCTTGTTAAGTAGGAAGCAAGGAATAGATGTAGAACAATGGAGGCTCGACTTAGAGAATCAGTTTTCTTTTTAATTCTTGCCCGTGTACTGCCCCCTCTCTATCTTTTTGGTATTCAAGCCCTCCTTTTTTAGACCTAGGATCTTTTTATTTTTGGTAATAATTTGATATCATGAATCCATTTTTTAGGCAATTTTTAGATTTCAAGAATCGAATCTTAAATTCAATATTAATTTTGATTTTTCTTTTCACAAAGTTTAAATTTCAATCTTTAATAGTCTCATTTAATTGTGCTTTCCAATCAAAATTAATTTCGATTTCCTTCCTTCTTTATTTTATTTTATAAAAAATTATAAATCAAAATTAAAATCCAAAAATCCAAAATTTATTTCTAAATCTAAATTAAAAATAAAAAATAAAAAAATCAATAATAAAAAAAATATATAAAAAACTAATTAATTAAAAATGTTTGAAAAATACCCAGACAAAAATGGTGTCTACAGCAGCTGAAGAAGGACAAGACATTGGGCATTCAAATTTCAGAGGGGAGATCCACTTGATCTACTACTGGCCCTACTACTACTAGCCCTAGCACTACTCAGAGGGGTACCGAGACCAAGTGTACTCTGTGTGGGAGGTCACACGGTACTCTACCATGTTACATGCTCACTAGGGCTTGCTTCAAGTGTGGACAAACGAGGCACTTAGTGAGAGATTGCCTGATGCTCAAGGAGGCAGCTGCATTTACAGCTCCAGCCACGATACCACCTCTAGTAGCCCCAGCGGAGACTGAGTCAAAGAAGGTGACACCCTCATAGCCGAGACGTGATATAGCAATAAAGAAGGGCAAAAAGGCTGTGACTCAGAGACGGGTGTCCGCATTGGATCAGGAGGTTGCTGATGCTTCTACAGATGTGATTAAGGGTAAGATTTATATTTTTGATATTTCGGTACTTGCCTTATTTGATCCTGGTTCTACACATTTGTTTGTATCACCTATTTGTGCTAGTAAAATATCGGTAGAACTTCAACCCTTAGGGTACACTCTACAAAGTAATACGCCCTTTAGGGAATCACATATAACTGATGTGGTGTACAGAAATTGTAAAGTAACAGTAGGGGAGAAGGAAACGACAACTAACCTAATTTTGCTGAATATGTTTGACTTTGATGTAATCTTTGGGTTGATTGGTTAGCTGCGAATTTTGTGAGTCTAGACTGTTACACTAAGTTTATCACCTTTACCTATCTTGAAAAATATACTGTAAAATTATTATATAAGTAATAAAAGTGAAATATTGTTACTAAAATCGTTTGAGTGTTTTTGTAATGTGATTAAAGGTTACATCGCATATGTGGAAGACGTAGAAAACAAAAGTCCGAAGCTGTCAGAGATTCCTATGGTCAGGGATTTCCCAAATGTTTTTTCGAATGATTTACCAGGGTTACCACCGAATCAGGAAATTGAGTTCACCATTGACTTGGTACCCGGTACGAAGCCCATATCTAAGCCCCCATATCAGATGGCATTAGTAAAGTTGGAGGAGCTTAAGAAGCAACTCCAGGAGTTACTGGATAAGGGCTTTATTCGCCCTAGTGTGTCCCCGTAAGGTGCTCCAATGTTATTGGTCCAGAAAAAGGATGGTTGATTGAGATTGTGTATTGATTACCAACTGCTTAACAGAGTTACCATCAAGAATAAGTATCCCCTACCCAGGATTGATGATCTGTTTGATCAGCTCAGGAGCTCTCAGGTGTTTTCAAAAATTAATCTCCAATTTGGGTATCATCAGTTGAAGATCGGGGAGTCTGATGTACCTAAGACGGCATTCAGGACTCATTACAGACACTATGAGTTCTTAGTGATGCCATTCGGATTGACTAATACCCCTGTAGCATTTATGGGTTTGATAACGAGGTGTTTAAACCCTATCTAGATAAGTTCGTGATAGTGTTCATCGATGATATACTGGTGTATTCCAAGTCATCACAGGAACATGAGCAGGACTTGTATATAGTCTTGTAGACCCTCAGAGACCAGAAGTTGTATGCGAAGTTTAGTAAATGCGATTTCTGGCTAGATCACATTACCTTCCTGGGGGCATGTTGCATCTAAGGACGGGGTGTCTGTAGATCCATCCAAGATAAAGGCCATTGTACAGTGGGAGAGGCCTAAGACGATGATTGAGGTACGGACCTTTTTGGGTCTAGCCAAATATTATTGCTAGTTCGTGGAGGGATTTTCCAAACTAGCTACTCCATTGACGCGACTCACATGTAAGGATATGAAGTTCGAGTGGACAGATGCGAGTGAGCGCAGTTTCCAGGAGTTGAAGTGGAGACTAACTACTGCTCCTATGCTAGCCCTTCTCAGTTGGTTAGGTGGATTCTCGATGTATACAAATGCTTCTGCATTGGGATTAGGCTGTGTCTTGATGCAGCATGGTCCGGTAATTGCATATGGTTCCAAAAAGCTAAAGGAGCATGAGAAGAATTATCTGACGAATGACTTGGAACTAGTTATAGTGGTGTTTGCATTGAAGATTTGGTGACATTATTTGTACGAGGAGAAGTTCTAGATATTCACAGACCATAAGAGTTTGAAGTACTTATTCTCATAGCGAGAGTTGAATATGAGACAACAAAGATGGATACAGCTATTAAAAGATTACAACTGCGAGATTCTCTATGATCCAGGAAAGGCGAATGTAGTAGCAGATGCGTTGAGTCGAAGGCATATCAGGATGGTGTCTTACATGATGGCCCGGACCTATTAGAGTAGTTCTCGAGCCTTAGTTTGAATGTGACTTACTCTGAGAGATATGGATTTACAACCAGTATTCGGATAGAGCTAAATTTGATGGACAGGATTAAGGAGGCTTAGAGGAGTGATACTCACTGTGCAAAGGTTGCCAGTCAGATTCAGATGGGAGTGTAGTTGAATTTTGGGATTGGCACCGATGGGATACTGAGGTTCAAAGATAGAATATGGATTTCTAATGACCAGCAGCTGAAGCAGTTGATTTTGACAGAGGCGCACACTTCCGAGTACACTCTGCATCTAAACGTACTAAAATGTAGCATAATTTACGGAGAGTGTATTGGTGGCCTAAAATGAAACGAGACATTGCGGAGTTTGTTGCTAGATGTCTCACATGAGAGCAGGTAAATATCAAACATCAGAAGCCTGCAGGATTGTTACAGCCTCTACCAATTCTGACTTGGAAATGGGAGTATGTTACTATGGACTTCATTATGGGTTTGCCAAGGACTCAAAAGAACCATGATGGGATATGGATGATTGTTGATTGGTTAATGAAGTCCATCGATTTTCTTGCCATCAGATCTACAGATTCTCTTAGTGCCTTAGCTGATTTGTATGTTTGGGAGATAGTAAGATTACATGGTGTTCCAGTGAGCATTACTTCAGATAGGGATTCCTGATTCACTTCACACTTTTGGGAGAGAATTTAGGAGGCAATGGGATCCTAGTTGAATTTCACCACCTCTTTCCATATGCAGACTGACAGACAGTCTAAACGCACCATCCAGATGCTCGAGAATATGCTAAGAGCGTGTGCATTAGATTTTAAAGGCTCCTAGGATGACTACTTACCCTGGCAGAGTTTGCATATAATAACAATTATCAAGCCAGTATCGGCATGGCACCGTATGAGGCATTATATGGCAGGAGTTGTAGATCACCAGTTGCATGGAAAGAAGTGGGTGATCGAAGGTTGTTGTCTCCCAATTTGGTATAGCAGGCTTCCCGAGACGTGCAGCTTATTTGTGAGAGGTTGAAGACAGCCCAGAGTCAGTAGAAAAGCTATGCAGATACGAGACGTCGACCACTAGAGTTTGCAGTAGGGGATTCTATCTTCCTGAAGGTCTCACCATCGAAAGGCATCATGAGGTTTGGTAAAAAGGGAAAGCTCAGTTCTCGATATATCAGATCGTTCGAGATCTTAGACTGTGTGGGAGATGTTGCCTATCGGTTAGCACTACCTCCAAAGTTATCTGGGGTATATAATGTCTTCCACATGTCGATGCTGAAGAAGTACCATCCAAATCCCTCTCACATAATTCAGTACAAGCCGTTGGAGATTAGGGAAGACATGAGTTACATTGAGAAACCTATACAGATTTTGGATCAGAAGGATAAGGTCTTACGATCTAAGACGATCCCACTAGTTAAAGTGCTCTGGCAGTACCATTAGGAGGACGAAGCTACATGAGAATTAGAAAGCTTGATGTGAGAGAAGTACCCAGAGCTATTCCAGTGACTGGTCCAATCAAATTTGGAGGACCAAATTTCTAAAGGTGGGGAGAATGTGAGAGTTGTGTATACTGGTACTGTTGTATACATGGGGATACTCACTATTGTTCATTTCTTGTGTATTTGCAGGTATAACCTAATACAGATAGGTGGGCCCCATAGGCTCTATAGTGCCCGGATGGACGTTAGACTGGACAGATGTTAATAAGCCTACGGTAAGAATCCGAAACTTAAAATCACTTATTTAGATAATTTTTTAGAAGCGTGCCAACAAATTAGAAAATGACGATTAAGGACATAACGCGGTGCCATTTTCATAAATTGTGGGCAAACTAAATGGAATTTTGATGTGGTGATTTAAGCATGATATTCTACATAAAAATAAGTCCTAGGCTATGTCAATAGATAGATCGAATTGGTGGTAGAATTAGAAATTTAAGCTATTTACCTGATAGTGGTATTTTCATAATTTCACCTTCATAGTAGATCAAACCCGAACCCAACCACCTTTATTCATTAAAATATGTTTAATAATAATATTTAATGATAAAATATAAAATTTTGGAGTTAGATTACATAGTTAAAAAAATTATGAAAGTTTAAGGGCATTTTTATCCTAAAATCTCATAACTAAGGGCAAAATGGTCATTTTACTGTTTGGGGCAGTTTCTAAATAATTCTACACAATCTTGGCTGGTCACACCTCATCATCTTCTACCTCCCTCACGTTGCTACCATAACCAAGAGCTTCCAAAAACAAAAATTCCCAAAAATCACCATTAAAATTACTTTAAAATCAAAAGGCTACTTCTACAAAATTACTCCAAATTAAATTCTCTCTTCACCCATACCAATATTGCTTTGTAAAAGTGACAAAATCAAGAGAAAAGACAACCTAAGGAATTCGGCCAAGGTAGCCAATCCTTACACATTTTAGTTCTTTAAATTCTAATGATAGATTATGGTATATTTAAGCTTCCTAAGTGTGAATCAAGCATTTGTTTTGGTTGAATTCCATTAAATCATGCTCAAGCACTCTTAGGGGGTTTCGACTATGTGAAGAACATAAGGAGACCATGTTGATTCTTGCATGATAATGGTGTTAGATGAATGAATGAACATAGATAAACATGATAGAGATGAAATTTTGTTAAAATTCCATTAAAAAGCCACCTTGTCATTTTCGGCCATGGCTATAAGGGGTGAATATTGTGCTGCAATTGATGAGTTTGAGGTGCAAAATACTGTAAAAATTATAAGGAGACTGTTGGAGAAGTAAGAATTAAAATCGGAGTTGTGTAGGAAAAGTTATGTTTTACTACCAGATAATTTATACTGGTTCAGTATTTTTGTAGACAATGTGGTTGCATTTAGTGAAGAAAAATATTTTATAAATTAATAGGAGGTGGATTACTAATATTGGTGTAATGTTTTCCAACCCAAGATAATTAATTAACGTGTGGTGCTATCGAATAAGTCGGAGGAATTAGACAGGTAAGGGATGAGTGTGTAATGCGTAGGGATACTATGAATGCATGGTTTCCCTTAAATAAATTTTATGAAGTGTTTTGGAAATTATTTGCATTGAAATTGGTGAATTTGTGGTTACTGGCAGGTTTAGAAATTGTCTTTTTCGTGCAAGAAGGTTAGGTTAGAGATAGTTATTATTCTGTCGAAATTTATAGAAAATTTTAATAAATAAATTTTAATATTTTTAAATGATAGAATTAAATAGAATTCCATGTGATTTCCATGTAATTTAATTAAAATGCGTTATTTTATTAATTACCAAAAAACATTATTTAAATATTCATGTTAATGAATTTTAATCATGTGAAAGTACCAGCATATGTTATTTACTGTTCTACAGCTAAATAGAGCCTTTTTAGTGAATAATACTGAAGCATGAATATTTTATGAATTTTTATTCATAAATTGAATATATTTTAAATACATTTATTTATGGATTGACTGAAGATCATTTCAGAGAAAGTGATTTTATAAATGTTGTTTCTACTGTATACTTACTATTTTGAGACTATTAGGCCCCGTATCATGCTCACGTATCACGTGTACTGTTATTGTTATTACTATTATTGTGTTGATAGACCCTCCAAGTCTTCAGCCTCCACTAGTGACACCTGGCAAGTGTACACTGTGGACCCTATAGACTATGGTCATATGTCTCGCGTGTTTACTGTTATTCTCTCTTCGGGATTTTATTATAGCATGATATATTTGAGTGTTGCCTGGTCTCCATTATACTGCTACTGTGTATTATACTGTTTTATTGATTTGTTTGCTGGTATGTAATAGGCCAATTGTACAGTAAATAACATATTTTTAGTCATTTCAATGGTTGGACTGTCTGTGATGCTTTTAACACTTGAATAATACAGTAATAATTGATAAACATTTATTTATTTAATGAATTCGAAATATAAAATATTTACAATATTTCTTACACTGTACATCCCCTGTTTCTATTTTACAATAAAGTAGTACCGTATACATATGTCTGAATATAAAAAAAATGTGACTGCACCTTTAAAATTGACGCACTTTGCCCCAATGTACAAATTCATAACTCTATTATCTGAGGAAGCTCTCAAATCATCCTTGAAATTAATATGAAATGTTGGAAAATAAAGGAGTGAGCGAACCACGTGCTCAGTAAAGGAGTCGTATGCTGCTTGATATAATGAAATCTATATGCTGCAAAATACTTATTTTCCTAACGGTGTACTAGGCACTGTAAGGAAGGTTACTATAGTCGGCCGAAAAATCCAGATGGAGCATGGAAGGTATTTTGAAATACCTGTCTTGTCCCGAAAACCCAAAGCGATTATAAGGAGTAATTAAATAATTGTTTTCTTATAAAACAAATTAACTTTCATTCTGATAAGTAATAAATGGTATAAACCATTTAACATTTCTTTTCAGTAATCCTTTTCAAAACATGTGACAGTATAGTGAAACAACAGTACAGTGAACAGTCACTTTAAAATTGTAGAAACAGTAAATATCTTTTCAATTCAGTAACTTATGAGAATCCAAATCGTTGGATAAACATTTCAGTAATTATTTCTATTTTAGAAATAATTTTCATAATATTCTTTTCCAGCAAAACATTAATTCTCATCTCAGTTCAACAAACAATATTCAGTACAATTCAGTTCAGTAAATAGTATTTCACCATGCTATTTAGTACAGAAGGATAGTTTTCCGTAAAATTTGTTTCATTTTGGAAATAATAAAATGTTCATTTGGAACATTTTAAATTTATGAAACACTTAAATCCCACAGTACAGTAACAATAGATGTAAAACCGTAGAAACCATATTAATCATATCCAGTACGGTAATTTTCAGATATCCAAATAATGGATTAAACAGTATAATAATTATTTCTATTTTAGAAATAATTTCTATTTTAGAAAATCATTCTTTTCTCCAGTAAACAATTGTGTTCATTTATTTTTAATAAACAATAAACAGTACTTTTCCAGTTCAGAAAACAGTAAACCACAGTACAGTACAGTAAACAGTAATCAGTAATTTCTCTTCAGTAAAAAATAACGGTTCAGTAAAACGGTTAACAATAGTTCTAAGTTCAGTAACCGTAAACCGTAATTCAATAAAATAGAACTTGTAGTTCTCAGTTCGATAAAGCACTAAACAGTGAATCACAGTTCAGTAGTAATAAACAGTAGTTCACAGTTTCAGTAAAGCATAAATCAGTAACTCACAATGCAGTATCAGTAAACAGTAAGTTGAGACTAGGCATCACCCTATATGGTATCATGTTATAATTGTCCACTAGGGACACAATATCATCCACTAAGGGACACAGTACAGTAAATAGTTTAGATCTATGGCCACAGTCTAAGGGTAGTCCTCGGGTACACTTGCCAGGTGACTCCGAGACTACTGATGACTTGGCGAGTCTATCAGCCACGTGAACAGTAACAGTAGTAAGCATGAATCTCGGGGCCTAAGTCTCAAAATCAATTTATTTTCTCATAAAATACCTTTAAGGAAATTTCATAAATTAAATCATTTATTTAAATAATATTTCCAAAAAGGTATTTATTTTCCCCCTTTCCAAATATAGTAAATCAATTGGTAAATATTCATGTATAAAGTGAGAAAATATATAAATATTCATTTTGAATATTTAAATCATTTAAATTATAATTAATTTCTCACTTATGTAAAATTTTAAAACATGAATATTTAATTTTCATATTTCTCTCATAATTTCAATTTTATGGAAAATTTATATAAACGGTTTCCAAATATGTCATTTGACTCAATTTCAAGCATCTAAAATTTTATAATATTTTAGAATATTTTCAGTAAATTTTCCGGCAGCATAACGGCTACGGATTCCTAACCTCCTGCACCAAAATTACAGTATATAAACTAGCTTTTAAACCACAATTCATGCATGTTTCAAACCAAACCATGTTCTCAACATTTCCATAAAATTTATCTCAATAAAACATGCATTCACTATATCTCTACAACTCACACACTCCTCCCTTACCTGTCTCGCGAAATCGAACTTTCCGGTTGCGTCTATCGTAATCCTTAATCCCTGGCTGCAAAATAATTTTATTGAAAATTATCAATATTTTTCCTCTTAATTTTAAGCCTCTAATTTTCATAAAATGCAGCCACTAATGACATAGCATATGCACAACTAGTACAATTTACACTGGTGCTAAAACTGAACTTTTCCGTTTTAGCTCCTTTTTTGGTTCTGATTTCACCGGTCTTCTTCTTTAAATTTCTGTATTCATTTTCTATTATTAAACTATAAAATTCAGCATTGATTCATGCCTCAAACAACATGGCTAAAATCCCCCTTTTTGGCCATTTTCTTGATTTTGCTTTCATTTTTCCATTTTGACCTCTCTATCATCCTTATTTCATATTAAGTTGTTATTTCCTACCTTTGACATGCAAAAATATGCATGTCCTCCATGAGTTCATAAAACCACCGAATTTCACAAAGTTTGGCAGATTTTGATTGATTCAATTTTATAAATTTCTACTGGCATACTTGTATTCTTACCATTTTCTTAGCTAAAACATCTATTTAGAATAAATCCAAAACATCAAATTTTCAAACCTTCCACACTTGACCGAATATCCATTAGACTATTTCTCCTTTTTTATTTAGTTTAAATTCCATGTCTTAACTATACCATCCATGCTATGACAAATAAAAATCATCATAAGAAAATGAATCAACACCAAAACTCATTACCTTTCCTTGACCGAACCAACACAGCCTCCACTAGCCTAGTTTTCAGTTCATGTCAACTTCCTTTCTTGTTTCTTTGATGGTTTTAAAAGTGAAGGAAAGGTTTAGCAAGGAAGGTTAAGTGGTTAGCTAGCTAAAGGATGAAATTTTGCTAACCAAATTTGAAAGGAATGGAAGAAAACAGAGCAATGCGTGAAGCTAAAATAGAAAAATTGGAGTGCAGCAGAGTAAATCGGCATGGAGAAGCAATTTGCTGAAGCTTTTGCGCCAAATTGTCTTCTATTTAGCATACTATCCAATAGGAGTTTGGCACCTAGCTTCTTATCCCATTTCCCTCATCATTTCTTGTCTTACATAGCATTTAAAACTTGAAGAAATCTGCAGCCAAAAGGAATGGCTAGGAGGACTCTTTGCTGCCGTTTATTGACTTATCTCCTTTCTTATTATGTACTTTAACCAATAGAATTTATTCACATGTTAAATTCTTAAAATTCTCTTCCCTTAAATATCTTTTATATGGCATTTCATACCATAAAATTTCAGTTCAATTTCCTTTAAAATAGCTTTACACATTCAGCCAAGCAGCAACAAAATAAGTGGCGATGAATACCACAATTTTCTACACGATTTGACTTAATCTTTTCTTCTTTTTGTTAGGCTTCCAACCAATAAAATTAGTCACATGTAATTTCTAACTCCTCTTCCTTTTTATATTATTTATATTACATTTTATTCTATAAAATTATGGCTGAATTCCTTTAAACGTCTAGCTGAGCAATCGGTACCATGGCAGCAAGCAAGTGACGTGCTGTCCAAAATTCTTGGCTGCACGTTTTCTTGGTCCATTTTACCTCTTTTGCTATATAATTCGGCCAATAAAATTCCACCATATCTCCTAGTAATAAATTCTCTTCATCTAATATTATTTATCAAATTTTTACATCATAAAATTTGCAACAATTTAGTGTCCAATCGTGTATCATAGCAACAAGGGGGTGATGTGCAGTCCATATTTTTTTGCACATTTTATTGACTCATCTTGGTTGCTTTTAATGTATATTCCACCAATGAAATTTAATTTCATATCCAATAATTAATTTTCCCCCCTCTTTTAAATACATTTATTTGTATTTTTATGCCATGAAAATAATACTTCCATTCTAAAATTTTCTGATTTCTTTTCTTTCTTCATTCTATACCTCTAATTCATCCTTCAATATTTGTTTCGCTCTTATACACCATACTATAATTTATAAATCCAATTGTTGGCTCTATAGGCTATACCGAGAGGGGGGGTGAATCGGTTTTTAACTACCCTTAAGCTCGTTTTGCGATTCTTCTAAATTCTCTAGCCTATTTGATTATTTTCTAAGTTCTCTAAGCTAGGCAAGCATGCAATTCAAGTTCAATGCAATAAACACAATATAATCGCAAGTAAATAAAGAGTAGGGAGAGAGAGATTTACACAAGCGATTTATAGAGGTTCGGCAACCTTGCCTACGTCCTCTACCTTGATACGTTCCCAAGGATTTTCCCCAAATTCACTACACTTGAATTTGTCTTTACAATCCCTCTTTTTCTAGGCTCAAGAGAAACCTCTCTCTTTTTCTAAGGCTCAAGAGAAACCTCCCTCTTTTTCTTAGGCTAAAGAGAAACCTCCCTCTTTTTCTTAGGCTAAAGAGAAACCTCCCCTTTACAAGGAATGATGGGATACAAATAAAGTAATCAAAGAAAGGCCTCTAGGTAGGCAAGTGATTACGGAAATTAAGCACAATGAAAACCTATACAAGATTTGTGCTAAGCACTACAAGGAATAACAGAGTGATAGAAGATATTGAATTCTAGCTCTTGAACTCTTTGATTTGCTTGAAGAGATGAAGAAATTGAAGAATGATATGTCTTAGGTGCTCTCTCTCCTTTCTTCAGCTTCCAAGCCTCTATTTATAGTCCATTGGATGTGTTCTAGACGTTGGTTGGAGCCAAAACTTGAATATGACCGTTGTGTCTCACAAAACTAGCCGTTACAGCACTTTTTCATCGCGATGGATCGATCCCATGCCCAAAGGGATCGATCCCTTTAGTCCAGAGTCTTAATTCTTGGCTTGAGGGACCTTGGAAGCCATTCTGCCAAAAAGGGATCGATCCCTTTTCTCAGGGGATCGATCCCTTCAGACAGGGGATCCATCCCTTTGATCAGGGGATCCATCCCTTCAGACAAGGGATCCATCCCTTTGATAAGGGGATCCATCCCTTACAATATTCATTTACGTTTTCTAGGTCTTTAGGCATTAAAAACATTCTAAAACCAATTTTGAGTATTTTTAAATATGACATGATTTTGAAAACATGAATTTGAGTCCAAAAAATTTATCAAGTAATTTTCTTAAAATATATTCAATAATTTCATAAGAAAATTACTTCAACCAATAATTAAAAAATATTTTCTAAATTGATTAAAGCCAATAAAGATAATCAATTAAATCATGGTTTTATATTTGATAAAAGCACTTAATATGGTTTATGAAAATCATAATTGATGAAGCAAATTTACAATATGAATCAAACATTTAAGATTACTTAAGTTTTTGTCATTTCAAAATATATATGGCAATTTAAAGCTAACACCAATAAATCCAATTTGAGAGTGAAAATTCATTTAATCTTTATTTACATTCCACTAAATAATTTACAAAGTATAGTGTACAGTGTTATAAATCGGGTCTCACATGGTACTAAATTTTCACTTATATTAAACTGTTTATTTATCGTTTACTTAACTGTTTACTATACTATGTTTACTTTTATTGAAGTGTATATTAATATTGTTGAAAAGAAATATTCATTTATTTATTAAATTGTTTTACTATAATGATTTTATAGCATATCATATTGTTGATATCAAATTCAATTTATTACTCCCTATAGTCGCTTCTAGGAGTCAGGACACGAAAGGTATTTCAAAATACTTCTCATACTCCATCTGGTTTCCTAGCTGACTATAATATCCTTCCTAATTTGCTGCCTTAGTGAACTAATAGGAAATTAAATATTTTTAGTATATAGATTTCGTAGTATCAGTCTTTACATACGATTCTCTTACTGAGCACATTAGCTCACTCCTTATTTTTTTTCACTCTCCAGATTACTTGCAGTGACCACCCTTATACCGTTCCATGGATTCAGCTACGTTATAGTTTCCTCGAGGCAGCTTGAGCGGATCCTAGAGGTATAGTTATTTTCTTTTATATGTTCAAACTTTATATTGTACAGTACTCCAGTTGTATATTATTGTACAGGGGATGCAAAGAAATAATACAATTATGTAAATATTGAATTTAATTAAATATGAATGTTATATTTAAAGAGTTTACGGATGTAGAGAATATGTAAATAGTGGTAAAGACATCACAAACAACCCAACCAATTACCGTTGTGTATGTAAAATAGGGTATTCATTGTATATTACAAGATGTGACAAGTCAGATGTAAAATTGTCACGACCCGAAGATAGCGACTTTCACTTGATTCTTATACTTTTCTTAGTCTACAAATTTATGGACTAAATTTTTCTTTTTCATTTTAAGGTTTGTATTCGGTGTCAGTGTAGTTACTATACTATTTAGGTGACTTAAAACTCATTCCATTTAAATATTAAACAACCACGGAAACGGTTCTTAGTTACATCCCGACTTGTTAAACAAAAATGTACTGTGCATCAATTAAAGTCATACATGTAAACAAGTAATTTATAAAAACATATACTTTAGAAGATTAGTACCAAGTCCTTATACAGTCTTCGATGCCCACTGAGGCTCACATGGCAGATGTTAACTTCAATAATCTGAAAGAGATGAAATTTAGTGGGGTGAGCAAAACCACGGCTCAGTAAGATACTAATATAATACAAGAGTAGGATTACACTGTCTTAATCTGCAATGCTTGAAACTTGCAAATTTGCAATCACAGTTAATCCTTTCTCATCGATAACATATCATTATCTCATTTCTTGTCATATGTCTATCTTATACTTTTAAAATTCATCATAATCACTTTTCAGTCTTCTTGTCCTTACACTATAGTGCATCGCACAACAATCTGTCGTATCCAAATTGAATGTCATATACTATTAGTATATGTTTTCCTCTATCTCGGAGTACATCATGTCCAATTGAAGCACCATATCAATTCACTTTATATTTATAATCGTACTCTGTAATTTATCATCTCATATCACTTTTCCTTATAGAGAAATCATGATCACCACAGTGTAAGTTCACAATTCTCTTCATATCTATCATATGTTCATATATCATATCATGTCATCGTCTAGATGAAATATCATTTATGTCGAGTCATGACATTTATCATGAAACTCGTGTACAAAGCATATTATCATGTCAAGGTTTAATATCCAATTATGTAACTTTACTGTATAAAACCGCTATCATCTCTAATCGTGTCATATGTACTTTAGAACATGCTCCACGTATGAATTTTCAATTCATTCAAGTCTACCTTTATGGCATGATAAAAACATGTTCAATTTCAATTCATGTATTCATTTTAGAGCATGTCTAAAACATGTGCGGTTTTAAACATTTTTCATATACTATAAGTCATATCAGGTCTAGAGTTCATTTCAAATCGATTTATACTCTAGACCGCATATCATTTAAATTCGACACGAAATCGTATATAAATCATATCAGTGTCGAAATCATTTATCATATACTTTTAAAACATATCTGTAAATCATATCAGGTCTAGAGTTATATCAAATCAAACTATACTCTAGACCGCATATCATGCCATGTTCGACACAAATTTTCGTATAAATCATATAAGTGTCGAAATCATATCTCATGGACTTTTAAAACATGTTTAAAACATGTACTGTTTCAAAACATATTTCATTTCAAATCTGTTTCATGTACAGTATAAATCATGTCAAGTCTAGAGTTCATATCAATAAAATCATACTCTAGACTTCATATCATATCAATTAGAGACTAGGCTAGATCCCTATCATCTCTATCAATAAAGACTTAAATCACTGTAGCTAGCAGTGAAATCATATCATCGTCCCCTGGAAACCAACTAGGGCGCTATCTATGGCCATAGACCTCATCTCTCTCAGCCCCACTGATCAGGCGTGACTGAGACCTGTCCACGACTATTGTCGGACAAGCATATCTGCCTAATGAGCAAAGCTCCAATTAGGCGGTTTCCACTATGCTTTATTGAATTTAATTCTTTTAGGGTGCCTACAGTCTCATAAAACATTTAAATCTTTAGCTTTTCGTTTTAAAATCATGTAAAGCATATGGTGAAATTCTTTAAGAGGTTTCGTATATAAAAATACGTATATATACCATATACTTTATTTTTAAAGCTAATCTATACTTTATAGCATTTATATAAATGCTATTATGACATCTGAAACTATAGCAAATTATGCTTAAAAGCGATGCTATGAAATCATCTCCGTATGTAATTTTAGTAATAGTTTCAAATGTCAATATAAGTAATACCTTCCTCTAATACGGTGAAACAATTCATTTAACTTTATCACTATCAATCGTTCGATTTCAAACTATCCTTCTGACACATCAGTAAATCAGTGTTCAAATCAATTCAATATTCATTTCATTCAGTTTTCAACTTATTCAGTACTCCGATTATTCAATAATCAGATCATTTGGTATTCAAGTCATTCAGTATTCGATATCCTTTTTCGATAGCTATAAACTATACCAATCATTTCTACCTTTCACTATTAATACTAAGACCACATCACTTGTATGAATCCTCTTAGTATTCATAAATATTTAAATATCATGTCACTATATAGCCATCAAAATACTGAAATTATGCAATATTAATATCCTCATTCGTTATCTATTCCAGAGTCGACATCGAGGATTATAGAACCACAAGATCAATAATCGCTTATCAAATCCATTTATGGTTTGACCTATAGGTACATATTCAGAATCCTCAACTTGCGGTTCAATTTCATTTACTATCGTAGAATCGAATCACAATCCTCAATTCACTTTTCATATGGTCTGTAGAATGTAATATCATGCTAGAATTATCTATAAAACATCTTCAATTCAATTTTTTTTTATTGGCAATTTACCACTTAAAAGAATTTGCCAATTTCAATTGTCAACAGTGTTTCAATCATTTAAGTCGCCTTACGACTATCCATATTATTGCAAAAATCTCAGTTCACATCTATTTAACATCGATATCACAATCATACCACTAAAACGGTCCATTCATTTGAATTTATCAATTCTATAATCATCACCGTATCAGTGATCCGTCTAATAATTAATTCCACCTCAATCTCAACTTGATACCATTTGTGCTATTAACATCACTGGATTTATCGAGTCTTAGGGTTTAAACCATATAATTCATCACATTATCGTGTTTCAACGATCTATTTTTTTCATCGATTTCAATATCAAACTTCTCCAGTAATATCATAAAGTCCTTTAAATGTATGTTTTTCAATAATTATTTCCAAGATTCCATTTACGTGAGAACTTAAATCTTTTTCCTCAACGTTTTCCTAAGAATTTCGGCAGCATAACGGCTTAATTTTCCCTAACCTCCTGCAAGGGAAACACAATTTATACTTGCAGCCGTTGATTCTCACCAATTTTACCTCTTACTAAGACCCCCACCATCAGTTGTGGGTCCTCTTAGCATTTTTAGCAAATCAATTTAAATCGATGCATCATATAAAAATCACAATTCCATTTAAAATCAATTAAATAAATGCATCATATATAAAATCATAATTCCCACATACAATATAAAGCTACTAATGCTTTATAAAAGTATCTTACCTATTTGCCAAGCTTAGTGCACTTTCCGATTTTTCGAGCCTTGCCGAACTCCACCATTCGTCTCATTTCCATTTTTGCTACAATTTCAAAAATTAACATATATTTTCATTTAGAAAATAATCCGAAAATTTCCAATAAATCCAATAGACATATGGCGAAAAGACTTAAATTTTCCTTACCACATTTTTTTTTCTCTTTCTTTTTCCTTTCTTTCTTCTTCTTCTTCCTTCTTTTCTTTCTCCTTTTCTTTTTTTTCTTTTCTTTTCTTTTTTCTTTCTTTTCTTTTCTTTTCTTTTCTTTTTCTTTTCTTTTTTCTTTTTCTTTTTTTTTCTTTTTTCTTTTTTTTTTTTTTTTTTCTGAACCGGGTCGGGTCGGGTTCGGGTTGACCGGGTCAGGCGGGTCGGATCGGGTCGGACCGGGTCAGGCGGGTCGGATCGGGTCGGACCGGGTCAGACCGGTTCAATCTTCTGCTGGCCGGTTCGGTCACCGGCGGCCACCCATTCCGGCGGTTCGGCCACCCAATAGCTTGCCGAGGTTGCAAGGATGCCGGATCTGGTCTCCGTTTCCCCAGCGGCGGCGCCGGCGGTGGCAGATCTGGAGGTGGGTTTTCGGTCCTTTTCTCTTCTGTTTCTTCCTCCTTCCGCCGCCCCTTTGCATCGCCGGTGGTCTTCCTTTGTTTCCCCTCAGCTCCGCCGAGCTCGGGGTTGGGGTGGCGGTGGCCAGATCGGCGGCACCGCCACTTTTCCTTTTCTCTTTTTCCCTCTTTTTCCTCTCGGTTTCTCTCTTCTATTTTCGCTTCGGGCCGCCGCTGGCCGTTTCTTCTCTTCTCCCTCGTCTCGCCGGCGGCGCCCCTTTCCTTCCTCCTCCTCTCTTGGCCGGCAGGGGGCCGGCCATTCACTTGCCTTTTGTTTCTTTTACTTCTCCTCTGTTTTGGAACAGAGGAGAAAGGCTGGGAATCGGGTTATCCCGATTCCCGCCTATTTCTTTTTTTTTTTTTTTTTAAATATATATATTTATTATATATAATAATAATAATAACTATAATATATAATTATTATACATATAACCATAATTACATATATATATATATAGATACACTATTTATAATATGTATTTAAATACATATTTTTGTATCAAAATATATATATACTTTTTACACTTTTAACACAAAAATAATATTTATATAATATCATTATATAAATATACCAAAATATTTTATTTCTTATTAAGTTTTGGATTTCTAAATATCCAAAAATTATTTTCTCCATTTTCTTATTTAATTTGGATTTCCATTTATCCAAATTAAATTTCCTCCTTCATTTCTTATTTCCAATTTGAGTTTCAATTTGTCCAAATTAAATTTTTCGGATACCTTATATTTATTTAGAAAATTCTCGGTCTTCACAAAAATTACAGAGGATATATTTCATGATGTATGTACACAATCATAAATGTATTTTAAGGTTGTTTATGTGTTTATTTTGAATTTAAACGATCGACCATGGATATAAATTGAATCACTGTTTGATGTGAAACTAGATGAACATGGAAGATAAACTGATTGAGTAATAAAGAAACTGAAAAAGGAAACAACAAGCAACCTAACTAATCGTAATGAAAAGGAAAAAGTTGGTTCTAATTTTTGATAATCGGTATGTCACATGTTGCTTGTTTACAACAATGAATTTTGATGACATAGGAATCTTGATTTTCGTGCTTGCTTGTTTCTAAGAACTCTATAAAAGAGAAAACAATCAGAGGGCGTAGGGGCTTTCCCTTATGCATGCACTCCAATTCTTAAGTCAAACAGGTATTTTGGCAAAGTTTTAGTAAGCAAATAGAGCTTAGATCATAAAGATGATACCTGTCACCTATTTATAGGAGTTATTTTGCATGTAATTATTATAAAGACCTATTGCTTAAATGATCACCTAATGGATCTTCCATGGTCCTTCTACGTCCTCTTTCCTCTTAGGCTCAATCTACATTTAGGCCCAATAACCTTTAGTATGACTCCCATCAGAATCCATCCCACTCTAAATATAAATTTATGTTGGAATTATAAGCGAGCCTCCTTGATGGTGGATGAAGATTAACTTGTTCTACCTTGAGTGCTTTCAATATCTTGGTCTTTGAACTCCTTGAACTCTGAAGAAACATGAACAAATGCATAAATTACTGCCAGGCGTGTTGCTAATGCCATTTTTCTTAGGCTTATTTTGCCCCCACCAATTACATTATGCAACAAGGGTTTGATGAATAGCCTTAGCATACAATAGAGCCACCATTTGAAATCACATTGCACTTGTGAAATTAAAACACTAAACACCTTTAACAAATACAAAAATATATTGTCTTAATCATTATTTTTAGCAGTAAATAATGTCTAAGAGACTTATTTCTTCTTTAAGAATAAGAGGGAAAAGAGATAATATAACAAATTTGATATTCATTAGTGATTTTCAAGTGTTTCAAGTACATCTCAAAATGAATATTAACATCTCCATTTATAAAGATCCAATCTAAGAGTTGTGTCCTCACAATCAAATGTTGTGAACTTTTAATTATGTTGTTTGATCCAACAAACACAATTATTAAATATAATAACAACTTTTGGACACCAATAGTTATGATTTTAACCATTCACAAGTGAAAGAACATTATTTCAAAGGATATGTAACTCTTTGAAAAAGAAATTTTTCATTAAATAATTCTATCTAGTTTCTTATTCTATTGATTAAATATAATTTTTAGTCAATCGTTCTTTCACTATTTTGAAAATTTCCAACAATTTATAGATTGAGTTGGTTAAATTGATCCAATCTTGCCAACAACCTTTTGATAAAAAAGTAAAGAAAAAGTTGTGATATATTGTAAAGTTTGTGTTCAGATCCAAACAATTTAATCCCTAATTATCAAATATTTTCCTCTTAACAAAAAAAAAGAATAAGAAGAAATTGATCCAGTCTTTTTTTTAAGAGTGGATAAATTTTAATTCAAAATAATTTAGTTTCAATTAATTTAAATTCGAAATGATATAATCTCTAGTAGGAAATTATTTAAAATTAAATTGAATTAATTTTGAAATTTAATAATTTAAACCTATTATATATATACATATATTATATTACAAGGTACATAACAAATATAACAAGATGTCTACATGGATGCTTACTTGGACATTCTCTTTGAATGACAAGTAAGCATCCGTTAACTTATATGTAAGTCAAAACAAACAATAAATGCTTTCCCACCATTTCACATTCCCAAAAATTCTTTAATTCCTACAATTTCTCAATTTTTTTAATAAAAATATCTTACAGTAATTTTAAATACTATCTAATCCAAAAAATTTAAAATATATAATTTTAATATTGTCTTTCTAAAAAACTTAATAAAATATTAATTGATATTTATTTTTATTATAAAATAAATAATTTTAATTTTAATTTATTTAAAAATATTTTATTAACTAAACTGAAAAATATAAAAGTAAGCTATCAATAGCACGTGTATTATTTAAATATTTAAAATTATTAGTTTTGTAAATAAATAAAATTCATGTAAAAAACATATAAATTTACAAATATATATATATGTTAACATACATATTTAATAGATAAAATTAATTATATAAATA
The DNA here is from genome assembly GCA_031772115.1 of Heritiera littoralis. Classification (NCBI taxonomy): domain Eukaryota; kingdom Viridiplantae; phylum Streptophyta; class Magnoliopsida; order Malvales; family Malvaceae; genus Heritiera; species Heritiera littoralis. The sequence goes on from JAPDPK010000203.1 coordinate 110,610, forward strand.
TGTTATAATCATTCTTTTATATATAAATATGCATTTTATATACATATGATATACATATTTAATAGATAAAATTATATATATTTATATATATATATATATATATATATATATATATATATATATATATAAAAATATATATATAAGAATGCATGTGTATATTATATGTATACAAAATGCATATTTATAATTATAATTATTTAAGTCCATAATAAAAATTTACTTCAAAATGTTGCTCTAAACACTTGAAAATTTTTAAAATATGCTTTTAATTTTCATTTTAACATTTTTCTTGATGTGCTTAATAATATTATTTATAGTGTTTTCATTTTTTATTTTTCCCAAATTTTGTTTATCTTATGTTTTGAATTTTATAATTTTTTAATTAAATATTTAATTCTTTTATGATTGGATATCTTTATTATATTATATGTGTTTTATATAGAATTATTATCTAATACACTGTTAGTTGAGTTTTTAAACTCTACAAACAACTCTAAGATGATGATACATACTCTTTATGAATATTAAAAAAGAAGAACACTAGCAGCAATCACTTGTGCAGTCACATTTCAATACTCTCAGTCTTATTGGGCCAGGTCACTTCTTATAGTTTTATGTGAATACCAATTACTCGTGTGAGAAGTTGAAAGTTGAAGTATGTGATGCTAAAAAATACTTTCCATGTAACCTGTAATAGTAGATAACTGATTTTCACCAACATTGATTGGAATTGAGTGGTAAGGGACTCATTTCCCCCTTAAGTATGACCCAGGTTCGAGTCATACGTATGGAGCAAACCATGCTGGGAGGGGCGCCCCACTTCCACGTGACCTGACAGTTCCTCGACTCCGGAGTAGTTGCATAAAGCGGATACCAGGGGGTCAAAGACCCAAAAAAAGATAACTGATTTTCACATAAAACTAGAAAGTGATATGATCTAATAAGAATCATGTGATTGCAAAAATGACCGCTACTAGCATTCCCCTTAAAAATATATAAAATGAGGGTATGTGTTATCATTTTAACATCATTTGTAAAGCTTAAAAATTTTATTGACAGTATGTTAAATAATAATTATTTTATATATATACTTTAAATATTTAAATTAAATAATATTATTTTTTATATAATTAAATAATTAAAATTAATTCGTGAATCATATGAGTAAAAACTAATTTAAAATAAATCAAACTCAAAAGATTCAAATGCGAAAACCAAAAGTGGATTTCCCAAACTCTAATTAAAATGGGGCCGCAGGAACATTTTTTGCTATCAAGAGTCACACGCGACAACCAACAGTGGACTCTCCAAACTCTAATTAAAATGGGGCCTCAGGAACATTTTTGCTATCATGAGTCAAACGCGACAACCAACAGTGGACTCTCTAAACTCTAATTAAAATGGGGCCGTAGGAAAATTTTTTTTATGAATTATGATGAGTCAATGCGAAGACCAAAAGTGGACTCCCTAAACTCTAATTAAAACGGGGACGTGGGAACATTTTGTTATGTATAATTATTATAAACAGTACAATTATTGACTATATGCAGTAATAAATAATGTAGGTGCAATTATTGGTTATGTGAAGTACTAATTGATGTATAATATAATATATATATATATATATATATATATATATATAAAATTTATGGGTGGTGATTTAGTTGATAAAGTAAGTTGAATTTGTGAAAATTGCTCTCGAGTTCGATTCTCACTAAGCACACATTTGAAGAGGGGTGAAGAGCCTTAATTGTGACTAAACTCTATGCAGGATTAATCTCCAACTGTTAAAACGAATAAGAATACTTGTAGTTTATACCAATCTATATATATATATATATATTTATATATATATATATATTATATTACAAGGTTTATTGTAAATTTGGTAAAATATTTACATAGATGTTTACACATACATTCTCTTTGAATGACATGTAATATTTATTAATCTTATGTACATTTAAATCAAAAAAAATAATAAATATTAACTTCCCCACTTCTCTACTTTCCTAAAATATTTTTAATTCCTAACATTTCTAAATCTTTAAAATGAAAATCTTAAAATAATTTAAATACTAGCTATCTAATAAAAAATTCATAAACACATAATTTTAATATTATCGTTTAAAAAAACTAAATAAAATATTTATTGATATCTATTTATATTATAAAATAAATAATTTTAATTTATTTTAAAAATATTTTATGAATAAAACAGAAAAGGTATAAAATTAAACTATCAATATTATGTATATTATATTTGGCCAAAAAAAAATATCATGTATATTATTTTAATATTTAAAATTGTTATTTTTCTAAATAAATAAAATTCATGTATAAAACATCTGAATTTAGAAATATATATGTTACATATATATTTAAATAGATAAAATTAACTTTGCATTGCACAAATTATTGTACTTTCATATATAAATACTTTTATGTTATAATTATTCTTTTATGTATATTATATGTATATAAAATACATATTTTTAATAATAATGATTATTTACGTTAATAATAAAAATATACCCCAAATTGTTACTCTAACACTTGAAAATTCTTAAAATATATTTTTAATTTCTATTTTAACATTTTGTTGATGTGCTCCATAATATTATTTATAATATTTTTTATTCTTTCTAATATTTGTTTATCTTATCTTTCAAATATTTTAATTTTTTAATTAAAATATTTAATTCTTTTATGATTTGAAATATTAATTATATTATATATATATATGTATTTTATATATGTTTTAAATAAATAAATTAAATAATATTATATTATATACTTACAAATTTAAATGATTAAAATTAATTCATGCATTGCACGAATAAAAGCTAACGTGTGTGTGTATATTCTTTTGTGATTTTCAAGTATTTTGAGTATATCTCAAACTAAACATTGACATCTTTACTTATAAAGATTTAATCTAAGAGTTATATATTCACAATCAAATATTGTGATCTTTCAATTATGTTGTTTGATTCAACAAAAACAATTATTTAATATAATAATAACTTCTGGACACCATTGGTTATGATTTTCAACCATTCACAATTAAAATAGCACCATTTTAAAGAATATGTAACTCTTTAAAAAGGAAACTTTTTATTGAATAATTGTATCTAGTTTTTTATTCTATTGATTAAACCTAATTTTTAATTAATTGTTATTTAATTATTTTGAAAACTTCCAACAATTTATAGATAGAATTGGCTAAAATTGATCAATCTTGCCAACAGCCTGTTGATCAAAAAGTTAAAGAAGAGTTATGATATATTGTAAAATTTTTGTTCAAATCTAAATAATTTCATTCTCAATTATCAAATATTTTTATTGTAGAAAAAAAAGGAAATTGATTCTATCTTAAAACTTTTTTGTTTGAAATTTACTCAAATTAATCTTACAAAAAATAATAAATTTATAATTGTACATTTTTAATTTTCATTCAAAATGATTTACTTTTAATTAATTTAAATTCAAAATGTTTTAATCTCTAGTAGGAAATTATTTAAAATTAAATTGAGTTAATTTTGGGATTTTGAGTTACTAAGTGTGAAATTAAATTTAGTTTGTTATTATTATTTGTATTGAATTTAATTTGTTATTTTTCTTAAATTAACTAATTTATCAAATTACCTTTTATCGAATGTAATACGTTGATTATAATTATAATTTTAACAATGTACTCTTCAAAAAAAATAAATTCACAGTAACTCAAAAAAAAAATCAAATGTGAAAACCAGAAGTGGACTCCCCAAGCTTGATTAAAATCGGGCTGTACGAATATTCTTGTTATGACGTCGGTGCAATTATTGAGCATGCCAAATGATAACTTATATCGGTGCAAATTTTGACCATGTGAAATAATAACTGATGTAATTTGTAGAGGAGAATGTACACCATTGATGAAAATTTTTACTTTATAAATGAGATTAGCAGAATAATACATATCTATTAAAATGTTACAAAAATAAAAAATAAAAAATAAATAAAATAAGATATGTATCATCATTTTAATAAGTTTGTAGATTTATAAACTACACTGACGATGTATAAAATAATTTTTCATATATATAGGATTATTATCTTATACACTATCAATGGAGTTTTTTTATTCCACAAGCGGGATTAAGATAATGAGACATGTCTTATTTTATTTATTTTTTATTTTTTAATATTTTTAAAAAACATGTGTCATCATCTTAACCCTAGTTGTGGAGTAAAAAAATTCTACTGACGGTATATAAAATATTAATATATATATATGGATAATTATTACATACATTGTAATAACTAAAATTTCTTCTATATGTTAAATAATGTTAAATGAGCCTTAGAGGTATTTAGAGGTTAAATTGTGACACATTTGGATTTTGGCGTAGGAACGCAGACTTTCGTACAGACAAGTTGACGGGTCCCACGAGAGCGCACACTTGTCCAGAAGCCATGTAAGTACTTTAAATTCATCATAAATGGTTTTGAATAAGACAATTTGTTTCATGTGGTTATGATTTGGGCCTAATACGAGGATTTGACAATAAATCAAAAATTTCAGCCTTAGGCTCATGACCAATCTAGCTTGTTTCGATCATATCTCTTGATTAGAGTATCGAAACGATAAACCGTAAAATTCTTATGAAAGTTGACTTAAAGGTCTTTTAGCCATGAAAAGCTCGTAATTTAATTTCATACAGATTAATACTAGAAAATTTTTGAAATTGAACAATATGCAGTGAAACTTATCAGTCGACACTTCTGTAAAGAATCGAGCATATCACTTAGTGGGAAACTCCGATTAAGGTGATTCAAATTTTTATGAAAAGCTAACTCGATAAGCTTTCCGACGATATAAGGCTTGCTGTCTAATTCAATGTGGATCAACAGAAATGAATTTTGAGATTCACGTCACAGTCAGGAAATTCTGACTGTGAGCAACCGGTAATGAAACGGGCATAACTTTTGATAGAGAATTCCAATTTAGGTGATTCAAATTTTGTTGAAAAGCTAATTTAGAGACCTTTCTGCTCATTTATGGCATGTCATTATACCCCTTATAGATTAATACAGTAAATTACTGGAAGTTAGACTTGAAATTTAGTAAATTTGGAGTTTATCGAAGGATTAAGATTAAAATGAAAAGTTTAAGGAAATTTTGGATTATTGTTGGCTTAAAAATAATCAAGAGGGGTTTAAATGGAATAGAGATAAATTAAAAAGAGTCCATCTATGATAAAAGCAAAATACCAATTTAGAATTTAGAAGAATTTTAAAGTTGGGGTTCAAAATAGCATTTTGTATTTAATAACCAAGTTGAAACCGTAGCTACCTCTTCCATTTGATTTGTTTGTGACCATTTTATATTTTATTCATCTTTTTGTACCAGCAACTTAATTAAAAAAAAGAACAAAAAAAAAGAAATAAGACGTGGGTTATATGGTGCCCAGCCCACTTGCACTTCATGCAAGCCTTTCACTCTCATCTCACCCATTCGGCTAGGTCTTCAAAGTTAAACAACCCACCTAAATTTTTCCCTCTTGGCGCGAAGGAAAACAGAAAAGGGAGGCCACGATTTTTCCTCTCCTAAGCAAAACTTCTTGATTTTTCTGCAAATCTATGAAGCACTCATAAACAGCTGAAATTAAGGGAGTGAGAATCACCCCTGCATGTGAGATTGGTGGTTGCTTGAGTGTGAAACTGAGAGTGAAGGGTAGCTTGAGGGATTTGGGAACTTCAAGAGACTAAGGTAAGGAAAGACAATTTCTTTTGAATTCTTGCTGTATAAACTCTCTTAGATTGTGTGTCATAACGTGTCAAGTCCTAGAACCTAACCCGCTAGACTTTAAAATTTTAGGAGTCGCCACCAACCATTCAAACCTAAGGTGTGATTGGTAACCTATTCTTGTCTAAAAATAAGGCATGGTCTACGTTCAAAGATTCTTAGATTCGGGAGTACGGTTACGTATGGGGAAGGATTAGCACCCTCACAACGCCTATCTTAAGATGGTACCAACTAGCTTTAGATTATCTTTATAGTTTGCCTTGAGTTCATATTAATTTCGATATACTTATATATTGGGAAAATTTCTAAGATTTTTTCATCAATTTGTGTCACGACCCGAAGGCCGCGATTATCCTTTAATACTTATACTTTTCTTAGTCTACAAATTTATGGACTAAATTTTTCTTTTTCATTTTAAGGTTTGTATTCGGTGTCAGTGTAGTTACTATACTATCTAGGTGACCTATAGTCATTCTATTTAAATATTAAACAAACACGGAAACGGTTCTTAGTTACATCCCGACTTGTTAAACAGAATATGTACTGTGCATTAATTTAAGTCTTACATGTAAACAAGTATTTTATAAGAAACATATACCTCAGAAGACTAGTACCAAGTCCATATATAGTCTCCGATGCCCACTGAGCAGCTCACATGGCAGATGTTAACTTCAATAATCTGAAAGAGATGAAATTTAGTGGGGTGAGCAAAACCACGGCTCAGTAAGATACTAATATAAATACATGAGTAGGATTACACTGTCTTAAACTGCAATGCTTAAAACTTGTAAGGATGCAATTACAGTTAATCCTTTCTCATCGATACATCTCATTATCACTTCTCATTTTCACTTTTCATTTCATAATCATACTTTGGTATGCTATCATCTCATATCAATTCTCATATATACTTTTCATTTCATAATCATATTTCTGTATTCTATCATCTCTTATCAATTCTCATATCATCTCTTATCCATTCTCATATTGTGGATCATGATCACGGTGGTACGAAGTCATAATTCTCTTCGTGTATTTCTATTTTCATGTTTCATATCATATCATGACATCATATAGATGAAATATCGTTACCACAGAGTCATGACATTCCTCATGGAATTCTCATATACTAAGCATATTATCATATCATGGTTTAATATGCAATTCATGTAATTTTTCTGTATAAACCGCTATCATTTCAAATCATATCATATATACTTTAGGACATGCTCAACATATGAATTTTCAATTCATTTCAAGTTTGCCTTTAAGGCATAATAGAAACATATTCAATTTCAATTCATGTATTCATTTTCAGAGCATGTCTAAAACATGTGCGGTTTTAAAACATTTTTCATATACTATAAATCATATCAGGTTTAGAGTTCATATCAAATCAATCTATACTCTAAACCGCATGTCGTTTCAAATTCGACACAAAATCGTATATAAATCATGTAAGTGTCGAAATCATTTATCATATACTTTTAAAACATTTACTATAAATCATATCAGGTCTAGAGTTCATATCAAATCAAACTATACTCTAGACCGCATATTATGCCATGTTCGACACAAAATCACATATAAATCATATAAGTGTCGAATTCATATCTCATGGACTTTTAAAACATGTTTAAAACATGTACTGTTTCAAAACATATTTCATTTCAAATCTATTTCATGTACAGTATAAATCATGTCAAGTCTAGAGTTCATATCAATAAAATCATACTCTAGACTTCATATCATATTGGTTAGAGACTAGGCTAAATCCCTATCATCTCTCTATCAATAAAGACTTAAATCACTGTAGCTAGCAGTGAAAATCATGTCATCGTCCCCTGGAAACTAACTAGGGCGCTATCTATGGCCATAGACCTCATCTCTCTCAGCCCCACTGATCAGGCGTGACTGAGACCTGTCCACGACTATTGTCGGACAAGCATCTCTCTGCCTAATGAGCAAAGCTCCAATTAGGCGGTTTCCACTATGCTTTATTGAATTTCATTCTTTTAGGGTGTCTACAGTCTCATAAAACATTTAAATCTATAGCTTTCTTTTCAATATCATGTAAAGCATATGGTAAAATTCTGTATGAGACTTCATATATCAAAATATATATATATATTTACCATATACTTTCATTTCAAAACAAATCAATACTTTTCAGTATTCATATAAACATTATTAAAATGTTCCAAGTTGCAAGAAAGCATGCTAAAATGCGATGCTGTAAAACATTTCAGTATGCAACTTCAGTAATATTTTCATCAAATACAGAGAAGCGATTCATTCAACTTTATCGCCATCAACTATTCGATTTCAAGACTTTCTTTCTGTCAAATCAGTAAATCACTATTTAATTCATTTACTATTCATTTAATTTAGTATTCAACTTGCTCAGTACTCAATTCATTCGGAAATCGAATCACTTGGTATTCAGACCATTCGGTATTCAATATCCTTTCTCAATCTCATCGACTATTATAATAATCATTTATACATCTCATCATCAGTATTAGGATCGCTTCATTTGTATGAATCCTCTAAGTTTCTATAAGTATTTAAACATAAGTTTCTAAATAGTCATCAAGTTACCGAAATTATGCAAATAATAATATCATCGTTCGATATCTGTTCCAGAATCGACATCGAGGATGACAGAATCACAAAATCGATAGTCACTTATCAAATCCATCTATGATTTGATCTATTGATACATGTTCATCATTTCTGATTTGAGGTTCAATTTTATTTACTATCACAAAATCGTATCTAAATCCTCAAATCAATTTTCATGTGGCCTTTATGATTTTATCCGAACTTATGCAATTGTCGATCTTATTATTCAAGATCTATTCTAAGGTTATAAGCACAATCATCTTTTCACATATTTGTCACTCATTTCTTTGAATCCATAATTGATCGGATTGTGTCGTAATTCAATCTCCATTTCGATCTCTCGAGTTTGTCCATATTATCACATTCGGAATTATTTCAAAATCATGAAACCGGACTCGATAAATTCTGTAAATCATTACTCCGTTAATAACTTCACAATCTAATCATTCGACCATCGAAATTTCAACTGTGATCTTCTCTTCCAAGCTATATCATATAATTATCATCACTTTTATCCGTGATCCATCTAATTAATAATTCCACCTCAATCTCAACTTGATACCATTTGTGATATTAAAATTACTTGATTTATCGATTCTATAAGGTTTAAACCATGTAATTCACCACATTATCGTTTTCAACGATCTATCTTCTCATCGATTTCAATATCAAACATTTTTGGTAATACTATAAAATCCTTTCAATATTTATTTTCAATAATTATCTCCAAGATTCCATTTATGTGAGAGACTTAATCTTTTTCCTCAAATATTTTCGTGGAAATTCCGGCAGCATAACGGCTTAATTTCCTCTAAACCTCCTGCAAGGAAATACAATTTATAATTGCAGCCGTTGATTCTCACCAATTTTTACCTCTTACTAAGACCCCCACCATCAATTGTGGGTCCTCTTAGTATTTTTAACATCAATTAAATCAATTCATCATATATAAAAAAATCATAAATCCATTAAAAATCATTTCATCAGAGCATTATATAAGATCATAAATTCCACATACAATATAATGTTACTAATGCTTTATAAAAGTATCTTACCTATTCGCCAAGCTTAGCGTACTTTCCGATTTTCGAGCCTTGCCGAACTCCACCATTCATCTCATCTCCTTTTTGCTACAATTTCAATATCAATGCACTACATCAATATAACCATAAATTATTAAATAAATGCCATCAATTTATTTTTTTCTAAATTTTTTTTCCTTACCATTTTTTTTTCTTCTCTTTCTTTTTCCTTTCCTTCTTCTTCCTTCTTTTCTTTCTCCTTTTCTTTTCTTTTCTTCTTTCTTTTCTTTTTCTTTCCTTTTTCTTTTCTGCTCTATTTTTTTTTCTTTTTTTTCTTTTTTTTCTGGCCTGAACTGGTTCGAACCGGTTCAGGCCGGTTCTACCGGTTCGACCGGTTCGGCCACTGGCGGCCACCGGCGGCCACCCTCTCCGCCGGTTCAGGCCTCCCACAGGTAGCCGAAGTGGTGCTGAAGCCGAATCTGGTCTCCTTTCCTCCCCACCTACGGTGACGGCACCGGATCTGGAGGTGGCAGCGGTGGCTCCTTCCCTCTCTGTTTCTTCCTTTCTCCGCCGGCCTTTGCCTCTTCGGTGGCCGTCCTTTGCTTCCCCTCAGCTCCGCCGAGCTCGGGGTTGGGGTGGTGGTGCCCGGATCGACCGGCACCGCCGTGGCTCTTTTCCTTTCTCCACTTCGGTTCCGCCTCGCCATTCTCTCATTTTCGCTTCGCTCTGTTTCCTTTTCCTTTCCCGCCGTCGGCGTCGGCGTCGGCTTCTCTTCCTCCATCTCGGCTCGCCGGCAACGTCACTCCTTTCTCCGGTAAGCCAACGGGGTTGGCTACTTCTGTTTTCTCCTCTGTTTTGCAACAGAGGAGAAATGGGGGTCGGTTCCCCCCCGACTCCCACTTCTTTTCATTTTTTTTTCAATATTATTTATTAATATACTTAATTAATAATAATAAATATACACATTATAATTATACATATAATTATAATTATATATAAATATGCTATTATATAATATGTATTTAAATACATATTTTTGTATCAAAATACATATATATATATATTTTTACACTTTTAATACAAAAGTAATATTTATATTTATCAAAAGTATATTTATATAATATCATTATATAAATATATCAAAATATTTTTATTTCTTATTAAGTTTGGATTTCTAAATATCCAAAATTATTTTCTCCATTTCTTTTCTTATTTAATTTGGATTGCAACTTATCCAAATTAAATTTTTCCGGATATTTACTATTTATTTTCGAAAATTCATGGTCTTCACAATTTGGCTCCAACCTTAGAAATTCCCCTCATCTCAAGATATTCAAGGAGTCTCAATTGACTTTCTTGAACTCCATCGTCGGATAAATTTTAATATTTTATGAGATTCCTATTTTCTCCTAATTTTGTTTCTAATTTTGACTCCATATTCATTTTATAAATCTCTTAGATTTTCTAATTTATTTTTATACTTTTATATTCTTCTTTACTTTACTTGTAAGAAATAAACATGAATTATGTTTTAATGAAAATTCACTTTTAAGCGTCCCATCAATTTGGCTCAGCCCAAAAGGAACCTCTTCATCTAAAAATTTTCAAGGAGTCTCGATTGACTTTCTTGAAATTTTATCATCGACATAACTCATATTTATTCTTTTTCATTTATCTTAGAATTCTATTTATTATTTAGATATTTTGTCTTATCTTATTTTATTTATTTATCTTTATTTGTTTATTTATCTTTATTTGCTCATTTTTATTTATCTATATCTAATCCATCTATCTTATCTTACTTTTATTTTTATTATAAATAAATATGAATTAATTAAAAAAAATTCTTTCAAAAGTATTCCATCAATTTGGCTCAACTTAAGAAAGATTCTTTCACCTAGAAATTTTCAAGGAGTCTCAATTGACTTTCTTGGAGTTTCATCTTTGGTATAATTCACATTTATTTATTTGATCTTAATTATATATATTTATTGTTCATATATTTTTTATAACTTTAGAATACTCATCTAAATCATACAACATTGTTAAATCAAAATTATACATGCAAACTAAATCAATGTACTATACTATAGTCATACAACAAATCAAATAACACAAATATACAAATTAATATTTTAGAAGCAGTTATCAAGTCAAATTAATTATCATGCAAATTTTTCTAAATTATTAAGCCAGATTTACTAACAAAGTTAGACCATTACCATATAAATCATTAAATTAATCATGCCAATAATTATTATATCATCAAATCATGCTGTTAGATTATATTTGTTTTAACTAATTAATTAACAAAAAAAAAAAAGCAAACCTGGAAAACCGAGCTATCCCACTCTACCTTGATTATTTCTTTTCTTTCTTTATTGCTTCCATTCTTTTGTACTAGGTACCAATAGAAATTTTGCAGATGCCCACGTGAAGCAAGAATTGTAACAGCCAGATGATGAGTCTCCAAGCAGTCAAGATCGGGAAGTGCGGTAGCAAAGATGATGGTGCAGCAGCTATTTTCGGTGGAAATAAGAGGATTCGAAGGTGGGTGGTGAAAGCAAGGTGAAATGCTCTGTCAAGGCTGAGTGTTTGATTGTGTATTTTATTGTCTATCCTAAATCATGAGCCTTAATCTCATTTTATAGTCACAAATTTGTTAGAGTCCTGATACAACTATACTTATTATAATAATTATCTCCTATTTTAATATTTTATTTATTTAATTCTTATATTAATCCTAATCTAACTCTATCAAATTTAATATTAGTCCAAATAATTATCCTAAAAAAATCTAATTATCCTATCCTAAAATTAATTTTATTTTTTTCTTATCTATTTTTTTATTATTCCTAAATTCTGTTTTAATTTTAATTTCCTAATTAATGTTAATTCTAAATCTAAAAAATTTTAATTTAATTCTAGCCTAATTCTAAATTAAAATACAATGTCACCCAACCCAATTAATTATTTTTACAAATTAAGAATCCGGACAAAATAAGGTGTCTACAGCTGCCCCTCTTTGTGCATTTGCTGTGAAACAGTAATTGCACAAAGACATAGACAGTTATTTTGCCTGACTTCTTTTTCTTTCTTTCTTTTTTTTTGATTTTTTCATTTTTTTTCAAAAAGCTCCCTCTAAACAGAAAGGCAGTCAAACTTTAGAATCTTGTCTAAAAAGCTCCTCCTAAACAGGTAGGCAGTCAAACTTTAAAATCTTGTTTAAAAAGCTCCCCCTAAACAGGCAGGCAGTCAAACTTTAAAATCTTGTCCAAAAAGCTCCCCCTAAACAGGTAGGCAGTCAAACTTTAAAATCTTGTCCAAAAGCTCCTCCTAAACAGGTAGGCAGTTAAACTTTAAAATCTTGTCTAAAATGCTCCTCCTAAACAGGTAGGCAGTCAAACTTTAAAATCTTGTCCAGAAAGCTCCCCCTAAACAGGCAGGCAGTCAAACTTTAAAAAAATCTTGTCCAAAATGCTCATCCTAAACAGGTAGGCAGTCAAACTTTAAATCTCGTCTAAAAATTTTGAGGAATCATGCCCGAAGGTCTTATAGATTGTACTCAAAGAACCTTGCCTGTGATTTATCTTTTTCTCATGCAATGTATCATGTACGCAACTATGCATGCATTCTATCCTATTTATGCAATGCCATTCATGCAATATCACTCACACAATCTATTTTGTTCATGCAATGTTTTCTTTGAAAAACATTTCAACTTTAATTGTGGCAATAATAAGGTTTTTCTTTCTCAATGCATTTCCTCTTTCATCTATTTTCTTGTCGTTATATATCTACCTCCTCTTTGTCATTTTCTTTCTTTCACTTCTCTTATCCTTTGAAAGCTTTATCTTCATCTCTATTGCATCTTGTCTCTTATTTCTCTTTCCACCTTTCCTTCCACTCCTATCATTTATTGAATATCTTATTGAGATCTCGCCATTGATTCTGCCTTATCCACTTGTATTTCTTAATTTCCATTTTCTATTCATTCATAGATTTCCTTTTCCTTCATTTTCCTAAATAATATAGGAGTCTTTCACATATTTTGCTAAGCAAACATTCATTACCATTCTAATTTCAAGATCAATGCAACACAATATCTCAATCCCTCAAGGTAAGGATATAACAAAGAAATGATAGGTGAAAAGAAACGAGTGGTATTATTCAAAATTTAGACAAATTTAACAAGAAATTGTCAGGCTTAAAAGGAAAGTAGGCTTGAATGAAAAGCAAGAATTTTTAGGATTAAGTTTCAGGTAGTAGTATCCAAATAACAACAATTTAAGCAAAACTGATCAATGAATACAAAATCCCCTTCAAAGGTCCATTTATCTGATCATGTTGAGTTCACCAAAATATCCTCTTGCCCCAGTATCATTGACATCCAGCTTTTTTGGTATCTAAGCCGCCTTTTCAGGTTTTCAACTTAGATGCACTTCATTGATCTAAACCGCCCTTTTTAGGTTTTCAATCTGAATCCTCCTTTCACTTTTCTCTTTTTTTTTTCTTTTCTTTTTTTTCTTCTTTTTTTATTTTTATTCATTTCTCTTCATCTCCAACTTTATTATCCTTAATGAAACTTCTTCTATCTGTTCTCCATTCCAATTCATACCCTAACAGTAGATATTTCTTCGCCCAATTTAATGCTCTGATGGATTCAAGACAATTTTTGAAATCCCATTACTTCCATCTAGACTAGATCTTTTTGTTTATCTTGATCTGCTTCTTCTAATTCCATCCAAAGGATCATCTTCTCATAGTGTAAGTATGCCTTCATTCAACACATGATTCTTCAATACGAGTACTTATAATTGATCAAAATGGACTTTTAAGGCACGTAACGTAGGCTCAGGTGAGGATTTGTGAAAAAAAAAGGATAATATAGGCCCAAAATAAGTGTTTCAAGGTTCATCAAACTAAGAATAATTTTTCATGAATCATTTAGGCATTTTGCCTTGTGCTCCATTCTAATTTGCTTTTTCTCTCATTTTTTATTCAAATGTGATTAGGGTTTTCACTTTCTTGACTCAAACCTTTTTTCCTTTTTCCTTCTTCATTCTCTTTTCTTTTTTGTTCTTTTTTTCCACAAAATTTTTTTTTCTTTGCCCCATTCATCTTTCATCTTCTATTCTATTTGCCCCCCAGTGTGGAGGGTGATTCTTGGTGGGTTATATCAAAAAGAATATAATAGGTTCAAAAGGGGTAATCAATGGATAATTTTATTCACGCTTGAAAGGTAGTGAAAGAAGGCCATTTCTCATCTCAATACAAGTACTCTCATTAAAGGTCATATATTGAACAAAGACAAACTCATTAGAATTTCATGTAGAGATTCACCTTTACTCGTAACATTCTATAGTTGAAGATTTTAGATAAATATCTTCCATTCTCTTCTTGCTTGAACAATCTTGGCAAACTAAAAATCCATTAAACCAACCAAACTAGCTCTTTCAGGATTGAATTTTATACTCATTGCCATCATCATTATCATGTTCATTATTTGGATACTTTTAAGCTTGGTAACAAAGTAGAGAATATGGGTAGTGGTGTTTTGCATTAAAGAACAAGATTGGAATGAGGAATTAAGAAATATGCATCACACTAATCCTTTATTGAAAATGAAAATAAATGAAAGTTGGCCAAATACAGAAAATTTTAGTGCTTTTGGGCACAAGCACTCCTACATTACTTAAAAACTGAAAAATTCTAAGAAAACCTAAGACAAATGAAAATGAAAAGAAAAATCCATTACTCTTGGGTGGCATAAACAACTGGCATCTCATAAACAGTCCAAATTCCTAGCTTTGCATCTGAAGGGTACACGAACTGATCCATATCAAACCTTCAATTCCCTTCTTTGTCAACCACATTTACCATTACCCAAGCATGATCAGGCAATGGGTTTACATTGACATCTGGCTCACCTTTCTTCCCGAAACTCAAGAGTCCAGCTTTGATGAGTGATTGGACTTTCACCTTCAAACCCATACAATTCTCAATAGAATGACCAATATTGTAGTTATGATAGGCACATTTTGCATTAGGGTCATACCACTTTGGGTAAGGAGGTTTCAAAGGCTCTATATAAATAGGGGCAATGAGATGACCCTCTACCAACTTTGGGAATAGCTCGATGTATGTCATGGGTATAGGGTCTTTGGTAATATTTCGGCTAGGTCGGGTGTACCTTTGGTCATTAGGTGGGAAAGTGTGGTTTGTCAAGGTTGTAGGTGTTTGTCGATGCAAAACAGGTTGATAAGTATTTTGGGATGAGTTTTTGGGTAAGATTGAGAATAGGTGTAATTCACTGAGGGTGGGTACGAGGTATAAAGGTGAGGGTGGGTACGAGGTATAAAGGTGACGCGAGTTGTTTGAGACAGCTTGTGCATCTCCCTCCTTCTTCGAGAATCCACCCTTCCTACTATCATTCACTGGTGCTTCGATCTTATCGCTCTTGATGGCATTCTCAATGGCTTCACCAGTTAACACCATGTCTGCAAAGTTCTTAGTTACACTACTAAGCATACGTTCATGTAGGGTGCCTTGAGAGTGTTCAAAAAGAATATGGTGACCTCCTTCTCAGTCAAAGGAGGCTGAACTTGTGATGCCATATCTCTCCATCGCTGGGCGTATTCTTTGAAACTCTCATCTTTCTTCTTTTCCATACCTTGGAGAGATAAGCGGTCAGGAGCTACATCGGACACATGTTTGTATTGAGCTATAAAAGCTCTTGCCAACTCAAGCCAAGAAGAAACTTTGCTCCTTTCCAATTGATTGTACCACTTAGCGACTGACCCAGTCAAACTGTCTTAAAAAACATGAATTAATAAGTTGTCATCCCAGGCATACGCTGCCATCTTTCTACAGTACATGGTGAGATGATCTTTTGGGCACGATGTTCCATTGAACTTTTCAAATTCAGGCACCTTGAATTTTGGTGGAAGGACGACACCAGGTACCAAACACAACCTTTCAGCATCAACCGGTCCAAAATTGTTTACTCCTTCTACGGCACTTAACCTTTCCTCTATCAAGCTCAGTTGAGCTTTAGTATCACTATCTTTCTCCCTATGTCTTAGCTTTTCCAACTCTTTAGGGTCATCCAAATTCGGTACTTCAACTAGGTTTTGAACTTGTGTTGATGAATTTCCTTGAAGATTTCCTCCTTGCACCTGTAAAGGCATTGGGGCTTTGACAGTACTTCCTTCAGGGACAAAAACGGGGTTGTCTCGCATGCTTTGTTGAGTCTCTTGGACAAACTCGTCTTGATTATCCATCTTTTCCTTTCCTTTAATCATGGCTTTTAACAACTGAGTAATTTCACTCAATTGCCCTTTCATCTCTGCATTTTCCCTTTCCAACTTTTCTATCCTGTTATTTTGATACCTGGTATGATATTTATGGAGGGTGGACTGTCTAATGGATGCAATTTGATACCTTGAGTGCCACAATTAAGTTGAAATTATTTCATGTGATGATATGTTTATGCACAAAAATGAATGCACATGGAATGCACTTAGGTCTAGCAATCTCTCCTAACAATCAAAAGTATGGTCATTCTCATGATAAGATAGGTGCAAACTTACATGAATGATATGTTATGCGACACAACTATGTAGGACTTAATGACACAGACAAACTCTTTTTTTTTTGAAAAATGGAAGAAAGAAAAACTATATTTTTTTATTTTTTATTTTTTGCAAAAACAACGTAAAAAGAGGAAGTAAAATGTAACATCTCGAATCCACAATATAATATAATATTTACTTATAAATTCTACTTACATATCGGTTGGGCTGTCTGTGATGCTTAACAACTTGTAACCCTTTAAGTATTTCATAGTACTTCCATTTATAGTACTATAACAGAATTATGAATATTACTTTTAATTTATTTGAGATCATTACATTCCCTTTTACTCATAGTAGTACTGTACAATTTTACTGAATATATAAAAGAATATAATGTACCTTTGATATCGTATATCTGCTGACTCCAGCAGTAGATAACTCTGGAAGGTAAACTATTTACTTCAAATCAATAACCTGTGGAGTGGAAAATCAGGGGTGAGCAACGACGTGCTCAGTAAGGAAGGTGTATGCTGTTTTATAAAAACGAAACTATATCCCCCAAAACGTTTATTTTCCCTAACAACATACCCAGTAGGAAAACAGTGGATATAGTAAACAGTCTTTAATAGTCAAATCACTGGCTAAATAGTTTACAATATAATGTAGTAAACAGTAAATAGGATTCAGTAAATCCTCTCAGTAAACAGAAATCAGTAAGTTGAGACTAAGCATCACCCTATAAATCAATCATGCTATCATCGTTCCCCTAGGAACGTAGTAATCATCCCTATCGGGATACAATAGATCTATGGCCACAATCTATAGGTGGTCCTCGGGTACACTTGCCAGGTGACCTCGAGACCTCTGATGACTTGGCGGGTCAATCAGCCTCGTGAATAGTAATGCATGAAACTCGAGGCCTAAAGTCTAAAAAATCACTTTATATCTCATAAAGAACCTTTAAGGAATTATTTCACATATTTAATCATTTTCTCAAAATGATTGTTTGTCAAAAAGGTATTATATTTTCTGTTTATAAAACACAATAAAACAGCCCGCAATCTTACCATTTTTCGTTTGAGAAAAACATAAGTTAAATTGGCTCGCCCTATTATCAGCTCGCCCATTACAGTTCACCCATCACAATGGATTGAGCTTGCCTGTTTTCATTCGCCCACTGTGGCGAACTAACATCGCCTACTGTGGCTCTCACATCGAGCTGAACTGGGGGTCGCCCACGAAATCTTTCTCTGAAAAAAACAAGGGATCGCCCACTGATGGCTAGCCCAGAATTATATAAAAGGGGTCGCCTATCTTTGGCTCATCCGAATTTTATTAAAACAGGGGTCACCTATCTTTGGCTTGCCGAAAACATCACAAAGGGGTCGCCTTTATAGCTCGCCCAAATCATGGTCTATGAAAACAGTTTATCAAACTAATACATGTCTCAAACCAAATCATTTTCTCAGTATTTCCATAAAATTTAACTCCACAGAACATGCATTCACTTCACACACATCTTCCTTACCTGGTCTTACGAAGCCTAGCTTCCCGATCGCCTTTATCAATTCTCAATTCCCGGCTGCAAAATAAATTATCAAGACTATCAATATATTCTGTTTGAATCTTTCCAACACTTTCGCGAGACTTGAGGCTAATCCTTTAGTTCGCCCAATATAACTCGCCATTCATATATTGGCCTACACGTGGGAACTCGCCCACAATTCAACTCGCCATGCCTATGCATGTGAGTTCACCATACACGGCTTTTTATTTAGAAGTGGGCTCGTCTATGAATTAAACTAGCATGTGGCGACCTCGCCCACTATACCACCCTCCATATTATTTAGCTTGCCTATAATAGCTGAGCTCGCCTATTTCTCATCACTTTTACACCGTTTCCAGTACTTCCTTCATTTATTCTCGATTATTTTCTTGACCACATCTTGTTCTAGCTTCTTATATCCTAACAAGATTTAACTAAAACAAGGCTATATCTATGTTTCTTACGGTGTAAAACATAAAAATATACCAATAAACATCAAGAGAACCAACGAAATATGGAACTCACCTTAATTGAGTTGCACTTCCAGAACAGAGTGTTTTCTGTCTCATGTTAGCTTTACTTTGCTTATTCCTTAGCTCTTCAAATGATGGAGAAAAGGTTTAGCTAACTAAAGGATGAAATTTCATGGCTCACGTATGAAACGAGCAGAAGAAACGAGATTTGAACTTGCAGTAAAACATAATGGACGGGAAGCAGTAGAGTGGTTTTTCGAAGAAGATGAAGTTTGCTAAAGTTAGTTTTCTCATGAAGTCTTCTTATATAGTCCTATTAATCCAATCAAAACCTACCACTTGTTTCTTATCCCGTTTTCTTTCATCATTTCACGTCTTTCATGCATTAAAAACTTGGAGAAAACTGCAGCAAAAAGGGCGGTAGGTGCAGATTGATTTTTCTACTCGGTTTGATTTACTTCTTCTCTCTTTTGTGTATTCCGTTCAACAAAATTCCACATGTAACATAAAATTTTTCTTATTATTTATATACACCATATTATAAATTTTTTGTTCCAATAATTCCATAGTTCAAAGTGGAAATTCACATTCAATATTTTTTTAATCTCACTAAATTATTTATTTTCACTGTCAATCATTTACAATTATGGTGTACAGTGAAATAAAATCAAGTCTCACATTTCTCTCCACCTTAAGAAATTTTGTCCTCCAAATTTCACTTAGACCTAACATTGAAAAAGCTTTGGATACCTCTCACGCATAAGGCTCTCTAACTCTTAAGTAGCCTCCTCATCATTATGATACTGCCAGAGCACTTTAACCAAAGGAATCGTCTTAGATCGCAATACCTTATCTTTCCTATCCAAGATCCGTATCGGCTTCTCAACGTAACTCATGTCTTCTCTGATCTCCAGTGGCTCATGTCGAATTACGTGAGAAGGATCTGGATGGTACTTTCTCAACATCGAGACATGGAATACGTTATGCACTCCTGACAACTCTTGTGGTAGTGCTAACCGATATGCCACATCTCCCACGCGATCTAAGATCTCGTAAGGCCCAATATATCGGGGGCTCAACTTTCCTCTCTTTCAGAATCTTATTATACCTTTGGACGATGAGACCTTTAAGAATACATAATCACCCGTTACAAACTCTAATGGTCGGCGTCTAGTATCTGCATAACTCTTCTGCCGACTTTGAGCCGTTCTGAGCCTCTCACAAATCATCTGTACATCACAGGAAGCCTGTTCGACCAAATCAGGAGCTAACAGTTTACGGTCTCCCACTTCTTCCCATGCTATTGGGGATCTGCATCGTCTGCCATACAAGGCCTCATAAGGTGCCATGCCAATACTCGTATGAAAGCTATTATTATAAACAAATTCTTCCAAGGGTAAGTGATCGTCCCATAAGCCTCTAAAGTCCAATGCACACGCTCTCAACATATCCTCGAGCGTTTGTATCGTATGCTACGATTGTCCATCAATCTGTGGATAAAAAGCGGTGCTAAAATTCAATTGGGATCCCATAGCCTCCTGAAATCTTCCCCAGAAATGAGATGTGAAGCGAGAATCCCTATATGATGTAATACTCACTGGAACACCATGTAATCTCACTATCTCCCTGACATACAATTCGGCTAAGGCACTAACTGAATCTGTAGATCTCATGGCCAAGAAATGAGCAGACTTAGTCAATCTATCTACGATTACCCAAATAGCATCATAACCCTTCTAGGTCCGTGGTAAACCTATAACAAAATCCATAGTCACATGCTCTCATTTCCACGTAGGAATCGATAATGGTCGAAGCATACCTGCAGGCTTTTGATGTTCAATCTTAATCTGCTGGCATGTCAGACATCTAGCAACAAAATCAACGACGTCCTTCTTCATCTTAGGCCACCAAAATACTCTCTGAAGATTTTGGTACATCTTAGTACTACCCGGATGTAATGTATATCTAAAGGTATGGGCCTCGGATAAAATCAAGTCTTTAATTTGCTGATCTCTGGGAACACATATTCTGCCTCTAAACCTCAGTATTCCATCGGTGCCAATTTTGAAATCTGACACAACTCCCATCTGAATCTGACTAGCTACCCCGACACAATAATCATCACTCCTCTGAGCTTCTCTAATCCGATCCATCAAATCCAGCTCTATACGAAAACTAATCGTAAATCCATACTGGTCAGAGGAAATAACTGTCAAGTTGAGGCTAGAGAACTGCTCCATCAAATCATGCTCCTTGATCATCATGTAAGATACCATGCCAAGATGCTTACGGCTTAGTGCATCTGCTACTACATTAGCTTTACCTAGGTGATACAAAATCTCACAATCATAGTCCTTTAACAGCTCCATCCACCGTCGCTGCCTCAAGTTCAACTCTCGTTGCGAGAATATATACTTCAAACTCTTATGGTCTGTATATATCTGAAATTTCTCCCCGTACAAGTAATGCCGCCATATCTTCAGTGCAAACACTACTACAGCTAGCTCCAAATCACGTGTCGAGTAATTCCTCTCATGATCCTTCAACTGTCGAGAACCATAGGCTATAACTCGACCATGCTGCATAAGCACATACCCTAAACCTTGAGCGGATGCATCAGTATACACCATAATTCCACCTGATCCGCTGCGAAGGGCTAATACGAGGGCAGTAGTCAATCTACGCTTAAGCTCAAGAAAACTACGCTCACACTCGTCATTCTACTCAAACTTCACATCCTTACGTGTGAGTCGTGTCAATGGAGCAGCAAGTTTGGAAAATCCCCCCACGAACCTGCGATAATATCCGACAAGACCCAAGAAACTCCGTATCTCAATAACGGTGTTAGGCCTTTCCCACTGTACAGTGGCCTCTATCTTGGACGGATCAACTGACACCCCATCCTTCGACACTATGTGTCCCAAAAAGATTATATGGTCAAGCCAAAAATCACACTTACTGAATTTTGCATGCAACCTCCGGTCTCTGAGTGTCTGTAATACCATATACAAATGCTGCTCATGCTCCTCTGGAGTCTTAGAATAAATCAAAATGTCATCTATAAATACTATGACAAACTTATCCAAAAATGGATGGAACACCTCATTTATAAAACTTATAAAAGTTGCAGGGGCATTTGTTAGCCCAAAAGGCATCACTAAGAACTCATAGTGACCATAGTGAGTCCGAAATGCTATCTTATGCACATCCGACTCCTTAATTTTCAACTGGTGATAGCCTGATCGGAGATCTATCTGGAAAAATACCTGTGCACCCCTGAGCTGATCAAATAGGTCATCAATCCTGGGTAGTGGATACTTATTCTTAATGGTAACCCGATTTAACATCCGGTAATCTATACACAACCGGAGACTACCATCCTTCTTCCGAACAAATAATACTGGAGCTCCCTTATCTAATAACTCTTGGAGCTGTTTCTTAAGCTCATCTAACTCAGTCAATGCCATCCGATATAGGGGTCTAGAAATCGGCTCCGTACCGGGTACCAACTCAATCATAAACTCCGTCTCTCGATCCGGTGGTAACCTTGGTAAATCCTCTGGAAATACATCCAAAAAGTCCTTGACCACAGGAATCTCTTGAATCTTTGGATGTTTCCTCTCTACATCCTCCACACTAGCAATATATCCTTCATAAACATTCATACACAACCACAATTTCAATACATATGTCATTTCACATACTTTTTTATTAATTTACAATAACTTTACAATGTACTTTTCGGGATGAGAGAAGGTAATAAACTTAGTATTACAATCCAAACTGACATGGTTAGCAGCTAACCAATCCATACCCAAAATAATGTCAAAATCATATATATTCAACAAAATTAGGTTAGCTGTCATAACCTTCTCTCCTATAGTTAATTTACAATTCCTATATACAATCTCTGTCCTCTGGAAATCTTTAAAAGGGGTTTTCACTTGCAAGGTATACCCTAACAACTCCGGCTCTACCGGGTTCCTGTTAGCACATGTAGGTGATAAGAACGAACGGGTAGAACCCGAATCAAATAAGGCAATTACGGGAATATCAAAGAGATAAACTTTACCTTTAATCACATCAATAGAGGCTTCGGCAATCTCCTGAGTCACAACCTTCTTACCCTTCTCTGCAGCTGTCGCCCACCTAGGCTGTGAGGGTGTCGTCTTCTCCGGCTCACTCGGAGCTATCGGTTTCGCCATCTGAGGCAATGCAGGAGGAATAGTAGAAGCAACTGATTCTCTGAGCATCGGGCAATTCCTGATAAAGTGCCCCATTTGTCCACATCTAAAACATGCATTAAACATCAACGGTCAAGGGCGTGACCCATGTGACCTTCCGCAATGTCTATATAAAGTCGCAACACTTCTCTGAGCACCGGTGGGGCCATTAGCAGGGGTAGAAACTGCTAATCTATTGAATCGTCCCTCGAAAATCTGTATGCCCGAAAATCTAGTTCTCTTAAGCTGCTCCTTACTATATCTATTCTCCAAAAGTCTCTTACCCTTATCTTTTCCTTTACTCTTGCTCTTACCACCAGCCTCTATATGGTACTGCTCAAAATCCCTCTCATATAGCTGAGCCCGTCGTACTACCTCATCATAGGTCAAGATATCAAATAGGGCTAGCTTCGCTCTGATGGAGGGTCTCAAACCAGCCTTAAATCTCTCGATCTTATGTCTCTCATTAACACTGGTCTGTGAATCAAATCGGCTCAAGGTGGTAAACTTAGCCTCATACTCGTCCACTGCCATACTTCCCTTAGTTAAATCCATAAATTCTTGTTGTAGTTTCTGCTGTGTGTCAGGGATATACCTTCGTCTAAAGGCATCTACAAAAATCGCCTAAGTAATATCCTGATGCTGGGAAAACAATACTATCTGAGTAGCCTTCCACCAGTGCTTCGCATCATTTGTCAACTGAAACACTGCTAGACCTGCCTTCTCGGTCTCCGTACACCTCATAATCCCCAATAACTTCTCTATAGCAATAACCTATTGCTCTGCCGCCAACGGATCCCTAGCACCTTTAAACTTAGGTTGATCCAACTTCCTAAATGATCGTACCAAAGTGACATCACAATACGACTCCACATCTCTAGGCGGCTGAATTAATAGCTGTGGTGGAGCTACTTGTGGCTGAGGTGCTGGTGGTGGAATAGGCTAAGGCTCAGGTACAACTGGTGCTGGCTGTGGCGGTACTGGTGCCTCTACTGGAGTTGCGGGAGCTGCTGCTCTCTCCCTCTCCGCCCTATCCGCGGCTCTATCCGCCTAATACATAGCCATGAAATCGGCTACTAACCTCTCTACTCGGCTCACACGAGCATCAGTGTTCTCTGGCTGTAGAGGACGTACAAGTCTTGGGGCGGGTTTCGGTGTCTACGGTTCTGGAATCTGTGCCTCCCTACCTCGGCCTATACCTCTCACTGAGCGTGTCCTCCTCCTTCCACTCATATCTGTACAACTGGGATCATTTATCACTTACCATTAGTATATCAGTTATATATTCAGATTATACAGTACTACAAGGAATGTTTACTATTCACTTTTCGTTTTAAGCATCCCTAGACATCCGACCAACCCTGCTCTGATACCATTAAATCTGTAACAACTTGAATCTACAGTATAATATAATATTTACTTATAAATTCCACTTACTTACCGGTTTGGCTGTCTGTGATGCTTAACAACTCGTAACCCTTTAAGTATTTCATAGTACTTCCATTTATAGTACTATAACAGAATTATGAATATCCCTATTAATTTATTTGAGATCATTACATTCCCTCTTACTCATAGTAGTACTGTCCAATTTTACTGAATATATAAAAGAATACAATGTACCTTCGATATCGTATATCTGCTGACTCCAGCAGCAAATAACTCTGGAAGGTAAACTGTTTACTTCAAATCAATAACCTGTGGAGTGAAAAATCAAGGGTGAGCAACGACATGCTCAGTAAGGAAGGTGTATGCTGCTTTATAAAAACGAAACTGTATCCCCCAAAACGTTTATTTTCCCTAACAACATACCCAATAAGAAAACAGTGGATATAATAAACAGTCTTTAATAGTCAAATCACTGGCTAAATAGTTTACAATATAATGTAGTAAACAGTAAATAGGATTCAGTAAATCCTCTCAGTAAACAGAAATCAGTAAGTTGAGACTAGGCATCACCTTACAAATAAATCATGCTATCATCATTCCCCCAGGAACGTAGTAATCATTCCCACCGGGATATAATATATCTATGGCCACAATCTATAGGTGGTCCTCGGGTACACTTGCCAGGTGACCTCGAGACCTCTGATTACTTGGCGGGTCAATCAGCCTCGTGAATAGTAATGCATGAAACTCGAGGCCTAAAGTCTAAAAAATCACTTTATATCTCATAAAGAACCTTTAAGGAATTATTTCACATATTTAATCATTTCCTCAAAATGATTGTTTGCCAAAAAGGTATTATATTTTCTGTTTACAAAACACAGTAAAACAGCTCGCAACCTCACCATTTTTCGTTTGAGAAAACACAAGTTAAACTGGCTCACCCCTTTATCAGCTTGCCCATTACAGTTCGCCCATCTTAGTGGATTGAGCTCGCCTGTTTTCATTCGCCCACTATGGCGAACTAGCATCGCCCATTGTGGCTCTCACATCGAGCTGAACTGGGGGTCGCCCACAAAATCTTTCTCTAAAAAAAACAAGGGATCGCCCACTGTTGGCTAGCCCAGAATTATATAAAAGGGGTCGCCTATCTTTGGCTCGCCCAGATTTTATTAAAATAGGGGTCGTCTATTTTTGGCTCGCCCAAAACATCACAAAGGGGTTACCTTTATAGCTCGCCCAAATCATGGTCTATGAAAACAGTTTATCAAACTAATGCATGTCTCAAACCAAATCATTTTCTTAGTATTTCCATAAAATTAACTCCACAGAACATGCCTTCACTTCACACACATCTCCCTTACCTGGTCTTACGAAGCCTAGCTTCCCGATCGCCTTTATCAATTTTCAATTCTCGGCTGCAAAATAAATTATCAAGACTATCAATATATTCTGTTCGAATCTTTCCAACACTTTGGCTAGACTTGAGGCTAATCCTCTAGTTCGCCCAATATAACTCGCCATTCATATATTGGCCTACATGTGGGAACTCGCCCACAATTCAACTCGCCATGCCTATGCATGTGAGTTCGCCATACACGGCTTTTTATTCAGAGGTGGGCTCGCCATGTGGCGACCTCGCCCACTATACCACACTCCATATTATTTAGCTCGCCCATAATAGCTGAGCTCGCCTATTTCTCATCACTTTTACACCGTTTCCAGCACTTCCCTTGTTTATTCTCGATTATTTTCTAGACCACATCTTGTTCTAGCTTCTTATATCCTAACAAGATTTAACTAAAACAAAGCTATATCTATGTTTCTTACGGTGTAAAACATAGAAATATACCAATAAACATCAAGAGAACCAACGAAATATGAAACTCACCTTAGCTGAGTTGCACTTCCAGAACAGAGTGTTTTCTGTCTCACGTTAGCTTTACTTTGCTTATTCCTTAGCTCTTCAAACGATGGAGAAAAGGTTTAGCTAACTAAAGGATGAAATTTCATGGCTCACGTATGAAAGGAACGGAAGAAACGAGATTTGAACTTGCAGTTAAACATAATGGACGGGAAGCAATAGTGGTTTTTCGAAGAAGATGAAGTTTGCTAATGTCGGTTTTCTCATGAAGTCTTCTTATATAGTCCTGTTAATCCAATCAGAACCTACCACCTATTTCTTATCCCGTTTTCTTTCATCATTTCACGTCTTTCATTCATTAAAAACTTGAAAAAAACTGCAGCAAAAAGGGCAGTAGTGAAGATTGATTTTTCTACTCGGTTTGACTTACTTCTTCTCTCTTTTGTGTATTCCGTTCAACAAAATTCCACATGTACCATAAAATTTTTCTTATTATTTATATACACCATATTATAAATTTTTTGTTCCAATAATTCCATAGTTCAAAGTGGAAATTCACATTCAATATTTTTTTAATCTCACTAAATTATTTATTTCCACTATCAATCATTTACAATTATGGTGTACAGTGAAATAAAATCAGATCTCACATAAAACTTATTCCTTCACGTGTCCTATCTTAGGTTTATATTTACACTTCAATCTAGCATGGTTCCACTCTAAGGCTGAGTCTTATGTCTCATTACATGCTGGGTTGGGATAATTAAAGGTTCTAAAAGTTCCCAAATAATCCCTCACTATCTTCCACTCAAGACTAGTAAGGTACCCAATCCTCACCTATGACAGCCTACAAACGGAAAGGTTCAATTTGAGTGGTAGTATTTCACTAGCCATTGCGGAGGTATTACCTCACGAGAGCGTAGTTACTCTACTTCCTCCTAAAAAGGATAAAGCTCGGGTAGAGGGCCAATGCATGCACATGCACGTGAAGTGTGTGTTGAAGGAACAAACAATTATTTTATCAAAATTAACATTCCTAAGGCAAACATAGAATAATATAAAACCAATCATTGGCTCGACTCTTTAAAGTCCCCAATGGAGTCGCCAAGCTGTCATAACGTGTCAAGTCCTAGAACCTAACCCGCTATACTTTAAAATTCTAGGAGTCGCCACCAACCTTTCAAACCTAAGGTGTGATTGGTCACCTATTCTTGTATAAAGATAAGGCATAGTCTACGTTCAAAGATTCTTATACTCGGGAGTACGGTTACGTATGGGGAAGGATTAGCACCCCCACAACGCCCATCCTAAGATGGTACCAACTAGCTTTAGGTTATCTTTATAGTTTGCCTTGAGTTCATATTAATTTCAATATACTTATATATTGGGAAATTTTCTAAGATTTTTCCATCAATTTGGCTCCAACCTTAGAAATTCCCCTCACTTCAAGATATTCAAGGAGTCTCAATTGACTTTCTTGAACTCCATCATCGGATAAATTTTAATATTTTATGAGATTCCTATTTTCTCTTAATTTTGTTTCTAATTTTGACTCCATATTCATTTTATAAATCTCTTAGATTTTCTAATTTATTTTTATACTTTTATATTCTTATTTACTTTACTTGTAAGAAATAAACATGAATTATGTTTTAATGAAAATTCACTTTTAAGGATCCCATCAATTTGGCTCAGCCCAAAAGGAACCTCTTCACTTAGAAATTTTCAAAGAGTCTTAATTAACTTTCTTGAAATTTCATCATTGGCATAACTCATATTTATTCTTTTTCATTTATCTTATAATTCTATTTATTATTTAGATATTTTGTCTTATCTTATTTTATTTATTTATCTTTATTTGTTTATTTATTTTTATTTGCTCATTTTTATTTACCTATATCTAATCCATCTATCTTATCTTACTTTTATTTTTATTATAAATAAATATGAATTAATTAAAAAAAATTCTTTCAAAAGTATTTCATCAATTTGGCTCAACTTAAGAAAGATTCTTTCACCTAGAAATTTTCAAGGAGTCTCAATTGACTTTCTTGGAATTTCATCCTCAGTATAATTCACATTTATTTATTTGATCTTAATTATATATATATATATATATATATTTATTGTTCCCATATTTTTTGTAACTTTAGAATACTCATCTAAATCATACAACATTGTTAAATCAAAATTATACATGCAAACTAAATCAATGTACTATACTATAGTCATACAACAAACCAAATAACACAAATATACAAATTAATATTTTATAAGCAGTTATCAAATCAAATTAATTATCATGCAAATTTTTCTAAATTATTAAGTCAGATTTAATAACAAAGTTAGACCATTACCATATATATCATTAAATTAATCATGCCAACAATTATTATATCATCAAATCATGCTGTTAGATTATATTTTTTTAACTAATTAATTAACCAAAAAAAAGAAGCAAACCTGGAAAATCGAGCTATCCCACTCTACCTTGATTATTTCTTTTCTTTCTTTATTGCTTCTATTCTTTTGTACTAGATACCAATAGAAATTTTGCAGATGCCCACGTGAAGCAAGAATTGTAACAGCCAGATAATGAGTCTCCAAGCAGTCAAGATTGGGAAGTGCGGCAGCAAAGATGACGGTGCAGCAGCTATTTTTGGTGGAAATAAGAGGATTCGAAGGTGGGTGGTGAAAGCAAGGTGAAATGCTCTGTCAAGGCTGAGTGTTTGACTGTGTATTTTATTGTCTATCCTAAATCATGAGCCTCAATCCCATTTTATAGTGACAAATTTGTTAGAGTCCTGATACAACTATCTTATTATAATAATTATCTCTTATTTTAATATTTTATTTATATAATTCTTATATTGATCCTAATCTAACTCTATCAAATTTAATATTAGTCCAAATAATTATCCTAAAAAAAATCTAATTATCCTATCCTAAAATTAATTTTATTTTTTTCTTATCTATTTTTTTGTTATTCCTAAATTCTATTTTAATTTTAATTTCCTAATTAATGTTAATTCTAAATCTTAAAAAATTTAATTTAATTCTAGCCTAATTCTAAATTAAAATATAATGTCACCCAACCCAATTAATTATTTTTACAAATTAAGAATCCGGACAAAATAAGGTGTCTATATTGTGAATTCATGGTTTTGCATGTGACAATACTGTTAGGAGAGGTATTAACCAAAGAGAGAAGAAGAGGTAGGTTCTGTTTTGAAGGAAATCAAAGACAAGTTTTGGAATGAGAGCTACTGCTTCAAAGAAATAAGGAAGAGCTGCTAGAAAATTTGGCTAAATGAGATATTCTTCTAACCTTACAATGCTTATTTATTAAGTATGAAAATTAAATTATGATAAATTGAATCAAATGGGTACTCTATGGATGAAGGATTGATTGAATTCCAACTTGATGTTCAAATCTGGAATTTATGTTCTATTTTGGGTTGCAATTAAAATGTTCAGTTTAATTGTTATACAAGGAGAAAAATTCTGGAAAAATTATGGTGGATAGCCTTTTAAGTTAGGAGAAAGTCAGTTTTGGAATTTCTTGATTTGGATTTCTATAACTTGAGATATATACAGATGAGTGTAGGTTACTCTATCCAAAAACGTGAATCATGGTTCTGACTTTGAAAAACTGTAGAAAATAGCCTAAATTGAGTTAGGTTGCAAGCCTTACATTTCCAAAAAGCTAATTAAGTTAAGATTATTATGGTTCTGGGTTTGTACCAATTGGATATGCTGATAATTAAATATGGAGTATTTTGTGCAAGTAGGTCAGTGTAATATTGTGCTTGAAAACTGCTGGAACATAGTGCAATATTGGAAAATTGCTGATGTTGATCTAGGAAGAATTAAATCATGAACCTTACATTTCTAGATAGGGAAATGAGTTAGCTTTCATCTAATTCTGGAATTTGTGGATTTGGAATTATGTAACTTAGGATATGTATATATAAATGCAAGATACTCACTACAGGGTACAAACAGCCTAGTGTCAACTTCAAAAATTCCTAGAAAATAATTCAGATGGAGTTTGATTGCAAACTCTACATTTTCAAAAAGGTAAATGAGTTAGGATTGATATGGTTTTGGGTTTGTACAAATTATATATCCCTATAATTAGTAATATAAATTTTAATGAACATAGGTCAGGAAACTATCCTGCCTAATGTGCCAGATTTGGACCAAAGTTTAGAAAATTATTAGAAATGGCACAGGATGAATTAAGAAGTAAGCCTTATACTTCCGAATAGGGAACTGAGTTAGAAGTAATATAAAATTTATGGCTTGATGATTAGATTCTGAAATTTATACTTAAGGCTAGCACAATGACAAAAGGTCAGAAAATCCTAAAATGCAAAAATTGAATCAAGTAGATTATGAGAGGCTCAAGGGAGCAAAAAGGAAATGAATAGATAGAACTAGTTCATATTTGAAATAATTTAGAATTTCTCCTTGATGTCATTCTTATTGAATTGTATAATTCTTAATCCTCGCATGCCATTGGGGGTAATGGGTAACCCGATCCACCTTGTGTATGTAGAGGGTGATGCTAAGGACTCAAATTGACTAAGAGCTCACATAGCTCGTGTGGAACTTGATAGGCCAGGGAGGATTGAATTTGTAAGCTAAGGAAGCACTGTAAGTAACCCTAAGCAACTACCTTGCATCCAAATTGTATGTTTTAAATTCTGATTTGGTATTGAAACGAAATGAAATGCTGCAAATGAGATTTGTTTTGACATGTATTGAAAATGTTGCACATTGAGCCTATCCTTGACTAATTGATTTAGTTTTTCTGAAATGTTATATAAGCATGCTAAGGGCTCACCAAATCTATGTTTGGTTTCATATATTATTGCTTTAATATGATGACACTTTTGAGTTTCCAAAATTAAACTAAGCTTTTGGTTTGATGTGGTTTTCCGATTTTGTTTTATAACTTAAAGTGCTTTAAAAAGCTTAGCGAGCCCTTGATTGTTAGTTGCATATTTATGCACTATGATTTTGATACAAAGTCTTGGAAGGCTGATTTGATAAAATTGATATTAGATACTGTTTTAGACCCAGGGTATTGAGACCTTAGGGCACTAGACCTTGAGAATTGTGTAGGCATTCTTAATTGACTTAGAGCACTGTGTCTCGATGACTAGCTCTCGAGAATGATTGGCTTGTCTCGTATATTACGTTTGGACAAGCCCTGGTGTCATCTGATCAATGAACCGAGGTTGATTGGTCTATGTGTAGGCAGCATCCCTTTTTGGGAGATTGCTACGGTTGGCTATCGTAGATCGTTATTATGTTAGCTCTAAGTATCTTGATGATGCTATGCCTTATCTCTTGGTACTATGATCTATTTTATCGATTGGACAATATGATTTATGATGCTGTTTGAAATGCTTTATCGTGTGGCTTTGTCTTAAAGGATTTAAAAAGAAATTGGAAAAGAGATTTTGATTTAGAGACGACAGGTACCCTATAGAAATGCCTGCGTGGCATATGCCTTCGTGGCATAGAGTATATATACATCGAGTGGTTCTGCCTGTCTGGCATGGAACTTCGTATATATATATGTGATATGTACATGTTGCCCGATGAGGCCATTCCAGGCTGTCCGACAATAGTCGTGGACACATTCCTCAGTTTCCAGCTGATTAGTGGGACTGGGACGATCTATGATCATAGATAGATGCCCCTCGAGGGAAGCTATCCCATTGATAGCTACAATGGGTTAGAGATGATATGATACCAGAATAGGGATTCATGCCTAGTCTCTCACTAAATGTTAAACGTTGTCTAGAGTATGGTTTATTTTATATAAAACTCTAGATATGACATATTTTTACAGTATATGTGAAATGATTGAAATTGAATGATTTAAACATGGTTTATATTACGCATTATATGATTTGAGATGTTATTTTGTATGTTTTAAAATACAGTCATGTTTTATACTACAGCATACCAGATTTGAATTATCAGATGTGTATGATTTATGAGTTTGAAAACTGAGAGATGCAGGTTATGATTTTTGAGTTGCTTCTGTAGCTACTTACTGAGTTTATGACTCACTCCCCTCTTCCTTCCCTCCTTTTCAGATTGAGGATCACTATCATGGTGCTTTTGACTCGGGAAGCTCCTCGGGAGTGATTCCCACGTGTAGTTTCAGGTATATGGCTTCCAGCACACTGATAGACACAGATTGAGTATGGCACAGTGTATTTACTTATATTTTGATTTGTTGTATAAACAAAGTCCGGGATGTATGCTAGGTTATTTTACGATCAGGATGCAATGATTTGATGGTTGTTCAAGATGGTGATCGTGTTGATATGTGCAATAATAAAGTATATATAAATCACTAGTACTTGATGGTTTAAGACGAATATCATAATTGAATCAATTAAAGAGAAATAGAAATGGGACCTTAGTGATCAAGGATTGCTTAAAACTGAATTGTGACCTATACAGTCACCTACAAACGAATATGCGAAGTAAAGAAATAAAAAAAAATTAGCTCACAAATTAGGCTTCCGTAAGGATTAAGTGGAAATCGAGATGTGACAAGTTGGTATTAGAGCGAGTTTGTTCATGTTTGTGTAGGTCGATAGAATTAGCTTACATCCCAGTTCACTGTGCCTGTGTCTATTCTTGAATTGTGGTTGCCATATAAATTGTACTAAACTATTTGTTTATGTTTTAGGGAAGTAAAGTGAAAATGAGGAAGAGAGGTAGACCACAATGAGTTCCTCCTCGAGAACGATCTAGGTCTCCGACCTCTCTACCTAATCTATAACCTTCTCAGGCCCTAGATCTCAATGCCAAATGTGCCAGTTAACAAGTACCGTTGGATAATTGAAATAAACCGTATAGAACCTGACAGCCTTTATGGCTCATCAATTTGGAGGTAACCCTAATTAACCTCTAGCTCAAGCTCCAGTGCAAGCCCCAACCCCTCTTCATGCACCATAATCTTAGGCTGCTCTGTAGTAGCGAGCTATGACACCACAGCCACCAGTGTCACCAACGCCATCTCTATTGCCTCCATGACGGATTGGAGAATGGGTGGATAAGAATTTGAATAGATTGCGGCTGTTTTAGAAGATGAACCTGCCTACCCTTAAGGGTGTGAAGGATTCGGAGGTAATTAAGGAGTGGATCAAGCAGTAATAAACAATAGAGCCTGAACTAGCTGATCAAATTTATTAGAAGCAAAAAGACCACCTTCGATTAAGAGAGATTGTCTGTGAAAATAAAGATTTTAATGGTAATTGAGTGATGATATGATTGCCTAGTGATTCAATTTTGCTAGTAAATACAAAATGTCATAACAAGCAGTAAAAAACAATCAAGCAGTAAAAAATAAAACAGGTCCGGTAGAAAAGATGAGAGAAAGAAAGGGGAAAAAACAGGATAAGAGAGGATAAAAAAATCTAGAGATTTATCTTTATCTTCTCTTTTTCTATTTTCTTTTTTTCTCTCTTTTTTCTCTTCCTCTCTCGGTTGTTTCACTGTCAGACTCCTTTTGCTTTTTTTTTTCTACCTCTCCTAACTTTGTTTTGTCTCTCCATTAATTACTCATCAGAGAAAGTGAGGAACAAAAATCAAAAGCAAGAACAAAAATTTTAAAAAATGGGTGTTAAAAGTTCAAAAAATAAGATATAAATAATTGAGTAGATAATCTAAAAAAATCCTCTGTGTCAAATTTTTTGAACGGTGCAAGAAAAGCAAAATGATAGTGGCAGACATAGGCTGAAAATAGATTTTATGAATCAACACAAAAAGAGAAAACCAACGGGCAGAGGAAGAGAACAAAGAGGATCATGGGGCAGGTGAAAATTTTTGACACAAGAAAGCCTGACAGGAGCAAGTAGGGAAGGTACATTTTAGTCATGATGAGCAGACACAGGAAAAAATGGCGGCAACAAAACCAAACTCCCAAAACACTTGAAAAAGTGGAAAAAAGTACATCCACAGTGCACTCATTACTGATCGATCAAACAACCCACAAAAAAAGGTAGAAACTAGCAAAGGAGCAACATGGCAACGAACGAAGCAACAAACGTGTCACGACCCAAAGGCCGCGACGTTTACTTGATACCCATACTTTTTTCTTCTTACAAATTTGCGAACTAAATTTTTCCTTTTCATTTTACAGTTTGTATTCGATGTAAGTTTAATCACTAAACTATTTCCATTCATTCTTTAATTCAATTATGATTTAAATTACTCTCTAAGATAGGGAAAGATCAATTATAATCCATATCTTACTATTTCTTAGAAACAGATTGAAAATATCCCCCCTTATATTTTGAGATTTCCCCAGCTAATTACTTGTGAATCATTTCAATGCAACGCAACATTTCCCACAATCAACATAATATTTACCAAATAGGTATCATCTCAACAATCTTAATATCCACAACTAATCACAGCATACTTATCATATAATATCAAAATATTATATCGACTACTCATTATCCTAGTTTACATCTCATCCTATAGTACTGTGCAAAAATTGCTTGAAAATAAAAGCATATGCAAAAGAGTGTATACCTCAAAAGCAACCAAGTAGGTTCGGAGGACCAAGGCCAGTACCAAGCCTAGATACCGTCTCCGAAGTCCCACTCAAAAGCCCTCATGGCAAAGTTTAACTCAAATAGTCTGAAAATAGGTGAAATTAAGGGGGTGAGCAAATCCATGGCTCAGTAAGTCATTTATATAAGTGCAGAATTAGATTTATACTGTCCTAATGCAAATGCATGAAACCTTTAAGTAAAGATTCTCATGTCATATTCACTCTGTAATCGTTTATCAAACAGCTCAGATCATGTCATATAGGTTTTTAAGTGAGCAAAAACTTAAGGTATCAATGGGAAAAGAGTATTTCGAAATACCTCATTATCCACGTCATAGCAGCTATCTATCACATAAACCTCTAATCATATCAATTCGATCACTTTTTAATCTTTTTGATTTTATAATACAGTATTTGTACGACAGTGAAACATATGTATATCCGACCTCATATGGTATTAAACTATACTTATACCAATCTCATTTCATGTCACATCTCATACGCAAACCATAATCAAACACAATACCAAATTCAGGTCATTTATCATATAACAATTATGTTTATGTAGGGTATTAAATCATATCACTTTTCGTGTGCAAAAATATGATCACTTATGTTATATAGCCATGACACTCCTCATATGATTCTCATGTTCGTGTACAGTATAAGGTCATGATTTAGTATGCAATTTATGCAATTTTACTGTATAAGCCGTTTTCATTTTAAATCATATCATGTTCGGTATATAATTATGTACAAGATGTATATAATTTCGAAATCGTATTATATATATACCTTTTGAAGCATGTTTATAACATGTAAAATCTCCAATCATTTCATCTTTACTTTTAAAATATGACTAAAGCATGTATGATTCACAAATCATATCACATGTACCTTTAAAGCATGTTTTACGATGAAAACATGTAATCTCAAAACATCTCATATTCACTTTTATGACATGTCAAAACATGCACATCTCAAAACATTTTTTGTATACGGTAAAATCATGTCAAGTTTAGAATTCATATTAAATAAAACCATACTCTAGACAACATATCATATCAAGTTTGAAAATAGGCTGAATCTCTAATGCTCTATCAATAAAGACTTAAATCACTGTAGCTAGCAGTGAAGATCATGTCATTGTCTCCTGGAAACCAACTAGGACACTATCTATGGCCATAGACCTCATGTCTCTCAACCCCACTAATCAGGTGTGATTGGGCCCTGTCCATGACTATTGTCGGACAAGCGTCTCTACCTAATGAGTAATCTCCAATTAGGCGGTTTCCACTATGCTTTATTGAGTTAACTCTCTTAGGGTGCCTATAGTCTCATAAAACATTTAAACATTTCACTTTTCTTATGAAAATAGTGTAAAGTATGTAACACATTTCTTTAAGATCATTTACATATATAAATACATACACTTACATTATGTATTCAATCTTTTCAAAACAATTCAAACTTATAAAATAATCATATAAGTATCGTATGAATAAATCATTTCAAAATCTCAAGTTATAAACAAAGTATACTTGAAAGGCAATGCAAATTACAACTTGAATTTAAAACAATTTATTATCATGCTCATGAATTGTATCAATGCAATATCATTTGAATAATGCTAACTATAATTCTAACTATAATGTCAATTCCTTCTTTAATTCTCACCCTCAAAGCACATCAATGTATCACCTATATCTAGCTTAACATCATTACACATTTTTCTTTAATTCTTCAGTTTCATCTCTTAAATTTCAACAAGATTGTATGTCACAAATCAATTCAATCTTGCCTATCATTTACCACTCAACTTAATCACCTTTACTTTTCAATATCGATACTAAGACCCCCACCACCGAATGTGGGTCCTCTAGTATTTCACATGTATTTAAATATTGTCTCATCGACTTTTACAATAACAATAAAATCGTTCAAACATGAACAAACTCATTCAACGTCTATTTCGTAAGTCATTCAATCACAACACCAACATCACTCAATCATTTCATCAATTCGTTATCATACCATCGGCATATTACTCCTTATATATCACTAAGCTTCAACCTTTAATCATCATCATTATCACACAATCCAACTATATCTATACAATATAATTCTAAGTCTGAATTATATAAATGTCTTACCGATTCCTCGCTTAGCGTGAGTGTACACCGAGCTTAACTGGACTCGTGTTGTTGTCGTCTTAGCGCTTTGCTACACCTTAAATACGATAGTACTTGATTAGTGCCAATTTAGAAGAGTCATTTTCCAATTTAATTTTATAATATGTAGCAATCCGAAGTTGTCTTACTGATTTAAAGTTTAACATGCGTGAAATCCAAACTTCACATGTGTGCGCTTAATTTTGCACGTACCCCCGACTTAATGTGCGTATGCCTTCAAATATCGATAATTTATTTAGTATAAATTTAATAAAATTCAAAATATATATAATTAAATTTAAACAATATTGAAACATCCTGTTACCACCTTTTTCACGAATTTCTATACACTTTACTGGTTGGGCTATCTGCGATGCCATTAATATTCCACCGTGACAATAATAAGTGATAGCCATTTATTAACAACTACGAAATATAAAATTCTTTTCTTTATTTCCTTACATCTGACATCCCCTACTGACTTTGTTTCACTAAAGTAGTACTGTATACTCATGTCTGAAATGTAGAAGAGAAGAGACTGTACCTGTAATGTTAATCATCCATCTTGGAGCTACTTCTCTAACTCCGTGTCTTTCATCTGTGGAGTTAAAACAAAGGGATGAGCAATTCATTTGCTCAGTAAAGGAGACATATGCTGCTTTACAAAACCAAAGCCATATACCACAATAAATTTGTTTTTTCCTAAAATCATGTCAAATAGGAAAACAGTGGTTATATCAACCAGTACTCTCAAATCATTTTCTCAACAGTTTACAATAAAATAGATTAAACAGCAAATAGGAATTCACAAATCCCTTTACTAAACAGAAATCAACAAGTTGAGACTAGGCATCACCCTACGAATAAATCATGCTATCATCGTTCCCCCTCCCCCTTGCGAGAACGGAATCTACCACTATTGGGATGCACCCGTAGGCCATCGCCCCTCACGGTTATCTCTGCTAGATCTATGGCCATAATCTATAGGTGGTCCTCGGGTCCACTTGCCAAGTGACCTCGAGACCGCTGATGACTTGGCGGGTCCATCAGCCCTGTGACGCCCTGAGGTGCACCCGTAGGTCCATCGACCCGAGCCACCGCCCCAGGCGGGTCACGCAACAACATAAATAACAATGCATGAAACTAGGGGCCTAAAGTCTCAAAATCACTTTATCTCTCATGAAATCCTTTATGGAATTATCTTACCCATATTATCATTTTCTCAAAATGATTTGATTTCCAAAAAAGGTTTAGGCTTTCTGTTTACAAAACACTTTGAAAACATTCCAAAATCTCAACGTTTAAAACCTGCTCGCCCATGGTCAGCTCGCCCAATATGGCTCGCCCATGGCAGCTCGCCCAGTGCGGTGAACTTGTGTTCGCCCGCCAACCTTTGCTTTTCAAGCAAACTGGCTCGCCCTCAGTGGCTCGCCCATTAATCAATTCGCCCAAAAGGGTTTATATTTTCTATTTTCAAAGATATTAAAATGGCTCATTTTTCATTAAGAAAATACCACCGAAATCTGTTCGCCATGGTCAGCTCGCCAGTCCGGCTCGCCCATGGTCAACTAGAAAGGGGTGAACAAGTGTTCGTCCTCCACTCTACGTTTAAAACAAAAACACTAGCCCGCCCATAGCTTTCTTAACAAAAGGGGTCGCCCGCCCCAAAAATTATAAAGGTTTGGCTCGCCCGCCAATACTAGTTCGCCAAAATATTATAAACGTTTGGCTCACCCGCCATTTATTAAAACATGGGTCTTCGCCCAAAAGAACATAAAAGGTCTCGTTTGCCCGCCAACTTTACAGTTCGCCCAAAAATAACATAGGGTCGGCTTTGTAGCTCGCCCAAGTCAAAACAATTATCAAACCAACGCATGTCATAAAACAAAATAATTTCTTAATATTTTCATTATATTTATACTCCACAGGACATGCATTTTACTTCACACACATCTCCCTTACCTGGTTCAACGAAGCCTTGCTTCCTTCTCGCCTTCCAAATTGCATTCACCGAGTTCATAATTCCCGGCTGCAAATAATTCATAAATTCTATTAATATTTTCATTTCATATCACTTGGTGAGATTGAGATAAATCAAATGACTACTCGCCCAACAGAGCTCTAACTAGCTCGCCCGACCGAGCTCGCCATACACTAAAGGCTTACACGTGGGAGCTCGCCCGCCATTACTCGCCATACATTTGTTAGCTCGCCCAACATTCAACTCACCAAGCCGACAGTGGCTTAAATGTGGGAGTACGCCCACAATTCTACTCACCCAATGCCTTATGCATGTGAGTTCGCCATGCGACTTCTATTTCAAAAATGGGCTCGCCCATGAATTAATCTAATGTTGGGGGACCTCGCCCACTTGAACAACAACTTTGGCGAGTTCTTTATTTCTTACTCGCCACATTGGTGATTACTAACACTCAACATGGGCGATCACCATAGTCGCCATTCTCATCACTCTTACACCATTCCTATTACTTTCCTTATTCATTCTCGATCATTTTTCCATCATTCTACTACAATTTCAACCCAGTTTTATTTTATTCTTCATCTACATTCAAGATATGAATTTATTCCATTTCTATGATCTAACAATACTAAATCAAAAGAAATACTAAAATCATGCTTCTCATACTTGAAATCATAGAAATATATCATTCAATCTCAAGAAACCATTAAATCTTACCTTAATCAACTGCTCTTCCAGAACAGATCTCTGTTGGCCTTACTTTGCTTATTCTTTTAGCTTATCAAACTATGGAGGAAAGGTTTTGCAAGCAGGTTTATTTGTTTTAGCCAACTTAAGGGTGAAGTGTAGTAGATCGGGCATGGTAGAAATGAGAGAGAATCAGAACATAAACTTGCAGTTGCATAGCTCTCGTGAAGAAGATGAATATGGCTAAATCGGTTTTCCTCAAATGTTTCTTCTTATATAGCCATCCTAAACCAATCAAAACTCATCACTTGGCCTTATCCCATTTCCTTCATTTATTTCACGTCTTTCATTCATTTAAAACAGATGAAAAACTGCAGCAAAAGGAACGGCTATGAGAAGCTGTTCTCTACACATTTTGACTTACTTTACATTACCATTAATTGTCTAGATCGAGAAGCCAATGGCGTGAAGTCCACAGCCTCTTTTCTTGACTTATTACACCTTTTGTCTTATTCCTCAACCAATGAGGCTATTTCTTTTATTGACTTTATTCTTTCTCAATTTATTGTCTTCAACCGTATCACTTACAAAGTCAATTTTGGCTGCCAATTGTTTGAATCTATTTTCATTTTGTCTATGCTAATTCTCATTCGCCTCCTCATCATGAGACATCAGCTCGCTAACACAATTTGAGTTCGCCAAAGATATTTCAATTCGCCAACTCAATATCTGGAAATTACAAGATAATTTCCTTTTCTTGGCTATTACATATAAGTACGAAAATTGTCATATTGTTGGCGATAAACTTGTATTGTTCTACTCGCCACATTACTACGATTTCCCATAAATTTTCACTCTTATTTAACATTTTAATTTCCTCAATCTGTATGGGCGATCAGGAGCCCTCGCAGCATTTGGGCGAACTCACCTACTCGCTATCATAATTGGCGTTCTGCTCTCCAATTCTGCTCGAATATTGGCGAACAGCCTTCTTTGCTCGCCCATAGGCGATCTGTTCGACGTCCTCGCCCATACATTATTTCACCAACATTCCTCCATGCACATTTCAAGTTTAAGAAGCTTTTCATCCAAGTAAAAATGAATATTCAATATTTACTTCATTTATATTATCAATTTTATGAAATTAAGGTCTACAGTAGTGTAGAATCAGGTCTTACATTTTCTCCCCACCTTAAGAAATTTGGTCCTCCAATTTTCAACCGAACTTCTCAGTAACGAAACTCTGGATACTTCTTATGCAGAAGGCTTTCTAATTCTCAAGTAGCCTCATACTGCCAGAGAATCCCACCAAAGAATTAATCTTTGATCACTACACTTTATCACAATACTTTATCTCTCCTATCCAAAATCCGCATCGATTTCTCAACGTAACTCATGTCCTCTCTAATCTCTAGGACTCATGTCGAATCACGTGAGAAGGATATGGATAATACTTCCTCATTATTGAAACATGGAATACATTATGCACTCCTGACAACTCGGGAGGTAGTGCAC
This sequence comes from Heritiera littoralis, assembly GCA_031772115.1. Classification (NCBI taxonomy): domain Eukaryota; kingdom Viridiplantae; phylum Streptophyta; class Magnoliopsida; order Malvales; family Malvaceae; genus Heritiera; species Heritiera littoralis. Next base: position 152,067 of record JAPDPK010000203.1, read on the forward strand.
ATCTTTCACACGATCTAAGATCTCCAAAGATCGAATGCGTTGGGAACTCAATTTCCCTCTCATTATGCATCCCAATGGTTAGACCTTAATATATATAATCTCTTATATATCTCAAGAAGTTTGTTCGACCAAGTCGAAATTAATTTTCGGTCTCCCATTTTCTCATGCTATCGTGGATTATATCGTCTGCTAAATAAACCCTTTCAAGTGTTATGCCCATACTCTCCTTGGGCCATTATCATAAGCAAACTTTGCCAGGGTAGAGGATTATCCCAGGAGCCTATAAAATCAACTGCACACGCTTACCCATATCCTCGAGTGTCCATATCATACGCTCGGACTGTCTCTCAGTCAGCGGATTAACTGCGGTGCAAAACTCAAACGGGATCCCATAGCTTCCTGTAATCTCTCTCAACACTAAGATACGAAGCGGGACTCCCTATCAGACGTAATGCTCCCTGGAATACTGTAAAACCTCACCACTTCCCTGACATATAACTCAGCCAAGGCATTAATTAGCTCAATAAATTCCATAATTAAAGAATAAGCAGACTTACTCAATGTGTCCGCAACTATCCAGATAGCATTATACCTTTTGTGGGTAATTCAATTATTCCCACTTATATTAGGAAGTACCTCTAATATAGGTATTTTTCTTCCTTATCACATTTCTAACTTCTAGTGAATCTCGTCTCTAAGTTGAGACCACGAGTATCTCTTTATACTCCATATTGTCTCTAAAAGTACTGCCCATCTCTTCAGGCCATCAATAATCATCCTTTTGGCGCTCTTCCACGCTCTAGAATTACTCTTTCAAGTGAGTCGGCGACCATATAGTTCGCCCACACCTCACAACACATTATCTGCTGTTAGGCGATCGCCCATCTCATGGGTCGCCATCCCGGATTTTGTTCAAGGTTCTGAAGAATCTCGGGCTTCTTTTCGCACTACCATTTTATACTCCCTGAAATCTTTTATCATCCTTGGGAGTTAGCAGATTTTCATTTCTTTTACACAGTACTCATTCATTCTACTTATCACTTATCATCTCATTTGGTGCTAAGTCGATAATAATTTTGGTGACTATCATTTAGATAGTTTTAATCAATCGTATGTAATTGTCCCAGTAGTCTCTCAAATACAACGCACTCGCTCTCAATATATCCCGGAGCGTCCACACAATGCGCTCGGATATCTATATCAATCAGAGGCGGTGCTAACAGCAAAAATTTTGGAATCCCAAAGCCTCTCAAAGCATGTGGCAATTTAGGGATCCCTATCACATGTACTTCCTTACAGAAACTTCACATACGTTCTCACTGTTTCACCGATATTTATCGACTAAAGCACTCAAGACATCTCTAAACCTGATGATGAAGTGAATTAATTTGGTTACTCAATCCATAATCACTTCTATATCCTCTTGGTTCTTTCGGATTCTCTACCATTTCACAACGATTATCTCATGGTTAGACTATGACTGCCATTCTTTTGCAGACCTTAATACTAGCCATCGATTACGTCTCAGGTAATCATTTTCCCTTCGATAACTTCTTTTTTATCAAGTTATCATTTTATCTCTTGTTCTCCTAGTACATACAATGTCACTACTTGGAGAATATATTTAAGAGTATAATTTCCTCACATCAATTTCTGAAATTGAATTTATCATCATTTAGATTTCATCCTCACTTCATTTATACAATTTCATAGTCCCACTATGTACACATATACACATATGTATATTCTTTTCAGAATTAGTAGTACTTCTTATATCTGCTCCTCCGAGTATAACAATTACATCTTTCCAATTTTGGCTTGTTATTAATTCCAGCCATAACTACATAATAATCAAACGAAGTCACATTTATTCATATACTTGGGAACTACCTCACAACTTGTGTTCCCTAGTCATCATATGACTTGTCTCTTAAGACAATTTCATTCTTTCACCTTCATTATCACAATCGTTTTTCTCACTTAATATAGTAATTACTATTACCATCTTGTAACCATTTCGAATACTATACTTATACATACCCATTCACTTTCACTTTCTCACCATTAAGTATTGCATCAATAAGGTAGCAAATTTCATAAATTTCCTCAACAAATCATTTATGCCATACAGGTAAATCTTATAAATCCTATACCTCAATAACCACACTTTAATCTCACTTAAATAGTGAGATCCTATACTCATACAACTTCAATATCTACTTAATCATTCAAGACCTCACGTCTCTATTGTATATAGTTCAATTAGAACTCATGTTTACTGACTTAACAGTAAGGTTTTTCATTCCTAGAAGTTCGTGACATTATTCAACGATATTGCTTATATCAATATACATATTTATTCTCTTAAAATCATCCTAATTGGCTCTAGGCACACAAATAGGAAGGATACTACAGTCGGCTAGGGATCCAGATAGAATATGATAGGTATTTTAGAATACCATACTTGTTCCGGAACCTAGAAGCAACTGTAGAGAGTACAAATCCCATTGTTTTCAAAACGATATAATTATAATTTTCATCTTCACGAGTTATACCAAAACAACTTAGTTCTCTACTCATCAATCTCTTGAATAATTTCTCAAGCTCTTCTGCTTCTCTGGTAAGAGCTTACAAATAGATTCCATGTTGCGAATCGAGTCAACAATCTCTCGAATCCACGTTATTCCAAAAGTTTATTTAGAATTTCATCTCATCAATTCTAATTCAGAAACTAATATCATATTGAATATCTCGTTATTTACATCCAATAGATCCACCATATTCAAGTCATTTCACATGTATTTCATAATATCTCGGTTCTATGGATATCGTAACGGACCAGCCCAACCGGCCATGGCAACTCCTTCTTAGGCCCATCGACAATGATTGCTGTGACAACGCTACTCATCCAGACTGTCCTCTTTGGCGAATGCCTCGACGCTCGGTCCTTCCAACCGTGCTCGAGCTCGCCCATCTCAAGATTTTCCTTTCGCATCCACAGTGACTCAAACACTTGACTTCTTTAATTGTCAAGTTACTACTAATATTCTTTCTCCTGAAACATATGGAGTATATATAACCAGTATTATCATCGATATTTACATCGTTTCTCACACAATTCACTTTTCATAATACTCAAAAATCCCTAAACAAAATAGCTCATGTTTTACTTCAATTCAGACCCCAATATCCACAACAGGACCAACTATCTTGCGACCTCTCATAGTATATACTTCAGGTCGCCTTACTCATTCATATATCAGTGGGGTCCATAGTAGGGATCATCCTTTACACCATCAAATACTATTTTACCATCAATTTTATGCTAAATCCACTTAGTCATTTGAGATTCAGAGAAAGCATTTCAATATAAGGGTATGTTTATAAATTCTCCTTTAATTCTATCTCTTCGATATACCTCAAACATGCAATCTTAGGGCTTATGCACTATTATTATTTTTTTTTATTTCAATCTCATCATATCAGGATCTTAGTTCGATATGGACAGAGAAGTCCTGGTGGGGCACTCACCAAGTTCCTAACTGCACCTTTTCGAATAAACCCGATATTATGATGATAAGATCAACTATCTCATGCAAAATTTCCGGATTACAATCTCTATTTGTAACCCTTAATTCATCAACTGTCACCATATATCAACACTTAACTCAATTTACAGTCATTTGACTCCTCTATACATTCAGACTATACAGTACTACAAGGGATGTTAACCGTTTTCAACACTTTCCTTGTTAAAGGCATCAACAGACATCAGATCAACCCAAGCTCTGATACCATTAAATCTGTAACATCCCGTTACCACCTTTTTCATGAATTTCTATACACTTTACCGGTTGGGCTGTCTGCGATGCCATTAACATTCCACCGTGACAATAATAAGTGATAGCCATTTATTAACAACTACGAAATATAAAATTCTTTTCTTTATTTCCTTACATCTAACATCCCCTATTGACTTTGTTTCACTAAAGTAGTACTGTATACTCATGTCTGAAATGTAGAAGAGAAGAGACTGTACCTATAATGTTAATCATCCATCTTGGAGCTACTTCTCTAGCTCTGTGTCTTTCATCTGTAGAGTTAAAACAAAGGGATGAGCAATTCATTTGCTCAGTAAAGGAGACATATGCTGCTTTACAAAACCAAAGTCATATACCACAATAAATTTGTTTTTTCCTAAAATCATGTCAAATAGGAAAACAGTGGTTATATCAACCAGTACTCTCAAATCATTTTCTCAACAGTTTACAATAAAATAGATTAAACAGCAAATAGGAATTCACAAATCCCTTTACTAAACAGAAATCAACAAGTTGAGACTAGGCATCACCCTACGAAAAAATCATGCTATCATCGTTCCCCCTCCCCCTTGCGAGAACGAAATCTACCGCTATTGGGATGCACCCGTAGGCCATCGCCCCTCACGGTTATCTCTGCTAGATCTATGGCCATAATCCATAGGTGGTCCTCGGGTCCACTTGCCAAGTGACCTCGAGACCGCTGATGACTTGGCGAGTCCATCAGCTCTGTGACGCCCTGAGGTGCACCCGTAGGTCCATCGACCCGAGCCACTGCCCCAGGCGGGTCACACAACAACATAAATAACAATGCATGAAACTAGGGGCCTAAAGTCTCAAAATCACTTTATCTCTCATGAAATCCTTTATGGAATTATCTTACCCATATTATCATTTTCTCAAAATGATTTGATTTCCAAAAAAGGTTTAGGCTTTCTGTTTACAAAACACCTTGAAAACATTCCAAAATCTCAACGTTTAAAACCTGCTCGCCCATGGTCAGCTCGCCCAATATGGCTCGCCCATGGCAGCTCGCCCAGTGCGGTGAACTTGTGTTCGCCCGCCAACCTTTGCTTTTCAAGCAAACTGGCTCGCCCTCAGTGGCTCGCCCATTAATCAATTCGCCCAAAAGGGTTTATATTTTCTATTTTCAAAGATATTAAAATGGCACATTTTTCCTTAAGAAAATACCACCGAAATCTGTTCGCCATGGTCAGCTCGCCAGTCCGGCTCGCCCATGGTCAACTAGAAAGGGGTGAACAAGTGTTCGCCTGCCACTCTACATTTAAAACAAAAACACTGGCCCTCCCATAGCTTTCTTAACAAAAGGGGTCGCCCGCCCCAAAAATTATAAAGGTTTGGCTCGCCCGCCAATACCAGTTCGCCAAAATATTATAAACGTTTGGCTCACCCGTCATTTATTAAAACATGGGTCTTCGCCCAGAAGAACATAAAAGGTCTCGTTTGCCCACCAACTTTACAGTTTGCATAAAAATAACATAGGGTCGGCTTTGTAGCTCGCCCAAGTCAAAACAATTATCAAACCAATGCATGTCATAAAACAAAATAATTTCGTAATATTTTCATTATATTTATACTCCACAGGACATGCATTTTACTTCACACACATCTCCTTTACCTGGTTCAACGAAGCCTTGCTTCCTTCTCGCCTTCCAAATCACATTCACCGAGTTCATAATTCCCGGCTGCAAATAATTTATAAATTCTATTAATATTTTCATTTCATATCACTTGGTGAGATTGAGATAAATCAAATGACTACTCGCCCAACAGAGCTCTAACTAGCTCGCCCGACCGAGCTCGCCATACACTAAAAGCTTACACGTGGGAGCTCGCCCGCCATTACTCGCCATACATTTGTTAGCTCGCCCAACATTCAACTCGCCAAGCCGACAGTGGCTTAAATGTGGGAGTACGCCCACAATTCTACTCGCCCAATGCCTTATGCATGTGAGTTCGCCATGTGGCTTCTATTTCAAAAATGGGCTCGCCCATGAATTAATCTAATGTTGGGCGACCTCGCCCACTTGAACAACAACTTTGGCGAGTTCTTTATTTCTTACTCGCCACATTGGCGATTACTAACACTCAACATGGGCGATCACCATAGTCGCCATTCTCATCACTCTTACACCATTCCTATTACTTTCCTTATTCATTCTCGATCATTTTCCTATCATTCTACTACAATTTCAACCCAGTTTTATTTTATTCTTCATCTACATTCAAGATATGAATTTATTCCATTTCTATGATCTAACAATACTAAATCAAAAGAAATACTAAAATCATGCTTCTCATACTTGAAACCATAGAAATATATCATTCAATCTGAAGAAACCATTAAATCTTACCTTAATCAACTGCTCTTCCAGAACAGATCTCTGTTGGCCTTACTTTGCTTATTCTTTTAGCTTATCAAACTATGGAGGAAAGGTTTTGCAAGCAGGTTTATTTGTTTTAACCAACTTAAGGGTGAAGTGTAGTAAATCGGGCATGGTAGAAATGAGAGAAAATCAGAACATAAACTTGCAGTTGCATAGCTCTCGTGAAGAAGATGAATATGGCTAAATCGGTTTTCCTCAAATGTTTCTTCTTATATAGCCATGCTAAACCAATCAAAACTCATCACTTGGCCTTATCCCATTTCCTTCATTTATTTCACGTCTTTCATTTATTTAAAACAGAAGAAAAATTGCAGCAAAAGGAACGGCTATGAAAAGCTGTTCTCTGCACATTTTGACTTACTTTACATTACCATTAATTGTCTAGATCGAGAAGCCAATGGCGTGAAGTCCACAGCCTCTTTTCTTGACTTATTGCACCTTTTGTCTTATTCCTCAACCAATGAGGCTATTTCTTTTATTGACTTTAATCTTTCTCAATTTATTGTCTTCAACCGTATCACTTACAAAGTCAATTTTGGCTGCCAATTGTTTGAATCTATTTTCATTTTGTCTGTGCTAATTCCCATTCGCCTCCTCATCATGAGACATCAGCTCGCTAACACAATTTGAGTTCGCCAAAGATATTTCAATTCGCCAACTCAATATCTGGAAATTACAAGAGAATTTCCTTTTCTTGGCTATTACATATAAGTACGGAAATTGTCATATTGTTGGCGATAAACTTGTATTGTTCTACTCGCCACATTACTATGATTTCCCACAAATTTTCACTCTTATTTAACATTTTAATTTCCTCAATCTGTATGGACGATCAGGAGCCCTCGCAGCATTTGGGCGAACTCACCTACTCGCCTTCGCCATCATAATTGGCGTTCTGCTCTCCAATTCTGCTCGAATATTGGCGAACAGCCTTCTTTGCTCGCCCATAGGCGATCTGTTTGACGTCCTCGCCCATACATTATTTCACCAACATTCCTCCATGCACATTTCAAGTTTAAGAAGCTTTTCATCCAAGTAAAAATGAATATTCAATATTTACTTCATTTACATTATCAATTTTATGAAATTAAGGTCTACAGTAGTGTAGAATCAGGTCTTACAAATATTGGCTTACCTATAAACCCGGGCCAAATATATATATATATATTTATATATATATATTTCCTTTTTTTTCTTTCTTTTCTACCTCTCGGTTTCCTTCTTGCCGTCCTTATTTTGAGTACCAAATTAAACCTTTCAAATCTATGTTGGCAGCCTCTATAAATCACTCATTTTGGTACACCATAACCATGTTTCAACCCCCTCAAAATAAGCCTTATCATTCCCTTGTACAACCTTAAATCTCTACCTTTCGATCTTGTAAATTCCAACCCAAACCAGTTTGATTCCTCTTGCTTAACAGCCTTAAACTCAGCCCATTTTGTAATGTTGTAAAATGCAGTGTTTTCAATCTTTGATCAGCTTCCAAGTACTGTTCTAAACCAGTACAAATTCACACTTTTAGTCCTCTAAAATGCCAACCGAAAAGCCTTGTTTCAGTTCCACTTTACAGCCCCAACACTCACGTTACAACCTTAATCTTCTCCTGTACACAACCCCTGAAAAAGATACTGATCAGGCCAACTACCACCTCAAGCCTGCGTTGTTTCAGCACCTCGAAACAGCCCCAGAAAAACCTAGTTCAATCAGCCTCCCTTGCCATCATGAACTACCCTCCTCCAGGTTAAAAAAACACTCTAAACCTACCCCAAAGGCAGCTCCAGTCCACGCCATTTTCATCTAGCATTTCAGCCTCTAACCACCGGTATACAGCCCTTACAAAGCGGTGCTTCTAGCCCCTACAGCCCGCACCAAACCAGCCTTTTTCTTCCTTTGTTCTGGCCACCAAGCTCAGCCACAATAGTTTTGTTTCTCATCTCCGAAAGTCCCCTGAAACACCAATCAAAGCCAGCCTTCAACAACCCTTAAAAGCTCCTACACTTCAGTTCTAAAAACCCCCTTACAGCAAGCAAAAATCAAAGCTTCACTTGCATTTTTAAATCTTAAGTATCCAAGTTCCAACCTTGCTTTTCCCTAATCCGATATTGCCATTCACAGCCCGTCTTCACACTATTTCCAACTGCTTAAGACACCTATTACAGCCACTGTTTTCAGCTTCCAACACAGCCTAGAATCACTGCAGTTTGCACCTTCTTGTAACAACTTCCAGCCAGGGTTTTAAATCGCGGTTGCGGTCGCGTTTTCGGTTGCGTTGCGTTTATCGCGGTTGCGGACATAGCGGTGGTAATTGCGGTCATCGCGGTCGTGAATTTTTTTAATTTCACACAATTCTATATAAAGTGTAGTAACTTTAATTATAATCATGTAAAGTCTTATTTTATAGTTTTTAAAATAATTTATAATACCTCAAGTCTATTATTTATGTGAAAAAAAGGTTATTTATAATTTTTTCAATTATAATAACATTCATATTTAAAAAAATACTTATGATAATTAAAAAATAACAAATATTCAAAATAGAGATAAATAATTATGTACTAATTAATTAGCATTAATTATTTTTTTATCTAAATTATTAAGGAATTTTTTCATCTAAATTTTGTCAAATCTTTTTTCATCTAAATTAATTATGTCAATATTTTTCTTTTTTTTTCTCTTCCACATGAATTTCTACGAATATTAATAATTAACAAATAGAACTTGTTAAATTCAATTCAAGGAAACTAAAAAAAAATACACTTTAAATCTTACCGATTACCATATAGTGGAATGACGAGGAGCATCAAATTCTCCCTCTTCACTTTCAGAACCATGACGACTTGATCTTCGTGACCTTTGTCCAGAATTCGAACCATATCCTTGTTCTTGATACATTTGTGGTGGCGGTGGATACATTTGGGGTGGATACATTTGGGGTAGTGGTGGATACATTTGAGGTGGTGGATACATTTGGGGATAATAGGGCATAGGATAATTAGGATATGGCTGGGGTGGATAATAACCTTGTGGAGGTGGATAGTAACCATAAGGAGGTTGAAAATGTAAAGGTGGTCCTGATGGATAATAGCCTTGATTACTAAATGATTCATTACTAGAAGCTGATCTTCGAGATGAAGAGCCTCCAGAAGTATCATGTTGGTGCTTCTTGGCTTTTCCCTTTGATCGAGCTCTATCTCTACTTCTATCCCCACTAGATTCAATAGATGGATGTACAGCATATTCTGACAAATCAAGGAATAATCCACCGGTAGCAGCAAGCCCAAATTCTCCTCCAAGTGGACTAAAAGGCCTATTTTCATTTGCACCACCACTATAATCAGCACCACTACCATCACCACCAGTTGGACTTGAACCCTCATCATCATCACTCTGAGTTGGTGATCGGCTTGTACTTGAATGAGGCAGATTTTGTTCTCCTGATTGATATGATTGTTCAACATTCGTTTCATCATCAGAATTATCAGGAGGCAACCAATCAGAGTTTTGCCCATCTAACAAAGGATTTTCTTTCTCCTGTAGCCATTCTGAAAGTGGATCATCTTCTTCAAAGATATGGTCTAGGCTAATAGGATTGAAACTATCATTTATCTCATCAATACTCCTCCTTTTTTGATGTCTCATCCTTAGCCTCATATTGTAATAAGTGTATACCATCTTATGAAGTCTTTCATATTTCAACTTGTTTCTTGTCTTGGTGTGTATATAGCTAAATGTGCTCCAATTTCTTTCACAATTAGATGCAGAAGTTGTCTGACTAAGCACTTTAATTGCTATTCTTTGCAATTCAGGAACACATGTGCCATATATTATCCACCATTCAGCTGCATAAAATAATTTAAAATAAATTTAATACCAATATAATTAAATAATATTAAAGAAATTAAAACTATTTAATTGATTATTTACCTGGATTCATTTGCTTCCACGCTCTCTGTGCTTGTGGCGTACCGAATGTTTCTCTTTTATCTTGAAATACAAACAACTACATTGATAAAACATTACAATTATTAAATAAATGCAAAAAGGTAATTATATTTTTTATACATAAAGTAAATTTTTCAAGTATAAAATAGTGGTAAACACTAACCTGATTAGTCATCTGGATTTGATTATCCATAGAAGATTCTAGTCTTTCTATCACTGCTTTTATACGTTCTCTTGTTTCTATTAACACATCCAACGAAGATTTCACACCATATTGAAATTGGGGATTAAGATAATAGCCTAAACATAGTTCATAACACAAAAAAAGCAATAAAAAATAAATATATAAGCAATTTAAGTATATAACATAAAATTGTTATTTTAATTACAATCCACATTTTTAGTCTACTTACCAGCTGAATGCAAGTGAGAGTGCATAAATGTCCATCTATTGTCGATAATCCTTTCATATTCAGTGAAGTATCGACATTCTTGTGCAATTGCCCGTTTAGCTCTATCCACTGCCTCATAAATAAAGCCCATTGTTGGTTTTTCATCACCATCCACAAGACGCAATACTTTTACCAAAGGCTCATAAACTTTTATTATTTCACTTGCTTTTCTCCAAAAATCTTTTCCCAAAATAATTTTTTTTGCTTCATAAGCAGGTCCCGACTTTTGTTGCCCCCATTTAGATTCCTTAAATTCCTGTATATTTTAAATTAAAATTTAAACAAGATATAAAAAACAAAACTAGATTTAAATAATTGTACTAATTATTAAGTACTAACCTTTGAATTGAACATTTCTCTCAAACCTTGTTTATGCTTTGTTATTTCTTGTAATTGGATGAAATGGGTGGCAAATCGGGTGAGAGCAGGACGAAGTATTTGCTTTCCTTGAGTATATTTCTTCATCAAGTTAACTGTCCAAATATGATTGTATATGAAACATGTGACTTTCTTCGCCTCCTCCAACACTTTTTCCACGCTTTGCTTCTTCCCAATATCTTCAAGGCATAAATCCAAGCAATGAGCGGCACAGGCAGTCCAAAACAAATGTTTTCTTTTCAACATTAATTTTTTTCCTGCAGCCTTAAGTGCTGCCTCATTATCGGTAACTATCTGAACAATATATTGCTCTCCGATTTCTTCCACAGCTTGATCTAATAATTTGTAGTAAAAATTAGTATCTCTAGAATAAACACTAGAGACATCCACAGATTTCCAAAAAATGGTCCCTTTACTACAATAAACTAGAAAATTTATTATATGCATTTGATTCAGGCTGTTGTCCACCCATCACACATTAAGGTAGCACCTAATTCTTTCCAATGAACCTTTAATCCATCAACCCATTCTTTGACTTGTTGATACTCTGATTCCAAATATACTTCAGAAACCTCATAAGGTGTTGGAAGCTTTACATTTTGCCCAATTTCTGTGCTACAGAAACTAAATTGTGCAACCATGGAGAGTTTGATAACTGAAAAGGAAGTCGATTGTATATCAAAAATTTGGATACTGATTCACCCAGCTTCTTTCTTAATGTCTTCAGAAAAGAATCACTTAACTTCGGTTGCTTTAAACTCTTGCTTCTAACCAATTCAGGTATAGCTCTCTTAATGAAAATTCAGAGTCACTTGGAGTAGATTTCCTTGTTCTTTGATCAAAATAGTCAGCAGCTGAGCCATGAGAGCTTCGCCCCTCTTCATAAATATTATTGAAACCACCAGTTCTTTGCCTAAATTCTTGCCTCATATGCCACTCACGTTGTGATTGAACACTTTCTTGCATGGCTCGTCTTATAGCGGTATCTTCATCTATGAATCCTTCGTAATCATAATCTTCCTCTCCTCTTAATTGAGAAATGAATTCATCTTTTCTCTTTTTGTTATCAATTTTTTTTTTTACCTTCTTGGAGGAGTTTCATCATACTTTCTCTAACAATACCTTTTAACAATACAGTTAAGAAAAATTAAAAAAAATTAGTTGTACATGTTAACATAATTTTATAATCTTTATTGAAAAATTAACATAATATTTATAACATACCGGTAACATTGGGGCATGGTGCAACATTGCCAGTCTTATGAGCAATATGCTCCTTGAAGCGTGTTATTCCTCCTTTTATAACTTTCCCGCAAAGTTTACAAGACACATTTCCTCTTGTATTTGGTACAGGGATTCCGAAATGCCAACCAATATCAGCACTTGGCGCACCTTCTAGTCCTTTACTTGGAAACTCCTCATGTTGTGACATTTTCTGTTAAACAAATAATAATACGAAAAATGCGATAGAGTCATCACATTTTTCATATATAAATAAAAATTGAATTTGAACAATTAATCAATCACATATTCATCCCTCTAATAAGTAACATTTATTTAATTTATTACATTTACAATATTAATTAACTTAATAAGTAAAAATAATTTACTTTTAATAAGTAAATAATTTAATTCATTACATTTACTTAATTCATTACTTTTTTTTTTGCCAAAGAAAACTACTTCTGTTATTATTGATAAAAGAAAACTCACAGACAACAAATATGATATACAAATATACTACAATGCATAGCTCAGAATATTTGTCTTATTGCACATTTAATTACTCAATTCATTACTTTAATAAGTAAAAATAATTCATTTAATTTACTTACTTTTAATAAGTAAAAATAATTTAATTGATGATATTTACATTATCAATTAACTTATTAAAAAATTAATCATGTTTGAATACTAATTTGCTACTATCAATTAACTTAAACCTATTCAAATATCAATATTATTTTTTCTTAAGTTACAATAATATTTAATACCATATATTTAATTACATTACAAATTTTACTAAAAAAATTACATTAATAATTTAAATTTATCATTGCCTAATATTATTGAAAAAATTGTCAAATATTAATTCCTAAAAATTAAAATATTAAAATTCTTTAGCAAAAAAAAAAGTAAATAGAATATTTAAAAAACCCACCCACCCACCCAACCGGCCTACCCACCCACCCACCCGACCTACCCACCCACCCACCCAAAATCCACCATATCCCAACCCAATTCCCAAACCGGCAAACCCACCCAAGACAGATCTATGCCCATTGAAATTGAGTTTCAATTTTTCATCTAAAGATTCTAAACCGTAAAGGCTCATAGAGCCTCAGTGCCTCACACAATCGAAATGCTCTGTCTCTCTCTCGCGAATCTCTCCAGTCCGGCGTCCCTCCCCTTCTCCGAATCTCTCACGGTCTCACTCACCCACTCAGGCATGATTGCCGATTCCATCTGACCAAGATCCCTCTCACAGGAGTGAGTGACAGACTCACACACCGTCGCCGTCGATCCCATCGCTCGCGGACGACACTGCCTGAAATCTGAAATACATCAAGAAGCCACAGCCGCCAGAAGCCATCTGCCTGCGAACGACGGCATCTCAGGCTACCCGTCGCTCAGCCGACCCATGCAGCCCCTCACACCTCAGATCAGTCCCTTTCCCACGCCGCCCGATCCAAAATCTTGTGGAAATTTTTAAAGTTTTTATTTTTTAAGTATATTTTCATTTTTCATGTTTCATCATCTTGCTTACCTGTTGAATGATATCGGTTGTTGGCTTCCTGCTGCTTTGTTTGTTGTTGATGGCTGCTTGAATCGCTTGATGCTGCTCTCTGTGACTCTGTCTCTGTTCTGTGAATGTGAACTTGTGTTGTGTGTGGTGTGTGATCTGATGAACGAATTGATCTTGAGTTTTTGTTTGAGCTTGGAATTGGAATCTTGAATTCTTGATATGCTGCCGATAAAGCAAGCAGTCACGGGTCTGAGTCTGATATTTGGTCTGATTTTATTCCTTCCTCATTCTCACTTTCTCAGTAAGATTCGACTCAGTCTGAAAAGTTTTCATTTTTTATTTTTTTAAACCTTTAAAGTTTAAACAGAACGGAGATAGCGGCGATAACGGCCCGTTATCGCTGCTATCCACCGTTACGCCGTTTTGTATCGGCCAATAACGACCGTTACAAACGTGATTATTAAGCACAACTGCGAATCGGTCGATAGCAGTAGCGGCCACCGCCGCTACCGCGATATAGCGGCCGCTATTCCAATTAGCGGCCGCTATTTGAAACCATGCTTCCAGCCTTCCGTTAGACACTGAACCAGTGCCAAATAGCCCATGTTTTCGCTTCAGTTCAACGTTAAAAGCCCCTTCTCGGTTCAGTTCTCTCCATCCCCTGCTATCTCTCTTTCCTAGCATCACTCTCTTCACCGCTTCTTCCTTCCGTCTTTTCTTACTTTCCTTTTCTGCTTCTATGGAGGGGTAACGTGACAGATGAGAAGGTTGAAGTGAGAGATGGCTGAGAGAAGAGGGACTGAACTGATGACTGCGTGGGAGAGAAAAAGTGGAGGTGTCAGATGATGGAATGGTATGAGAGAGCCGAGAGAGATAGAGAGAGGAGTAGTTGAGAGAAAGAAATAATATTTATTTGTTTATTTGTTATAAAATAGGGCAATGGGGAGGCAGAATTCTGCTTCCCTGACTTTGAATTTGTTGGGTTAGTGGGAATTTTCCCACTAACCTAAAATTATATATTTATATTTATATATATATTTACCGAATCATCATTTGTCTATAATATATACACACATATATAAATATATATATATATAAAACTTTAATTTAATAAAATAAAACTATGATATTTTCAAAACTTTTATCATAAATATCCTTTATAATGCTTAAACTTTCATATATATGTTCTACAACATATAAATCATATGTTTTATATACTATATATAACCTTAATATATTTATAATATATATCTGTTTATCCATTTCCATATATATTAATTCTCATGCTTATATCTCCTACACTAATGTGTATTTATTCATACTTATATACACAAATTAAATTTTCTTGTCCTTCTAAATAAGCCTATACATATCTATATTCAAATATATTCATATATGTATATTTCCAAATACATACCTATATGTTTATACATGTAATTTATATACCCGACTCCTATCCTTGAAGATTTCATTTCTATAAATAGGAATCATGATCGTACATTTGAAATCCCACATTTATAATTTTTGCCTTAAATTCAGTTACAATTACACGCTAAGTACATGATGAAAGAAAATTATCCTATACACTGTCAGTGGAGTTTTTTAACTCCAT
Organism: Heritiera littoralis; assembly: GCA_031772115.1. Classification (NCBI taxonomy): domain Eukaryota; kingdom Viridiplantae; phylum Streptophyta; class Magnoliopsida; order Malvales; family Malvaceae; genus Heritiera; species Heritiera littoralis. The sequence goes on from JAPDPK010000203.1 coordinate 167,426, forward strand.
AAACAGGGTTAGGATGATAACATGTGTCTCATTTTATTTAATTTTTATTTTCTTAATATTTTTAAAAGACATATGTCATCATCCTAATCCTGCTTGTGGAGTTAAAAAACTTCACTGACAGTGGATAGGATAATAATCTCATGATGAATTTAAGAAAAATCGCGGTTCTCACAGAACGCTTTCATCAGGGAAGCCTTAATCGTGGCTTCTCTAGGTGCCAAGAAAGGTATGCGCTTTAATATTATTGATATATATATATATATATATATATATATATATTTCTATTTCTTGTTTTATTATCTTAGTTATATATATAATTATATCTATATATATATATATGTATATTTATTATACGTTATTAGTTATACCCATATGATATATAAAGTGTTAATAATTTATTTATTTATTATTATATATTTTTAAATTTTTCCTAAGTTAGCATTTTGGTATTAATGAAAATTACCTCAATCCATGATTCCTACGAGAATTTAAAAACTCAATGCCTTTTAAATTATAACCTAGATTAATTCTCTTGAGGATTTTTTTTATTAAATAGTAAACATCTAATTTAAGATTGGAAAAATATTTCGGTTATTACAATCTATGATGGTAAAATTATTATTATTTTAACAATATGAAAATTTTAATTATTTCTTAATATTTTTAATTTTCAAATATGTTATATTTTATTGACAAATATATTTCTACTAAATAATAAATATAAATAATAATTTTTATTATTTAGTAATAAATACTTTTAATATAAAATATCATTGTTTTAATAGTACAAATATTTTTAATGTTTATAAGAATAAAATTAATATTTATAATATTATATTAATATAAATAATATTTTTAAAATAGTAATACTTCTTAAAATATTTTAAGAACAATAATATAATAATATTTTAATAATAGTAATATTATTTCGAATATTTTAAGAACATTAATATAAATAATACAAAAGAGTTTTTTTAAAGTGTTTAATAAAAAAATTTTATTGAAATATAAAAATATTTTAAATATTTGTAAATAAAGAATTTAAATAATTTAATAATAAATCATTTTTTAATAATTTAATAGTTATGTCAACATAATTGGAAAAACAATTCTTGGAAACAAATAACAAAAAACATTTTTCTTTAACTCATTCAAACAACAGAAATTATTTTCCGAAAATTTTTTCAATGAAACAAACAGTCTTAAATTTTAAAAAAAAATTCAAATCTCAAAGTAAGCCTCAAATTCGAATAATTCAAAATTCAATCTGAAAAAAAAATATTGGAGTTAAGATTGATTTGAAAAAAAAATCTGTGATATCCTGAATTAAATACTAAAAATTTAAAATCATCATATTTTAATTAAAACTTTAATCGTTAATCTTATTTTAACCAAATATTGGCTCAAGATGATCAAGCTTAAAAGCTTTCTAAGTTCAAAATAATTTAAATTCGAATGTGATATTTGGCTCTGAAAAAATTTAACTTGAACTAGACCTTTTGTTACTTCTATTTAATGCACCGCACTGATAAATCAATTTTGACCCAGACCCTAGTAGGCAGTAGGCAGCATCAATTTGCCAGCCAGTTCTCATACGATTTCCTTTGCGGTGCATAATTTTGTTGTGTTGTTTCAATTAACAAATATATCTACCGATTCTTACACAGCTCCTAGAAATCAACTTTCTAATTCCATGGACCCAAATAGCTAGAGAATTTCTAACAAAGTGCCATGTCCACTTCATCAAGCAAATGAAAAAGCCTTTGAATCGAGACTAATTTCAATTGGTCCCTATTTACATGGTGTGGAAAACTTGTAGAAGATGGAAATTTTCAAAAAGAGTAGTTTAAGTAAGGTTATTGGAGAAAGCGAGGAAATAGCCGAAGCATTTGTCAAGGCTAAATGCTACCTAGATGCTTTAGCGGAGTCCATGCACGCGATCCGGTGCATTTGTAAAAATGATTATCCTTGATCGATGCTTTATTGTTGATCTATTTCAACAGAAGTACCCTCCAGGTGTGTCTTTTTTCGAACTGAACCGCATTCTCACTGAAATATATTTTGATTTTTTTTTTGGTAACTCAAGATTCATTTATATATAAAGTCAGTACAAAACTTGGCGAAACATCAGAAGCAAAACATCAGTTTAGCTCTTAATGCAGTTACAGTCAAAATGAGAGAACCAAAAATAAAAGATCCAGAACCGAAACACAGTAGGAAAGATCACCACCATGCTTTCATCCAGCCTGAGCGATTCACACCTGTTTTTGCCTAGGAGTCTGCAATTCTGTTTGCTTCTCTAAAGATCTTACTCCATGAGACATCACAACTTTCAATGAGATTATCAATTTCCATAAATAGGTACTAGAGCTTCCAAGGACTACTCTCTTGATTTTTCAACAATTGAGTGCTCTCATTGAATCAGATTCTATAATAAGTTTTGTGCTTCCAGCATGATCAGATTGAACAAAAAGATCTGAGTAAAAGAAAACAGAGCCTTCCACATAAATAGAAACCGCTAAACCTTAGAAACAACTCCAATTGCATAAATTAACACAAAAATCTCAGAATTAACAAATCAATAGAATAATTTTCCAAACCCAACATTACACCTCAAAAACTGGAAATTTCAAACTAAACTCAAAACTTAAACTTCCCTTCCAGTCTCTTGCTATCAATTCCTTCAGTCTCTCCACCACTAATTCATCTTCGCAGTTTGCTAAGAAACCCAACAAGTTGCCCACTTTCCAGGTTTCCTCAGCTTCTTTAGTAATAAGCATATTCTTGTTCCGAAAATCACCGTAAGACAATGATTCATTAGCAAAATTTCTCCCTAGATTTTGTCCCTTCTTGAGTTGTTTATTCTTCTGCATTTTACTATTTTCGTTCCCTTTCTCTTTAATTTTGCTCAGAACATCATCCTCTATGTCTTCCAGAGTTTTTACTTTTCTCGATGTTCTTTTGTTACATGAATCATTCGTCTGAATTGAACTCAATTGCAGGCTCAAGTTTCCTTCTATTCCCAGCCCATCTTCAATGGCCTCACTGAATAGAGTTATCAACAAGAAGAAATAATCTGTGATTTGAATACCTCTTCTACTAAAAGAATTAAATTTAAGTGTTTCACAATCCATGCAGACAAATTCATCCACCATTTGCTAAATTCTGAAAACTGTTTAAGCGTCATGCATGAATTGGAATACCATAACAAGCAACCCACGTTATTCTACTATTGGTCGCAATATCTTCGGACCAAAATTGGATATCATGGAACCGTCTTCCTGGTCATGCCTAATTTTCTTCCTTCATACCATCAAATAAATCTTGATCCACGAACATAATAAGAAAAGTTCTTCTTGAGATTCTTCTTATTGTCAAACCACAAACTCCCTCTCTTCTTATTTGTTCACAAATCATGTCTAGTTCTGGAAAACCATTGCAAATCCCGAACACACTCTTTTTCATCGAACGAAACTTTTCCGAGTCCACCTTCCCCTTACAATCTTTGTAACTTTCTTCATTTGATTCTTCATTTAGCAATGCCGAATCAATTTCCGTCCTCCCACCTTCAAGAAGAGCTTAGACATATGATTTCTGCCTTACTTGTCCTATAATCCGAGACTCAGGATTAACCAAACCTTGATCTTTCTAGATTACATCTTCATATTGCCTTAATCCACCAATCTCCTCGTTAACCTTCTAACCGTTGACCTCTTGCACCCTTTGACCCTTGCCACTTCTTCCCCAAAACTCATATCTTGGAGAAAACCTTGCCATATTGACTCCAATTTTTTGATCAAGTGACCATGCCCCCTTCAAATTCCATATCGCTCTTCTTGCTTCAACTATGGAGCCAATCAAAGCCGATCTTTCGCCGTCTTAGATTTCTCTTTTGCGGGATGAATACATCAAGAACTCTACCAAATCTCATGAAAGTATTTTGCTGCTAGTTCCAGTGGACTTCCTGTGGGATGTTATGAACAAGAACAAAATCACCATCTCTATGTTAGCCTTTACTACAGTAAGTAAGATCAGTAATCTCTAGCAAGGATAGCCCCACCTCATGTTTTATGTCCCCAGATATGAACACCTGAATTGACCATTCCAAGAACCAGAAATTTTAGACAATAAAATTACTAAAGTTTGATCAATGACTTGATTAATGGCTCTTGTACCAAACTAAAAAAAAGTTGTTGAACTTTCAGCTTATGTGCGAACGATAGATTTTAAAAAAAAATGCAAATGCAAATGATAGCATTTTGGACAGAAATCCTACTACGAGCTCATACATATCAATATCTCAGACTTCAGTATGCAGCACAATATTCAATCAGTTTTGGACAATAGTTGTTTTTTTGCGCTAAGCCAAATTTTCATATATAATGAAGCTAGCAATAGCTAGCAAAGAAAGAACACAGAGACCCATTACAAATCAGATGAAAACTCTAGGCAGCACCTAAATGTGGACAGACCAAAAAACACTAACAACTAGAGAAAATACTTAAATCGCTTGAACCAAGAAGATAGAAAAACAAGGCCAACTAACCATAACATGGTGGCTCAACCATGAAATACATGCAAAAATCCCAGAGAGTGGAAAATCGAAAGATGAACCTCAACAACCACATTATGCCAGAAAAACTAGAACAATCTCCACTGTAGGAAAAAAACGCTAAGTGATAGCATTATCCCAGAACAATCACCTTAAAAAACGCATAGTTAAATTAGAATCAACAATTCTTTGTTTCAATCATGTTATTCACAACTTTTTGGACAAGTTACTGTAATACGGAATACGCTATTTTAAGAATTTGCATAAGCTGAACGAGAATTACGGGATAAAGTGTAAATTTGGAATTTTCCCACAATTCATGGTACAATTTTCAACGTGGCTGATACTGTGTTTCAAATGATAGAATTCAGGTTTGGTTTAATTTTTTATCAGTCTTAATTTTTAAGCTTAAGTTCTTCAAATAAGCTATATATTTTTGTTCAAACACATCTAAAAGTCGAATCATATTTTGGATTGAACAAATCACTCAAGCAATGAATAAGTCTACCCTTTCATATAAATATTCTTTTATGACTCTTGTAAAGATCAAGGTCAACTTATATATATATATTATATATATATATATATATATATATATATATATATATATATATATATATATATCATCATCATCATCATTATCAGAGCTTTTATCCCAAGAGATTGGGGTAGGCTATATGAACTAATATCTAAATTCACGTTAGATCGTCCATATGTATTCTCCTCCTCTATCGATTCCTATCCAAGGCCATTTACTCATCCAATTCTAAAACCTCCGTATCTTTCCAAACTACTTCCTTCCAAGTCTTTTTCAGTCTTCCTCTAGTCTTCACCCTTCTCTGAACATCCATAGCCTCTATTCTCTTAATTGGAGCATCTACAGGTCTGCGTCTTACGTATCCAAACCAACATAAACGATTTTCACAGATCTTGTTTTCGATAGGTACCACTCCAACCATCTTATGAATATTATCATTCCTCATTCTATTCTTTCTTGTATATCCACATATATACCACAACATTCGCATTTCTGTTACACTCATCTTTTGTATATGTAGCATCTTAGTCGCCCAACATTTACTACCATATAATAATGTTGGTCTAACAACTATCCTATAAAACTTGCCTTTCAACCATATAGGAATTCTTTTATCACACAACACACCTGTAGCACTTCTCTACTTACTCCATCCAGCTTGGATCCTATAGGTCACATCACTATCAATCTCTCCATCCATCTGGACTATCGATCCCAGATATTGAAAATGGTCCCGCTTAGGTATCGCCACCCCATCTAACGTCCTACATCATGCTCTTTCACTCCGTTAGAACTGAATTTACACTCCATGTATTCAGTCTTCACTCTGCTTAGTTTAAATCCTTTTGATTCCAACGTTTGTCTCCATAATTCCAACTTTGCATTGATCTCCGCTCTAGTCTCCGCACATAGGACAATATCATCTGCAAACATCATACACCAAGACACCTTATCTTGGATGGATTTTATCAGTTCATCCATAACTACCGCAAACAAGAATGGACTCAATGCTGACCCTTGGTGTAATCCCACCGTGATAGGAAACTCACTTGTTTGCCCCCTACCTGTCCTCACATATGTCATTGCATCTCTATACATGTCCTTAATTAGTTCAATATATTTCAAAAAAACTCTTTTCTTCATTAAGGACCACCATAGTACCTCCCTAGGCACTTTTGAAGGAAACCGAAACAAACACGCAGCGGAATTTAAATCATTCGGCCTCCACCAGGATCGATTCGGAGAGTTGCCTGATTAGGGTTTCGAGATTTTACCTAACGTTTTCTCTGATTTTCTGTCGTTGGTCGAGTCACAAGCAACAACTTTTCGTTCCTGCCTCTATGGTATCCACACAAACGGATCTCACGACTCTTGAACGGATCTCACGATCAGAAGCCTTAAAGAGCGTTTTTGACTCCTTATAATCGAATTGCTAGCTTCGATTAAAAGAATACCTTTTTTATTTTTAATTGTGCGGCCATGTTTTAGAAAAAAAAAACATCCTTTTATAGGCAGTAAATTTTACCCTAAAATTTACTGCCAAACAGAACTCTAATCCTACTTGGAATAGGATTAACTATATCTTTAATCCAATTCAGAATAGGATTAGATATATCCTCAATCCAATTCAAAATAGAATTAATTAAGCTCCTCATTGATCCGTTCTAAGTGTGCGACCCAATAGGTTCTCATAACAATGGCAATGACAAAATTGTCACAGGCAATGAGCGGTATCTAGCAACACATCATTGCTACCCATGTAACGAGAATGTCAATGACTCGACATAACCTTACTCGTGATAGATGTTACCGTGTAGTCTAATCCCTTTATCCTTTGACGTCTTGATTAGACACAAGTCATGGAATGTGTCACACTTGTGTAGTCTAATAAGCGTTTCTTGATTCCTGAGTAGACTAATTAAACAAATAAAATCAATATCTCATATTGACTTATTCGAGCACGGCCATGCATTTCTTAGTCTCACTCTATCAAAGGGCCCAAGACATCACTCTTGTTATATAAGAGGGATAAATCCTATCTTGATCATTCAACATCCCTCTACATAGATCAAGGCATACCCAATTACTACCTTTATAGTCCATCCTGTTACGAATGACATCTAGCAGCATTAAAATATGCAATTCTCTATGTTGGGATCTCTGATGATCTCAAGTCAAAGGATCACATACACCATCATCACTATGAGAATCGCTTATGACACTCATATAACAATCCATGTAGCGTTCTCATGGAGGGTCGATCCAGTACATAGTTCTCTAACATGTACCTATGTGATGACTTGATATCCTATATCCATGACAATGGTCATCAGTCAACCACATACCAGTCTTATCGTATCATTGTTATCCTTGTTCACAATAATACTTGACTAGGGATATTTTTAAGAATAGTGTGTTATTATTATTCTAAGGACATTATCATATAAGATTACATTACGCAGTTATAAGACAAATATAATAATGAACTATAATAAATAAAATGTCATGATACATAAAAAAATGCCAAAGTCAATCATCTAATGAATGGTTCTAAGGGCATAATCCAACAACTTTATCATATGCTTTCTCCAAATCTATAAAGACCATATGGAGAACTTTACCCATTACTCGAGCGTGCTCCATAAGTTGTCTAAGCAAATATATTGCCTCCATAGTTGATCGATTCGGCATAAAACCAAATTGATTCTCCGATATCTCTACATTCTTTCTTAATCTCTGTTCTATCACTCTCTCCCATAGTTTCATCGTGACTCATCAATTTTATACCTCGGTAGTTGGCACAACTTTGAATATCTCCCTTGTTCTTATATAGAGGTATCAAGACATTCTTCCTGCATTCCTCCGACATTTTGTTAGTGCGCCAAATTTTATTAAATAGATTTGTCAACCACCTAACTCCTATGTCTCCAAGGCATTTCCAAAACTTCAATTGGGATGTCATCAAGTCCAATAGCTTTTCCATTCTTCATCATCTTTAGTGTTTTTTTTACCTATGTCTCTTTGATTCTAAGCATAAAGCACCAATTTAAATCCTTGAGAGGCACCGAGATTTTATCCAAAATTTTATCTTGTTCGTCATTAAATAATTTGTCAAAATAATCACACCATCTGTCCTTAATGTCCTTGTCTTTAAAGAGAGTTCTTTGATGCTCATCCTTAATACATTTCACAACTCCTAGGTCACGACTCCTCCTTTCTCTTGCTCGTGCCAATCTGTAGATGTCATATATCTCTTTTGTAACTTTCGTCTTAGCTTCTGTTGTCGTAACGGCTTCGCGCTCGACGAATTTTTGAAAAACATTTTAAAAACAAAAGGAAGTCGCCACCAATCTTTTTTGACTAGGTGTGATTGGCCACCTAAAATTTTTATCTTTTTAACAAAATCTCAAAATTAATTAAGTTTTATTAAAAAGACAATTTTGGTCTGCGAAAACAAAAATCAAGTTCGGGAGTACGGTTACGCGTGGGGAAGGATTAGCACCCCCACGACGCCCGTTAAAAAACGGTACCATAATAATCATGTGTTATCCTTTGGTTTTAATAAAATGGTCTTAATTTAACATTTAAAAATAATTCTTATTTTATTGCAATCTTTTTATTCAAAGTCATTTTTTATTTGTAAATTTATTTTGTTTTATTTTAAAAAGTTGAATTTTATTTTCCAAAAGTGAATGTGAACATTTTCGTATTGAAAAATTAAATCAAATATCCCAATACTCTTGTAACATTTGGAATAATTTTCCTCACCTAGAGATTTCTTAAGAATCACTACTTGTGAGTTCTATAGAATCTCATCATCGAAAGATTCACACTCGCTTCGAAAATTATTATGAATGCATATGATGCAAACAGATAATGAATGATGCAAATGAAACTTTAAAAGAAATTTTATTTATTTTGATTTTATTGATGAAACTCTTGATATTGAGAAATTTGGCTAAACATCCCAATACTCTGGTAACATTTAGCTAATTCCTCTCACCTAGGGATCAGTCAAGAAATCACTACTTGTGAGTCTCATGACATCCCATCCTCGGAAGAATTTCATTCATTTTAAAATTATTATTAATTTACTTTGTTTTTTTATTTTCCTTTAAAAACTTATCTATTTTTATTTTTAATAAAACAACTTAAATTATTGAAAAATCATACTAAATATCCCAATACTCTGGTAACATTTAGTAGGACTCTTCTCACCTAGGGATCAGTCAAGAAATCACTACTTGTGAGTCTCATGACATCCCATCCTCGGACCCATTTACTTAAATTTAATTTTATTATTAATTTTGAAAATTCAATTTTATTTTCAAAAATTTAAATTATTGAAAAATCATACTAAATACCTCAATACTTTGACAATATTTAGCAGACTCTTCTCACCTAGGGATCAGTTAAGGAATCACTACTTGTGACTTCCATAACATCCCATCATCGGACAATTATTAATAAAACTTAAATTTTATTATTTATTCAAATTTATATTTCATTATTTTTAAATACATTTTCTAATCAATAATAATAATTAATGAAAATGCAAATAAAAGAAAATTTTTCAAAAATTTTTATTTCACAACATGCATTAATAATAATAATAATAATAATAATAATAATAATAATAAAAAACACAACAACAATAATAATAATAACAACAACAACAACAACAATAATAATAATAATAATAATAATAATAATAATAATAATAATAATAATAATAATACAAAAAAATTTACTAAAATTAAAAGAAATATACCCTATTGATTTGGGTTTTAGAAAACTCAAGGTAGCCCTTTGAACTTGGCCCAATTGACAGCCCAAATGCGGATTGGGTCAACTGTACGCAGGCCTTCCTCTATTGGGCCAGGCGGATCGGGCTGATCGGGTGTCAGGTCGAGTCAAAAGGAAACGCGGGTCGGCTGCTTCAAAAACGCCCCGTTTTGATCCTTTCTATAAAAGCTCATTTTTTTTTACTCATTCATTTTCACCGTTTTCTCTAAAAAAAATCCCAAAGGATTTCAAAAACCCTCTCAGCCCTTCAAACACCGAACGGCTGCCGGCCGTCGTGCACCATCGTATGCCAGTCGCCAGTGGTCTCTCCGACACCTAAAAATGCTCCTCTCTCCCTCCTCTAACTAGATCTAGGCTCCGTTTCTCCCAAAAACAATCCTAAGTCCTTAGATCTAGCTTAGACCGAGAGCATTTCCCCCTTTTTGTTTTGTTTTGTTGTTTTTTTTGTTTCTTTTTTTGGATCTGGGTCTGGTTACGGTTTTAGTTTTGTGTTGTGGTTGTTTTCTTTGTTTGCAGGTTTAGAGTGAGGCTCATTTGGGATAGCAGTGGTGGTTTTCGGGTGGCTGTTGCGGGAGGTAGTTATTTCGTGGTGATCTCAGTTTTGTGATGGATGATTGGGAAAGATGGGTTTTTTGATTTAGGAGGTCTGAGGGTGTGAGAATGTTGGGTTGGTGTTCAGGTAATGGGCTCTTAGTTGTTGGCGGTGGCGTCTATGGTGAGGCAGTGGTGGTGAAGGCCGAATGGTTAAGGGGTTGTGATGATGTTTTTAGGGCTTGTTCACGGTGGTGATGGTCTCGGGTGGTGAAGAGGGTTTATAATCTGGGGTCGGAACGAGCAAAAAATCCCCCTTGCATGCGTCGTTTTTCATCTTTTAAGCAAGTTCAGAAGCATCTTTTAATCCAGTGTACTAGATCCAACTCTTAGGGTCTGATTATTGTTTCTCGATCACCCATGGTGACTGCCATGGATGGGAAAGGATGCGAGGTGAATGCTGACTAATGGGTGAAGACCGAGATCTGGGAGCTACACGAGTAGCCTGGGCATCCGACATTCAATGAAAAGTCAATGAAATAAATAAATAAATAAAAATAAATTATGTAAAAAACATAATAATAAAATAAAATTATATATATGTAAAAAAAATGAAATATAAATATAAATAACTACATTTAGCCCATTTTGTATTTGGGCTTTCAAGCTACATAATATACTGAACACTAAATTGGGCCTAATCGATTAAGCCCAAATTTAAAATTGATAAATATGAAATTAAATCCAATCATTTATCCATTGAAATTTAAAATGAATTTAATCGAGCTTAGTAACAAAAACGTCCAACAAACTTCGAAAATGGATTAGTATCGAATTTATCAAATCCGGACAAAATTAGGTGTCTACAGCTGCCCATCTTTGCTCATTGCTGAGGATCAAGAATAGAGCAAAGACAATAGACAACAATTTTGTCCAACTCAAGACCTAATCCTCTTTCTTCTCTTTTTTTTTCTTTTTTTCTTTCTTTTTTTTTAAAATGCGCTCCTCTTGCAGCAAAGGCGATGAAACTTTAAATGTTCTTTTCTGGAAATACGCTCCTCTTGCAGCTAAAGCGATGAAACTTTAAAATTCTCTTTTTTTTTTTTTGAAATGTGCTTCTCTCGCAATAGAGGCAATGAAACTTTAAAATTCTTCCTGAAATGTGCTCCTCTTGTAGCAGAGGCAATGAAACTTTAAATTCCCTTTTTTTTTTGTTTTTTTTTTTCAAGAAAGCTCCTCTTGCAGCAGAGGTGATGAAACTTTAAATTTTCTTTTTGAAATGTGCTCCTCTTGCAGTAGAGGCAATGAAACTTTAAATGTTCTTTTCTGGAAATACGCTCCTCTTGCAGCTGAAGAGATGAAACTTTAAAATTTTCTTTTTTTTTTTTGAAATGTGCTTCTCTCGCAATAGAAGCAATGAAACTTTAAAATTCTTCCTGAAATGTGCTCCTCTTGTAGCAGAGGCAATGAAACTTTAAATTCCCTTTTTTTTTGTTTTTTCTTTTTTCAAGAAAGCTCCTCTTGCAGCAAAGGCGATGAAACTTTAAATTTTCTTTTTGAAATGTGCTCCTCTTGCAGCAGAGGCAATGAAACTTTAAATTCTTCTTGAAATGTGCTCCTCTTGCAGCAAAGGCCTTGAAACTTCAAAAATTTTGCCCGGAGGACTTAGAATTTGTGCTCGGAGGACTTAAGTTCTTTTTCTGAAAAGTGCTCCTCTTGCAGTAGAGGCATTGAAACTTTAAAAATTTTGCCCGGAGGACTTAGAATTGGTGCCCGGAGGCCTTAAATTCTTTTTTTGAAAAGTGCTCCTCTTGCAGTAGAGGCATTGAAACTTTAAAAATTTTGCCCGGAGGACTTAGAATTTGTGCCCGGAGGTCTTATAATTTGTGCCCGGAGGACTTGAGATTTTGCCCGGAGGACTTATAATTTGTGCCCGGAGGACTTAGAATTATGCCCGGAGGTCTTAGAATTGTGCTCGGAGGACTTAGAATTTGTGCCCGGAGGACTTGAAATTTGTGCCCGGAGGTCTTAGAGTTATGCCCGGAGGACTTGAAATTTTGCCCGGAGGACTTACAATTTTGTGCCCGGAGGACTTAGAATTAGTGCTCGGAGGTCTTATGATTTGTGCCCGGAGGACTTGAGATTTTGATTCTGGTGCCCGGAGGACTTAGTATTTTACTTGAAAAGTTTGAATTTTGATGCCCGGAGGACTTAGAAATTTTGCCCGGAGGACTTACAATTGGTGCCCGGAGGTCTTGAATTTTTATCTGAAGAATTTAAAATTAGTGCCCGGAGGACTTAGCATCTTTCTTGAAGAGTTTAAAAACGGTGCCCGGAGGACCTAGACTTTACTTGAAAAGTTTAAAATTGATGCCCAGAGGACTTGCATTGGTGCCCGGAGGACTTGAGATTATGCCCGAAGGACTTATAATTTGTGCCCGGAGGACTTGAAATTGGTGCCCGGAGGTCTTAAAATTTATGCCCGGAGGTCTTAGAATTATGCCCGGAAGACTTAGATTCTTTTTTTGGAAAGTGCTCCTCTTGCAGCAGAGGCATGAAACTTTAAAATTTTGCCCGGAGGACTTGAGATTTGGTGCCCGGAGGTCTTATGATTTGTGCCCGGAGGTCTTATGATTTGTGCCCGGAGGACTTATGATTTGTGCCCGGAGGACTTATGATTTATGCCTGGAGGACTTGAGATTTTTTCTGAAAAGTGCTCCTCTTGCAGCAGAGGCATGAAACTTTAAAATTTTGCCCGGAGGACTTGAAATTTGCTTATCTTCTGAAAATCAAACTTTAATCTTGATTAAATATGGCACTGGTAAAACTGGATTTTTAATTTTCTTTATCATGAGCAAACTTGCCCCTCTTTTTTTCTTTTCTCTCTTTTCTTCTTCTTCTCTCTTTTTCTCTTCTCTTCTCTCTTCTTTCTTTCTCTTCTCTTTTCTCTTCTTTTTCTCTCTTCTCTTCTCTTCTCTCTTTTTTTTTCTCTTTTTTTCTTGGAAAAGGTTGCGTAACCTTTGAAATCTTGATTGAATGGTGTTGAATCTTCAGCTTGAGAAACATGTTTTAATCTCAAAATTTTACACAAAAACTTTCAATGTTGATGCTGTATGATATTGTGTATGTATGCATGAATGCATGGCACTCAATCCTGTACATTTTCTGACTTCAAAACTCTTTCCTATCTTGCCAAAGAGGCGCATCATTTGCCTTTTTTGTCTCCTTTGCCCCCAACATGATCATGAAAGCTCCTTTCTGTTTCCCATTTCTGCAGGGTTCTGGTGCTCATCATAGCCTTTTAACGAAAAGCATGAAAAATTTTCTCATAACTATTTTCCAGGAGGGAATTGAATCTAAATTTCACAAGTGATATTTGATTCTTTCAAAATATTAGTGATTATTTTTCAATATGAGTGACATAAATCCTGTTCGGATCTTTCGACTGGACAATTGAAAGTTTGGTGCACCAGAATGTTTTGTTTGAGGAACATTTTGCCATTTATCCAAAAACAATGGTTTCTTTCTTGGCTCAAAATGGTTTTCTTAAAATACCATCACTTTTCTTTCCTTCTTTTTTGAACAAAATTCTGAATGAGAAAAGAAACAAAATATTCACAACTTGATTTGACAATCTCTTAAATTCTCAAATAATGACGTTCTACAAATGCCAAGATCGGGCATGAATGACTGACATCTTTTCCTACTTAGGAAGAGTATTTACAAGAAGGAAGGTTCAAACTTTTTTCAAAAAATGTCGGCAATCAAATGACATCAAAATCTTTGGATATCTCGAGGATCTCTCAAGGCTTGTTAATTCTTTTCCTACATTTTCAATTCATGTCACTACTTGACTTGGTTGCATGAAAAGTTCATTGTTCGCTCTAGACTGCCCTTTTCGGGTTTTCACCCTAGAGCCTCATTCTTTCTTTTGTTTTCTTTTCTTTTTTCTTCCTTTTTTTTTTGATTGATTGATTGTTCTACCATGCGTTCAAGAATTCAAATTTCATTCAAGCCAAAGAATTGGGAGAATCTTCCAAAGAAGAGCTCTTCGATACAAGCATCCATACTTGATCAAAATGGACTTTTAAGTACGTAATGTAGGCCATGGTTCAGGGTTCTGAAAGAATAGATAAACAGGCCCAAAATGTGTTTGAAGGTGATCAATCCAAGGATCATTTCTTCTCATATGGACGTCTATCATTTTCATTCTTCGAAGCACCTTTCTTTTTCTACTTTTCCATGTTTCTCTTCTTCTTCTTCTTCTTCTTCTTCTTCTTCTTCTTCTTCTTCTTCTTTTTCTTCTCTCTTTTTTCAAAGTTCTTTTTATTCTTTGAATCACCTTTCTTTGTGTACTTTCACATGTATCCTTTCTTCTTTCTCTTCTTCTTTTTTCTTTTCATTAATTCATGTCCAAGATTTCAAAAACATAGTAAATCTTATTTGATCGAAAACAAAAGTTTAATCATTCATTTTCTTTGAAGAGATACCCCCCGGTGTGGAGAGTGATCCTTGGAAGAGGTTTATTGCAAAGGAAATTATCAGGCTCAAAAGGGGTAGCAATAGGATAATATTTATATTTGTGAATGGACTATGAAAGACGGTCATTTATCATCTCAAATTAAGATGCTTATATTGAAATGCAATTCTTAGGACAAGTTCTTCTTTTGGCTTTGAAATCATCTGAATATCATGTTTGCATGGTGTCACAATCAATTTCATTTTTTCTTCTTTTTTTTCTTTTTTTTGATTTTCTTGTAATGCACCCCTTTAGTATGACAGAGCTTGACCTTACACATCACATATTCATTTAAGGAAAAAAAGTGATGCGCAATCGAGGTATTATGCAGATGGACATCGGTGGAAAGTCCTCAACTTTGGTTCTATTTTTTTCTTTTTTTTCAAAACATGGGCAAAGGCATCTTGGGAGTACAAGATTGAAGAATCTGGGATTTGTACAAGAATTTAGGTAGAAATGTATTTCACAATGATCTTGCCACGATCGATCGCCATTGTCCAGAATCATTGAGATTGTCATTGATTTCCAAAATATTCTCAAAAAGTTTTGCAAATCAATCATTTCTTTGAAAATCATTAACAGTAAAGCCCTATCATGGTCAAATGGAAAACAAATCGGACTTTCAAAATCTTATGCCTCAATTTAGCTTTTTGGCTTCCGAGTGAGTTAGGTTTTGTGGAGATATGATCCAGGAATGATTTAAGACATTCATCTTTGATAGCAATCACCAATTTTCTTAGAATCATTTTTATCATTAATGTGAAGAAAAGAAACTCTCTTTCACATGCCACTAGAAAACCAATTATGCAAAAAGTTATGCTCATACAACTGTTATTTAGGCCAATGGAACTGACAAAGCATTCCCCAACAAAACACAAATTCTAAAATCTTGACATTTCAGTTTCTTCCAATCTAGTTTCTTATCATGACCTAACTTTGCATCAAAGTGGACTTCTACTGATCCATAAGTTCTTGAGTCAAGATTTCACCATTAATGAGCTCTTCAATCCTTTCCTTCAACTGCCTGCATTTTTCTGTGGAGTGCCCAATTGCCCCCATGTGATAGTCACATCTGCTATTCGGATCATAGCTCTTGGACAATGGGTTCGAAGCTGTTCTCAAAGGTATAGGGGCCAGATATTGGTTTTTCACTAAAAGAGATAAAAGATCGGAGATTGGAATTGGGATTTTTCCTTGGTTGCTTCTTGGTCTTTTTTTGTTATTCATTGGTTGTTGGACAGGTCGAGCTATAGGATTAGTCACAAAGGTTGGTGAGTGGGCAACTACTAGGTAGTAAGAGTTTGCTTGGAATCCTGGTTGTGGGATTGGCGAATAAAGATAAGGATCACAGGAAACATTGTTCAAGGTTGGATGGTACGATGGGTATGGCAAATAGGGATGATACGGAGTGGAGTTTTTGGGAAATTGCCCCTCGAATGTCGCAACTTGCACTTCTTCCATTCCTTATGACTTGTTATCAGCAATGTCATCTATCTTGATCTTGCCCCTCTTAATTGCATTCTCAATCATCTCTCCGGAGGCTACCATGTCAACAAAATTCTTAGTAACACTCCCAATCATCCTATCATAATATGGTGCCTGGAGGGTACTAAGAAACAGCGCTGCAGTCTCTTTTTCTGTGAGGGGAGGCTGGACTTGAGTGGCAACATTTTTCCATCTCTGGGCATATTCTCTAAAGCCTTCAGTAGCTTTCTTCTCCATGGTTTGCAAAGATAAACGATCTGGGGCCAGATCCACCATATGCTTATATTGGGTGACGAATGCCCTTGCCAAATCTTCCCATGAGTGAACATCGCCCCTGCCCAACTGTGTATACCACCTAGCAGCAGATCCTTTAAGGCTATCTTGGAAAACATGGATCAACAGTTTGTCATCATGCACATGTGCTGCCATCTTTCTACAGTACATAGTGATATGGGCTTTCGGACATGTAGTCTCATCGTACTTCTCAAATTCTGGGGCTTTGAACTTTAAAGGAATGACCACACCAGGTACTAGAGATAATCTAGTTGCATCCAAAGATCCATGAAAATCCACTCCTTCGACAATTCGAAGCCTTTCTTCTATAAGCTCTATCTTTCATCGGGAACATGAACCTTCTTTCACTTGTGGCATCCCTTGATCTTTGTGACTATCCAAATTGCCAATATGAGTTGGTTCGAGGGGGTTCATTGTAGGAGTCTCATGCACTTGAAACCGACTAGGGTCGACTGAAGATGGCATATTAGGGCATACATAATCTTTGGTGGGCATTGCTTGTGGCTCCTGAGATGTTTGGGTTACTCGTGAGCCACTGTTAATTGGACAAAAAGAATCCTCAGCATTTAGGAGCTGATGCCCCTCTTGAGTAGCTAGTCCTCCCATCGTTTCTTTTCCATTATTCCACCTTTCCAATAAAACTACCATCTGTGATAATTGCTCTCTTATCTCTTGCTGTGCTTTTTCCAGCCTTTCCATTCGAATCATCTCTGTCTCTTCCATGGTCCAAAACTATCTCCAAAGCTTTTCGATGTTCAAGCCACTTGACACCTAATCCAACATAACCCTGAATTAAATGTCGTGCTTGCCATGCAAATATGAAGCTTTTATTGTATGGAAATTTAAAAAGAACAAAATTCAAATATTGTTATTATTTCATAGTATCACAAGTTGTATACCAAAAGGAAAAAGGAAAATAAATAAATTGAAAATTGTCATTTGACCATTCATTTGTTTTGATCATCTGTTTTTTGTTTTTTTTAAAGGAAACAGTTATTGTTAGCCGTATTATTTTCTGACAAAATCATATTATGCACATATGAATGAAGTGAATGTAAACTTATGTAAAACCTTGTAACCTCCATATTCATACAGGAAATGTTTACAATATCCAAAAATTCCTTACTAACTCTCCCTTATTCTAATGCCCTCAACATTCAAAGTCTTTTAAAAACAAATCAAGCATTGTAGATTCCTGGTTGACCATTTCATGAAAAGTCGATCGGTTTCCTCTTGCTAATGATTCAACATGTAATTGTTCTGGAAACGACAGCGACCCTTGAAAATGAACCATTTTAGTCCCTCCAAAACTTTTAAGCATCTTCATAATCTTAACTAGCTTCCCCTTTATCTCTCGTATATCATGTCAGCAAAATTCTTCTTGATTATTCTCAAAAGTAGTAAGTCTAGCTTCAAATTAATCTCTGATATCTTTGACTTTCTTTAATCCAAAAAGACAAATACTCTTCTTATTATGTGATGTGAATGCATTAATGTAATGAGATATGCTATGCCAAAACTTAAGAATAAAAGAATCAAAATTTTTTCTCATTTAAATTTAATGAATTCTTTCTTTCTTTCTTTTTTCATTTTAGAATTTGATTATTTCTCCTCCCCTTTTTTTTTTAAGAATAAATTTTCTTTTTTTCTCTCTTTTTCTCTTTTTTTTTTAAAAAATCTTATTTTCACACCACAATTTATTTTCTTTAATTTCCTTTTTATTTAATCTATTTTTAAAAAATGTGACAATGCACTTTACCTTTTATTTTCTCATCAACATTCCTCTTTCTTTTTAATGTCTATGCATTAGTTTAAAAGAAATAAAAAACATTATTGTTATTTTTCAAATATTATTAAAGAATGAATGGATGTTTTCATGTTATTTCTGACAAAGAAGAAAAACCGAATAAATCTTTTTTTTATTCTTTAAAGTCGTAAAATTGTAAAATTTTATTTGAAAACAAATATCTCTTGATTTTGTGAGAGTATGAATTTGAAAAATTATTAGAGTTATAATATGAAAAAAGTAGTAAAATGTTCCCTCATGTGTCCTAATTTCGGGATAGTTTCTACAAAAATCGGACATGGCTCTAGCTAGGATCGGCTTCTTAAGGCCTTTTACATGCTGGGTTGAGACTTGTAAAGATCTAAAGGTTCTCAAATTATACCTCACTGTCATCCACACTGGACTAGTAAGATTTGATTTGAGTGGGAGTATTTCGATTGCCATTGCGGAGGTGATTACCTCACGAGAGCAAAAGTACTCTACTCCCTCCTAAGAAGGACTGAACCCGGGTATAGAGCTCATGTTATGCAGATGCAAGTGCAAATGTGTGTATGAGGGAACATATCAAGCTCAAATTAAATTATTATCTTTATCCTAAATGTCTCAACAATTTATTAACAATAAGTATATACAAATATAAAACATAAAATAAATAACATAAAATGCAAATGCAAACAAAATCATTTTCAAAATCCAAGTGAATTAAGTTTAAATATCATTCAAGACTATTAAATTAAAACTTTGGATAACACAAGATTAATAAATGGCTTGACCCTCAAAAAGCGTCCCCAGTGGAGTCGTCAAGCTGTCGTAACGGCTTCGCGCTCGACGAATTTTTGAAAAACATTTTAAAAACAAAAGGGAGTCGCCACCAATCTTTTTTGACTAGGTGTGATTGGCCACCTAAAATTTTTATCTTTTTAACAAAATCTCAAAATTAATTAAGTTTTATTAAAAAGACAATTTTGGTCTGCGAAAACAAAAATCGAGTTCGGGAGTACGGTTACGCGTGGGGAAGGATTAGCACCCCCACGACGCCCGTTAAAAAACGGTACCATAATAATCATGTGTTATCCTTTGGTTTTAATAAAATGGTCTTAATTTAACATTTAAAAATAATTCTTATTTTATTGCAATCTTTTTATTCAAAGTCATTTTTTATTTGTAAATTTATTTTGTTTTATTTTAAAAAGTTGAATTTTATTTTCCAAAAGTGAATGTGAACATTTTCGTATAGAAAAATTAAATCAAATATCCCAATACTTTGGTAACATTTGGAATAATTTTCCTCACCTAGAGATTTCTTAAGAATCACTACTTGTGAGTTCCATAGAATCTCATCATCGGAAGATTCACACTCGCTTCGAAAATTATTATGAATGCATATGATGCAAACAGATAATGAATGATGCAAATGAAACTTTAAAAGAAATTTTATTTATTTTGATTTTATTGATGAAACTCTTGATATTGAGAAATTTGGCTAAACATCCCAATACTCTGGTAACATTTAGCTAATTCCTCTCACCTAGGGATCAGTCAAGAAATCACTACTTGTGAGTCTCATGACATCCCATCCTCGGAAGAATTTCATTCATTTTAAAATTATTATTAATTTACTTTGTTTTTTTTTATTTTCCTTTAAAAACTTATCTATTTTTATTTTTAATAAAACAACTTAAATTATTGAAAAATCATACTAAATATCCCAATACTCTGGTAACATTTAGTAGGACTCTTCTCACCTAGGGATCAGTCAAGAAATCACTACTTGTGAGTCTCATGACATCCCATCCTCGGACCCATTTACTTAAATTTAATTTTATTATTAATTTTGAAAATTCAATTTTATTTTCAAAAATTTAAATTATTGAAAAATCATACTAAATACCTCAATACTTTTGACAATATTTAGCAGACTCTTCTCACCTAAGGATCAGTTAAGGAATCATTACTTGTGACTTCCATAACATCCCATCATCGAACAATTATTAATAAAACTTAAATTTTATTATTTATTCAAATTTATATTTCATTATTTTTAAATACATTTTCTAATCAATAATAATAATTAATGAAAATGCAAATAAAAGAAAATTTTTCAAAAATTTTTATTTCACAACATGCATTAATAATAATAATAATAATAATAATAATAATAATAATAATAATAATAATAATAATAATAATAATAATAATAATAATAATAATAATAATAATAATAACAACACAACAACAACAACAACAACAACAACAACAACAACAACAACAACAACAACAATAATAATAATAATAATAATAATAATAATACAAAAAAATTTACTAAAATTAAAAGAAATATACCCTATTGATTTGGGTTTTAGAAAACCCAAGGTAGCCCTTTGAACTTGGCCCAATTGACAGCCCAAATGCGGATTAGGTCAGCTGTACGCAGGCCTTCCTCTGCTGGGCCAGGCGGATCGGGCTGATCGGGTGTCAGGTCGGGTCAAAAGGAAATGGGGGTCGGCTGCTTCAAAAACGCCCCATTTTGATCCTTTCTATAAAAGCCCATTTTTTTTTCTCATTCATTTTCATCGTTTTCTCCAAAAAAAATCCCAAAGGATTTCAAAAACCCTCTCAGCCCTTCAAACACCGAACGGCTGCCGACCGTCGTGCACCGTCGTATGCCAGTCGCCGGTGGTCTCTCCGACACCTAAAAATGCTCCTCTCTCCCTCCTCTAACTAGATCTAGGCTCCGTTTCTCCCAAAAACAATCCTAAGTCCTTAGATCTAGCTTAGACCGAGAGCATTTCCCCCTTTTTGTTTTGTTTTGTTGTTTTTTTTGTTTCTTTTTTTGGATCTGGGTCTGGTTACGGTTTTAGTTTTGTGTTGTGGTTGTTTTCTTTGTTTGCAGGTTTGGAGTGAGGCTCATTTGGGATAGCAGTGGTGGTTTTCGGGTGGCTGCTGCGGGAGGTAGCTATTTCGTGGTGATCTCATTTTTGTGATGGATGATTGGGAAAGATGGGTTTTTTGATTTAGGAGGTCTGAGGGTGTGAGAATGTTGGGTTGGTGTTCGGGTAATGGGCTCTTGGTTGTTGGCGGTGGCGTCTATGGTGAGGCAGTGGTGGTGAAGGCCGAATGGTTGAGGGGTTGTTATGATGTTTTTAGGGCTTGTTCACGGTGGTGATGGTCTCGGGTGGTGAAGAGGGTTTAGAATCTGGGGTCGGAACGAGCAAAAAAATCCCCCCTTGCATGCGTCGTTTTTCATCTTTTAAGCAAGTTCAGAAGCATCTTTTAATCCAGTGTATTAGATCCAACTCTTAGGGTCTGATTATTGTTTCTCGGTCACCCATGGTGACTGCCATGGATGGGAAAGGATGCGAGGTGAATGCTGACTAATGGGTGAAGGCCGAGATCTGGGAGCTACACGAGTAGCCTGGGCATCCGACATTCAATGAAAAATCAATGAAATAAATAAATAAATAAAAATAAATTATGTAAAAAACATAATAATAAAATAAAATTATATATATGTAAAAAAAATGAAATATAAATATAAATAACTAAATTTAGCCCATTTTGTATTTGGGCTTTCAAGCTCACATAATATACTGAACACTAAATTGGGCCTAATCGATTAAGCCCAAATTTAAAATTGATAAATATGAAATTAAATCCAATCATTTATCCATTGAAATTTAAAATGAATTTAATCGAGCTTGGTAACAAAAACGTCCAACAAACTTCGAAAATGGATTAGTATCGAATTTATCAAATCCGGACAAAATTAGGTGTCCACATCTGTCACAGCCTTTTTTGCTAACTTATATTCCGTAAAACTCTCTTCTGTATTGTTCTTCTTCAAAACCTTGTAACACTCTCGCTTAGTCTTTATAATATCTTTTACTGCTGCAGTCCACCATATTGCGTCCTTTCCAGTTGGCACTCTTCCGTTTGATACTCCTAATGTCTCTTTGCCCACTTGCCAAATGCATTTTGTCATCTTATTCCACATTACATTTGGGTTCTCTTATGTTGTCCAATCCTCTTTTTGAATCCAACTATCTTTCCATGTTGTATGACAATCTTCTTTAGCTTCTACCATCGAATCCTTTCAATTCCTTTTTGTTGGTTCCTTCAATGTCGTCTATCTATCTTCATATCTAGAACTACGAGTCTATGTTGCGCGGTCAACTTATATATATATATATATATATATATATATATATATTATGATAAATATTTTAATAGTTAATTAAAGACTCAATAAATTTTGTTTTAAAATTAAAGGCTGGAAATTAAAAAACTACGATCTCTTTTTTTGTTCTTTTAGGTTTGGAAACTTACAGTAAATTTAATATTTTTGACCTTTAAATAAGTTCATTGAATGATAACTCAAAACATCAATGCCGAGACAATGCTGCCATCTGTAGCAATAATCCAAAACTTACAAATTTCTCAACGGATAAAAAAGGGCGCCATGACAAAGCTAAAACGGAAACCTGGGTTAAAAAAAATTTGCCTAAGGACAACACCAACATCGGTGATCACCCAGCCAGCCAAAACCATGACAAAAAAAACAACCCCAAAACTGCCCCTCCCATCCTTCTTCACTTCCATTCCTACCAAGCTCTACCACCCGTAGTCCACCCACTGCCAATTTGTTAGTGGGAACATTTACGAAATTTGAGTACTCCAAATATGATCCACATATAATTGAATGTTAAAAGAATTTAACTATAAGGCCACGTCTATGAGATAGATGTGTTATTAAATGAGTTTAATAAAAAGCTATAGCTAAAGATGGAAACTGAGACATATATAAAACCTTTGATATTAGAGTTTCGGAAATAGTCATTAAAGAAATGGGATCAATTATTTGAAAATAGATTCAAATTAGGGAAAACTGTTTTTCTAGGGGCAACAAAATTATGATTACATCTTACTACTTATGAAGTAATGAAGGAATCTTCTTATTGTCACACAAGCTAACAATAGAGCCATGAACTGGTCGGTGATTGGGCTAGAATTATCCATTGCAAAAATGGTGTTATGCCTTGTTCCTATCTCGGCCTTCCATTGGGTTCCAACACAAGATTGAAACCCTTTTGACAAAAAGTTATCAACTCTTTCAGAAGAAAGCTTAGTCTTTGGAAAAATAGTCTGCTTTAAATGAGTGGAAGAATTGCGTTGATCAAATACACCCTTTCTAATTTGCCTACTTTCTTTCCCTATTCAAAATACCGAAAAATGTGGTACAAGAACTCAAGAAAATTCAGAGAAAATTTCTTTAGGGAGATTCTAAAGACAAAAAGAAAATCAAATTAATTTACTGGAACACAATATGCAAAAGTAAGAGTAATGGTGGTCTGGGCATCAAGAACATGGAGGCTAGTAATAAGGCCTTATTATTAAAATGGCCCCGGAGATTTGCTTCGAACTCCTCTGCCTTGTCGAAAGAAGTCATAAGAGAAAAGTATCTCATTGATGATTCCGTAGTGGCGATCTCCTTTTCCGATTGGATCTCTTTCACCAGTTTGGAGAGATATTCAATTAAATTGGTCCAGGGTAGGGGCTAATACTAATCTTTATCATTTAATTTTTTTTCTTTGTGCAGGTAATGGGGCGAAAATTCGTTTCTAGACAAACAAATGGATCCAGCATATTGTCCTCGAAGATCCCTTCAGAAGGATTTTTACTCTTGCAATCAACAAAGAAGGATTTATTTCAGATTATGGTACCTGGGGTGGAACTCGGTTTCAACGAAACATCTTGCTCAGAAGGACTCTCTTTGATTGGGAGCTGGACCAATGGAATCATTTGATGTCTATTCTTAATTCCATCACCCTTTCTCCTAATGTGTCTGACAAATTGGTTTGGATTCATTCTCCCAATGGATCTTATAACCCTAGATCATTCTGTATAGTGATGGAAAAATCTGGTGCTTCACTTAATCACTCTGACTTGTTTGTTTGGAAAAGTTTAGCTCCCTCTAAGGTCGAACTCTTTTGTTGGAAGGCTATTGTTGGATGTCTACCTGTAATGGATTTCTTACAACATAAAGGCTGTCTTACTAACTTAATCAACAAATGTGGATTTTGGTTAAAACCAGAATCTCTAGGCCATCTTTTGACACATTGCCCTTTCTCTTGGAATGTCTGGTCATAATGCATTCAGTGGTGGAGCGTGGTCTGGATGGCGCCTAAATCCTTTAAGGATCTCTTTCAATCATGGAATTCTCTAAATCCACAGAAGTGTAAGAAGTTTGCGTGGGATTCTCTTATTTTTGCCATCCCTTGGTCTTTATGGTTGGCTCGTAATGACATTATTTTCAAAAAAAAATCCTACTCTCCAGATCAGATTTGCCTCTTAATTAAAATGAGAATTTGTTGGTGGATTAAAGGTGAGTTCCCAGGTGAAGATATGTTGCTGCTAACTAACAATCTGCATGAATTCTGTTCTAAGCCTAAAGTAAAGGTGAGAAGAATGGGTATAACCTGGACCCTTCCCCCCGTTGGATGCTAGGAATTTAATGTGGACGGATCATTGATGGGTAAGCCTGGCCCGCAGGCATCAGAGGTGTTTTGAGGAATTCTGAAGGTATCATTTATCACATTTTTTTCTAAAAATGTCAGCATTGTGGATTCCAATCTCGTTGAGTTACTGGCCATTGTTGAAGCACTTTCTGTTTTTGTCAAAGCTGGTTTCAACTCATCTTCCCACCTCATCATCGAAAGCGATTTGTAAGTAGTCCTTTCTTGGATGAATCGTCTCAATTATAGCTCATGGAAGTACAACCACCTGCTCAACAAGATGCAAAATTTATTTTCGTGTTTAAATTCAGTTTCCCTTACTCAGGTCTTCAAGGAAGCAAACCATTTTGCAAACACTTTGGCTAAGGTAAGAGTTCATAGAATTGTTAACTTGGAGGCATGGTTGTAATTCCTTCTTTTATAATAAATTTAAATTTCAAAAAAACAAAACACTAGAGCCATGAAGAAGTCTGGTCTTATTTAATATCTAATTATGTATTGTGATCAATGTTAATCAAGATTATCATCTACATGTACTCTCCTGAGTGAGTGCACAGTGCATGTGACGCCCTGCTGTGCACTTGCAGGTCATCGACCCACAGCGCCGCACTGAGTGGGTCATTCAATCGTATTGTCTACTTTGGAATGCATCCCGTAGGGCTACTACTACACATGAGTTTGTTTGAGTGTGCTGATTGGCCACAACTTTAATTCGCATCCAGAGGGATTCGAACCTTTGACACAATTTACTTAATTCATGTAAATCATTCCATGTAAATCATTCCATGTAAATCATTCTATGTAAATAAATTCATATAAATCACTTGTGAGAATCGTGTATTTAGGTACTCTTTCACATGTAAGGACACTCAAACTGTCCATTTTCTGTGAATTTCGCAGATACGAGCCAATACAGTGTGGTGGGCCCCACAGGTTATACAGTGCCGGATGGACGTGAGAATGGACAGATAATACACAGAGAGTCTAATAAATATACGGTATGAATATTAAGTCTAAATTTCCTCATTTAGATTATTTTTGAAGAGTATGGAAACAAATTAGGAAATGACGTTTAAGTCTATAGCCCGGTGGCATTTTCGTAAATTGAGGTCAAAATAAATGGGAATTTAATATAGTGATTAAAGAATGATATTCTACATGAAAATAAGTCCTGGGTTATGTAAATAGATATACTGAATCGGTAGTCAAATTAGAATTCTACGCGATTTACCCGATAAAGGTATTTTTGTAATTTCACCTTCTCGGTAAGGTTAAACCCGAGCCAAACCCCAACCATTTATCAAAATACACTTAATATGAATTTTTGGTGATGGAAAATAAATTTTTGGAGTTTAACTGTCTAGTTATAAAAATTTTCGAAAGAAAAAGATCGAAAAACTTATCATTAATGGCATTTTTGTAATTCCTAGCATTTCTAAAATATTTACAAAATATTTTATTATATTTCCAGCTGCTGCCGGCACTGTCGCAGCTTCTTCTTTCTCTTCATCCCGTGACTCCATGGAAGAACAAAAGAAAACAAAACAAAAGCTTCCAAAAACTCACCAAAAACACATTATTTTCATTAAGCTATTTCTATAAAAATTGCTCTACTCATCTTCCTCTCTCAAACCATACCAATAGCCCCTTGATTAAGTGGCTAAATCAAGAGAAAAGTGAAGAGGAAATTTCGGCCAAGGTACCCATTTATTGTGTAGTTATATTCTTTGAATTTTAATGATAGATTTTAAGAGAATTAAGCTTCCTAAGCATGCTTATGGTATTAGTTTAGGTTGAATTAGCTAAATCATGCTCAACCATTAGAGGGAGTGTACGGCCAAGAGAGGATTTCCATGAATTGCTATGGTTTGATGTTTAAAAATAAGATTAGGATGATGATTAAGCTTAATTAAACAAAGTATATTAGTTAAATTGTGGAAAAAATCACAAAAATGGCAAGAAGCCATTTTCGGTCAAGGTGAGATGGGAGGGTTTAATTGCTTCAAATTATGATGTTAGGATGTTAAGAGACTGTAGAAATTATAAGAAGACTGATGGTGAAGTCGGATTTCGATTTGGAGCTAAATTGGCGAAGTTAGGTTTTAGCACCGGTGCGAATTATACCGGTTTAATATTTTCTACTGAAAATATAGTAGAATTTAATTCAAGAAAAATTATTAGAATTTTAATTATGGTGAATAATGGTCTTGGGTGAATTTTATTGCAGCCCGGGAGTGGTGAATTGTACGTGGTGCTATCAGGCGACTAGATTTCATCAGACAGGTAAGGGATGCGTGTGTGAGCCGTAAGGATACTGTAAATGCATGGTTTGGTTCACACTATTTTTATAAAATAATTTGGATATAAATTGCCTTGAGATTGGTGAAAATTTGGTGGAATTGTGGTTGTTGTTGAAATATTAAACTGTAATTTTCGTGCAGAGGTAGGTTAGAAATAACCGTTACTTGCCGAAAATTACAAAATAATTGAGAAACATTTCTAGTATTTTTCTAAAGTGAAATTTTGAGAAATTTCCATGAAATTCATTAAATTGCATAATTTTATAGTTTACCGAAAAAACTATATTTAAATATTCCTGTTAAGGAATTTTATTTATGTGAAAGTACCAACATGTGATTTATATTATTCTACAAATATCTAGAACATTTTCTAGAATGATTGTTACAGTATGAATATTTTATGAATTTTTATTCATAAAATGAATATATTTTCATCTTAAATATTTATAGATTGATTGAAAATATATTCGGTGGAATTGATTTCATAAATGGTGTTTATATCACGTGTTTATTGTTTTGAGACTGTTAGGCCCCGTATCATGCTCACGTGTCATGTGTTATTGCTGATAGATACTGATCCTATTGTCAGCGTCTCCAGTAGGCACCTGATCAGTGCACACTGTGGACCTCATAGACTATGGTCATAGATCTCATGTGTTTCCCCTATTTGGGATGATATTATAGCATGATATATTTAGGGTGTTGCCTAGTCTCCATGATACTGTACTGATGATTGTACTTTTCACTGAACTTTTAGCTGATACTAAATTAATTGCAGCCACGGAGCTTTTAATATACTACGTGTTGAACTGAATGTTATACGGTGTTTTACAAGTGTGAAAATGAATATCTTTTTGAAAGGAATATTAATTCCTCATTTATTTACTTAAGTGTTTTATCATATGAATATCAATTATTTTTAGCATATAGATTTTTAGTATCAGTTTCGCATACAATTCTCTTACTGAGCGCGTTAGCTCACCCCTTTATTTTCTCACTCCACAAACTATCTTCAGTGATTCTGTTCCATAGATTTGGCTGCGTCGTAGTTGACCCCGAGGCAGCACTTAGTGGATCCTGGAGGTAGCATTTCTTTTATATGTTTTCAGACATAGTTGTACAGTACTACTTTTGTATAATTCTTGTACCGGGGATGTAGAACACGTGTATATACTGTATATATGTAACATCCCGTTACCACATTTTTCACGTATTTCTATACAATTTTACCGGTTGGGCTGTCTGCGATGCCATTAACACTCAACAATAACAGTAATAAATGTTAAACATTTATTTAACAAATATGGATTATAAAAATTCTTTTCATTATTCCTTATATCCAACATCCCCTATTGTCTTATTTTACTAAAGTAGTACTGTATACTTATGTCTGAAATGTAAAAAAGAAGAGACTGTACCTATCATATTTAACATCCATCTTGAAGCTACTTCTTTAACTCCGAGTCTTTCATTTGTGGAGTTAAAACAAAAAGGTGAGCGATTCATACACTCAGTAAAGGAAATATATGCTGCTTATAAAACCAAAACTATATACCACGAACTGTTTGTTTTTCCTAAAATCATATCGATAGGAAAACAGTGGTTATAGTAACCAACACTCTCTCAACACACCATTCAAAATCACGGGATAAACAGTTTACTTTAAAATGTAGTAAACAGTAAATAGGATTCCGTAAATCCCCTCAGTAAACAGAAATCAATAATTTGAGACTAGGCAACGATTAAATCATGCTCTCATTGTTCCCACAGGAACACAAGTCGTCCGCTTTTGGGGTGCACCCGTAGGCCATCGCCCCTCACGGCTATCTCAACTAGATCTATGGCCATAATCTATAGGTAGTCCTCGGGTCCACTTGCCAAGTGACCTCGAGACCGCTGATGACTTGGCAGGTCCATCAGCCCTATGACGCCCTGAGGTGCACCCGTAGGTCCATCGACCCGAGCCACCGCCTCAGGTCGGTCACACAATTATATGAATAACAATGCATGAACTCAGGGCCTAAAGTCTCAAAAATCGCTTTTATATCTCATGAAAACCTTTAAGGGATTATCTCACCCATATTATCATTTACTCAAATGATTTAATTCCCAAAAAGGTTTAGGCTTTCTGTTTACAAAACACCTTGAAAACATTTCAAAATCTCAACGTTTGAAACCTGCTCGCCCATGGTTAACTCGCCCAATTTGGCTCGCCCATTGCAGCTCGCCCAGTGCGGAGAACTTGTGTTCGCCCGCCCAACTTTGCTTTTAAAATCCGAAAGCAAAACTGGCTCGCCCTCAGTGGCTCACCCATTAGTCAATTCGCCCAAAAAGGTTTATATTTTTTTTATTTTCAAAGATATTAAAATGGTTCATTTTTCCTAAAGAAAATACCATCGAAATTTATTCGCCATAGTCAGCTCGCCCAGTATGGCTCGCCCATGGTCACTCGAAAATGGGTTGAACAAGTGTTCGCCCGTCAATCCTTGCTTTTAAAAACAACAAACACAACTGGCTCGCCCTTAATGACTCGCCCATAACTTTGTCAACAAAGAGGTCGCCCGCCCTAAAAATTATAAAAGGTTTCCTCATCGGCGGATCGCCCGCCTTTATTAAAACAGGAGTTACTCGCCCCCAAAACAAACACAAAAGGGCTCGCCCGCCTTGGCTCACCCGCCTTTAACCAATTTGTCCAGAAAACAACATAGGGGTCGGCTTTTAGCTCGCCCGAATCGAAACAATTATCAAACTAATGCATGTCATAAACCAAAATATTTCTTAAATAATTTCTATAAAATTTACTCCACAGGACATGCATTCACTTCACACACATCTCCCTTACCTGGTTTAACGAAGCCTTGCTTCGCCTTGCTTCCTACTCGCCAATAGCCATTCTCAATTCCCGGCTGCAAAATAATTTATAAATTCTATTAATATTTTCATTTCATATCACTTGGCGAGATTGAGATAAATCAAATGGCTACTCGCCCAACCGAGCTCTAACTAGCTCGCCCAACCGAGCTCGCCATTCCATAAATGGCTTACACGTGGGAGATCGCCCGCCATTACTCGACACTAAGATATTTGGGAGTTCGCCCAACATTCACTTCGCCAGGCCTTTATTGCATTAAATGTGGGAGTTAGCCCAACATTCAACTCGCCCAATGAACATCTATTTGAGCTCGCCCTACACTGTTTTCTATAAAGAATTGAGCTCGCCCATGAATTAAACTAGCGTTGGGCGACCTCGCCCACTTAAACAACAACTTTGGCGAGTTCTTTATTTCTTACTCGCCACATTGGCGATTACTAACACTCAACATGGGTGATCACCACAGTCGTCATTCTCATCACTTTTTTCAGTATTTTCCCATCATTCTACTACAATTTCAACCCAGTTTCATTTTATTCTTCATCTACTTCAAGATATGAATTTATTCTATTTCTATGATCTAACAAGAATAAATCAAAAGCAACAGTAAAATCATGCTTCTCATACTTGAAATCATAGAAATATATCATTCAATCTCAAGAAACCATTAAATCTCACCTCAATCAACTGCACTTCTAGAACAGGACTCTTTCTGTCTCATGTTAGCCTTACTTTGCTTATTCCTTTAGTTCATCAACTATGGAGGAAGGTTTTGCAAGCTGGTTTACTTGTTTGTCCAACTTAGGGGTGAAGTTTTGTAAATCAAGCATGGTGGAAATGGGAGGAAATCAGAGCATAAACTTGCAGTTGCATAGCTCTCGTGAAGAAGATGGATTTGGCTAAATCGGTTTTCCTCAATTATTTCTTCTTATATAGCCATGCTATCCAATCAGAACTCATCACTTGGCCTTATCTCATTTCCTTCATTTATTTCACGTCTTTCATGCATTTAATGCATGAAGAAAACTGCAGCTCAAGTGGCGTGAAAGTCTCCTTGCCACACGCCTTTTCTGCTTCTATTGACTTTGTTTTACTCTTCAACCAATAAGGATAATTCCTTTATTGACTTTACCTCGTCTCTATTAATTGTCTCCAACCGTATCACTTACAAAGTCAATTTTGGCTGCAATGGTCACTTGCTGATTCCAATTCCAGTTCGCCTCTTCAATCTGAGATCTCAGCTCGCCCATTTTATTTCACATTCAGTTCGCCAACAATATTTGATGATTTATGAGCTGATTTTCCTTCTTTTTTTTTACTTGGCGATCACCGCTTATTGTTCTACTCGCCATTAGCTATGACTCAAACTATAGTTGGCGATCACACTGAGATTGGGGAGTAGCTTTTGCTTTTCTCGCCAACAAGACCATCAATTGCCCCTCTATATGGGCGATCACATTACTCGCCATACTCACACCTTGGGCGATTAGATCCCTCATCTCATTGGGTGATCACCAGGTATGGCTCAACTCGCCAACTTTGCTCGGATTCTCGCCACACGTTGGCGAACTTATCTATTCGCCCACTTAGCCATAATTTATGCCACAAATTGGCAATCTTATTTAGTATTTTAATTTACTCAATCCACATAGGCGATCACCTAAATCAACAATCTTGGTGAACTCTCCTATTCGCCAAACACACAACTAAAACAACTCGCCGATAACAAACTCACCGTCATGCATTGGCGATTATCAACTTGCTCGCCCATTGGCGAGCTTTCTATTGTAGTACTCGCCCGTCGAGTATTTCACATAACTTGCTCCATTCCTATCTCAAATTAAGGAACTTTTCACTTAAGTGAAATCAATATTCATTATTTATTTAATTTCCTTTATCAATTTTTATGAAATTAGGGTCTACAGTAGTGTAGAATCGGGTCTTACATTTTCTCCCCACCTTAAGAAATTTGGTCCTCCAAATTTCAATCGGATCTATCAGTAATAAAGCTCTGGATGCTTCTCACGTATAAGGCTATCTAATTCTCAAGTAGCCTCATCCTTAGTATTTTACTGCCAAAACACTTTAGCCATAAGAATAATCTTAGATCACAACACTTTATCACAACACTTTATCCTTTTTATCCAAAATCCGTACTGATTTCTCAACATAACTCATGTCCCCTCTAATCTCTAAGACTCATGTCGAATCACGTGAGAAGGATATGGATTGAGACAAAATACGTTATGCACTCCTGACCACTCGAGAGGTAGTGCATATCTCTCACACGATCTAAGATCTCCAAAAATCTCATGCCTCGAGGACTCAATTTTCCTCTCATTATGCCTCTAAATAGTGAGGCCTTAATATACATAATCTCTTGTATATATCAAAGAGTCTGTTCGACCGAGTCGAAAATGACTCTCGATCTCTGATCTTCTCATGCTATCGTGGATTATATTGTCGGCTAAATAAACCCTTTAAGGTGCTATGCCTATACTCTCCTTTGGCCATTATCATAAGCAAACTCTATCAGGGTAGAGGATTGTCCCAGGAGCCTATAAAATCAACTGCACACACGGTCACACCATATCCTCGAGCGTCCATACCCTACGCTCAGACTGTCTATCAGTCTACGGATAAACTGCGGTGCAAAACTCGATCGGGATCCCATGGCTTCCTGTAATCTCTCTCAACATTGAGATATGAAGCAGGACTCCCTATCAAATGTAATGCTCACTGGAATATTGTATAACCTCACCATTTCCCTTACATATAACTCGACCAAGGCACAAATTAGCTCAATAAATTCTATAATCAATGAATAAGCAGACTCAATCAATTTATCCACAACTATTCAGATAGCATTATACCCTTTTGTGGTTAATTCAATTATTTCCATTTACTTTAGGAAGTACCTCTAATATAGGTATTTTTCTTCCTTATCACATTTCAACTTTAGTTAATCTCATCTCTAAATTGAGACCACGAGTATCTCTTTATATTCCATATTGGCTTTAATAATCCTGCCCATCTCTTCAGGTTATTAACAGTCATCTCTTTGGCGCTCTCTCGCGCCCCAAGTTTACTCTTTCAAGTGAGTCGACGACTACATAGTTCGCCCACATCTCACAACATATTATCCGCTATTAGGCGATCGCCCCACTCGTGGGTCGCCATCCCGGATTTTATTCAAGGATCCTGCAGAACTCGGGCTTCTTCTCTCACAACCATTTTATACTCCCTGAAATCTTTTATCATCCTTGGGAGTTAGTAAATTTTCACTTCTTTTACACAATCACTCATTCATACTACTTATCACTTATCATCTCATTCGGTGCTAAGTTGATAATACTTTTGATGACTATCATATAGATAATTTTCATCAATTGTATGTAATTGTCTCAGTAGTCTCTTAAATACAACGCACCCGCTCTTAATATATTCCGGAGCGTCCACACAATACGCTCGGATATCTATATCAATCAGAGGTGGTGCTGACAATACAATTTGGAACCCAAAGCCTCTTGCTATTCTCTCAAAGCATATGGCAAATCAGGGATCCCCATCACAAGTACTCACTCACTGGAACTTCACATACGTTCTCACTGTTTCACCAATATATATCGACTAAGGCACTCAAGACATCCCAAAACATGATGATGAATAAGTGAAATAATTTGGTTACTCAATCCATACTCACTACTATAACCTCCTGATTCTTTCGGATTCTTTATCATCTCACAATGATTATTTCATGATTAAACTATGACTGCCCTTCTTTGGCAACTTTAGTACTAACCATCGATTACGTATCAGGGAATCATTTTCCTCGATAACTTCTTTTATATCAAGTCATTATTTTATCTCTTATTCTCCTAGTACCTGTAATAATACTACTTGGAGAATATATTTGAAAGTATAACTTCCTCACATCAATTTCTGAAATTTAAATTTATTATCTTTCAGATTTTCATCACCACTTATTTATACACTTTCACATTCCCAATAGGTACATATATACACGTATGTATATATTTTTTTTTTCAGAATCAGTAGTATTTCTTGTATCTGTTCCTCTGAGTATAACAATTACATCTTTCCAATTTTGGCTTGTTATTAATTCCAGCCATAACTACATAATGATCAGAGGAAATCACATTTATTCATATACTTGGGAACTACCTTATAACTCGTGTCCCCTAGTCATCATCTGACTTGTTTCTTAAAACAATTTCATTCTTTCACCTTCATCACCACAATCGTTTTTCTCACTTAGTATAGTATTTTATCATTACCATCTTGTAACCATTTTGAACACTATACTATACTCATACATGCCCATTCACTTTCTCTTTCTCACAAATAAGTATTGCATCAATAAGGTAGCAATTTCCACAAATTTCCTCAACAATCATATACAGGTAAATCTCACGAATCCTATACCTCAATAACCACACTTTAATCTCACTTAAATAGTGAGATCCTTTACTCATACAACTTCAATGTCTACTTAATCATTCGAGACCTCACGTCTCTACTGTATATAGTTCAATTAGAACTCATGTTCACTGACTTAACAGTAAGGTTTTCCATTCCTAAAAGTTTGTGACTTTATTCAACGATATTGCTTATATCAATATTCATATTTATTCACTTAAAATCATCCTAGTTGGCTCTAGGCACACAAATAGGAAGGATACTACAGTCTGCTAGGGATCCAGATAGAATATGATAGGTATTTTAGAATACCATACTTGTTCCGGAACCTAGAAGCAACTGTAGAAAGTACTAATCCCATTGTTTTTCAAAACGATATAATTCCCGTTTTCACCAGTTATATCAAAACAATTTTATTTTTCTACTTATCAATCTCTTGAGTAATTTCGCAAGCTCTTCTGATTCACTGGTAAGAGCTTACAAACAAATTCTATATTGTGAATCGAGTCAACAATCTCCCGAATCCACGTTATTCCAAAAGTTTATTTAGAATTTCATCTCATCATGTAATTTCAAATTCACCAACTCATATCATCTTGGATGTCTCGTTATTTACATCCAACCAAATCACTATGTATCCTCCAAACACATGTATACATTTTCAAGTCACTTTACAAGTATTTTACAATATTTCGATTCTATGGATATCGTAACGGACCAGCCCAACCGGCCATGGCAACCCCTTTTTAGGCCCATTGACAACGATTGCTGTGACAACGCTACTTATCCATACTGTCCACTTTAGCGATCACCTCGACGCCCGGTCCTTCCAACCGTGCTCGAGCTCGCACATCTCAAGGTTTTTTCTTCTGTATCCGCAGTGACTCGAACACTTGACTTCCTTAAATGTCAATTCACTACTAATATCTATTCTACTAAAACATAAGGAGTGTCTAGAACCAGTATTAACATAATCGATTTTACATAATTTCTCACACAATTCACCTTTTGGTTCACACTCTATAAGTACATCACTTTTCATAATATTCAATAATCTCTCATCAATATAATCCATATTTTTACTTTAAATTCAGACCCCAAAAACCCACAACATGCTAACTATCTCGCGACCTCTCATAGCATATACTCTGGGTCGCCTTACTCGTCAATATATTAATGGGGTCCACAGTAGGAATCATCCTTTACATCATCACATACCATTTCACCATCAAATACTATTTTAAATCAATTTAGTCATTCATGACTTAGATAAAACATTTCAATATCATCATTTCAAGATCTTAATTCGATATGTACAGAGAAGTCCTGGTGGGGCCCTCACCGAGTTCCTCACTGTACCTTACCGAATAGACCTAACATTATGATGATAAGATCACATATCTCATGCAAAATTCCTGGATTACCATCTCTATTTATAATCCTTAATTCATCAACTTACACCATATTTCAACACTTAACTCATTTCACAGTCATTTGACTCATCTATACATTCAGACTATACAGTACTATATGGGATGTGAACCTTTCTCAACACTTCCAGTGCTAAAGGCATCCACAGACATCAGACCAACCCAAGCTCTGATACCATTAAATCTGTAACATCGCATTATCACATTTTTCACATATTTCTATACAATTTTACCGGTCGGGCTGTCTGCGATGCCATTAACACTCAACAATAACAGTAATAAATGTTAAACATTTATTTAACAAATATGGATTATAAAAATTCTTTTCATTATTCCTTATATCCAACATCCCCTATTGTCTTATTTCACTAAAGTAGTACTGTATACTTATGTCTGAAATGTAAAAGAGAAGAGACTGTACCTGTCATGTTTAACATCCATCTTGGAGCTACTTCTTTAACTCCGAGTCTTTTATCTGTGGAGTTAAAACAAAAGGGTGAGCGATTCATACGCTCAGTAAAGAAAATATATGCTGCTTATAAAACCAAAACTATATACCACGAACTGTTTGTTTTTCCTAAAATCATATCGATAGGAAAACAGTGGTTATAGTAACCAACACTCTCTCAACACACCATTCAAAATCACGGGATAAACAGTTTACTTTAAAATGTAGTAAACAGTAAATAGGATTCCGTAAATCCCCTCAGTAAACAAAAATCAATAATTTGAGACTAGGCAACGATTAAATCATGCTCTCATTGTTCCCACAGGAACACAAGTCGTCCGCTTTTGGGGTGCACCCGTAGGCCATCGCCCCTCACGGCTATCTCAACTAGATCTATGGCCATAATCTATAGGTGGTCCTCGGGTCCACTTGCCAAGTGACCTCGAGACCGCTGATGACTTGGCAGGTCCATCAGCCCTGTGACGCCCTGAGGTGCACCGTAGGTCCATCGACCCGAGCCACCGCCTCAGGTGGGTCACGCAATTATATGAATAACAATGCATGAACTCAGGGCCTAAAGTCTCAAAAATCACTTTTATATCTCATGAAAACCTTTAAGGGATTATCTCACCCACATTATCATTTACTCAAATGATTTAATTCCCAAAAAGGTTTAGGCTTTCTG
This sequence comes from Heritiera littoralis, assembly GCA_031772115.1. Lineage (NCBI taxonomy): Eukaryota > Viridiplantae > Streptophyta > Magnoliopsida > Malvales > Malvaceae > Heritiera > Heritiera littoralis. Next base: position 204,624 of record JAPDPK010000203.1, read on the forward strand.
TTTACAAAACAACTTGAAAACATTTCAAAATCTCAACGTTTAAAACCTGCTCGTCCACGGTTAACTCGCCCAATATGGCTCGCCCATGGCAGCTCGCCCAGTGCGGAGAACTTGTGTTTGCCCGCCCAAATTTGCTTTTAAAATCCGAAAGCAAAACTGGCTCGCCCTCAGTGGCTCGCCCATTAGTCAATTCGCCCAAAAGGGTTTATATTTTTTTTATTTTCAAAGATATTAAAATGGTTCATTTTTCCTTAAGAAAATACCATCGAAATTTGTTCGCCATGGTCAGCTCGCCTAGTATGGCTCGCCCATGGTCACTCGAAAATGGGTTGAACAAGTGTTCACCCGTCAATCCTTGCTTTTAAAAACAACAAACACAACTGGCTCACCCTTAATGGCTCACCCATAACTTTGTCAACAAAGGGGTCGCCCGCCTCAAAAATTATAAAAGGTTCGCTCATCGGCGGATCACCCGCCTTTATTAAAACAGAAGTTACTCGCCCCAAAACAAACACAAAAGGGCTCGCCCGACTTGGCTCACCCGCCTTGGCTCACCCGCCTTTAACCAATTCGTCTAGAAAACAACATAAGGGTCGGCTTTTAGCTCGCCCGAATTGGAACAATTATCAAACTAATGCATGTCATAAACCAAAATATTTCTTAAATAATTTCTATAAAATTTACTCCACAGGACATGCATTCACTTCACACATATCTCCCTTACCTGGTTTAATGAAGCCTTGCTTCGCCTTGCTTCCTACTCACCAATAGCCATTCCCAATTCCCGGCTGCAAAATAATTTATAAATTCTATTAATATTTTCATTTCATATCACTTGGCGAGATTGAGATAAATCAAATGACTACTCGTCCAACAGAGCTCTAACTAGCTCGCCCAACCGAGCTCGTCATTCCATAAATGGCTTACACGTGGGAGATCGCCCGCCATTACTCGACACTAAGATATTTGGGAGTTCGCCTAACATTCACTTTGCCAGGCCTTTATTGGATTAAATGTGGGAGTTCGCTCAACATTCAACTCGCCCAATGAACATCTATTTGAGCTCGCCCTACACTGTTTTCTATAAAGAATTGAGCTCGCCCATGAATTAAACTAGCGTTGGGCGACCTCGCCCACTTAAACAACAACTTTGGCGAGTTCTTTATTTTTTACTCGCCACATTGGCGATTACTAACACTCAACATGAGCGATCACCATAGTCGTCATTCTCATCACTTTTTCCAGTATTTTCCCATCATTCTACTACAATTTCAACCCAGTTTCATTTTATTCTTCATCTACTTCAAGATATGAATTTATTCTATTTCTATGATCTAACAAGAATAAATCAAAAGCAACACTAAAATCATGCTTTTCATACTTGAAATCATAGAAATATATCATTCAATCTCAAGAAACCATTAAATCTCACCTCAATCAACTGCACTTCCAGAACAGGACTTTTTCTGTCTCATGTTAGCCTTACTTTGCTTATTCCTTTAGTTCATCAACTATGGAGGAAGGTTTTGCAAGCTGGTTTACTTGTTTGTCCAACTTAGGGGTGAAGTTTTGTAAATCAAGCATGTTGAAAATGGGAGGAAATCAGAGCATAAACTTGCAATTGCATAGCTCTCGTGAAGAAGATGGATTTGGCTAAATCGGTTTTCCTCAATTATTTCTTCTTATATAGCCATGCTATCCAATCAGAACTCATCACTTGGCCTTATCTCATTTCCTTCATTTATTTCACGTCTTTCATGCATTTAATGCATGAAGAAAACTGCAGCTCAAGTGGCGTGAAAGTCTCCCTGCCACACGCCTTTTCTACTTCTATTGACTTTGTTTTACTCCTCAACCAATAAGGATAATTTCTTTATTGACTTTACCTCCTTTCTATTAATTGTCTCTAACCGTATCACTTACAAAGTCAATTTTGGCTGCAATGGTCACTTGCTGATTCCAGTTCCAGTTCGCCTTTTCAATCTGAGATCTCAGCTCGCCCATTTTATTTCACATTCAGTTCGCAACAATATTTGATGATTTACGAGCTGATTTTCCTTCTTTTTTTTTTACTTGGCGATCACCGTTTATTGTTCTACTCGCCATTAGCTATGACTCAAACTATAGTTGGCGATCACACTGAGATTGGCGAGCAGCTTTTGCTTTTCTCGCCAACAAGACCATCAATTGCCCCTCTATATGGGCAATCACATTACTCGCCATACTCACACCTTGGGCGATTAGATCCCTCGTCTCATTGGGCGATCACCAGGTATGGCTCAACTCGCCAACTTTGCTCGGATTCTCGCCACACGTTGGCGAACTTATCTATTCGCCCACTTAGCCATAATTTATGCCACAAATTGGCAATCTTATTTAGTATTTTAATTTACTCAATCCACATGGGCGATCACAAGCCCTCGCCCCATTCGGGCGATCACCTAAATCAACAATCTTGGTGAACTCTCCTATTCGCCAAACACACAACTAAAACAACTCGCCGATAACAAACTCACCGTCATGCATTGGCGATTATCAACTTGCTTGCCCATTGGCGAGCTGTCTATTGTTGTACTCGCCCGTCCAGTATTTCACATAACTTGCTCTGTTCCTATCTCAAATTAAGGAACTTTTCACTTAAGTGAAATCAATATTCATTATTTATTTAATTTCCTTTATCAATTTTTATGAAATTAGGGTCTACAGTAGTGTAGAATCGGGTCTTACATTTTCTCCCCACCTTAAGAAATTTGGTCCTCCAAATTTCAATCAGATCTATCAGTAGTGTAGAATCGGGTCTTACAATATGTATATTGCATTAAATATTCTCATCGACTACTGCTTTAATATAAGCATAATAGCAGTTACTGTTTTCATAAGTGAGTGACAAAGGCATCGCAGACAACCCAACCGTCACGTGTGGTATTATAATATGGTAAAAACTGTACAATTTTGGATGTGACAGTTAAATTGGTATCAGAGCAGGTTGGTCTGATGTCTGTCAGTGTCTTTGGGTTTAAATAAAAGTACATCCCCTGTAGTACTGTATAGTCTGAACATATTTAAGTGATTCAAGAGATTGAACACTGTTTTGAAATGTCTGTGTTGTGCAGAAATGAGTGGACGCAGGGATAAACGAGGTAGAGGACGCGGTAGGGTGGCACCTATTTCGGAGCCTACACCAGAGCCAGCTCCAGGACCTGCACTCCCTCCACAGCCTGAGAGTCCAAATACTAGAATGAATAGGATGGAACGGATGTTGGCAGACTTTGTAGCCACGTATAACGCTGACAGAGCTGCTGACAGAGCTGCTGACAGAGCTGAGAGAGATAGAGATAGAGCAGCAGCAGCAGCTCCCGCAGTAGCACCACCCCCACCACAGCCAGTAGTACCACCTCCCGAGCCACAGCCTGTCCCTCAGCCAGTACCGCAGGCACCTGTCGTAGTAGCACCACAGCCACCAGCACGGTCGCGTAGTGTTAAGTCTTACTGTGATGTCACTTTGATACGGTCGTTTAAGAAGTTGGATCCTCCGAAGTTTAAGGGGGATAAGGATCCATTGGTGGCAGAGCAGTAGGTTGAGGCTACAGACAAATTATTTAGGTATATGCAGTGCACAGAGACAGAGAGTGTTGGACTAGCAGTGTTCCAGTTAACTGGTGATGCAGAGCACTGGTGGAAGTCCACACAGACAGTTTTGTTAGCCCAGCATCAGGTGGTGACCTAGGATATATTTATGGAGGCTTTTCGCCGATAGTACATTCCCGATACAGCACAGAAGAAACTTCAGCAGGAGTTTTTAGAGTTAGTACAGGGGAGTATGTCGGTAGATCAGTATGAGTCGCGATTCACCACCTTGAGCAGATTTGACCCCCAGATTCAGATGAGTAGTCAGCATAAGATAGATAGATTTATGGCGGGTTTGAGACCCTCTACTAGGACCCGGTTAGTCCTGTTAGACATCCGTACATATGATGAGGCCGTGAGACGAGCACAGTTATGCGAGCGGGATTATGAGCAGTTTCATACAGAGTCTGGGTCTAAGGGTAAGGGTAAAGGCAGAGAGCAGCCGAAGAGGAGCACCAGTGATCGATTTAGTAGATGGCAACCTAAGAGGGCCAGGACATCGGGTATACAGATTTCAGAGGGGAGACCAGTTAGATCTGCTACAGTTGCCCCTACTACTACTAGCCCTAGTGTATTTCAGAGAGGTACTGCGATCAGGTGTACATTGTGTGGGAGGTCGCACGGTACTAGACCATGCCATATGATATCTAGGGCGTGCTTTAGATGTGGACAGACGGGGCATTTGGTCAGAGATTGCCCGATGTTGAGAGAGGCAGCTGCATCTACAGCTTCAGCTCCTACTCCTCCTCCAACAGCCCCGATACAGACTGAGACAGATAAGGCGACCCCTTCATAGCTTAGACGCGCGACAACCGTAGAGAAGGGTAAGAAGGTTGTGACACATGGACGGGTGTTCTCATTAGATCAGGAGGCTGCTGATACTTCTGCAGATGTAATTAAGGGTAAGATTTATATTTTTGATATTTCAGTATTAGCACTACTTGATCCTGGTTCTACACATTCATTTGTATCACCTGTATGTGCTAATAAGATACCAGTAGAACCTAAACTTTTAGGGTACACTTTGCAGATTAGTACGCCATTTAAGGAGTCCCAGATGACGGACGTGGTATATAGAGATTGTAAGGTTACTGTAGGAGAGAAGGAGATGACAGCTAACCTTATTTTGTTAAACATGATTGACTTTGATGTAATCCTAGGGATGGATTGGTTAACTGCGAATTTTGTTAGTTTAGACTGTAATACCAAGTTTATTACCTTCTCTCGTCCTGAACGATATACTGTAAAGTTATTTAATAAATAAATAAAGTGAAGTATTTTACTAAAATTGTTTAAATGCTACTTTGGTATGATTGAAGGTTTTATTGCGTATGTGGAGGACGTGGAACAAGAACGTCCAAATCTGTCAGATATTCCTGTGGTTAGGGATTTCCCAGATGTATTCCCGGATGAATTACCAGGGTTACCACCGGATAGGGAGACGGAGTTTGTGATTGATCTAGTACCCGGTACGGAGCCTATATCTAATCGGATGGCATTACTGGAGTTGGAGGAGCTTAAGAAGCAGCTCCAGGAGTTGTTAGATAAGGGTTTCATTTGTCTTAGTGTCTCTCCGTGGGGTGCTCCAGTACTATTCGTCCGGAAGAAGGATGGTAGCTTTAGATTGTGTATTGATTACAGGTTGCTTAATCGGGCTACCATCAAGAATAAGTATCCCTTAGCCAGGATTGACGATTTATTTGATCAGCTTAGGGGTGCAGTGGTATTTTCTAAGATTGATCTCCGATCAGGATATCATCAGTTGAGGATACGGGAGTCTGATGTCCCTAAGACTGCATTTAGGACTCGGTATGGCCACTACGAGTTCCTAGTGATGCCTTTTGGATTGACTAATGCCCCTGCAGCTTTTATGAGTCTGATGAACGAGGTGTTCAAGCCATACCTGGATCAGTTTGTGATTGTTTTCATAGATGATATATTGATTTACTCCAAATCATCAGAGGAGCATGAGCAGCATCTCCAGATAGTCTTATAGACCCTCAGAGACCGGAGGCTTTATGCCAAACTCAGTAAGTGTGATTTCTGGCTAGATCGCATCGTATTTCTGGGGCACGTGGTGTCTAGAGACGGGGTATCTGTGGATCCGTCTAAGATCGAGGCGATTATTCAGTGGGAGAGGCCTCGTATAGTTACAGAGATACGGAGTTTTTTGGGTCTAGCTGGATATTACCGTCGGTTTGTGTAGGGGTTTTCGAGACTAGCTGCTCCACTGACACATCTCACGCGAAAGGATGTTAGATTTGAGTGGACAGATGTGTGTGAGCACAATTTTCAGGAGTTGAAGCGACGGTTGACTAGTGCTCCTATTCTCGCCCTTCCTAGCGGATCTAGTGGTTTCTCAGTGTACAGTGATGCATCCGCTTTAGGACTGGGGTGTGTTTTGATGCAAAATGGTCGGATAATTGCTTATGGTTCCAGACAGTTGAAAGAGCATGAGAAGAATTATCCGACCCATGATTTATAGTTAGCCGCAGTAGTATTTGTATTGAAGATTTGGCGGCATTACTTATATGGAGAGCGATTCCAGGTATATACAGACCATAAGAGTCTGAAGTATCTATTCTCGCAGAGAGAGTTGAATATGAGACAGCGCATATGGATGAAGCTGTTAAAAGATTATGACTGCGACATCCTTTACCACCCGGGGAAAGCTAATGTGGTGGCAGATGCTTTGAGTAGGAAGCAGATGGGTATGGTTGCTTATATGATGGTTCGGGAGTATGAGTTGATTGAGCAGTTCTTAGGCCTCAGTTTGAATGAGATTTCTTCTGAGAGATATGGATTTACGGCTAGCTTCAGGATAGAGCCGGATCTGATGGACATGATCAGGGATGCTCAGAGGAGTGATTCTGATTGTATAGAGGTTGCCAGTCAGGTACAGATGGGAGTTCAGTCTAATTATGGGATTGGCAGCGATGGGATTCTGAGGTTCAGAAATAGGATATGTATTCCCGATGACCAGCAGCTGAAACATCTGAATTTGGCAGAGGCTCACACCTCTAGGTACACTCTGCATCCAGGCAGTACTAAGATGTACCATGATTTACGGAGAGTGTATTGGTGGCCTAGGATGAAGCGAGACATCGCGGAGTTTGTTGCTAGATGTCTCACATGTCAGCAGGTAAAAGTTGAGCACCAGAAGCCTGCTGGATTATTACAGCCTCTACAGATTCCGACATGGAAGTGGGAGCACATTACTATGGACTTCGTGATGGGCTTACCAAGAACCCGGAGGAATCACGATAGTATATGGGTGATAGTTGATCGATTGACGAAGTCCGCTCATTTTCTTGCCATGAAGTCTACTGATTCCCTCAGTGCCTTAGCCGATTTGTATATTCGGGAGATAGTGAGATTGCATGGTGTTCCAGTGAGTATCACTTCTGATAGGGATTCCCGGTTTACATCTCATTTCTGGGAGAGATTTCAGGAGGCGATGGGATCCCGATTGAGTTTTAGCACTGCTTTCCATCCGCAGATTGATGGACAGTCCGAGCGCACTATCCAGACGCTCGAGGATATGTTGAGAGCGTGTGCACTAGATTTTAGAGGCTCCTGGGATGACCATTTGTCACTGGCGAAGTTCGCATATAATAATAGTTATCAGTCCAGTATCGGCATGGCACCCTATGAGGCTTTGTATGGCAGGAAATGTAGATCACCTGTTGCATGGGAAGAAGTAGGTGATCGTCAGATATTAGCTCCTGATTTAGTAGAGCAAGCTTCCCGGAGTGTACAATTGATTTCAGATAGATTGAGGACAGCTCAGAGTCGGCAGAAAAGTTATGCAGATACTAGACGCCGACCATTGGAGTTCTCAGTAGGGGATTCTGTCTTTCTTAAGGTCTCACCGTCGAAGGGTATTATGAGATTCGGTAAGAAGGGCAAGTTGAGTCCTCGTTATATCGGGCCCTTTGAGATCTTAGACCGTGTCGGAGACGTTGCTTATAGGTTGGCATTACCTCCGGAGTTATCAGGGGTTCATAATGTCTTCCACGTATCGATGTTGAGGAGATATCATCCAGATCCCTCTCACGTAGTTCGACATGAGCCACTGGAGATTAGAGAGGATATGAGCTACGTGGAGAAACCGATACGAATCTTGGATCGGAAGGATAGAGTACTACGGTCTAAGACGATTCCACTGGTGAAAGTACTCTGGCAGTATCACTCAGAGGAGGAGGCTACATGGGAATTAGAGAGTCTCATGCGAGAAAAGTATCCAGAGCTCTTCCAGTGATAGTTTCGATTTAATTCGGAGGACAGAATTTCTTAAGGTGGGGAGAATGTGAGAACTGTGTATTTAGGTACTGTTTCACATGTAAGGACACTCACACTGTCCATTTTCTGTGAATTTCGCAGATACGAGCCAATATAGTGTGATGGGCCCCAAGGTTATACAGTGCCGGATGGACGTGAGACCGGACAGATAATACACAGAGAGTCTAATAAATATACGGTATGAATTTTAAGTCTAAATTTCCTCATTTAGATTATTTTTGAAGAGTATGGAAACAAATTAGGAAATGACGTTTAAGTCCATAGCCCAGTGGCATTTTCGTAAATTGAGGTCAAAATAAATGGGAATTTAATCTAGTGATTAAAGAATGATATTCTACATGAAAATAAGTCCTGGGTTATGTAAATAGATATACTGAATCGATAGTCAAATTAGAATTCTACGCGATTTACCCGGTAAGGGTATTTTTGTAATTTCACCTTCTCGGTAAGGTTAAACCCGAGCCAAACCCCAACCATTTATCAAAATACACTTAATATGAATTTTTGGTGATGGAAAATAAATTTTTGGAGTTTAATTGTCTAGTTATAAAAATTTCCGGAAGAAAAAGACCGAAAAACTTATCATTAATGGCATTTTTGTAATTCCTAGCATTTCTAAAATATTTACAAAATATTTTATTATATTTCCAGCTGCTGCCGGCACTGTTGCAGCTTCTTCTTTCTCTTTATCCCGTGACTCCATGGAAGAACAAAAGAAAACAAAACAAAAGCTTCCAAAAACTCACCAAAAACACATTATTTTCATTAAGCTATTTCTATAAAAATTGCTCTACTCATCTTCCTCTCTCAAACCATACCAATAGCCCCTTGATTAAGTGGCTAAATCAAGAGAAAAGTGAAGAGGAAATTTCGGCCAAGGTACCCATTTATTGTGTAGTTATATTCTTTGAATTTTAATGATAGATTTTAAGAGAATTAAGCTTCCTAAGCATGCTTATGGTATTAGTTTAGGTTGAATTAGCTAAATCATGCTCAACCATTAGAGGGAGTGTACGGCCAAGAGAGGATTTCCATGAATTGCTATGGTTTGATGTTTAAAAATAAGATTAGGATGATGATTAAGCTTAATTAAACAAAGTATATTAGTTAAATTGTGGAAAAATCACAAAAATGGCAAGAAGCCATTTTCGGTCAAGGTGAGATGGGAGGGTTTAATTGCTTCAAATTATGATGTTAGGATGTTAAGAGACTGTAGAAATTATAAGAAGACTGATGGTGAAGTCGGATTTCGATTTGGAGCTAAATTGGCGAAGTTAGGTTTTAGCACCGGTGCGAATTATACCGGTTTAATATTTTCTACTGAAAATATAGTAGAATTTAATTCAAGAAAAATTATTAGAATTTTAATTATGGTGAATAATGGTCTTGGGTGAATTTTATTGCAGCCCGGGAGTGGTGAATTGTACGTGGTGCTATCGGGCGACTAGATTTCATCAGACAGGTAAGGATGCGTGTGTGAGCCGTAAGGATACTGTAAATGCATGGTTTGGTTCACACTATTTTTATAAAATAATTTGGATATAAATTGCCTTGAGATTGGTGAAAATTTGGTGGAATTGTGGTTGTTGTTGAAATATTAAACTGTAATTTTCGTGCAGGGAGGCTAGGTTAGAAATAACCGTTACTTTGCCGAAAATTACAGAAATAATTGAGAAACATTTCTAGTATTTTTCTAAAGTGAAATTTTGAGAAATTTCCATGAAATTCATTAAATTGCATAATTTTATAGTTTACCGAAAAACTATATTTAAATATTCCTATTAAGGAATTTTATTTATGTGAAAGTACCAGCGTGTGATTTATATTATTCTACAAATATCTAGAACATTTTCTAGAATGATTGTTACAGTATGAATATTTTATGAATTTTTATTCATAAAATGAATATATTTTCATCTTAAATATTTATAAATTGATTGAAAATATATTCGGTGGAATTGATTTCATAAATGGTGTTTATATCACGTGTTTATTGTTTTGAGACTGTTAGGCCCCGTCTCATGCTCACGTGTCACGTGTTATTGCTGATAGATACTGATCCTATTGTCAGCGTCTCCAGTGGGCACCTGATCAGTGCACAGTGTGGACCTCATAGACTATGGCCATAGATCTCATGTGTTTCTCCTATTTGGGATGATATTATAGCATGATATATTTAGGGTGTTGCCTAGTCTCCATGATACTGTACTGATGATTGTACTTTTCACTGAACTTTTAGCTGGTACTAAATTAATTGCAGCCACGGAGCTTTTAATATACTACGTGTTGAACTGAATGTTATACGATGTTTTACAAGTGTGAAAATGAATATCTTTTTGAAAGGAATATTAATTCCTCATTTATTTACTTAAGTGTTTTATCATATGAATATCAATTATTTTTAGCATATAGATTTTATAGTATCAGTTTCGCATACAATTCTCTTACTGAGCGCGTTAGCTCACCCCTTTATTTTCTCACTCCACAGACTATCTTCAGTGATTCTGTTCCATAGATTTGGCTGCGTCGTAGTTGACCCCGAGGCAGTACTTAGTGGATCCTGGAGGTAGCATTTCTTTTATATGTTTTCAGACATAGTTGTACAGTACTACTTTTGTATAATTCTTGTACCGGGGATGTAGAACACGTGTATATACTGTATATATATATTGCAGTAAATATTCTCATCGACTACTGATTTAATTTAAGCATAATAGTAGTTACTGTTTTCATAAGTGAGTGACAAAGGCATCGCAAACAGCCCAACCGTCACGTGTGGTATTATAATATGGTAAAATTTGTACAATTTGGGATGTGACATCACTTCATGTAATTCAATTCCTATAAATCAATTCATGTAAATCATTTTGTGTAAATTAATTCATGTAAATCATTTCATGTAACGCAATTCATGTAAATTATTTCATTTAAATCGATTCATACATCTTTTCATGTAAGGCAATATTTAGACTTGTAAGAATTTTAGATAAAATTCTATTTTCGTTTAGGAAAGTTTAAACAAGTAAACTGGTAGGATTTGGTTTTCTAAAAATTTTCAAATGTAAGTAAAACATTTCCTATGCAACTCCTATACATGTTCCTTATCTCAATTCCATGCAGTGTATCAATGTTCATAGCACCCCTCACGTTTCTTTATTTTCCTAATTTAACACTACACATTAATCCCAAAGTACCTTCAAAATTCCATTGATAACTATTATGGATACTCTTTAAATTTCTATCTATGATTTTATAAAAATTTTGGTAGCATAACGGCTATAATTATCTTAACTCTCTTGCATAAAAACACAATTTTATATTCCTAAGGCAATTGATTTTAAATCCATTACAATATACAAATCATAAATCTCTTTCATATCAAAACCATAAGCAATTTCTAAACCATACTAAAACCTCAGTCAAGTCAAACCATAAATAATTTAAAATTCATCTTTAAAACCTCAATCATTAAAATATCATTCTTTCCTCCAAAACCATAAACATTTCAAAACTTGCGACTTCCAGTATAATATAAAAATTCAATCATTTAAAACATTATTAAAATCATCAAAATTTTAATTTCTTTATCATTTAACCGATTAAACGATTTAAATGTAGACATGATATTATCTTCACTTAATAATATTTCCATAGCCATTATTCTTATTTCATTCACACCATAAATTATTTTCTAGAGCCTACATAACTTATTAATACAAATGGGTAATGTACATAACGCTTATTTCAAATTCAGATTCAAGTTATTCCCTCCACTTTCACATAATACCATAATATATACTCTACAGTATCTAAGTCGCTAAAGTTAGAATTCATATCATTTCATCATCACACATAACAATTATAAGATTTCTCATTCGCTCCTACTAACTCATCTTTCACAGGGAACCATAAATTCATTAATACACATAATCATAACTTCTATTTATAATCTAGTAATATTCCACAAAATGTCATTCATACTTCAATAACATCCTAGTAATATTTATTAATTTTACAAAATCGAGTACATCACTCCTACTCACCCATTATACTATAGCCAACTTATTTCCTCCAGCGATTTATATCAATATTAAATATACTTCAACAATATTTCCATAACTATACTTCATGTTTTGTCTATATTAAATATTATTTTTGAACCCATTAATTTCATAGCAACGTAAATAGACAATTTATCTAGTTTATATTGCTAATTGTACCAACTATATCAACACATGAACCATAATATATATAATCATATTATCCTTCTTAATCCATTATATCAATAGCATCTCTTATTCAAGACCCAGAACTTTATTTGAATTATATCTTTAAATTTTCAAATTTAATATTTAAAACCTCAAATAAACCAAACTAACACCATATAAATTTACAACTAATTTATACAAATATCTTACCTAGCATCAAACCTCACGATTTAATCTTTCCCAAGCTTTATCAAGCTCCAATCATTACTTACGTAATCTCTACAATCTCCAAATCATATCCATGTTTAGAAAATTTCATGAATTATTCAACAATTTATTAAATAAATAACAATAAATAAATAAAAATTCTTTACCACTTTTTTTTTGTTTTCTTCTCTTTCTTTTCTGTTCTCTTTTCTTTTCTTTTTTTCTTTTTTCTGGTTTTCTGTTGAACCGGTCCAGACTGGTTCAGCCCCCCTTTCTTTCTTTTTTTTTCTTTTCTTTTCTCTATCTCTTTTTTTTTAGACAATACCAGCAGCTTCACCGGCGTCGCACCTCCACCTTTGGATCCATCCTCACCGGCGCCAACAAAAAGGGCGGTGGGGCGCAAATTAGGCGGCTTTCCTTTCTTTTTTTCCTTTTCTTTCCTGCTTCTCTTTTCCTTCTTCCCCCAATCTACTCGTCACCAGTTGGTTTTCCTCTTCCCTGGTTGACGGCGATTCAATCCCCTCTCTCCAATCGCCCTTTTCTCTTCTCTTTTTTTTTTCTACATCTACTTATGCAGACTGATTTGGGTATGCACTCTGCAATTTTTTTCTTTTCTTTTTATTTATTTATTGATAAATATTTAATATAAATATATTATAAATATATTTTTATTAACAACTATATATACACACACACTTATATTAACACTTTTACATATATAAATATATTCTGGACATATATTTTATATATATATATATAGATATATATTTCCATATGTTTAAAATTTATACTTACAATATAACAATATATATTAAAAACATATATATATATATATAATTTATACTTTATATATAATCCTTAAAACATATATTTATCATTTTATTATTTATTAACATATATTTATATATACTTTAATTCAAAATAATATTTATTGTTTACATATATATATATATGTGTGTGTGTGTGTGTGTATATAACACATTTTTATTTCTTTAAAATTTTGATTCCTTAATACCCAAATTAAATTCCTAAATATTAAATCTCCAATCCGTTAATTGATCAACGACCGTAATTCAAAATATTCCAATCTCATAATTAAATTTATTTATTTATTCTTACTTTATCTATTAACATCATAAATTGAATTTACAGAGTCCATAATTCCAAAAATGGGAGAATTCTCGATTATCACAATAAGAATAGAAATTATTTTTAAATATTAAATTAAGACCATTTTGTTAAAGCCAAAGAATAACACATGATTAAGATGGTACCGTTTTTAAAAGGGCATTGTGAAGGTATTAATTCTTCCCCACATATAACTGTACTCTCGAACCCTTTTTTGTTTTCACAAATCCCAAATTTATCTTTTTAACAAAACTTAAATATTTTTAAGATTTGTTGAAAAGATAAGATTTTTAAATGGCCAATCACACCTAATAAAAATATTGGTGGCGACTCTAATTTTTTTTATGTTTTCAAAATCGTCGAGCGGTCGAGTCCTCATATAAAAATATTTTACATTCAGAATGTTTTTTATAGATAAAATGTTTATGAGCATGGTTTCTTTTTATATATATGTGTGTGTAAAATTTGAATAAAAAGTTATAAAGAAATAGCAAATTAAAAAACCAAAACGTTTACCTCATAAATACCGAATGTAGACAACTTGATTGAAAGTAGAAATATTTATAAATGTCGGGACCACCAATAAAAGTTTTTTTTTTTTGTTTATAGAAGATACAAGAGAAAAATGGGTAAGTCAAAACTTGGACCTAATACCTCTTATAGAGGAATAACAACCATTAAGTCACGTCTTGATTGTTGATATATATGTATGTGTGTATATATATATATATATATATATATATATATATATATATATATAAATTGAATAAAAAATTATAAATAAATAGCAAATTAAGAACCAAAAAGTTTATTACATAAATACTAAATGTAGACAACTTGATTGAAAGTAGAAATATTTATAAATACCAGCACCAACAATAAAAGCTTTTTTTTGGTTCAGATGAGGACCTAATCCCTCTTATAGAGGAGTAACAATCACTAGGTCAATCTTTGGTTGTTGATATATATATAATTTAAATAAAAAGTTATAAATAAATAGCAAATTAAAAACAAAAAAACCAAAATGTTTACCGCATAAATACTACATGTCGACAACTTGATTGAAAGTAGAAATATTTATAAATGTCAGCACCAACAAAAATATAAACTCTTGAGGGAAAGAGGGAGTTTCTCAACACATCTTTCATTCTTTTATTATTTTCAAAATCTTATCCAAAAACGCAAAAGCAAAGAAAATGTTTTCATGTTTTCTTTGCTTTTCTTTCCTTTTCGTACTCGCAATTCACGCATAATGAAAAAGAAAGCCTTTCTTGATGCTAACTCAAATTATACATTTATTTTGATGTAATGTTTATTTTTTATAGATACATGATGTGACATTTTGAACAGTGCTAAACGAATCATATATTAACAATACATTGAAAATAAATCTTAACATTTAGTGCTCTAATGCACGGATTCTTAGGTGGTTGTGTATGGTCTAGGTGTATAGTAAATTCACAAAAGAAAACAAACATTTGGTTGTTAGGATGTTCAATTTTCAAAGCAGTCCCAATTGTATATAGATCATGTGACCTATATACAATATTTTTTTACATGCATCGAGAATGCTTGATTACTATTGTAAAAAAAAAAAAAAAGAATGCTTGATTACTTACACAGTGCTTGATGCATATAAATCATACATATGCATATAAATAATCAGACATAAACAATTAATGCATCAAATATAAATTTATGTAAAATATACTTGCATACACATATGTGGTCTATATACAACATATTTGAAGTTGAAATTATTTTATGATTGTAATTATCCATGCATGGATAATGTATTAAATATAAATTTGTGTGAAAGATATTTACATAACATATTTTTGAGCGGTCATGTGAACTATATACAACATATTTGGAGTTGATTAATTTTTTTCTTGATCTTACGAGTAAGGTGTCCTCAAGTCACTTTACACAGATCTGTAGATTTCTTTTTCCAAGCTATATTAAGGGTGCAAGGACTCTTCTCATCTAAAAAAACTACTTTTTTTTTTAATGCTACTAAGACTTGAATTCTAGGCTTAGATTACAAAACGACACTTCTATCGGTAAACCCAATCCTTGACTTGTGGTTCTTGAAGTTGATTATTTTATTATAGTTTTATCATGCATCAACAACGCATTAAATAGGGGATGGACTGTAGATCGCCCTGGCAGTTTGGATGAGATTTGGGCTTTAGATTAAGAAAAATGGCGCCAATATTTTTTGATTTTCCATAGACAAATTAATATGGGACATACTACTATTCTTGTGCGTAATTATAGTGGACTGTACATTTGTTGAATATGTAAAGAGAAATTCTTAATACAATTTATATTTTTTTTTATAATTTTTTTAATTTTTTAAAAAAAATCGTTTGTTAAATGCTCACACGATCTTGCAAAAGTACACAGTCCCGCGGATAGCAAAAGTTTTTAGTCAATCATTCAACACAAAGCTAAAATTTCTACTGTGTGTGCTTTTTTTTCTAATAAACTACAAATGTTCAAATTATTTTTAAATAATTATTATTAACACTTCAATTCAATTTTCAGAATTATTTTAGAAAATGATCATCAAATTTTCAAAAACTATTAAAGTTTGTGTTTTATCAATGTAAAATTCAATTGTTTTTCAATGCAATGAATCCCGCAAGAGTAAACGTGTACTTATGGCTTAATATATATATTAGAATTTATGTTTTATTTTTTTATTTATATATTCTTAATCAATTTTATTACCTAGCTATCATTTTCATTTAGTCCATAATGAAATTTTTGCTTTAAAAAAAATAATACAAATAAGCAAAGTAGAGTAATACATAAATATATTTTGAAGAAATGGAAAAGTACAACGTTGAAGGCTAATTCGTTGCGTTTTAACAAAAAGAAAATATAAGACGAATTAATTGTAAGTAGCTCTCGCAATTTGGATGAGGTTTGGACTTTTGATTAAGACATTTGTGGCTATATTCTTAAATTGTCCGGACTCTTATTAAAATATGCTGTCGGAAAATTCTTGATGTGATGCGTAACTATTATAGAAGGTAGAATTATTGAATATGTGAAGTAATAACTGACGTGATTTATATATACGTCAGGAAAGAGTTTGGTATCCGTCTCACTCTGATTATAATAATTTATTTGACTTAGTTGGAATTATCGTAAAAAATATTATTTAAGTAGAGTTTTTTTTAAAATATTGTAAAGAAAAATTAAATTAGTGTTTGATAAATTTAATATAAAAGTACCGTAAAATATTAAAAATTATTTGTTAAAATTTTTGTATATTTTTGATAAATGAAAAAATAAAATAATAAACTTTATTAAATTAAATCACAAGTTTTTAAGTGAAAAAAAAAACTAAATAAAAATTTTTGTTAAGTAAAATTAAACAAATGAAATAAATATAAAAATGGCACAAAATAAATAAATTATTATAAAATAATATGAATCCTCTTTTATAATATTGTAAATTATTGAAAAACAAAGTGAAAATGTAAAAATTTCACTAAATATATATTATTAATAATAACAATTTTTGAAAAAGCATCAATTTATAGCTTTATCAAAAAGCTCAAATCTGCTTTCCGCATAAATTAAAATTTTTAAAAATTTGAAAGCTAAACACTCGGCTTTTGCTTATAAAGTAGATAAACAGTTCCATAAGCTAGGTCAAACATGCACTAAGTTGAGTTAGATGAAATTCATCCAATCCAAAAATTTCTATTTTTCTTTTTGGTTACATCTGAAAACTTCGTTATGTCACAACCCGAAGACCATGACGTTCACTTAATACTCATACTTTTCTTAGTCTACAAATTTATGGACTAAATTTTTCTTTTTCATTTTAAGGTTTGTATTCGGTGTCAGTGTTGTTACTACTCTAATTTCACTAATCCTCTATACAATGCTTTATCACATCTCTAAGTTACATCCCGACTCACTGAACAACATACGTACTGTGTATTAATTAAAGTCTGTACATGTAAACAAGAGATTTACAAAAATGTATACCTCAAAAGTAACGAAGTGGATTCGCAGGATAATGGCTAGTGCCAAACCTGTATACCGTCTCCGAAGACCCACTTAAAAGCTCTCATAGCAGATTGTAACTTCAATAATCTGAAAAGAGATAAAATTTAGTGGGGTAAGCAAAACCACGGCTCAGTAAGATACTAATATAAATGCAAGAGTAGGATTATACTATCTTAAACCGCAATGCTTAAAACCTGCAAGTTTGCAATTACAGTTCACCTTTTCATCGATAACATCTCATTGTCTCAATTCCTGTCATCTGTGTATCACTCAGACTTCTAAATAAATCAATAATAATTTTCAATCTTCTTATCCTTATACCACGATGCATCGCACCACAATGCATCGTATATCATGTTTAATTGAGATATCCTATCAAGTCATCGCACAACAATATGTCATGTCCAATTTGAATATCATATACTATTAGTCCATATTCTCATCAATCTCATAGTACATCATGTCTAATTGAGATATCGTATCAAGTCACTTTTCATCTCATAATCATATTTCTGTATTCTATCATCTCATATTCCCGTATTACATCAATTCATATCACTTATCGTGTGGGAACTTATGATCACGATAGTGTAAAATCATAATTCTCTTCATATCAATCTTATGTTCATGTATCATATCATATCATGTCATCGTATAGATGAAATATCATTAACGTCGAGTCATGACATTCCTCATGGGATTCTCATTTACAAAGCATATTATCATGTCAGGGTTTAATATGCAATTTATGTAACTTTACTGTATAAACTGCTATTATTTCAAATCATATCATATATACTTTAGAACATGCTCAACATATAAATTTTCAATTCATTTCAAATTTACCTTTAAGGCATGATAGAAACATGTTCAATTTCAATTCATGTATTCGTTTTTAGAGCATGTCTAAAACATGTGCGATTTTAAAACATTTTTCATATACTGTAAATCATATCAGGTCTAGAGTTCATATCAAATCAATCTATACTCTAGACCGCATATCATGTCAAGTTCGACACAAAATCGTATATAAATCGTATAAGTGTCGAAATCATATCACATGTACTTTTAAAACATGTTTAAGACATGTACTGTTTCAAAATATATTTCATTTCAAACATGTCTCATGTACTGTATGTTAGCTCTTATAGGCAATACCGAGAGGGGGGTGAATCGGTTTTTAACTACCCTTAAGCTCGTTTTTCGGTTTTTCTAAATTCTCTAGCCTAATTGAATATTTTCTAAGTTCTCTAAGCTAGGCAAGCATGCAATCCAAGTTCAATGCAATAAACACACTATAATTGCAAGTAATTAAAGAGTAGGGAAAGAGAGATTTACACAAGCGATTTATAGAGGTTCGGCTACTTGCCTACGTCCTCTACCTTGAGACGCTCCCAAGGATTTTCTCCAAATCCACTATCTTGAATTTGTGATTACAATCCCTCTTTTCAAGGCTCAAGAGTAACCTCCCTCTTTTTCTAGGCTCAAGAGAAACCTCTCTCTTTTTCTTAGGCTAAAGAGTAACCTCCCTCTTTTCTAGGCTTAAGAGAAACCTCCCTCTTTTCTAGGCTTAAGAGAAACCTCCCTCTTTTCTAGGCTTAAAAGAAACCTCCCCTTTACAAGGAATGATGGGTTTACAATTGTGTAATCAAAGAAAGGCCTCTATGTAGGCAAGTGATTACAGAAATTAAGCTCAATGAAAACCTATACAAGATTTTGTGCTAAGCACTACAAGGAATAAGAGAATGATAGATGATGTAGACTTTGAAGCTCTTGATTGTTGTTTGAGGCTTGAGGAAGATGAATAAGATGATGAAAGATGTTGCTTGGTTGTTCCTCTTCCTTCCTTTAGCTTTTAAGCCTCTATTTATAGTCCCTTGGATGGTTTCTAGCCGTTGGGTGGAGCCAAGATTGAATATGACCGTTGTATCTCACAAAACTAGCCGTTATAGGCTATTTTCGAGCGAAGGGATCGATCCTGCTACAGTGGGGATCGATCCCTTTTGTCCAGATTCTTGATTCTGGGCTTCAGGGACCTTGGGAAGACTTTCTGCCAAAAAGGGATCGATCCTGCTACAGTGGGGATCGATCCTTTTCTTCCAGAGGGCATTTTTCCTGCACTTTTGGGTTAGAAATGATATGACCTTTGATCCTAATTCAACCCAAACCATTTATAAGTTTTAAGGGAGTTTTTCTTGACTTTCTCAAATGAAAATATTGTCCAAACATTCATCAAGTGATTTTCTAAAATATTCAAGACATTACAAAGTATTAAGACCAATAAGAGTATGTAATTAAATCATGGTCTTAAGTTTGATATGATCACTTGAAAATGAATTGAGAAAATCATGTGTGATGAACAAATTTACAATGTGAATTAAGACATTAAAGCTTACTTAAGTTTTTGTCATTTCAAAATATATATTGCAATTTAAAGCTAACAATCTCCCCCTTTTTGATATGACAAAACTTAATGTAAATTTGCTTTGAAAATTCTTTGATAAAATACTCCCCCTCAAATAAAGCAGGATTTTATAAGCTCCCCCTTAATATAGGCATGGGGTTTGAAAATGAATTTTCCCTCATTATCTCTCCCCCTTAATATCTCTCCCTATATCTATCTCTCCCTTTATGTATCTCTCCCCCTTTTTGTCATAGCAAAAAGAAGGAAAAATAAGAAATATGCTCCCCCTAAAAGTATGACTATGTGAGAACAAATAAAAATGCTCCATCCAACAAGAAACATGTTAGTACATGGGACTTATAGCACAAATAAATAAGTCAATATTCTCAAAGAGTATGAATTATTCATGCAATGAATATGATTTATGATCCTATACCAATTGTTTATAAATGATTTTGATACCAATTGTTGATAAGTAATTTTGCAAGAAGATTCCAATTGGTAAGAAGTTAAGCAAGCACCTAAGTATATCAATTGTTCTCTAAGGTCCAACTAAGGTGCATGGTAATACATCATGATTATGAGCTAAAATTATATAACATATCATATGCATGTGCTCATAAATCATGTTCAAGTAAGAGTGTGCATAGAATTAAGACATATAGCAAGTAACTACAAGTTCTAGCACACAAGAGTTTCATGCAAAAATATCCTAAGAGAATTCTTCTCTATTTGTCATTTCAAACTAAAGAGCATGAGAAGAATTGTCAATTTAAAGCTCATACCAATTGGCAATTTAGATGTGGCTTACCAATGATTGAAAATATGGTTGCCAATGGTACTAATTGTTATTTCAATCTAAATACCAATTGTTACTAATGGTTGACTTAGGCATTTTGCATGAATCCAATATTTATGTGTAATGTGTTCATGTCAAGAAA
The DNA here is from genome assembly GCA_031772115.1 of Heritiera littoralis. Classification (NCBI taxonomy): domain Eukaryota; kingdom Viridiplantae; phylum Streptophyta; class Magnoliopsida; order Malvales; family Malvaceae; genus Heritiera; species Heritiera littoralis. Next base: position 225,473 of record JAPDPK010000203.1, read on the forward strand.
ATAATCATTCTAAATATGCAAGAACACAACACACATCATCAAATATGCATATGGATCAATTAACCATTAGCACACTATCATAAAGTATTAATCCATATTCATATTCACAAATTTGTACCACATGGAAGATTCAAAAATCAAGATATTCAAGCAAACACATTTTCTTCCATGAAACTAAGAGATCCTATGCTCAATTTTCCATTCAAGATCTTAACCAATTATGAGCAAGGAAAAATTCAACTTTACCATTTTAATCAATTAATAGCCATATCCCTAGTTGTTATCATTATTTAATGTTCTAGAGGATATATGCTATTTTAACTAAAATGGCTTTACCTAAGTGAATCAATATTATCAAGCTAAAATATACTTTATCATTAAAATCCATAAACTATGAGTGAGGTTAAGCACATAATATCATGAAAGCAACTATTCTCATCTCATAGGCATGATTATTGATTCAACTCAAGCAAACATGCATGTTCAACATCAAAACAATCAAGATTCAATGCATGTATATCAATTGTTGGTGTTGTCATTAAGACCCTAGTTCTTTAAGTACAAGGATGATGAAGTTTTATGCATTTTAACATTTAGGATCCATTTACCATCACAAATTATAGGCCAATGACTATTACCAATTGTTGAATTTACATTTGGAATCAATTCACTAGATGTATAATTATCATGAAACCTAGTGTGGAATGAAAAGTCAAGCTAAAAGACATAATCCTATAAGCATGCTTGACTAAGATGAACAAAAAGAATGAAGAATATTCATTATGCATGAGTTCATCAAATTCTCAAATATACACAAATCATTGAAATAAATCTCAAAATTATGTTTAAGCATTCATTGAAAGTATATTTCAAGATTATTTCAAGATTTATGCAATTCATGAATGTATTCAATGAGAAAAACTGATTTAGCACTTGTGAGCTCAAGAGAAATGGTATTGATTGTTGAAAGTGATATCAATTGTTGGAAATGATACAAATTAATGGAATTGAAGCATGATATCAATGAAAAATGATTTTTCATAGTTTAAAGATCATCAAAGGAAGTTAAAACAATGAATTTTAAGTTGAGAAGAGAGAAAATATCAAAACAAGGAAGAGTTCTTCTCAATTTCGGTAGAAAGCATGCAGGAGTGCCTTTTCTGGCCTGGGGGGATCGATCCTGCTACAGTGGGGATCGATCCCTCATATGTTCCTGCAGATTCTGCAGTTGTTTTGACAGAAAATTGGACTTGTGAGGTACCAAAACTTCGTTTTTGAGTGTTTTAAGTCCAAGTAAAGGTTTAAACATTTGTAAAACATGATTTTGGACTTGTATGAATGAAAAACATGAATCAAAAACCATTTTACAAAAGATTTTGCAATTTTGGAAAGATTTTCACAATAAAACACATTTTTGGCCTCAAAGGAGGTCATTTTGAGATTTAAACATATTTTGACCAAACCAATGCATTGAATTACATAAATATGTCAAAACAAACTTGTTCACATAGATTTTAAGCATATATATCATTAAAACATATATCTTGTGAACAACATGCCATGATTGTCAAAATACAAGTTCTTCATTAAGGCTCATGACATAGTATTTTGCATAAATGACATATTTGATCATTTGAGGCAAGTAAATACATTATCAACACATAGCAAACTTGCTCAAACTACAGAAATTCAATAATCATTTCAAATTCACAGATCATGCTTTTCATCCAATAATCCAATGCACCACTCAAAAATCATTTTTCATGCCTTTTCATCAATCATTCAACTCACAAAGATTATCAACCACATTTTTCATCAATGCACAAATAATCAAATAAAAGTTTTAAGGAGTAAAGAATTAATCTTACAAAACTCCTTTGCTTGAGTATGCTTTGCCTTGAATTGTTGAGTCCACCTTGAGCTATTCTTTGAAGAATTGTTGTGATGGATCCTCAAGCTTTTCCTTTTTCTCATTGGCACAAGCAAACTCCATAGAGGTGTGTAGAGCATTCAAACCCCATTGTTTCTTTGTAACTCCATGCTCTAACACTCCTACAACAAACAAATTCAAGCATGCTTTGGTACCCAAATTTTCTTGGGTCCATGAGAGTTAGTGCACATAATTTTTGATCCTTTTGGGATCCATTTCAAGCACAATTCATCATTATTTACAGCATGCTTAGGCACCCACATTTTTCTAACCACTCTTCCTCTAAATGTGGTTTTTCTATTTGTGCATGCTTGTGAGGTGTGGCCTATTCTATTGCATAGTGAGCATGTAAGAGATAAATCATGCATAGTATTTTTGCTCACAAGGAAATTCTTTAGATGAGTTTCTTTTTGTATTGCATTATAGCCTAACCCATCTTTATCAAAGAAAGCTCTTTGGGTCTCTAACATGTGATCTAGCTTTTGTTGACCCATATAAAACCTAGAAAATGAGTTATGCAAATTTGTGTTCTTTTTATTTAACTCATTTATTTCTAAGTTGGCATCTTCTAGTTTCTTTTCAAATTCTATCTTAGCACTAGTCAAGGCTTCATTTTCTATTTTTAATTTAGCAATGATTTTCTTATATTTAGAATTCATGCATTGAAATTCATTTGCTAAATCATCAAAGGCATTTTGTAGTTCACTAAAGGTATAATCATTATCTTCACTAGAACTACTACTAGCCTCATCATCACTAATGGCCATAAAGCATGAGTAGGCTATCTCTTCATCTACATTTTCCTCATCGGAGCTATCACTATCACTCCATGCAGCCACAAATGCTTTCTTCTTAGGTTTCCTATCCTTTTCCTTCCTAAGTATGGGGCAATCTAGCTTAGTGTGTCCCGGTTCATTGCATTCATAACACACTAAGTGGTCCTTTTCTCTTCTACTTGACTCTCCCCTATGATGTTTTCTATTTTGCTCTCTCTCTTTCATTCTCATAAATCTATTAAATCTTTTGGCAAACATTGCCATTTCCTTTTCTTCCTCATTTCCACTCTCATCACTATCATCTTCAAGGACTTCATGAGTGGAAGACTTAAGTGCTACCCCCACTTTCTTTGAAGGCACTTCATTTCTTTTCATTTTCATTTCATATGTAAGTAGGGAGCCCATAAGTTCATCTAGGGACAAGGTGTTAGGATCCTTAGATTCTTCTATAGCAGTCACCTTTGCCTCCCAAGATATTGGCAAGCTATTCAAGATTTTCTTGACCATTTCTACATTGGAATAGCTCTTGCCTAATGCCTTAAGTCCATTAATTATATCATTAAATCTAGTGAACATTTCGCTAATGGACTCATTTTCTTTCATCCTAAATAGCTCATAATCATGTGTGAGCATTCCTACTTTGGTTTCTCTAACTTGATTGGTCCCCTCATGTGTGATGGCTAATTTGTCCCATATTTGCTTAGCATTTTCACATAGGGACACTCTATTATATTCATTGGGACCTAATGCACAAAAGAGAGTGTGCATAGCCTTGGCATTCAATTGTGCCACTCTCATGTCATTTGTGTCCCACTCATCCTCTAGCTTAGGGACATCTTTTCCATCTACTTTCTTCATGGGAATTCTAGGACCATTCACTATAATTCTCCACACTTCATAATCGTTTGATTGTACAAATAACATCATTCTAGTTTTCCAATATGAATAGTTCTCACCATTAAAGAGTGGAGGTCTAACTAATGATTGTCCCTCTTCTCCTAGGGGTGTGCCTATATTCAAATGAGCCATTTAAGATCGTTTTGCTCGATAGAGGTTAGTCTAATTCAATCTCGAGCCCAAGCTCTGATACCAATTGTTAGCTCTTATAGGCAATACCGAGAGGGGGTGAATCGGTTTTTAACTACCCTTAAGCTCGTTTTTCGGTTTTTCTAAATTCTCTAGCCTAATTGAATATTTTCTAAGTTCTCTAAGCTAGGCAAGCATGCAATCCAAGTTCAATGCAATAAACACACTATAATTGCAAGTAATTAAAGAGTAGGGAAAGAGAGATTTACACAAGCGATTTATAGAGGTTCGGCTACTTGCCTACGTCCTCTACCTTGAGACGCTCCCAAGGATTTTCTCCAAATCCACTATCTTGAATTTGTGATTACAATCCCTCTTTTCAAGGCTCAAGAGTAACCTCCCTCTTTTTCTAGGCTCAAGAGAAACCTCTCTCTTTTTCTTAGGCTAAAGAGTAACCTCCCTCTTTTCTAGGCTTAAGAGAAACCTCCCTCTTTTCTAGGCTTAAGAGAAACCTCCCTCTTTTCTAGGCTTAAAAGAAACCTCCCCTTTACAAGGAATGATGGGTTTACAATTGTGTAATCAAAGAAAGGCCTCTATGTAGGCAAGTGATTACAGAAATTAAGCTCAATGAAAACCTATACAAGATTTTGTGCTAAGCACTACAAGGAATAAGAGAATGATAGATGATGTAGACTTTGAAGCTCTTGATTGTTGTTTGAGGCTTGAGGAAGATGAATAAGATGATGAAAGATGTTGCTTGGTTGTTCCTCTTCCTTCCTTTAGCTTTTAAGCCTCTATTTATAGTCCCTTGGATGGTTTCTAGCCGTTGGGTGGAACCAAGATTGAATATGACCGTTGTATCTCACAAAACTAGCCGTTATAGGCTATTTTCGAGCGAAGGGATCGATCCTGCTACAGTGGGGATCGATCCCTTTTGTCCAGATTCTTGATTCTGGGCTTCAGGGACCTTGGGAAGACTTTCTGCCAAAAAGGGATCGATCCTGCTACAGTGGGGATCGATCCTTTTCTTCCAGAGGGCATTTTTCCTGCACTTTTGGGTTAGAAATGATATGACCTTTGATCCTAATTCAACCCAAACCATTTATAAGTTTTAAGGGAGTTTTTCTTGACTTTCTCAAATGAAAATATTGTCCAAACATTCATCAAGTGATTTTCTAAAATATTCAAGACATTACAAAGTATTAAGACCAATAAGAGTATGTAATTAAATCATGGTCTTAAGTTTGATATGATCACTTGAAAATGAATTGAGAAAATCATGTGTGATGAACAAATTTACAATGTGAATTAAGACATTAAAGCTTACTTAAGTTTTTGTCATTTCAAAATATATATTGCAATTTAAAGCTAACACTGTATAAATCATGTCAAGTCTAGAGTTCATATCAATAAAATTATACTCTAGACTTCATATCATATCGGTTAGAGACTAGGCTAGATCCCTATCATCTCTATCAATAAAGACTTAAATCACTGTAGTTAGCAGTGAAAATCATGTCATCGTCCCCTGGAAACCAACTAGGGTGCTATCTATGGTCATAGACCTCATCTCTCTCAGCCCCACTGATCAGGCGTGACTGAGACCTGTCCACGACTATTGTCGGACAAGCATCTATGTCTAATGAGCAAAGCTCCAATTAGGTGGTTTCCACTATGCTTTATTGAATTTAATTCTTTTAGGGTGCCTACAGTCTCATAAAACATTTAAATCTTTAGCTTTTTTTTTAAAATCATGTAAAGCATATGGTGAAGTTCTTTAGGAGGTTTCGTATATAAAAATACGTATATACCATATACTTTCTTTTTAAAGCTCATCTATACTTTATAGCATTCAATAAGTGTTATTATACATCTCAAATGGTGATAAGTTGTACTTGAAGGTGATGCTATAAAGTATTTCGTTATGCAACTTCTGTAATATTTTCCTCTAATATAGTGAAGAAATTCATTTGCATTCATCACCATCAATAATTCGATTTCGAGACTCTCTTTCTGTAAAATCAGTAAATCAATTTTCAAATCATTCAATATTCATTTTATTCGGTATTCAAATTGTTCCGTACTCCAATTATTCAATAATCAAATCACTTGGTATTCAACCATTCGGTATTCAATATCTCTTTTGCGATAATTATCGACTATCACAATCATTTTATTATTAACACTAATATCACATCATTAGTATGGATCCTCTTAGTATCTATAAGTATTCAAATACCATGTTTCTGTGTAGCCCTCAAGATACTGCAAGTATGTAATAACAATATCATCATTCGATATCTACTCCAGAGTCGACATCGAAGATAACAGAACCACAAAATTGATAGTCACTTATCAAATCCATCTATGATTTGATCTATCGATACATTTTCATTATTTTTGACTTGAAGTTCAATTTCATTCACTCTCACAAAACCATATCACTATCCTCAAATCAATTTTTCATATGGCCTGCATGATTTAATATCGAACTTATGCAACTATCAATCTTATTATTCAAGGTCTATTCTATGGTCATAAACAAAACCATATATTCATATAATTTCATCACTCATTTATTTGAATCTATAAATGATCGTATTGTGTCGTAGTCCCATATCAATGTCAATAAAGTTATGTATACTCCATCATATAATCGTAGTGACTCAACATCATAACCATCCATTGTGTACCACAACATTGATACTAAGACCCATATCACTAGTGTAGGCCCGATTAATTATCTCGCTATAACCAGCAATACGATGTAATACGATGAAATCGTCTTAGCATCAACCTCTTGAATTCTCCATATTATCACATTCGGAACCATTTAAAATCAAGAGATCGAATTCGATAAATTCTCAAATCATTACTCCATTTATAGTTCCCTAATTCAATCGCTCAACTATCAAAATTTCAACTGCGGTCTCCTCTTCCAAGCTATATCATATAATCATCATTACTTTCCTCACTATTCCAGCGAACTAATATTCCATCTCATTTTCAACTCAATAATCAACTTGTAATGTTGAGATAACTCGAATTGTCGATTCTATAAGACTCACAATACAATTCCTCACGTTATTGTGTCCATCCAATTACCTTCTCAACCATTTAAAAGTTAATTTTCCTATGACACAATAAGATCCTTTTAAGCTTATCTTCGATAATTTTTTCAGGATTCCATTTATATGAGAACTTAATATTTTTCCTCAAACATTTTCGTGGAAATTTCGGCAGCATAACAACTTAATTTTCTCTAAACCTCCTGCAAGGAAAACACAATTTATACCACAGCCGTTAATTCTCACAATTCCTATGTCTCTACTAAGACCTCCACCATCAGTTGTGGGTCCTCTTAACATTTTTAACATCAATTCAATCAATGCATCATATTAAAAATCACAATTCCACATCATACAATATAACGCTACTAATGTTTTATAAAGGTATCTTACCTATTCACCAAAGCTTAGCGCATTTTTTTTCCGACTTTCGAACCTTGCCGAACTCCACCATTCGTCTCATTTCCTTTTTGCTACAATTTCAATATCAATGCACTTACATCAATATAACAATAAAATTATTCAATAAATATCATCAATTTATTTTTTTTAATTTTCCTTACCATTTCTTTTTCCTTCCTTTTTCTTCTTCTCTTTCTTCTTCCTTTCCTTCTTTCTCTCTTTCTTTTCTTTTCTTCTTCCTTTCCTTCTTTCTCTCTTTCTTTTCTTTTCTTCTTTCATTTCTTTTCTTTCTTCTTTTTTTTTTTCTGCCCGAATCGGTTCAGATCGGTTCGGCCGATTCACCCCTCACCGGTCGGTTCAGCCTCCGACGGCCATCATCTCTGGCGGTTCACACCTCCCATAGCTGGCTGACATTGTGAGGATGCCGAATCTGTCCTCCGTTTCTCGATCGGGGACGCCGACGGTAGCAGATCTGGGATGGGCGGCGGCGGCTCCTTCTCTCTTTTCTTCCTCTATTTTCTCGCCGTTTCCTTCACTGTCGACCCTTCCTTCCTCTAGATCGGACCTCACCGGAGCCTCGCAAGGTGACGGCGATAGGCGGATCGGTCGGCATCGCTTCCTTTCTTTTTTTTTCTTTTCTCCCAGTTTTTCGTTTGGTTTCGCTTCTCCCGTTTTTGCTTCCGTTTCTGTTTTTCGTCACCGACTGCTTCTTCCTTTCACGTCGCCGGTGCCATCTCCTCTCCCATCTCCTTCGATCGGCCGGCCGACGGTGGTCGGCCGCCCCCTTCTTCTCCTTTCTGTTCTCTTCTGTCTCCCTTAATCAACATAATAGGGGTTGGGTAGATCCCGACCCCGTTTTCTTTATTTTATTATTATTATGATTATATATATATCTTTTATATATATATATATATATATATATACACACCATATTATATATATAGACATATATAAAATCTGTATTAATAATTTATATATATATATAAATCTATACACTTTAAATTTAAAATAATATATATTTCATATATATTTATTTATATACACAAATGTATAATATTATACATGTATATTTATTTAATATAAAATAGTATATATGTATATCAAAATATAACATATACTATATTTCTTTTATTTATACGTATGTACTTATATATAACATATAAAAATCTATTTATAAAATCTTTTATGTAAATATATAAATACACACACTTTTTGTTTCTTATAATTTGGATTTCTAATGTCCAATTATATTTTCTCTATTTTTATTTTTTATTTAATTTGAATTTCAATTTATCCAAATTAAGTTTTCCGGATACCTTATATTTATTTAGAAAATTTTCGGTCTTCACACGTTATTTGAATTTTAAACAAATTGATTTGACAAAAATAGAAAAATTTTAAATTCAAAATTTTAATTTTAATTCAAAATGATTAAAATATGAATTAATTTAAATTTGAAATGATTTAATCCAAACCATTCAAAATGATTTAAAATTTAAATTGAAATGATTTTAAAACATAATAATTTAAGAATAATTTCTTAATATATCGAGTTCTTTGACTACACGAACAAAGTTAAGATGGTTACATATGTCTTATTTTATTTATCTTTTATTCTCTTAATATTTTTAAAAAACATATATAATCATTCTAATCCCCATTTGTATAGTCAAAAAAATTTTATTAACTGTGTATTAAATACTAATCCATAATTTAAACTTAAAACTAAACCTCAAAGTCCAAACGAAAGGTGGATTTTGGTATTGAGTCTGTTCAAGACCAAAATTTTTAACTTTTGAATATGTTAATTGAAATTATTTTTTTTACAAATACTTTGTCCAAACGAATCCTAATTTTTTAAAAAAATTTGGGGGGTTGGGGGGGGGGGGGTGTGCATGGCTTTTATTCGATTTAAAAAACCATTCCAAAATTAAAATAAAAAATTTGAACTCGAAATAATTTATATTCAAAATAAGTCAAATTTGAAATATTAAAAAAATTTAAACTCGAAATAATTTAAATTTAAAATATTTAAATTCAAAATTATTTGAATTTGAAATAGTGCAAATTTTTTAATTGGAATTATCCTATCATAAGTATCCGATCCAAGTTGTATGATTGCGACCTCTATTTTGCCACCTGTATTTATAGGTGAGATTCATCACTCTTCACTTAACTCAGAGTTTCACAAGTACGAGCGCAATTCTGATTCCACTTTGGGTGGTAAGTCCAAAAAAAACATACGCTTCATTCGTTGCTTCGCAAACAAATAGTCATTGTCCTATTCATTTTTTTTACAAAAAAATTTAAATAATTAAAAATAAAATATTTAAATTCGAATTTAAAATTTATAATATATCACAACTTAATTTTAATTATTATATCAAAAAATTATTAATAAAATAAATTTTTTTAAATGATACTTAAGACTTGGATTTTAAGCCTAAATCAAACGACAGTTGTTTATCGATAAACCCAATCCTTGTGGTACTTGAGGTTGATTATTTTATTATATTTATATCATGCATTAACAACGCATTAAATAGGGGGCGAACTGTAGATCGCTCTGGCAGTTTGGATGAGATGGATTAAGACAAATGGCACTACTATTTTTAGATTTTCCATCGACTAATTAATATGGGACGTAGTACTATTCTTGGGTGTAACTATAGTAGACTGTACAATTGTCGAATATGTAAGGAGAAATTTTTAATACAATTCACAAATTTTTTATAATTTTTTAAAAATTTTTAAACAACAGTCGTTTGTTAAATGATCACACGATCTTGCAAAAGTACATAGTCCCATGGAGAGCAAAAGTTTTTAGTCAATCACTCTGATTATAGGTAGAGTTGGTGAAATTCATCCGATCTGAAAATTTCTTCTTCTCTTTTTGGTTACATCTGAAAACTTCGTTATTTGAATTTTAAACAAATTATTTTGACAAAAACAGAAAAAATTTGAATTCCAAGAATTTAATTTTAATTCAAAATGATTAAAATATGAATTAATTTAAATTTGAAATGATTTAATCCAAACCATTTGAAATGATTTAAATTTAAATTGAAATGATTTTAAAACATAATAATTTAAGGATAATTTCTTACTATACAAAGTTTTTTGACTATATGAATGAGGTTAAAATGATTATATATATTTTATTTTATTTATTTTTTATTCTTTTAATATTTTTAAAAGACATGTATAATTATTTTAATTATTGTTTGTATAATCAAAAAATTTTACTAATTATGTATTAGATATTAATCCATAATTTAAACTTAAAAATAAAACTCCAATTCCAAATGAAAGGTGGATTTTGACATTGAGTTTGTGGAAGACCAAAAATTTAGGCCTCGTTTGACATCGTTTTTGTTTCCTGTTTTCTGTTTTTATTTTCAGTTTTTTTGGAAACAGAAACAGAAAACGCGTTTGGTAACATGTTTTCGTTTTCAAAAAACGAAAACAAAAACAAAAATTTCCAAAATTGTTGGAAACAAGAATTTCTTGTTTTCATTGTTTTTGAAAACATGTTTTCATTTCTGTTACTGTTCATAAGTAAGTGAACAGAGTTTATATATTACTATAATATTAATATTTTTTATAATAAAAATATAAATAAAATTAATTAATTTTTTAAATAAAATAATATTAAATTTTAATATAAAATATAATTTAATATTTTAAAATTAATATATTTATTTTAATATAGAAAAGTTAAAAACGTAAAAAGCAATTAAATATATATTACATTGAATTATAATATTATAATATTATTTAATTTAAACTTTTATAATAATTTATTGAATATATTAAATATTTTAAATAATATCAGTTATTATAATTTTGATATGCTAATAATTAATATTATTATATAATATAATTAATTTTTATTTTACTAAACAATATTATTATTTAATATTATATTCTATCTTAAATTTAAAATATATCACTGCTACTATTAAATAATTTAATATTATTAAATAAGTAAATACTTAACATTAAATAATATTATTTATATTAAATATAATATATTTTAATAACTATATAATTTATTATAAATTAATTAGTTAAATATTTTTATTTAATAATGTAATATTATTATTACAATTAAATAAAAATTATTATTAAATATAATTTATGATTATTACAATTAAATTCAATAATATTATTTTATATAATATTATATTTAATTATAACATTATTTAAATTATACTAAATTTTTATATGATTAAATAAAAATATTTAATATTAGTATTAAATAATATAAAATAATATTATTTAATATTATCTACATATTATTATTTAATAAATATATTATTTTTATTTAATTTTTAAAATTTTTTTGAGAATTGAATTATTATATCTAAATCAGTTTAAATATTTGTTTTCAAAACGTAACAATATTAAACAAACATGTTTTCTGTTTTTAGAAATTGAAAACAAAACAAAATAAAACAAAAACAGAATTTTCAAAAACAGAAAATATAAAACAGAAAACAGGAAACGATACCAAACGACCCCTTAACTTTTGAATATGTTAACTGAAATTATTTTTTTACAAATACTTTATCCAAACGAATCTTAATATTTAAAAAAAAAAATTGGGGGTGGGGGGTGCATGGCTTTTATTTGATTCATAAAACCATTCCAAAATTAAAACAAAAAATTGGAACTTGAAATAATTTATATTCAAAATAATTTAAATTTGAAATATTAAAACAAAAAAATTTAAACTCGAAATAATTTAAATTCAAAATATTTAAATTCAAAATTATTTGAATTTGAAATACTGCAAATTTTTTTATTGGAAATTATCCTATCATAAATATCCGATGCGAGTTGTATGATTGCCATCTCTATTTATGCCACCTGTATTTATGGGTGAGATTCATCACTCTTCACTTAACTCAGAATTTCACAAGCACGAGCACAATTCTGATTCCACTTTGGGTGGTAAGTCCAAAAAAAAAAAACGGTTCATTCTTTGCTTCGAAAACAAATAGTCATTGTCCTATTCATTTTGGCTGATTTTCAAGAGCTATTATTATCTCTCTCATTGATTAATTCATAACAATGGAATTGTATCCCATGCTTTTGTGTAGTTAAAGGCTACACACGACGACATTCGCATCTCAACTGTCACCTTATCAGATAAAACTGGAAAACTGACGACTCTTGAGGAGGGCGAGATGGTAAGGGAAAAGGACAAGTAACTTCATTTTGCTCCCGCGCGCATCGCGTAAATGCAGTGTCTTCGATCTCGTTTGGTGAAACGGGAGCTCCAATTAGATTTATTCAAGGGTTGGATTATTTGTTTAATATGAAGTGAAGATTCATCTATTTTTTAGTAGATTTGGATAAAAATATTAAATTTGTTAAATGAGCTTCACTTTATAATCGAGGCCCGTCAAAAAATAGATCAGACTTGAATTCATCGTTTCAAGCCCAAATCCGATCCGACTAGCTCATTTATTATAATTTTTTCGTATTATTTTTATATTAATATATTTTTAATTAATTTTTCTTTTTTTTTTTTGCAATTTATTTTGAGTTTATATTTTTTTTATATTTTAATTTTAATTTTTATGTTTCTTTTAGTTTTTATGTAAAAATTTATTTAAATTTAGGATAATTATCTTATACACTGTCAGTGGAGTTTTTTAACTCCACAAGCAGGGTTAAGATGATGACATGTGTCTCATTTTATTTTTTTTATTTTCTTAATATTTTTAAAAGACAAATGTCATCATCTTAATTCCGCTTGTGGAGTTAAAAAACTCCACTGATAGTAGATAGGATAATAATCTTTAAATTTGTTGTGTTATACTTATTAACTATTTTGTATTTTAATATTTTTTAGATTTTATTATATATTTTTTTAAAAAATTAATAATATTTGGACTGGCTTGGATGGATTTGAGTTTATTCATTTTATATAAAAAGGGGTTTGAGCAAAAAATTAAGCCCGAAAAAATGGACCCTCACACTCTCACTTTTTTAATACCTTGCTTAAACCCAACCAGAATCAGGTTCGGTCCAACTCATGAACAAATCCGGCTCCAATGTTGCGTCACTGCATTTATTTTATTTTTTCTTATTATTCTATCTTTTTTTTTGGTTCATAAGAGATATAAGTAGAGAGTGGGAAATCGAATATTAGACTTAAGTTTTCTTAAAGAGGAATAACAACTATTAGATTAAACTTTGATTGTTTATTCTATCTTTATTTTCATTCTCTCTTTTTCTCTATCATTCACAATCTGTGTAGGAAATGGCTCCAGGCTATCAGCCGGTTCAAATAGATGATCCTAAAGAGCCTATTCCTCAACAAGTCGGGCCAGATAATATTTCCGAGGAGAAGGGAAAGACAAAGCAGTCACGCACGACGTCGTTTACTTCTACATCGAGCAATTCCAACGCTCAAACACCATATCAGGTAAAAACTAAAATCCGTATCAGGTGATTAAATTTTTGCTCGCTTTTTCGGAGAAAGGTGTTAATTTCTCGATTAATTAAGATACGTTTAGGTTTTATTTTTTGTTTTTTGTCTACTTAAGTTATCCTTCTGTATCCTTTTGCACGCCTCCATTATATTTTCATTCATTGTCGTCATTGTTTTTTACACAGCTACGCCGAAAGACTCAATTAACATAGAGGATATAAATTCTGCAAGAAATTACCATAGAGGAACGTAGAAGGGTGAATTATTAAATTTTTTGGATTTATATTAATCTTATATAAATTTATAAAATACAAAGCTTTTGGCTTAAAAAACAGAGTTTAAATTGTATTAGGATTATCATAAAATTTCTTTTTTTTAGGCACTAATGCCAACTCATCATTTTTATAAGCACATATTGTAATTATCTTATATATTCTCCCACTTAATCAACTCATAAAATGATTAATTTAGTTAAAATTGATTATTATACTTGAAAATAAAAATTTAGAAATGACTTACAGCGAAATTGAGAGAAAACACCCAAAATTTATATCCTGAACGAATATGTCGGTCTTTGATTCTTAAGATGTTTAGTCTAAGGTGATTCCACCTCCTATAGGATTTTTAAACATCTGACTGTTCTTTTGTTATACATATTGGCAAATAGCATCCCTCTGCTGCTGCTCAAATTCTTAATGGCTTTTGGGCTTTCATTATTGAAAATGAAAGATAGATGACTGAGAAGGATTTTAGATTTTTTTTCTTTTAATTTTCACCTTAAATCATCTTTAAATTTTATTTTTAAATATAAGTATCAATTTTAATTAAATTAACCAGAGTTAATGAATTGTTTAGATCAAAGACTGTATAAGGTAATTATTTTATCTTTATAAAAAAGATGAGTTGGTATTATTTTATTGGTGCATAAAAAGTGAAGTTTTTTTTATCACCCTAAGTCATTCTCAAAAAATATATTTCACGTGACAGCTTAACATTTTGACATTTAGAATAATAAATTAATCTTAATTTTCTATAATATATTCATATTTAATTAATTAATTAATTTTAAAATATTGAAATTTTAAAAAAATTTAAATTTCAAGCATTTTATCTTGATTTAAATCAAATAAATGTTATCTCAAAATTTGATTTTTCTTTTATAACTTATTATTTTATTTTTGAATAAAAATTATCTATATATTTTAATCAGAATCAGACTAAAGTTTTAAATTTTTATCAAAAAACTAAAACTAAGTATTCTAGCATTGAGTTAAGCTTCCTATCTTTTTTTTTTTTAATTTTTATTCCATTCTTTTTTTAGATTTATTTGTTTAATAACTATGTTTATTTATTGCTCAATCGTTTCTTCAATAAAGAAAAAAAAAGAAAGGATTATCGATTCATTTAAAACGTGTATTATCTTAAATATTGTATCATCCAATAGTTTTTTTTACTCCACAAGCAGCGTTAGAATAATAACATATATGTCATTTTATTTATTTTTTAATATTTTTAAAGAACATATGACATTATCCTAACCTCGCTTGTGAAGTCAAAAAATTTCACTGACGTTGTATTGGATAATTATCTTATTTTTATTTACATTTTTACTTTATTTACCTTTTATGTTTGAGACTATTATAAATAAAGTTTTTTTTTTCAAAATTCAACTCTAATTAAACTTATAAGAATAATTTGGAGTTTCATTTAAATTCAAACTTTAAAAGTAATTCATGTTCAAATATGAAACAATAATCAACGATCAGTTAATTACTGATGTAGTAAGAATTGCTTTCATTAATATTGTAGCTATTTAATTAATTTTAATTTGTGTATTCCATATAGAATTATTATCTAATATACCGTCAATAAAATTTTTAAACTCCACAAGCACAGCTAAGATGATGACATATACCTTTAATGGAATATTAAAAATATAAATAATAAATTAAATAATTATGTGTTATTATTTTTACCCAACTCATGAAGTATAAAAGCTTTACTGACAGTGTATTAGATAATAATAATTCTATATATGTATTATGTTTTTTAATACATTATTCAACACGTATTTCAAGATAACTTTTTATAATTTTATGAATTAATATTCAATATACTGTCAGTGAAATTTTTTGATTCCACAAAAGGGATTAGGATGATGACACATGTCTTTTAAAAATATTAATAAAATAAAAATAAGTAAAATAGGACATATGCCATCATCTTGTGTATTAGATAATTATCCTAATTTTATTATATTTTTAAAAAAATTATAATTAAAATTATCATAGTGCATCTCAAGGATTTAAATTTAGTTTTATTAATAACCAAAGGGAAATTAGCAAAAAAGCCAAAAATATAGTCCTGTAACAAACTTATATGTGTTCAAAAAGAAATAAATCTAATCAAATATAAAAAAAATCTTACTCCCCACCTTGAAACCCGGACCCAAATAAAATATTTTTTAACATAACTATTAACTATTTTTCTACTTAAATTTATTTATTTTATCAATTTGATATTACTATAATAAATCCAATAATCGAATGGACAAAAATCAATGCTTGAAAAGAAGTATAATCGTTTTAAAATATAAATTATAAAAACAGTATTGTTTTATAAAAAGAATAGCTGTGTTAAATTTGAATTTTGAGATTATCATGTGGCATTTTTTTCTTTTTTGCATTTTGTGTAAAAAAAAGTAGAGGTGTCAAAGAAGTTGGACGGCCCATGGCACGATATGATTCGACACGATGTAGGCTGTGCTTGGCATGATTCGTAGCTAAATAAGTGGGTTGAGCTAAGCATAACACATATACGTGTGTCGTACCGGGTTACAAGTTTTAAGGCACGTGGATCGGTACGGCATAATCTGTGAACGGCCAGTGCTAGCATGTGGCATGCAGGCTAGCACAACACGGCATACAAGTCCATATGTTGTGCCATATTGACCCATAATTATTATAAATGATATATACTTTGGACTCAATTTATTGGTTCTTTAAATTTATTTATGTCATTTTTTATTTATGATGAAATTATATTTTTTATATTTTATTGGTAATTTGTAAAAATAAAATTATATATTTAATAAATCTAACTATGATATATTTGAATTATTAATACATAGATTTATAATTCTTTCATTTTGAATACAAAATATACAAAATATATAATTGAATCAGTAGATGAAGAGAATGAAAAATAGAATAATAATGTTTGTGTCTTATGATTTTTGTTTGTATGTGTGTGTGTGTGTGTGTGTTTATTTTTTTAATATTAAGATTGTAAATTTGGATATCTTTATTTAGTAGATTGTTTTATGTTTCCTCGTAAATGTAGGCATTTTGCCGAATCACGTAAATTATGTATCCATTTTATTTTATTTTTATTTATCTCATATATTATTTAAATTAATATATAAAAAATTTTTAAATAATAAAAAATCTAAAAAATTATTACTGGGCTAAGCTTGACAGGACAAGGCACTAAAAATAATGCCATGCTTAGCCTAGCATGACCCATTAGGGCTACGAGCCATGTGCCATACTGAGCTATGCCCTTAATTTTCATGGACCAAGATTAAAAAAATAGTATTGTGCTAGCACGACTTATTAATATATGGGCTAATATTTAAATAGACTGTGCCAGCCTAATATGGCCCATTTGATACCTCTAAAGAAAAGGGTAGGATTATACATATATATTTGTAAAAAAGTATGTTCTAGACATAACCGCGTCTAAACGTGGAAACTTTATATGCAGTTAAGATACTTCAAGTTAAGAGCTACAATATAAGTTCAATGTAGTTTAAAGGAATGCGAACCTATTATTCATCAATATCCATATTATACAAATACTTTAATATTTTAACATTAATCCCTTAATAAATAGATGAAATTAATATATACATATAAATTCAACTATACATCTATAATTTTAGATTAGAAGAATAATATATCTATTTTTTTAATCTTTATTTTTTTTCTTTTTAAACATTTTAAATGAATATAATATATTTTAGAATGATTTTTAAGAAAAAAATTAAATTTGTACATTTAATCAATGAAATTATTTTTTTTATCAATTTGGGAAAACATTTTTGAAAAGAAATCAGAAAAAATAATATATACTTATTAATTAAAAAGAAATTAATACATATACATTAGAAAAAAAATCTTCTTTTGAGGTTTGCATTTACTTTTATGGGATGAATCAATAATTGGATTTTGTTTTTGTGAAAATATGTTTTTTTAAATGAGCAGTAAGTTTGTTTTGATAAACTAAAATATATTGATCTTTAAGGGTCTTTAAGTACCACATTGATGGTACTATATTTGAAGTAAAAAAATTCAATAAAAAATGTAATTAGTTTATTTTTTTTCTTACAAATATGTTCACATATTGGATATATATTTTTTAACTTTTATGTTAAATAGTAAAAAAAATAGAGTTAATAATAAAACAATTATTTGAAAAATCTCCAATGATAAAAATTATTTTAGAATTTATAATGAAAAATTTTAAAATATATATACATTTTTTTGTTGAAGAATCATATAATCGACTTTATTAAAGTATAAGGAAATTTTTACAATTTACTCCAACAAAAAATAATTTCAATCATTAAAATAACAATTCATTTTTATTATTAAAACTAAGAATTTTTTAATTTATTAGATGATGATGATAATACTTTTTTTAATGGTTGCAAAATATAATAATAAATCTTATTTAAAATATTATAATTTAAAATAATTATAATCATTTAAGAGAATATCAATATTTTATTCTATTAAAAAAATTTAACCCAAATCTCGGAACGAGCTGAATGTATCCATTTAAAAACATTTGAATACTTGATTTATTAAATTTATTTTTCTGAAACGGAGTGCGAGAGTAATTTATTAGGTAAGATACTGTTTATCACTCTAAATTCGAATAAGATTAATTTTAAGTCGTAAAATAGATAAATATACTTGTGATTAAAAAAAAATAATAAGATGTCTTATGATTGGCAACCGATTTGTCTTGACTGAAAGACAAAGCAGTTAAATGCTTTCTTGAAGCATTCGGATAACATGACTTGAAAAAGTGTTTTGTATAAAAAAATACATTATGACAGTTTACTACCATAATTTAGAGTGTCTTGGTACAAATATTAGGTAGAACTCTATAATGAATGATTTTTTTTAGGAGTAATGTCTGAACTACCATAAATTTATTTCTGAATAATTGAAAAAGATAACCATCGAGATTTAAAAATTGTAATTTATTGAAAAGATAAGTTTTGTTAGATCAAACAAACACGTGCAGGATGAATATTGTAAGTCTTGAACTAGTGGTTAAGAATGAGTTTTGGCATATTGTAAGTTTTGGGTTCGAATCCAAGCACTCCAATTTCTAGTTATTTAATATTTCTCTTGTAATAAAAAAAAAAAAACAAGTGCAGGATGAATATTTATTTGAAAGATAACAATATTTGGATTCATTTCTATAAATAGAGATTACAAAATTCACTTTCTGTAAACTAAAAAAAACTGAAAGTTCAGACAATTTCTCTTTGTTTACGTTATCAAATTAGAAATAAGTCTCTTATAAATTGTTTGTTAAAGACAATCATGACTAAAATAAGATATTTTTTATGCTTATCAAAAGTACTTAGTAGTTTGAATTCACAATTAAATTTGTTTTCAAACAAAAACTTTATTGTGTTGTAGAGTTTTCCACGTAATATTTATTGTACATGATTGATGAGAGTGAAATAAGCTTAATTTATAAAAAAAAAAGATATATTTGATTAGGAGCATATTTTGAAGGTATTTTTTTTTTATTAATTTTCTATGTTGAAGTCCAAACAAAAAAATTCAACAAAAATTAAAAAAGAAAAAAACATCTTCAAAAATCACTACAAACTACAAATACAATCCATCAAACAGTGTAACTGTTGTTGCTGGCAGCAAGCATTGCACCTTCATCAACATACAACGCGTATATCAGGAAATTATTCATATTGAAAAAGAATTTTCCTATCTTTATTAACAGATTTCCAGAATAGCACAAGATTTGGCATTTTCCGTTTCAAATCAAAATATTTACATAAGGAAAGCAACTAAAACAAAATACAAGAAAACTCCTCTACCCTTATAAGCCCATCACCTTATTAACTAGTTTTTCCTTATTTCAACAAACAAACAAAAAAATGGCTTCCTCGCACGCCAGCGCACAGTGCAAATTTCTGCTGCATCATTAATTTGCTGTCTTTTTAATTTACTTAAGTTCTTACTCACTGACAATTAGAACTTGAAGTTGATTAATTAGGTGTTATTATTCTTTTATAAAAAAAATTAGGTCTAAGTTTTTAATTTCTTTTTTTTTCATCTCTGCTACTTCTTCATGAAAAAAAAAGGAAGAAAAAACTCACTCACCTTTGTGACAGGTGAATGTAAGAGAGTCAGTTAAAAATATTGGTAAAAAATGTTTAGAAGATTCCTTTTGCAAAAAAATATTTTTATAATTAAACTTAATTTTAATACAATTATTTTTAAAAATTTCAAATATTGAATACAGTACTTTTATATGGTTAAGTCTAATTAACAAAATTGGAATACATTAACATATGCTAACACATGCAACAAAGTGCAGATACTTTTAAAAATTACAAGGAACGTTGTCGCATTCCAATAAAATTTAAATAAATTTCCCCTCCGCAGCGCACGGTGCAAATTTCTTCTCCATCATTAATTAGTCATGTCTATTTTCTAATTAACGAAGTACTCACTGCCTTTTAACAGGTGATCGCAGGTGAATCAAGTAATAATAAAAAAAAGTTTAGAAAAAGATCCCCTCCACTTTGGGAAACCTCCGTTGATGCAGATAGTTGGACCATTTATAAAGTGCCTTATCCACTATGTAAGGTAAATAGAAAAGCCTATGAACCACATGTAGTTTCAATTGGTCCCTAGCACCATGGTAAGGAACACTTGAAGACAATGGAAGTTATCAAAAGGAATTGCTTCCGTAGGATGATTGATGGGAACGAGAATGAGGCCCAAGTGTTTGTAGCAACCATGAAAGAAATAGAAGATGAAGTTCGCAAATGCTATGAACAACCCATAAATGGCATGGCCATGAATTCTGACGAATTTGCAGAAATGATGGTCCTTGATGGATGCTTTATTGTTCTGCTATTTCACAGTGACCATTATCTATTAGGAAATTTTCGTAAAATGAAGAATGGGACTGAAGAAGAGATACTTAGTGATTTGTTACTATTCGAAAATCAGCTTCCTTTCTTTGTACTTTCCGAGTTGTATTGCATGATCAAGAAGTCAAACGGTAAAACAGATGAGTTTCTTAGATCGGTTCTCTCTAAATTTTCATCACATGAAGTGTTACCAGGACCAAAGATAGGTCTCCCTACAGAGTTTCCAGAACCCAAAGATATCGAGCATCTACAAGGCTTAGTATATAGTAGTTGGGTTCCTTCAGGAAGAAAACGCCATGATGCAGGAGCAGAAGAAACAGCAATAGAATCACAAGACCAAAGCTGGTGGAAATTCATACGCTGTGGAGGAAAAAAAAAACGAAAAGATTGGGAATTCATACGCTGTGCAACAGAGCTGGAAGAGGCAGGAATTGACTTCGTAAAAATTGAGTCGAAAGATAAGAACGGAGAGGAGGTGCGAGACAAAAAGAGGAAAGATAAGAGCGGAGAGGAGGAGCAAGAGAAAGCGAGCTTGTTCGATATAGACTTTACTGATGGGAAACTGAAGATTCCAGCCTTAAGAGTTCAAGATAATACAGAGCGTTTATTGCGAAGTCTCATGGCCTATGAACAATTCCTCCACAGAGAACCTGTTTACGTTTGTGATTATGTGATGCTTATGGATACCCTCATCAACTCAGGCAAGGATGTGCAGTTACTCTGTAAGGCTAAAATTATTGATAATTGGTTAGGCGATCACGAAGTAGTTGCCAACATGTTTAACAAACTCGGCGACTTTATTTCCTATGACAGTGGTAGCTTCTATTATAACGAAGAATTTGTTAAGGTGGACAATCACTGCCGGGAAAAATGCTATGAATGGAAGGCGAAATTGAATAAAGATTATTTTAACTCTCCCTGGTCGATCATTTCAGTTGTCGCTGCAATTGTCCTGCTCCTACTTACCATGATACAAACCATCTTTTCAGTTGTTTCTTATGTTCATCCACGGTAAGTGTATTGTTTCTTTTGTCTTATAAATTGGAGGCAGGCCGGGTAATGAAGCCAAAGTCTATCAAGTACTACTATACTAAAAGCTTATGTTATTGAGTTAATAAATGTCATATCGACAAAATAAGTACTTGCTTTCCCTGTAAGATATAATTGATGTTTGTAATCAGTAATTTCTTACGATTGTGTATTTATAGCTCTTAAATATGCAAAATCTTGTAAGGTGGTTATTTGTAAGTATAAATTGTGCAGTTGCTTCGATTATTAATGCTTATTCTCTGGATTTCCTAGCAATAGAATATATTTTGTTATTTGAGGGAAACCGAATATGAACAAAATTTATTTCATTTGCAAATGAATTCAGTGGAGTTCTTTGACTTCAATTCGTTACTAGAATAGATCCGCGCATGGCGTGAGATGATCGATCGAAAGACCAAACATGAGGAGTTCAAGATTATTTTAACATCAAAATAAGCAAATTAAGGGGCAAGTAAGGACCCAGGGTGGTGAATCGCATATCAGTCTATTGCTCGGGCATAGAGCTGTCATTGAATTCTTTTGGCACATGCAGCATAAGGAAGAAAACAGTGCTAAATTGGTTGCAAATCACAGAAAAGTTGAGTGAAATAAAAGTATATACTACTACATAGAAGGAAGTTTCGACGTTTGATTCTGTCATGGTAAATTCAAATAAGGGGGATTATTTTCTGGACAACTCACAACAATATCAGCAAAGGTGACATGATAATGACTGTCTATATTATAATCATCAGAGTTACTGGATCTTGAGGAACTGGTGTCATCGATGTTGATGATTGGAGGATTCTCATCAGCAACGGATGCGCCTGATTCAAAACATACTAGGTAAAAGATCATTGCAGAGTGAAAGTGGAGCTAAATGAATGTTTCATTACCAGGAAATAAGAACTAAATATCAGTTACGACAATGACTACTGGTTAAATTCAAACATGTTGTCCTTGTCCTTGTTTTTT
This sequence comes from Heritiera littoralis, assembly GCA_031772115.1. Classification (NCBI taxonomy): domain Eukaryota; kingdom Viridiplantae; phylum Streptophyta; class Magnoliopsida; order Malvales; family Malvaceae; genus Heritiera; species Heritiera littoralis. Next base: position 248,331 of record JAPDPK010000203.1, read on the forward strand.
TTTTTTTCAATTTATGTACCTTTCCTCTATTCAATCTGTTTGATGGTGAGTAGCGCTCCTTTTGTATCGAACCGGGAAGCACTAGATATCATTTCTTCATTGTAATGGAAGGAGAGTCAGTCTCTAGAACGCAGGGAATGAGCTTCTACAAATTTTCTCCAACCCTCTCCAAGACAGAGGCCTCCATTTGTGTGGACAATCTGGACTTGAAAACTGATTGGCATGTGAGACATGATAATGCAGGGTACTGGTGTTTGTAGATCAGCTGCTTCATAGTGTTCGATAGATATTTTCCTTATGGCTCATAAACAAAAAGAATAATAAAACAACACAGTCATCTGTTTCATAGTGATCAGTAGATATTTGCCTTATGGCAAATAAACAACTGAAAGGAAATTTCCTTTCCAAACATCATCAATGCTACTAACCTAAGGCATTTCCAATTCTCCATCAAATAGTCAGCATGTAGGAAAAGACAAAGTGAGTAAGATTCAACTTTCAGAGTCCTGATTTTTTTTTTATCATATTCAGAACTATGAAATTAATCCTGACTGCTACAGCCTCCAATCTATCTGAATAGAAATTATTCCTCTTGTGAAAAGTTCTTGAAATGGTAGAACAAAGTTTTCTGTTTCTCATTAGTATTGACTTATATCAAATTAAAGATAACATTAATTAAGAGCAAAAATGCTAAATGTCCATCTGCATTTACTTGACACCTTGAAACTCTACTGTTACTCTACTTCTAATGAATATTAATTATTGTGCAGTAAATAACTATATTTAATAAGACTCTTGTGCCAGAATGTTGAATTTTTGGTGACAGAAGCAAATAAATTCCAACAACGTACTGTAAATCTGTAAGCCTTTCCATACAATATAGTACATAATTCTAAGAAGATTCAGAGAAGCTCCACATAAAGGGGAGCAAAACAATAAAATTACTCGCACACAAACTGCAAGGTAATGGCAAAGATTCATACCCTGTGACAATTCCTTTGCATCTTCGACTCCATCATCAACCCTCTTCAAATACCTGCAGCTATCACATATGTATACATTGATAGTATACTTAAAAAAGGGCATTCTTCAAAACCAAATTTCTATGTATACTTGATAGTATACTTAAAACTTGCATACGTTGATAGTATACCACATTCAGCACTGTTAAATTAAGAAGTTTCTTGACAGAGAAGATTTCTTGCATCAAATTAAGGATCACATTAATTAAGAGCAAAAATGTTGAATCTCCATATGCATTTTACTGGACACCTTGAAACTTTACCACTACTCTAATTCTTCTAATAAATATTATTGCAGTATATAACCGAATATCAGTTATAGTCTTGGGGCAGAATTTTGAGTTCTTGGTGACAGAAGCAAATAAATACAAATAAATGCCTCTCCATGCAATATAGTATATAATTCTAAGTAGTTTCAGAAAAGTTCAACATAAAGGGAAGAAGAACAATAAAAATTACTAGCACACAATTCAAATGACACCCAAACTGCAAGGTTATAGCGACTCCTCTTCATTTTCAAAACTGTCATAAGAATATACTGTCAGTGTCAAATGACATTCTGCATACACTACAGGCAATTATCATATTTAGCAGAATTAAGGCTTTGACATTCCTGATTTGCTAGTAAATATTTGGCAATACAAATTATAAAACTTCGAAATTTCAAATTCATCTTCACTTGCAACAAAAGGTATCCTCATGGAGGGCAGTGATTAAGGACATTTGTCTCCCTTAGGCAGATATTTGGAAAATAGAACTTATCCATTATGGTTTTATTAGATGTGAGGTTGGTAAAATTTTTTTTTAAACATCTAATACAAATGAGCTATTTTTAGACTATTTTTGTTAGCTTTCTAAGCAAATGGCATTTAAAAAAAATTTTGGTGGATGTGCTGATGAAATGGTTGCTGGAGCAATTTAGCTTGCCAAAGATGCATCCTCCTAACTAATGAAGAAATAACCTAAGTGCTGAGATATTTAGAAAACAGTAATTTTTATGATCTCACTTCCTATATTTGTGGGGCATGCATTTTCTCAAGACTACTTTCAAATGAGAAAAATGCATGTGGAATCTAACAATATTGGCCAAGATTTGCCAGCATTCATAAGTTTTGTTAAGCTTTTCCAAGATTTATAACATAGATAATAAAGTTTTGTTTACATACAATCGAAAGAATAAATAAAAGTAAACTTATACACAACATAACAAAATTTCCTAGGAGCAAAAAGGTCACGTTAGTTTACATACCTGTGCAGAAGAGATATAAAAGAAATGAACAACAGCAGTAGGACAACCTTGAGTTTCTTAACTGATGTAAAGGAAACAAAATAAGATTGAATGAGGTATAAAAGCAAGAAGGAGATCCAACAATCTCTTTCAAACACTGCTTTGGAAACTAATCGAATTCTAGAGAAAACACAAATAGGCTAATATAAGACTTAATCAGTAAAGCGGTGCATTATGTTTTTCTGGTGCAATAAAGGAAAAAGACAAATTGATTAGTAATTTTCTGTATCAAACTAAAATAACCTAAATCTAACCTGAATCGACTAATGATCAAATTTACTTGTAAGTCCTTTCTATAGGCAGTTCCAAATAAATTTTTGTAACATCCTCGTCACTACCAATAAACATATAATTCTTTACTTCACATAGGGGTGGTCGGTGGTTCGTCGGAGTCATCATCTTATCATTCTTATACTTCACATTCAAAATCACTTTACCTAGTGATATAAATGTTATATAAAACATCCTTGTGTACATATAGGATCGTCATTTCACATATCTTCTAAACTCTTACATAAGTATTTATTGAATTCTTATGTTTTACATCCCCGACATATATACTATACATCACTGTACTGTAACTTAGTTTGAATTACATGACAAGTAACTATACCTTCAAGGAAGGTGGAAGCGTGCCTCGAAGGAAGCTTATACTATCTACTAAGCTCCTCTACAGAGAGCGAGAGATCACTTCAAATAGTCTGAAAAATAGTTGTAAAGAGGTGTGTTTACACTCAGTAAGAAATATATATAAATGTAACATCCCAAATCCACTATATAACTAATATTTACTTATAAACTCCACTTACTTACCGGTTGGGCTGTCTGTGATGCTTAACAACTCTTAACATTTAACTAAGCATTAAAACTCTTATTACTTGTGCAAATATGCCTTATTACATTAATACTCTAAAATGTATATACATTCCCTTCTATTTAAAGTAGTACTGTACAATTTTTCTGAATATATAAAAGAAATAATATACCTTCGATATCGGATATCCACTAGCAGTCGATAATCTCTGGAAAGTATTTCTCTTAAACCAAGATCAACAATCTGTGGAGTGAAAAATAAAGGGTGAGCGACTACGTGCTCAGTAAGGAAGGTGCATACTATGGTGTAAATCAAAACTATATTTCCCAAAATGCCTGTTTATCCTTAACAGCAACCCAGTAGGGAAAAACGATGGATAAAATCAACACTTTCTGGATAAACAGTTTACAATATCATATAATAAACAATAAAAAGGGTTCAACAAATCCTCTTAGAAATCATCAAGTTGAGACTAGGCATCACCCTATAAATAAATCATGCTATCATCGTTCCCCCTCCCCTTTGCGAGAACGGAATAATCATCCCAATAGGGATACAGTAGATCTATGGCCACAATCTATGGGTGGTCCTCGGGTCCACTTGCCAAGTGACCTCGAGACCGCTGATGACTTGGCGGGTCCATCAGCCTTATAACTCATAATAATGCATGAAACTAGGGACCTAAAGTCTCAAAATCGTATTTAATTTATAATAATTTCAAAAAGGTATTATTCTCATTTTCATAGAAAATGTAATTTAAAATCTGTTCGCCCATGGTCAGCTCGCCCAATCTGGCTCGCCCATGGTCAACTCGCCAATTGGTCAACTACCCAACCTGTCAACTCGCCCATTGGTCAACTTGCCCAATGGTCAACTCGCCCCAAAAAGGTTTCATATGTCTATTTTCAAACTATAAAAAAAATAATTCATTTTTTTGTTTCGTTGAGAAATGCTCATAAATCAGTTCGCCCATTGCTTTGAAAATTGTGTTTGCACGCCAACCTTATTTTAAAACAACAAGCAAAAACTGGCTCGCCCTCAGTGGCTCGCCCATTATGGCGACATAGTCAACTCGCCCACCCATAAAAGCACAGTGGTCGCCCGCCCCGAAGCAACATTAAAAGGGTTTGCCACTTTAGTTCGCCCAGGTTTCTTCTTAAACAAGGCTACTCGCCCAAGATATTAAAAATCATAAAAAGTAAGCTCGCCCAAGTGGCTCGCCCGCCAAACCAGTTCGCCCAAAAAACAGTATTGGGTCGGCTTTTTGTTCGCCCACAACAAGGCAATTTATCAGAATAACATGCATGTCATAAACCAAAACCATTTCTCAGTAATTTTATAAATTTAACTCCACAGGACATGCATTCATTTCACACATAACACCCTTACCTCATCTGATGAAGCCTTGCTTCTCACCCGCCTTCCTCAATTCCCGTCTGCAAAATTTTATTAAACCATTAATGTTCCTTTTTCGAATATTTTCCAAAACTGTTTATATTTTCCTAATATTGGTGACACTTTGGCGAGACTCAGTTCCCCCTGCGCCCACATAGCTCGCCATCCATATTTGGCCAATTCGTGGGAGCTCGCCCAACATTCAACTCGCCATGCCTCTGCATGTGAGTTCGCCCGACACTACTGTTTTGTTCATTGGCGGCTTGCCTATGTATTAAACTTGCATGTGGCGACCTCGCCCACTTCCATATTCCAGATTTTAGCTCGCCCATGCTAACTGAGCTCGCCCATTATCATTATTTCCAGTATTTTCATTGTCTATTCTCGATTCAGACTACACCTTGTTCTTGTTCTTATATATTCTAGCAAGATTTAGCTAAAACAAGGTTATATCTATGTTTATTACATTATAAACATAGAAATATACCATCAATTTAGCAAGATAACCATAGTAATATGGAAACTCACCTCAACTGAATTACACTTCCTGGAGCAAAGTGCTTTTCTGCCTCACTTAGCTTTATTTTGCTTGTTCCTTAGCTCTTCAACATTGGAGGAAAGGTTTGGCTAACTAAAAATGGAGTTTTCATGGCTTATATATGAGAGAAACGGAAGAATTAATGGTGAACTTGCAATGAAAACAAAGTGGCGAGGAGTTTTCTGGAGAAGATAAAGTTGCTACGTTGATTCTTCTTCTCACATATTCCTCATTATATAGCCAAGTTAATTTTGTTAGAACCAACCACCTGTTTCCTTATCCTGTTTTCTTCATCATTACTCTGTCTTATAACTCATTAAATGACAGAGAAAAATGGCCATTCCATTAAATGGCGAGGTGAAGCATTTCCACAGTTCGTTAAGGAAAGTCCACGCCACCTTGTTTTCTTGCTGCAGTTTTGACTAATTTTCTTTCCTTTTTCCCTTCTTTTCTCCTTCCTCTTCTCGCCACTTCCAGCCAGCCACTATAATTGACATTTTAGTCTCATCTTTTCCTATCATTAATTACTCAAACCGAATTGTCAAGGGGAGCAAAGTGGCGTGAAGTCCACTTATAGCCTCTTATATTGACTTTCCTCTCTTCTTCTCTTCTTCCTCTCCACGCCAATACTAGCTACAATCATGAATTTTGTTTTATCTCATTTATTTCTTCATTTAATGCTTTCACATTTCAACCCAGATTTTAATTTTATTTCTCTTGCATTCTTTTCAACCTAATGCTTTCCATGAATCTCTTAATACTCAACCTCACTCATATACACCATATTGTAATTCATAACTTAAAATAAAGAGTGGAAATTCACATTCAATTTTTCTTAAATTTCAATAAAGAAATTTATTTCTACTACTAATCATGTACAAATATGGTATATAGTACAATAAAATTCGGATCTTACATTTCTCCCCACCTTAAGAAATTTGGTCCTCCAAATTTAACTTGGATCTATCACTGGAAGACCTCTGGATACCTCTCATGCATAAGGCTCTCTAACTCCCAAGTAGCCTCCTCCTCGTTATGATACTGCCAGAGCACTTTAACCAAAGGAATCGTCTTAGATCACAACACCTTATCCTTCCTATCCAAGATCCGTATCGGTTTCTCAACGTAACTCATGTCCTCTCTGATCTCCAGTGGCTCATGTCGAATCACGTGAGAAGGATCTGGATGGTACTTTCTCAACATTGAGACATGGAATACGTTATGCACTCCTGACAACTCTGGTGGTAGTGCTAACCGATATGCCACATCTCCCACGCGATCTAAGATCTCATAAGGCCCAATGTATCGGGGACTCAACTTTCCTCTCTTCCCGAATCTCATTATACCTTTGGACGGTGAGACCTTTAAAAACACATAATCACCCGCTACAAACTCTAATGGTCGACGTTTGGTATCCGCATAACTCTTCTGCCGACTCTGAGCCGTTCTAAGCTTCTCACAAATCATCTGTACATCACGAGAAGCCTGCTCGACCAAATCGGGAGCTAACAGTTTACAGTCTCCCACTTCTTCCCATGCTATCGGGGATCTGCATCGTCTACCATACAAGGCCTCATACGGTGCCATGCCGATACTCGTATGAAAACTATTGTTATAAGCAAACTCTGCCAGGGGTAAGTGATCGTCCCATGAGCCTCTAAAATCCAATGCACACGCTCTCAACATATCCTCGAGCGTCTGTATCGTACGCTTGGACTGCCCATCAATCTGTGGATGAAAAGCGGTGCTAAAACTCAGCTGGGATCCTATAGCCTCCTGAAATCTCTCCCAGAAATAAGAGGTGAAGCTGGAGTCCCTATCAGAGGTAATACTCACTGGAACACCATGTAACCTCACTATTTCCCTGACATACAATTCGGCCAAGGCACTAACTAAATCTGTAGATCTCATGGCTAGGAAATGAGCAGACTTAGTCAATCTATCCACTATCACCAAAATAGCATCATACCCCTTCCGGGTCCGTGGTAATCCCATAATAAAATCCATAGTAACATGCTCCCATTTCCACATAGGAATCGATAATGGTCGAAGCATACCTGCCGGCTTCTGATGCTCAATCTTAATCTGCTGGCATGTCAGACATCTAGCAACAAACTCCACGATGTCTTTCTTCATCTTAGGCCACCAATACACTCTTCGGAGATTTTGGTACATCTTAGTACTACCCGGATGTAACGTGTATCTAGAGGTTTGGGCCTTTGATAAAATCAAATCTCGAATCTGTCGATCACCGGGAACACATATTCGACCTCTGAACCTCAGTATTCTATCGGTGCCAATCTCAAAATCTGACATAACTCCCATCTGAATCTGACTGGCAACCCCAATGCAATAATCATCCCTCTTCTAAGCTTCCCTGATTCGATCCATCAAATCCGGCTCTATACGAAAACTAGCCGTAAATCCATACTGATCAGAGGAAATAACTGTCAGACTGAGGTTAGAGAACTGCTCTATCAAATCATGCTCCCTGATCATCATGTAAGATACCATGCCAACATGTTTACGGCTCAGTGCATCTGCTACTACATTAGCTTTACCTAGGTGATATAAAATCTCACAATCATAATCCTTTAATAGTTCCATCCACTGTCGCTGCCTCAAATTCAACTCTCGCTGTGAGAATATATATTTCAAACTCTTATGGTCTGTAAATATCTGAAATTTCTCCCCATATAAGTAATGTCGCCAAATCTTCAATGCAAACACTACGGCGGCTAGCTCCAAATCATGTGTCGGGTAATTCCTCTCATGATCCTTCAACTGTCGAGAACCATAGGCTATAACCCGACCATGCTGCATAAGCACACACCCCAAACCTTGAGCGGATGCATCGGTATATACCATAAATCCACCTGATCCACTAGGAAGGGCTAATACGGGGGCACTAGTCAATCTCTTCTTAAGCTCGAGAAAACTGCACTCACACGCATCATTCCACTCGAACTTTACATCCTTACATGTGAGTCGTGTCAATGGAGCAGCAAGTCTAGAGAATCCCTCCACAAACCTGCGATAATATCCGGCAAGACCTAAGAAACTCCGTATCTCGGTAACCGTGTTAGGCCTTTCCCACTGAACAATGGCCTCTATCTTGGACAGATCAACTGACACCCTGTCCTTCGACACTACATGTCCAAGAAATATAATATGGTCAAGTCAGAATTCGCATTTACTAAGCTTAGCATACAATTTTCGCTCTCTGAGGGTCTGTAAAACAATCTGTAAATGCTGCTCATGCTCTCCCGGAGTCTTAGAATAAATCAAGATGTCATCTATAAATACTATGACAAACTTATCCAAAAAAGGATGAAACACCTCATTCATCAAACTCATAAAAGCTGCAGGGGCATTTGTTAATCCAAAAGGCATCACTAAGAATTCATAGTGACCATAGCGAGTCCGAAATGCCGTCTTATGCACATCCGACTCCTTAATCTTCAACTGATGATAGCCTGATCGTAGGTCTATCTTGGAAAATACTTGTGCACCCCTGAGCTGATCAAACAGATCATCAATCCGAGGTAGTGGATACTTATTCTTAACGGTAGCCCGATTCAACATCCGATAATCTATACATAACCGGAGACTACCATCCTTCTTCCGAACAAATAATACCGGAGCTCCCCAAGGTGACACATTGGGACGTATAAATCCCTTATCTAATAACTCTTGGAGCTGCTTCTTAAGCTCATCCAACTCAGTTAGTGCCATCCGATATGGGGGTCTAGAAATCGGCTCCGTACCGGGTACCAACTTGATCGTAAACTCCGTCTCTCGATCCGGTGGTAACCCTGGTAAATCCTCTGGAAATACATCCGAGAAGTCCTTGACCACAGGGATCTCTTGAATCTCTGGATGTTTCCTCTCGACATTCTCCACACTAGCAATATATCCTTCATAAACATTCATACACAACCACAATTTCAGTACACATGTCATCTCATAACATAAAATTCACATACTTTTTATTAATTTACAATAACTTTACAATGTACTTTTCGAGATGAGAGAAGGTAATAAACTTAGTATTTCAATCCAAACTAACATGGTTTGCAGCTAACCAATCCATCCCTAAAATGATATCAAAATCATATATATCCAACAAAATTAGGTTAGCTGTCATAACCTTCTCTCCTATAGTCAATTTACAATTCCGATATACAACATCCGTTCTCTGGAAATCATTAAAAGGAGTTTTCACTTGTAAAGTATACTCTAACAACTCAGGCTCTACTGGGGTCCTGCTAGCATATATAGACGATAAGAACGAATGAGTAGAACCCGGATCAAATAAGGCAATTACGGGAATATCAAAGAGATAAATTTTACCTTTAATTACATCGATAGAGGCGTCGGCAGTCTCTTGATCCAACGCGTACACCCGACCTTGAGTCGCAACCTTCTTACCTTTCTCTGCGGCTGTCGCCCGCCTAGGCTGTGAGGGTGTCGCTTTCTCTGGCTCACTCTGAGCTGCCGGGGCCGCTTTCTGAGGTAAGGCAGGAGGAATAGTAGAAGTAGCAGATTCTCTGAGCATCGGGCAATTCCTGATAAGGTGCCCCGTCTGTCCACAATTAAAACATGCCCTAGATATTAAAGGACAAGGGCGTGACCCATGCGACCTTCCACACTATCTACATAAAGGTGCAACACTCCTCTGAGTAATGGTAGGGCCACTAGCAGGAGTAGAAACTGCTGGTCTACTAAATCTGCCCTCTGAAATCTGTATGCCCGTAGGTCTACTTCTCTTAAGCTGCTCTCTATTTGATCTGTCCTCCATAAATCTCTTAGTCTTTCCCTTTGCTTTACCTCTACTCTTGCTACTGAAATCGAGCTGGAACTGCTCATAATCCCTCTCACATAGCTGAGCCCGTTGAACTATCTCATCATAAGTCTGTATAACAAATGGGGCTAGCTTCATTCTGATGGATGGCCTCAAACCAGCTCTAAACCTCGAAATCTTATACCGGGTATTCGCACTAGTTTGTGGATCAAAACGACTTAGTGTAGTAAATTTGGCCTCATACTCGTCCACTGACATGCTGCCCTGAACTAAACCCATGAATTCCTGCTCTAATTTATCTTGAGCAGTGTCAGGAATAAACTGCCTCCTAAAAGCTTCCACAAAAATATCCCAGGACAGATCCTGATGCTGAGCAAATAATACTATCTGAGTGGCCTTCCACCAATGTCTCACATCATCTGCCAAATGGAACACTGCTAGGCCTACTTTCTCTGTCTCTAAACATCGTATAATCTGAGTAATCTATCAACCTCAATAATCCATTGCTCTGCTGCCAATGGATCCCTAGTACCTTTAAACTTAGGTGGATCCAACTTTTTAAATGATTTCACCAATTCCACATTACAATAAGACTCCGCATTTCGAGGCGGTTGAATCAATGGCTGTGGTGGAGCTACCCGTGGCTGAGGTGCCGGGGGTGGAATAGGCTGAGGTTGAGGCATAATTGGTGCTGGCGGTGGCGGTACTGGCGCCTCTACTGGGGATACGGGAGCTGTGGCTCTCTCCCTCTCCGCCCTATTCGCTACTCTATCCGCCTGATACATGGCCATGAAATCGGCTACTAATCTCTCTACTTGGTTCACACGGTTATCAATGCTCTTTAGTTATAGAGGACGTGGAGGTCCTGGGGCAGGTTCCGATGTTTGCGGTTCCAGAATCTATGCTGCCCTACCTTGGCCTATCTCTCTCACTGAGCATATCACTCTCCTTCTTCCACTCATATCTGTATCACAGAGATCATTTATCACTTACCATTAGTATATCAATTATATATTCAGATCGTACAGTACTACAGGGAATGTTTACTGTTTACTGTTCACTTTTCGTTATAACCATCATTAGACATCTGACCAACCCTGCTTTGATACCATTAAATCTGTAACATCCCAAATCCACTATATAACTAATATTTACTTATAAACTCCACTTACTTACCGGTTGGGCTGTCTGTGATGCTTAACAACTCTTAACATTTAACTAAGCATTAAAACTATTATTACTTGTGCAAATATGCCTTATTACATTAATACTCTAAAATGTATATACATTCCCTTCTATTTAAAGTAGTACTGTACAACTTTTCTGAATATATAAAAGAAATAATATACCTTCGATATCGGATATCCACTAGCAGTCGATAATCTCTAGAAAGTATTTCTCTTAAACCAAGATCAACAATCTGTGGAGTGGAAAATAAGGGGTGAGCGACTACGTGCTCAGTAAGGAAGGTGTATACTACGGTGTAAATCAAAACTATATTTCCCAAAATGCCTGTTTATCCTTAATAGCAACCCAGTAGGGAAAAACGATGGATAAAATCAACACTTTCTGGATAAACAGTTTACAATATAATATAATAAACAATAAAAAGGATTCAACAAATCCTCTCAGAAATCATCAAGTTGAGACTAGGCATCACCCTATAAATAAATCATGCTATCATCGTTCCCCCTCCCCCTTGCGAGAACGGAATAATCATCCCAATAGGGATACAGTAGATATATGGCCACAATCTATGGGTGGTCCTCGGGTCCACTTGCCAAGTGACCTCGAGACCGCTGATGACTTGGCAGGTCCATCAGCCTTATAACTCATAATAATGCATGAAACTAGGGGCCTAAAGTCTCAAAATCGTATTTAATTTATAATAATTTCAAAAAGGTATTATTCTCATTTTCATAGAAAATGTAATTTAAAATCTGTTCGCCCATGGTCAGCTCGCCCAATCTGGCTCGCCCATGGTCAACTCGCCAATTGGTCAACTACCCAACCTGTCAACTCGCCCATCGGTCAACTCGCCCAATGGTCAACTCACCCCAAAAAGGTTTCATATTTCTATTTTCAAACTATAAAAAAAATAATTCATTTTTTTGTTTCGTTGAGAAATGCTCATAAATCAGTTCACCCATTGCTTTGAAAATTGTGTTCGCCCGCCAACCTTATTTTAAAACAACAAGCAAAAACTGGCTCGCCCTCAGTGGCTCGCCCATTATGGCGACATAGTCAACTCGCCCACCCATAAAAGCACAGTGGTCGCCTGCCCCGAAGCAACATTAAAAGGGTTTGCCACTTTAGTTCGCCCAGGTTTCTTCTTAAACAAGGCTACTCGCCCAAGATATTAAAAATCATAAAAAGTAAGCTCGCCCAAGTTTAAATCTGTAACATCCCAAATCCACTATATAACTAATATTTACTTATAAACTCCACTTACTTACCGGTTGGGCTGTCTGTGATGCTTAACAACTCTTAACATTTAACTAAGCATTAAAACTCTTATTACTTGTGCAAATATGCCTTATTACATTAATACTCTAAAATGCATATACATTCCATTCTATTTAAAGTAGTATTGTACAATTTTTCTGAATATATAAAAGAAATAATATACCTTCAATATCGGATATCCACTAGCAGTCGATAATCTCTGGAAAGTATTTCTCTTAAACGAAGATCAACAATCTGTGGAGTGAAAAATAAGGGGTGAGCGACTACGTGCTCAGTAAGGAAGGTGCATACTACGGTGTAAATCAAAACTATATTTCCCAAAATGCCTGTTTATCCTTAACAGCAACCCAATAGGGAAAAACGATGGATAAAATCAACACTTTCTGGATAAACAGTTTACAATATAATATAATAAACAATAAAAAGGATTCAACAAATCCTCTCAGAAATCATCAAGTTGAGACTAGGCATCACCCTATAAATAAATAATGCTATCATCATTCCCCCTCCCCTTTGCGAGAACGGAATAATCATCCCAATAGGGATACAGTAGATCTATGGCCACAATCTATGGGTGGTCCTCGGGTCCACTTGCCAAGTGACCTCGAGACCGCTGATGACTTTGCGGGTCCATCAGCCTTATAACTCATAATAATGCATGAAACTAGGGGCCTAAAGTCTCAAAATTGTATTTAATTTATAATAATTTCAAAAAGGTATTATTCTCATTTTCATAGAAAATGTAATTTAAAATCTGTTCGCCCATGGTCAGCTCGCCCAATCTGGCTCGCCTATGGTCAACTCGCCAATTGGTCAACTACCCAACCTGTCAACTCGCCCATTGGTCAACTCGCCCAATGGTCAACTCGCCCCAAAAAGGTTTCATATTTCTATTTTCAAACTATAAAAAAAATAATTCATTTTTTTGTTTCGTTGAGAAATGCTCATAAATCAGTTCACCCATTGCTTTGAAAATTGTGTTCGCCCGCCAACCTTATTTTAAAACAACAAGCAAAAACTGGCTCGCCCTCAGTGGCTCGCCCATTATGGCGACATAGTCAACTCACCCACCCATAAAAGCATAGTGGTCGCCCGCCCCGAAGCAACATTAAAAGGGTTTGCCACTTTAGTTCGCCCAGGTTTCTTCTTAAACAAGGCTACTCGCCCAAGATATTAAAAATCATAAAAAGTAAGCTCGCCCAAGTGGCTCGCCCGCCAAACCAGTTCGCCCAAAAAACAGTATTGGGTCGGCTTTTTGTTCGCCCACAACAAGGCAATTTATCAGAATAACATGCATGTCATAAACCAAAACCATTTCTCAGTAATTTTATAAATTTAACTCCACAGGACATGCATTCATTTCACACACAACTCCCTTACCTTATCTGATAAAGCCTTGCTTCTCGCCCGTCTTCCTCAATTCCCGTCTGCAAAATTTTATTAAACCATTAATGTTCCTTTTTCGAATATTTTCCAAAACTATTTATATTTTCCTAATATTGGTGACACTTTGGCGAGACTCAGTTCCCCCTGCGCCCACATAGCTCGCCATCCATATTTGGCCAATTCGTTGGAGCTCGCCCAACATTCAACTCGCCATGCCTCTGCATGTGAGTTCGCCCGACACTACTGTTTTGTTCATTGGCGGCTCGCCTATGTATTAAACTTGCATGTGGCGACCTCGCCCACTTCCACATTCCAGATTTTAGCTTTCCCATTATCATTATTTCCAGTATTTTCATTGTCTATTCTCGATTTAGACTACACCTTGTTCTAGTTCTTATATATTCTAGCAAGATTTAGCTAAAACAAGGTTATATCTATGTTTATTACATTATAAACCTAGAAATATACCATCAATTTAGCAAGATAACCATAGTAATATGGAAACTCACCTCAACTGAATTACACTTCCTGGCGCAAAGTGCTTTTCTGCCTCACTTAGCTTTATTTTGCTTGTTCCTCTCTTCAACATTGGAGGAAAGGTTTGGCTAACTAAAAATGGAGTTTTCATGGCTTATAAATAAGAAACGGAAGAATTAATGGTGAACTTGCAATGAAAACAGAGTGGCGAGGAGTTTTCTGGAGAAGATAAAGTTGCTACGTTGATTCTTCTTCTCACATATTCCTCATTATATAGCCAAGTTAATTTTGTTAGAACCAACCACCTGTTTCCTTATCCTGTTTTCTTCATCATTACTCTGTCTTATAACTCATTAAATGACAGAGAAAAATGACCATTCCATTAAATGGTGAGGTGAAGCTTTTCCACAGTTCATTAAGGAAAGTCCACGCAACCTTGTTTTCTTGCTGCAGTTTTGACTAATTTTCTTTTCTTTTTCCCTTCTTTTCTCCTTCCTCTTCTCGCCACTTCCAGCCAGCCACTATAATTGACATTTTAGTCTCATCTTTTCCTATCATTAATTACTCAAACCGAATTGTCAAGGGGAGCAAAGTGGCGTGAAGTCCACTTATAGCCTCTTATATTGACTTTCCTCTCTTCTTCTCTTCTTCCTCTCCACGCCAATACTAGCTACAATCATGAATTTTGTTTTATCTCATTTATTTCTTCATTTAATGCTTTCACATTTCAACCCAGATCTTCATTTTATTTCTCTTGCATTCTTTTCAACCTAATGCTTTCCATGAATCTCTTAATACTCAACCTCACTCATATACACCATATTGTAATTCATAACTTAAAATAAATAGTGGAAATTCACATTCAATTTTTCTTAAATTTCAATAAAGAAATTTATTTCTACTACTAATCATGTACAAATATGGTATATAGTACAATAAAATTCGGATCTTACAATAAAAGAGCGTACTATGTCACTATATGTTGGTTTTCTACTTGGCTCTAAAATGCATGTGGAAACCTTTAAAATCCAGTATCAAATACTTTTGATTTATCAAATATCATATACATCAGAAATCAAATCTTATAACTCATTTTCATATAAGAAATTAAATCAAATACCGGATATTCGGATAAATCAGAAAATGGCATATGTATCATCATGTAAATCTCTTACATACATTCAAATACTTTACATATACCATTTATTTTCTTTTAATCACATATACAGTTATCTTCAAATCAGATGGAGACTATTTGTAAGACCTGATTCTACACTACTGTAGACTCTAATTTTATAAAATTGGATAATGGAAATTAAATAAATAATGAATGTTGATTTCCAAAAAGGGTGAAAAGCTCCTTAACTTGAGATATGAATGGAGCAATTTATGTGAAATACTCTACGGGCGAGTACTACAATGGAACAGTGGCGAGCAAGAGGATGATCGCAAATGTACGATGGCGAGTTGACTTAATTTCCTTCTTGGCAAATAGGTGAGTTCGCCAAATTCTGTTGATTTAGATGATAGCCCGAATGAGGCGTGGGCTCTAATCGCCCAAATGAATCTAGTAAGCAAGCAAGCCAATAAGGTAATCGCCAAAGTTAAAATGCTAAATAATATTGCCAATTTGTGGCATGAATTATAGCTAAGTGGGTGAGTAGAGCAATACACTGTGATGGCCAACAATGTAACAATGGATGTGATCGCCAAACCTCTATGTAAACACCAAGAAAAAGAAATAATCTCGTAATTGCCAAACATTAAGTTGGCATCAAGACAAAGTGATGATGCCCAGATGCAAGCAGAGGCAAGCTTGAATAATACAATAAAAAAGGGAAGGAAAATCAGAATTAATATAATAAAAAGAGAAGGAAATCGGAATTAATTTTGATAGGAAAGCAAACTTAAATGAGACTATTAAAGATTAAAATTTAAATTTTGTGAGAAGGAAAATCAGAATTAATATTGGATTTAAGATCCGATTCTTGAAATCTAAAATTTCCTAAAAGATTGATTCTTGATTTTTATTACCAAAAAACAAAAAAGAAAACCTAGGCCTATTTAAATAAGGGCACAAAAAAATAAAAGGGGGCCGAAAACAAGAGACGGGAAAAAAAAAAAAAAAAAAAAAGGAAAAGAAAAACTACTCCATCGCCACATCTCCTCGAGCCTCCTTAATCCCTGTTCATCATCTTCATCATATTACTGTTGTCCTCGTTCGGTCCTACCCTTGTTCGTGGCCCAAGCTCGCTGCCTACTACCATACCGTCTCTGTTCCTCGCCGATCATCCCTGCTCATCACCGTTGCCGTTTCTTCTTCAGCGCACGCCCCTGTCCAGTTGCTCCTTGCTTCAAGCCTCCAGTGTGCTATGTTGTTTCTGTTTTGGTTCGCTGCTGCTTGTATCGTGAAGATAGTAAGAAAGACAAAAAAAGGGTTGCTAGCAACGTGAAATAAGAAAGAAATCGTGAAAGAGCTGTCGTCGAAAACTACTGTAACGGAAACTTGAGTCGTGGTCATAGGTTTGGTGAAGCAAAAGTGGCAAAACAGATGTTGCGGCAGTAAATGTGAAAGGAATGACCACTAATGTTGCTGCAATATTCAAGAAGAGAAATAAGGAAACATAAAGCTTGGACACATTACTGCATGTAGGTGAATTATTGTTGCTGCAATATTCAAAGAAACAAAAAGGTAAGGGATCTTTTTATAGTGTTCATTTATTTATATTTTAATTTCCTTCAAATATGTGGTTTGAATGGTTTTACGTGTATGTGTGATGAGTGCACATTGTTTGGATTAAAATATTCTAAGTTAATTGATTGATTATTTAACATGGACAAGATTGAAGCTTAATTGGTTGGTGAGTAGTTTAGATACACGTTTAAAGTTGAGTTGTAATAATAAAATAATTCTTTTAGTAAGTTTTCTTTTATGTTTAGGGATTTACAAAATAAAATGTAAACTTTGTTATTAAAAATAAAATATATTCATATGAAAAAAGGATTGATATAAGCGCAATAAAATTATTTAACAATATAAAAATTAAAAAAGTAGAGTTACGCTTAAGTAATTTCTAGGTAAGAAAATTCTATCCAAGACCTCACCAGCTTAATGAAGGGTCTAAATAGATTTTTAATAACAAATCATTTTAAAAATAAATTTTTATAAAATTATAATAAAAACAATTAGTTACAAAATTAAAAAAAGATATTAATGGTTCGTAATAATAATATTAGTAAGTAACAAAATAAGGGAGGCAATAAATAAAATAACTAGAATTAGATATTAAAATAATAATGAATATGAATATGAATTACTCCAATGATGAAATATTAAGAGAATTAAGCTTAAGTGATGTTCTTGAACATTTCTAGGTTAAAAAATTCTCTCAAGGCCTCGCTAGCTTAATGGATGGTCTAAAGAGGGTTTTCGATAACAAGTGATTTATATTCAGACTAAAAATAAAATAAGATGTATTAAAAACAAAAATTAAAATAATTAATTACAAAGATAAAATAATAAATATAAAGAAATAATTAAATAACGATAATAAATAATAATAATGATAATAAATGATAAAATAGGATTATAATGCTTAATAATAATTATTGAGATTGGGAATTGGTTATTCCGATGATAAGATTCCAAAAGAGATTACGCTCAAGTAATACTTTGGAAATCTTTAGGTCAAGCAATTTCTTTCAAGATCTTACCAGCTTAATGGAAGATCTAAAAGGAATTTTTTAAGAAAAATAATTCATATTCATTCTCTAATAAAATAAATTAATAAAATTAAACATTAATAAAATAATAGAAAACAATAGAAGTAATAAAAATGATAAGATAGCAAGAATGAATTAGATAGGAATCAAAATAGAATTTTTCATAAAACATTAAAATGAATCCGACGACGGAGCCTTTTCAAGCAAGTCGCATAATACTACTTGAATACTCTTGAGGTGAGGAGAATTTTTTAAGTTGTCCCACCAGCTTAATAGAGGATACTTAGAAATATTTTCCAATATTTAATTATTGAACTTAAGATTAACTAAGGCAAATTTGAGATAACCTAAAGCTAGTTAGTACCATTTTATGATCGGCGTTGTGAGGCTGCTAATCCTTCCTCACACGTAACCGTACTCCCGAACCATAAATTTGAGATGTAGACCAATCCTTATCCATAGTTTGAATAGGTGACCAATTACACTTAGTAGAATGGTTGGTGGTGACTCCATAGATGTGATAACTGTGATTTTCGACCTCGATTAACAAACAGATAAAACTTAGACGAGTATAAGTTAATAAGAGGTATTCAAGAGTTATAAAAATTACTTTATTAAGTAATGATTCAATTATAAGAATTTAAATTAAAATGAAATTTTAGGATTGAAATTAAGTGAATAAATATATATTTAAATAAATGGATATATATTTATTAAAAAAAAGAATATATATAAAAAAAATAATATACTATATTGTATTATAGAATATATAATATAATTAAGTAGATTATATTACAATAGTTATATACGTAATATAAAAAAAATAATGTTGTACTATATATATATTATAATAAAAGATATAATATAACGTTTTGTATAATATTATATCATATATTATATTATATAAAATATATTAGATATATTATATTAAAAAAATGATGATTGTTGGAAAAAATGACAACCTTCTTAAAGACGCTTGTCAGTGGGTGATGGGTGAAAACCCACTCACCCATTCACGTCTGCTGCGTTTTCAAAAAGAAAATAAATATATTATTAAACTAAATAATATAATAAGTTGAAAAGAAATAAAAAAAAAAAGAAGGAAATGAAAGATTGGAAAAGAGAGTGAGAGAGGCGACAGAATGGCCGAGAAAAGCTAAAGAGAAAAAACAAATTGAAAGGAGAAGGAGCTAAAGCAACTTTTGAAGCAGGAACGGTGCGGCAAGTCCATTGGACGGTAGCTTTGGCTGAGTTTGGTCCACTGTTACAGGGGATTTGAGAAGCTAACATTTTGGTGCCGGTTCAGACTAATAGAAAGTGGTTGAAGGCAGTTAAAAAAGGGCTGTAATGTGAGATTTTGGTGCTAGTTTAGATTGGATTTTGTGGATTTTAAAGGCTGATTTAAAAGCTGAAATGAGGAGTTTTGAGGACTGCTAAGGAAGCTAAAATGGCAGTGTTTAAAGGTTAGTTTTGTATATTTCTTTTTTTGCAAAAAAAAGAGAAAAAGATATGGGGAAAGGAAATTTGCAAAAAAAAAAAGTTGTATATTTTTTTTAGGAAATTTTTATATGATAGTGTTTAATTAAATTTTAAGTGAATGCGTGCGTTTATTTAATTTGTAGAATAACATAAGTGCACTTGGTGGAGACTTGGCTAGGCTGGGAATTTTGCCATAGAGCTAGTATCGAAATTTGGTAAGAGACGTGTAAAGCTATCGATTTTTATAAAAAAATAAATTAGAAATTTGTTTGATTGATACTAAGTCGTTTGACAATATTTGAATGCGTAGCACAATGTTAAGGCAATAGGCGCGGATTTAGCTAAATTCGGCGTGCGCGCTAAGCTCGAAGAGAAGGCAAAAAAAAAAAAACCGCAATTTGGAATTCGGCAAAAGGTTGAAGCCTATCGAAGTATCAAGCTTTGACGCTAGGTAAGATACTTTTATAAAACATTAGTAGCTTTATATTGTATGATTTGAAATTTTGATTTTTGATGTGATGCATTAATGAGATGATGTTAAAATGCTAAGAGGACCCACAACTGATGATGGGGGTCTTAGTAAAAGATAAATAGATTGTGAGAATCAACGGCTGCGGATATAAATTGTGTTTTCTTGCAGGAGGTTTTGATAAAAATTAAGTTGTTATGCTGCCGAAATTTACATGAAAATATTTGACGAAAAAGGTTAAAGCTTCCTCATGTAAATGGAATCTCGGAGAGAATTATCGAAAGATAAGTCTTGAAAAGGACTTTGTCATATTATCAGAAAATTTTGATTTTTGGAAAAAATTAAGGAGGTGAATAGTTGAACGATTGAATTGTGGAACTATCAACAGAATGATGATTTTGGAATCAATTAACTTCGAAATTCTTGAATTTGGAGTAATTCTCGAACATGATAACACGGATATTCAAGAGGTTGACATGGAGATGATTTTGTTGTATTACATTGTGATGTCGAATATGCATGAGATATAAACGAACCTGCACTTATGGTAGAGGTCCTAATGCCAATACTGTGGTACACGATGGATAATTATTGGTGTTGAGTTATGACAAATGTACGACTCGAGCATGCATAATCTTATTGAAATCGAGGTTAAATCTCCGATATAATATAATCATTGATGGATTCGAATAGATGAATGTCACACAATGTGATTATATGTCTTCGATTATAGTTTGAAATAAGTATTGAAAGATACTCTCCCATGTTTGAATGACTTAGAGAAATTTCTTTTGTCTGTTCTTGATTCCAATTTATGCCCCAACAGCAGATATTTCTTCACCCAATTTATTGCTCACATGGATTCAAGCCAATTTTCGGGATCCCATTACTTCCATCTAGACTAAATCTTTTTGTTTATCTTGATCTACTTTTTCTAATTCCATCCAAAAGATCAGCATCTCATAGTGTAAGTATGCCTTTATTCAACACATGATTCTTCAATGGGAGTACTCATAATCAAAATGGACTTTTAAGGCACGGAACGTAGGTTCAGGTGAGGGTTTATGAAAGAAAGCTTAAAATAGGCCCAAAATGTGTTTTAGTTTTTATCAAACAAAGAATCATTTTTCATGAATCATTTAGGCATTTTGCCTTTTGCCCCATTCTAATTTGCTTTTCTTTCCTTTTTTATCCAAATGTGACTAGGGTTTTCACTTTCTTGATTCAAACTCTATTTCCTTTTTCATTCTCTTTTTCTTTTTCATTCTTTTTTTTTCCATAAAAGGGTTTTTTCTTTACTCCTTTTATATTTTTATTTTGCCCCATTGATATTTCATCTTCAATTCTCTTTGCCCCCAATGTGAAGGGTGATTCTTGGTAGGTTATATCAAAAAGAATATAGGTAATCAATGGATAATTTTACTCACGCTTGAAAGGTAATGAAAGAAGGTCATTTCTAATCTCAATACAAGTACTCTCATTACAGGTCATCTATTAAACAAAGATAAATTCATTAGAATTTCATGTAGAGATTCACCTTTACTCGTAACATTCTACAGTTGAAGATTTTAGACAAATATCTTCTATTTTCTTCTTGCTTGAAATCCATTCAACCAACCAAAGCAGCTTTTTTAGAATTGAATTTTATACTCATTGCCATCATCATTATCATATTCATTATTTGGATACTTTAAAGCTTGGTAACAATGAAAGAATATGGGTATTGGTGTTTTACATAAAAGAACAAGACTGGAATGAGGAATTGAGAAAAAATGAATAGTACTAATCCTTTATGAAAATAAATGAAAGTTGGCCTAATACATAAAAGAACTCTTAATGCCTTTTGGGCTTAGGCACTCCTATATTACCTAAGAAACTGAAATGTCCTAAGATGAAAGAAATTTGAAACAAAGAAACAACCATTATTTTCAAATTAGGTGAAACAATTAATATCCTCCACTTTCTTCCATAGCATTAATCGTTAACCCTTGTGTGATATGGCAGAGGATTATCCTTCACATTTGGGCCATTCTTTGCCCTAAAACTCATAATTCCAGCATTGACAAGTGACTAGATTTTCCTCTTTAAACCCATATAATTCTCAATAGAATGACCAATATTGTCATTATGATAAGCACGTTTTACATTAGGATTATACCACTTTGGGTAGGGAGGCTTCAAGGGTTCTACATAAACAGGGGCAATGAGGTGACCTCTTACCAACTGTGGGAACAACTCTGTGTATGTCATCGGTATAGGATTTATGGTGACATTTCGGCTGGCTCGAGTATTCTTTTGGTCATTTGGTGAAAAAGTAGGGGCTTGTGAATGGGAAATGGGTTGGTAAGCATTTTGATGATGAGATTATGCGTGGGGTTGAGAATAAGCATAATTCACTGAAGGTGAATAAGGGGTATAGGAGTGACATGAGTTATTAGAGACAGCTTGTGCATCTTCTTCCTTCGTCTTTG
Source organism: Heritiera littoralis (assembly GCA_031772115.1). NCBI lineage: Eukaryota > Viridiplantae > Streptophyta > Magnoliopsida > Malvales > Malvaceae > Heritiera > Heritiera littoralis. Next base: position 270,663 of record JAPDPK010000203.1, read on the forward strand.
AAAACCCATTCCTCTTGCTATCATTAATAGATGCTTCAATCTTACCACTCTTGAGGGCATTTTCAATAGCTCCACCCATTAACACTATGTTTGCAAAATTCTTGGTCATACTATTAAGCATACACTTATAGTAGGAAGCCTTGAGAGTATTCAAAAAGAACATAGTGATTTCGTTTTTAATTAAGCGAGGTTGAACTTGTGATGCCACATCTATCCATTGTTGGGCATATTCTTTGAAGCTCTCATTTTCTTCTTTTCCATACATTGAAAAGATAAGCGATCAGGAGCTACATCGGAGATATGTCTATATTGAGCTATGAAAGCTTTGGCTAACTCAGACCAAGAGGTAACTCAACTCCTTTCCAATTGGTTATACCATTTAGCGGCTAACCCAATCAAGCTATCTTGAAAAACATGAATTAGTAGCTTGTCATCCCACACATATGCTACCATCTTTCTATAGTACATGGTGATATGGTCTTTTGGGCATGAAGTTCCATTAAACTTTTCAAATTCGAGTACCTTGAATTTTGGCAGAAGCACCACACCAGGAACCAAGCACAACCTTTCAGCATTAACTGGTCCAAAATAGTCAACTCCTTCGATGGAACTTAGCCTTTCCTCTATCGAGCTCAATTAAGCTTTAGTATCACTATCTTTCTCCCTGTGTCTTAGCTTTTCCAATTCTTTAGGGTCATCTAAATTTGGTAATTCGATTGGGTTTTAAGCTTGTGTTGATGAATTTCCTTGAAGATTTCCTCCTTGCACTTTTGAAGGTATTGAGGCTTTGATAGTACTTCCTTCGGGGACAAAAAAGGGGTTGTCTCGCATGCTTTGTTGAGTCTCTTGGATAAACTCATCTTGATTTCCCATATTTTCCTTTCCTTTAATAATGGCTTTTAGCAATTGAGTAATTTCACTTAATTGCCCCTTCATCTCTAAATTATCCCTTTCTAACTTTTCTAGCATGCTATTTTGATCGTTTTCCATTATGCGTGCTTGATACATTGTATGATATCTGTAAAGGGTGGACCGTTTAGTGGATGCAATTTTGATGCCTTGAGTGCCATAATTAAGTTGAAATTATATTTCATGTGGTGATATGTTTATACACAAAAATGAATGCACATGTAATACACTTAAGTCTAGCAATCTCTCCTAACAATCAACAGTATGTTCATTCTCATGATAAGATAGGTGCAAACTTATGCAAATGATATGTTATGTGATGCAAAATCAAACACAACTATGCATGACTTAATGATATAAACAAACTCTTTTTTTGCTTTTTTTTCTTTTTTATTTTGAAAAATGGAAGAAAGAAGAAAAAAATTATATTTTTTTATTTTTTTATATAAACAATATAAAAAAAAAGAGGAAGTAAAATTTATTCCTTCGTATGTCCTATCTTGGGTTTGAGTCTACACTTCAATCTAGTATGGTTCCACCCTAAGGCTAAGCCTTACGTTCCATTACATGTTGGGATTGGATAATTTATGGTCTAAAGGTTCCCAAACTAGTCCTCACTATCATCCACACAAGACTAGCAAGGCACCCAATCCTCACCCATTATAGGTTACAAATGGAAAGGTACAATTTGAGTGGGAGTGTTTCACTGGCCTATGTGGAGGTTACCACCTCACGAAGGCAAAGGTATTACACTCCCTCCTAGAAAGGACAAGCCCAGGCTGAGGGCTAATGCATGCTTATGCAAGCGAAATGTGTGTATATTTAATATTTTATGAAATTTAAAGTTTTTTAGGCAAAATTTTGATGAACTTAAACTATCTAATGGCTTAACTCTCTAAGTGTCCCCAGTGGAGCTGCCAACCTATTGTAACATGTTAAGTTCTAGAACCTAACCCGCTAGACTTAAATCCATAGAGCCACCACCAACCATTCTAACCTAAGGTATGATTGGTCACCTATTCTTGTCTAAAGACAAGGCTTGGTCTACGCTTAAAAATTCTAAGGTTCGGGAGTACGGTTATGTGTGGGAAAGGATTAGCACCCCCACAATGCCCATCCTAAGATGGTACCAATTAGTCTAAAGTTATCTTAGTTTTGCCTATTTGTTTGCTCTAATTTCGATATGATTAAATATTGAAAAATCTTCTAAGTCTCCTCCATCAAACCGGTTGGACAGCTTAAAAGTTTTTCTCACCTCAGGAGTATTCAAGTAGGACCAATCGCCTTTCTTGAAGAGGCTCTATCGTCGGATGATTTAAATATATTATGAAATACCTATTTTGACTCCTATCCCAATTTATATAAATTATTTATTATTTTTCTATTTTTTTATTTTTTAATTTGTAATTTCTTTTTATCCTATAATTATTTTTTTTTACTTTTTATATCTTGAATAAATATGAATTATTTAATATTGAAAATTTCCTCTAGACCTTCCATCAAGCTAGTCAGACCTTGGAAGAACTCTCTTCGCTTAGGAATTTTAAAGAAAACTACTCAAGCTCAATTCCCTTTTAAATTCCATCATCGGATTAATCCACATTTATCCAAGTTATTTAACATTATTTAAATTTTTATTTTAGTTTTTTATTTTTTTAATCCTATATTTATCTTATTTTTATTCTAAACGTCACGACTCGAAGGCCGCGACTTTCTCTAGATTCTCATACTTTTTCTCTCTTACAAATTTATGGACTAAATTTTTCTTTTTCATTTTAAGGTTTGTATTCGATGTCAGTGTAGTTACTACTCTAATTTCACTGATCCTCTATACAATGCTTTATCATATCTCTAAGTTACATCCCGACTCACTGGGCAACATACGTACTATGTATTAATTAAAGTCTGTGCATGTAAACAAGAGATTTACAAAAATGTATACCTCAAAAGTAACGAAGTGGATTCGTAGGATAATGACCAGTACCAAACCTGTATACTGTCTCCGAAGGCCCACTTAAAGCTCTCATGGTAGATTTTAACTTCAATAATCTGAAAAGAGATGAAATTTAGTGGGGTAAGCAAAACCACAGCTCAGTAAGATACTAATATAAATGCAGGAGTAGAATTATACTATCTTAAACCGTAAAACCTGCAAGTTTGCAATTATAATTAACCTTTTTCATCGATAACATCTCATTATCTCAATTCTTGTCATCTGTCTATCACTCAAACTTCTAAATAAATCATCATAATCACTTTTTAGTTTTCTCATAATTATACTATAGTGCATCACACAACAATATGTTGTGTCCAATTTGAATATCATGTACTATTAGTTCATACTCTCATCAATCTCATAGTACATCCTGTCCAATTGAGATATCGTATCAAGTCACTTTTCGTTTCATAATCATACTTTTGTATTCTATCATCTCATATCATTTTCCATATGGAGAATCATGATCACGGAGGTACGAAGTCATAATACTCTTCGTGTATATTCTATATTCATGTATCATATCATATCAAGACATCATGTAGATGAAATATCGTTACCACCAAGTCATGGTACTCCTCATATACTCTTCATGTTTTTGTACCATATAAGGTCATGACATATCTTATGTAAAAAGCATACTATTATGTCATGATTTAGTAGGCAGTTTATGTAACTTCACTGTATAAACCGCTATCATTTCAAATCGTATCATATATGCTTTTAGAACATGCTTAAACAGATAAGTTTTCAATTCATTTCATATTTACTTTTAAGACATGATTGGAGCATGTACAATTTGCAAATCATGTATTCGTTTTTAGAGCATGTCTAAAATATGTGCGCTTTTAAAACATTTTTCATATACTGTAAGTCATATCAGGTCTAGAGTTTCTATCAAATCAAACTATACTCTAGACTGCATATCATGTCAAGTTCGACACAAAATCATATATGAATCATAGAAGTGTCGAAATCATATCACATGTACTTTTAAAACATGTTTAAAACATATATAGTTTCAAAACATCTCATCTCAAACATGTCTCATATACTGTATAAATTATGTCAAGTCTAGAGTTCATATCAATAAAAATCATACTCTAGACTTCATATCGTATCGGTTCAAGACTAGGCTAGATCCCTAATGCTCTATCAATAAAGACTTAAATCACTGTAGCTAGCAGTGAAAATCATGTCATCGTCCTCTGGAAACCAACTAGGGCGCTATCTATGGCCATAGACCTCATCTCCCTCAGCCCCACTGATCAGGCGTGACTGAAACCTATCCACGACTATTGTCGGACAAGCATCTTCGCCTAATGAGTAATCTCCAATTAGGCGGTTTCTACTATGCTTTATTGAGTTTAATTCTTTTAGGGTGCCTACAGTCTCATAAAACATTTAAATCTTTAGCTTTTCTTGTCAAGGATCATGTAAAGCATATGGTATCATCATTTAAGAAGTTTTATATATAATATATATATCTACCATATACTTTCCTTTCAAAACTAATCAATACTTTATAGTATTCATATAAACATTATTAAAATGTTTCAAGTTGTGACAAGGCATGTTTAAATGCAATGCAATTTAGATCACGAGTTCAAACAGTGAACTATCATTTTCATCAAACATGTCATTTAATTATAACGTTCACTATAATTCAATTCTCTCATTCCCATTCTTTTGATTTCAATCATGATCATACCTAATAGGTAAATTCGATACTCACTGTAGTTCCTCGATATGTCATATTCTTTCTCCACGATTATCGACTATACAATCACTTAGACATTTCATTATCAATACTAGGACTACCACCATCAGTATAAGTCCTCTTAGTATCTATGAACATCTAGATATCGTATTTCTCCAAAATCATCAAGATACTAGAATTATGCAATTACCAATATCACCATTCGATATCTAATTCAGAGTCAACATCGAGGGTAACAAAATGTGATAATCGTAAATTTTTCATTTATTGGAAATTATAAATATTGAAAATAAATGTTGGAGAAAATAAACAGTGGAAATAAACAAATAAAATTGTGAGAATCGGAATATTGTGGAAATTCCGAGGATTGAGGAAGTGATGAAATTGGAAATTTAAATTGGAAGTGAAAATAAAAATAATGGAAAGAGGAAATTTAATTTGGATAAATGGAAATCCAAATTAAATAAGAAAATGAGAAATGAAAATAAAATATGTTTATATAATTACAAATTATATAAATGTATTTTGATATAAATACATATGTATTTAAATACCGTATGGTATATAGTATATATTAAAGATACATTAGTATATATATAAGCATGTATACTATTTGATAAATTTAAATAATACATATGTATTCAAGTATGACATTTTATTTATATGTAAGTATATACATATTTGAGAAAATGTAAATATTAAATTACATTAAAGTTTGAATGTATATATATTGTTAATACAATATATATATGAAATTATTACATTTATATAAATATTTATATAAATGTTATTTAATTTTAAAATATATAAATATACATATATATACTAGACATATATTTTGTAATATACAATATATATTTTATATATAATATATATTGTATTATATTATATATGAAATAATATATGTATAATATATAGTATATATTATATGTATAAAATATACATTGTAGTATATAATATAGTTTATTATATGCTAAAAATAGAAGGAAATAAAACAAAAATAGGAAGAAGAAACAGAACCCCCCGAAGGGCGACCGGCCACTGTGCCGGAGAAAGGAGAGAGAGAGACAGAAAGGGAGGGCGACGCCGATGAAGGAGAAAGAAGAGGGAGGTGACCGGCGGTAGCCCGAAATGGAAAAAGAGGAAAAAATTGAAAGGAAACCGGCGAAACCGGAAGAGGGAAGGAAAACGAGATCTGGGGGTGCCGGCCAAATCGGCCGCTGCCACTACAGCCGAAGCACCGGCGGAAGAAGAGGAAAGGGAAGGAGGCCACCGGAGAGGCGGGGAACGGCGGAGGAAGGTCGACGGAGGAGCAGAAGAAATCGAGGCAAAACCGAGTAGATTCGCCGCCGTGCCGCCAATCTAGGCTGAGCTGAGGCCATCGGCAAGTTCGTCTCAACGCCGGCCAGCTGCTGAGCCACTGAGCCATCGGAGAACTGGCCGTCGGCGTGGAACCGGTGAGGAAGGAGGCAGACCGGTCTGGTCGGGAAAAAGGAGAAAAAGGAAAAAGAAAAAAAAAGAAAAGAAAAGAAAGGAGAAAAAGAAAGAAGGAAGAAAAAGAAGAAAGAGAAAGAGAAAGAGAAAAAGAGATTTCGGGAAATTGGAAAATTTTCGAGAATTCGAAAATAACGGGAAATCCCGGGAATTACGGGAATCGGTAAGAAATCCCGAAAAGTGTTAAATTATTTAAATAATTTATTTATTTAAATTATTATGAAAAAATTCTAAATTTTAGAATTTAATTTCCAGAAAATATCCTCGATGACCGAGTCGATGGAATCGGGCAAGGCGAACACGGGCGCGACCTTCGAGAGGCAGTCGCCGACCCGAAACAGGTAAGGGAGACATGTGCCGCCTGTAAGGATATTCGGTCACATGTTTTAAATTATGCATTTAATTTATAAATGCAATTTATAATGATTAGTTTTGGAAATTGTGGTGATTTATCGGTTTCAAATTGTGGTGAAATACTAGTTGAGAAATATAAACTGTATTTTTCGTGCAGGAGGCTAGCCAAATCGGCAGCCATTATACTGCCAAAAAATTATCGAAAAATTACTGAAATTTACTGAAAATCACCAAAAACCAAAATAAAAGATTTGATTTCATGTGAATCGGTTTTCGGGTACGAAAATCGAGAAATTAAGTAAATTTCATAAAACATGAATATAGTGATATTTAATTTTAAAATATTCATGTTTTCGAGAATGGTGAAAAGGAAATCACCAAAAATTCACCCGGTAGGTGATATTTCACGTGAAACGAGATGAAAATGAAAAAGAGACTGAAGTGAATATTTTTATAAATATTCTTAAATATTCACTTGATTTTACATATAACCTTTATGGTTTTAATTTTGGAAATAATTAATTATGAAAATTCCATAAAGGTTAAGAAATGAAGAAAAACTATGATTTTGAGACTAGAGGTCTCTACATGTGTTTAGAAGAAAACATGGTGATGGGAATTTAAAGTTAAAAAATAAATAATTTATTTTCATAAATTATAAAAATGATTTGTTTGAAATTTCGATAATTATAAAACCATGTTTTCGATTGAATGCACGGAAAAGCGTGCATATGTGTTTTACTGTGGAAAAACACATTTTGCCTTTCTATACTTTCAGTGATGATTTTGCAAACTATCTTCATCGTATGGAAAACGTGATATATACCTTTATGAAATAATTTGAAAAATGTTATTTATTTTATAAATTTCATAAAGGTGATTATATTTACATATGAGCCTTATGGATATTTGATTTACGGTGTTTAAAATCCATAAAGGCTATGGTATGATTTATACTATTTTGAGACTTAGGCCCCGAGCTTCATGCATCACATATACTGTTACTGTCACGTGGCTGATTGACCAGCTAGTCATCAGTGTCCCGGATTGTCGCCTAGCAAGCGTACACCGAGGACATATTATAGATCATGACCATAGATCTCATTACTGTTACTGTGTCCCTAGTGGACGAGATAGCATGATTTAATTGTAGGGTGATGCCTAGTCACACTTACTGTTTATTGTTTACTGAAAGGATTTACGGAATCCTATTTACTGTACTATTTACTGTATTGAACTACTGTTTACTGTTTACTGTTTACTGTTACTGATTGAATCGTATCGAATTACTGTTTTACTAAATATACTGTTTTACTGAACTGTACGATACGGTTACTGATTTGAAAAGAGAAATAAATATTTATTCTAAAAGAATAACTGAAGAATTATTTCTAAGATAGAAATAATCGAATAAGTAATTATCCAATGATTGGATATTTACAAATCATTGTACTGTCACGTGTTTTTACTGTACTAAAGAGAAGAGAAGTAAACCACTGTTTTTATTATTGAACTGTCGCGTGTTTTAAAGTATATTGAAGTGAAAAGAGATAAGTGGTTTACTCTGAGGAAAAAAAAACGAAAATTATATCGTTTTGAAAACAACGAAATTAATATTCTCTACAGTTGCTTCTAGGTTCCGGAACAAGTATGGTATTCTAAAATACCTACCTTATTCTATCTGGATCCCTAGCTGACTGTAGTATCCTTCCTACATGTGAGCCTAGAGCCAGCTAGGAAGATTGAAAAAATATATATTTTCAGCATATAGATAGCTGAATATCAGGTGTGACATATAACTCTCTTACTGAGCCGTGGTTTGCTCACCGCTTAATTTTAAACATTTTAGGTTTTAAAGATTGTGAGATCAGTTGATTGTGGATCAGGATTGTACACAAAGGACAATGTGACAGACCGACTGATTTATATGAGGTACGATCATTTATTTTCTGCATTTAGACATGTCTGCAGTACTACTTATCTGATTAATTAAGATATGGGATATGTATAATATAAACAATGTTATGTAAATTTGTTTAACAGTTAGTAAAAGTGAAGTATCACAGACAGCCCAACCGGATGAATTGTGTAAAATAAGGTGAAAAATATGGTAACGGGTCGTTACAGATTTAATGGTATCAGAGCATGGTTGGCCTGATGTCTGTGGATACTTTTAGAAAGAAAAGTATTAAACATCCCCGGTAGTACTGTGTCGTCTGAATACATAGAGAAAATAAATGATTGTAAATTGAGTAAAATGATTTAAAGGGAGTGAGAAAGTATAAATTGAGAATGTTAAAGAAGAAAATAGGCTCAAAAATTTTCGAAAAATTGGTGATTCTTATAATTTAAATGAAGGCCTGTTCAGTAAGGAACCAAAAGGACTAGGTGAGGGCCCCACCAGTACTTTTCGGTCCGGATCGAATTGAGACCTGAAAGTGATGATATAAAGGAGGAGAATGAAATATCATCATTAAGTAGACTTTAAGATCACCGATTAAGGGTAATTTGAAGAGAGAGAAAATTTTTGACCAAAAATGACCAAAATACCCCTGACTCTAAAATTTTACTGGGAGTCAAAATAGACCAACAGAAGTTGGATTTGATTGATTTGACAGAGAAATTAATGATATAAAGCTGAATTACGAGTAAAATAATCCAATTGTGGATCTTAGTGGATTTCTCTGTCGAAATCGAATAAGGTCTCAAACTGCTGATATTAGTACGAGAAACGTTACTATCAGCACAGAGAGAATAAGGCCTTGGTTTAAAGGTATACTGAGGAGAAAGAAATAAATGTCAAAATGACGAAAATGCCCCTGTGTTGGGCGATGATCTAAATAGTGATAAATCACTTTGATTTTGAATCCATTGATGGTAATGGGGTTACTAATGGCATAGAGGATGTCATATGAATATAACGATCCCTAGTACTGATTCCACTTACACGTAGATTATGGACGCAAATGGTGAGTGCCCTAGTGAACGGGCTGGGCCTCACGATAGATCCTTGAAGGTGACCCAGTGAAAAGGTTGGGCATTCTCAAAGAGGACAGTACAGATGTGTACAGGCGGACGGCGGACGGGCCGAGGCCTTACATGATGCTATCCGATAAGAGTGTAGTGGAATGTTGCAAAATGATTAGCCCGGTTATTAACTGTAAGGGTCAAAAATTAAGAGTGTATTGAACGAGATCATTGAATACTATGAAAAGTAAAATGATTACAGGAATTGACTGATGAGGTGAATAGTACAGATAATGAAATACATATTGGTGTGGTTAATTACGGTTCTATATATTTTACTACTTTGAGGTATCAAACAGATAATTTTATATAGAACCGAAATATCTTGAAATATGTGCTACAGAATGAGGTACTGTGTGGAGTACTGTGAATTGGTGAATATATATAAGAACAGTAAAGTGATAAAAAGAAGATGACAGCTAACCTAAGTTCTTCAAGACCCTTGAGATAAAACTGTGATGGGCGACCCAATGATGGGCGACCTTAAGTGGATCGTGTGTTGTGAGATGCGGGCGAACAATGTTATCGCCGACTCACTAGTAAGGGTAAACCTGGGGCGAAAGTATCGCCTAGGGGATGCTCGCCGACGGTCGATTCGAACGGGCGGGACTCTTACAATGAGCTTAATGAAAACACGAGTTTAAGGAACTAGGTACGTAAGGGTGCCAGGGTTCAAACCTCGTGGATAATATGCTTAAGGGAGTTAAACCTGAATTTATTAAATGAAATTGATTCCAAAGTAAATTACAGTGGTAATAAATTGGTTAGCTGTAACATGTGTTGATAACTGTTGTACTTACTACAGCTTACTGGAATGAGATTCGTAAGGCTGTAAAGTATGAGTAAACAATGAAATCAAGGTAGAGTATGAGTCAAAATGAATCGAATAGTAAATGTCTCTGCCTTGAGAATACACAGTGTAAATAATAGGACATGAGGATGAAATGTCTGAATTAATAAGAAATATGTGATTAAAGAAAGTATCGGATTTGATTTCCGATAGAACTTCCAGAGTTATATAAATTGGAGGAAGCGAGATAACATTGACTCGATTTTGAATATGAACTTAAATTCTAAGCTTATATCGAAGAATATAGAAGGAATCCAAAAAGCTTAAGAAAATAACTCTGGAAAATGTGTGAATAATGATATTCACGTGTAAAGGTGTGAACGATGAAAATACAGATAACATAAATTTGAGGATAATGAAGTTATCTGTATAAGTGTAAGTGAGAGAAGCACTGATGATATTGAGATGTAGATGAAATAAAGTGATATAGTAAATGTTTACTATCTAATAAAGTTCTCATGAAGAACAAGTATTCATCTACATGTGAAAATGGATGCTTTATGATCTGATCAGAGATATATGAGGACTCAATAAGACTAGCCTCAGTATAAAGCGTCCTTAGATAAAAGATTGGAGACTAATGTCCGTAAGATGATGATTAGAACTCGGAGTGAATTTTACGAGTTCCTATTGAGGTTACGAGGTTAATGATTTACCTTGCGATATATACATAAGCCTAGTGATTGAGGCATCCATACATGAGTAAATTGATGAAATACTGATAGAGTCTAAAGTATAAATGGAGAATGAGCAGCATTATGATATAACCCTTAAACTCTTAAAAACTGTGGAATTATGTTAAGATTGGTAACTAAGAGATTTGGCTAGATAATATCTCCTCTTGAGATATATGATCTCGAGGCGACAAGATGACAGTGAACCTGTCTATGATATAGAGATAATGATTGAGATACGAGATTAATGAGTCTAGCTAGATACTACTGCCAATCTATAAAAGAGTGATGCGACTAGCTGCTCTACTAATGTGATGTAATTAAAGAAAGAAGTTAAAGTCGGTAAATGGATAAGTGTAAAGAAAAGATGGTATGCAAGATTTTAAAAGATCTTAGCAGTATAGTACCATACCAATCAAGAAAACCGACTAAAAGGATGAGAGTAAAAATATGAAGAGATAAAAGTGAGAATATGAAAACAAAAATGAAAGTGGAATAAAGAAATAAGTTGCATGATGAGAAGGGAACATCAATATGAAACAGTTCCCGAAGGTAAGACTGAAAGTGATTTGTGTTGGTTATCACATAACTGTGGCAAGATGAAAAATCAAGCCAGATTTGATAAGTGAAAGTAATGATACTCAAAGGAGTAAAATGAATGACACGTCTTATTTTACTGCCAGTATATAAATGAAAAATGATTATACATATAACCACCGTAACATGATAGAAACGGTGAAAGTATATACATGATGTGGTAATTAAATATATAAATTGAGGATTCAATTGTGGAATCTAAATTATGAAAAGAAATGTAAAGACCATACTACATGAAAAGAACATGATTGTCTCATGATCTATGACTGTAAGAGATGATCAATAGTAAAGTCTGCAATGAGATGCAGCCTTGGTAGAATAAATGTGTGAATATGAATACTGTGAATAATAAAGAGTCCAAAAGAGATATGATGATATGGAAGTGATTAAAGACTGATGATCTAAATAGAATCACTTTCTATTATCAGAATTATAGATTCTCTAGTGCCTTAGTCGAAGTATAAGTGTTAAACGATGTGAATGTGTATGTATAGTTCCAGTAAGCCTTACACGTGATGGGAGTCTCTGAATTGCCATATGCTTAATGAGAAATAGCAAAAGGCTTTGAGATCCCAAGTGTATTGATAGCACCGCTCCATACTGATATATATATGAGCATGAGATGTAAACGCTCCATGATATTGAGAGAGCGTGTGCATGAGATGTGAAAGCTACTGGGACACTTACATATAATTGATTGACATGAGTACATGATAGTACCAAATTATGTCGACTTGGCACTAAGTGAGAAAAATGGATGATGAACATCATAGATCAACTGTGATATGAAAAATACTGTGCATGGACTCTTATGTGAAAAGAGTGGAAATGAATAACTCCCGATTTAATAAATGAACTTATGGGAGTATAGACATATATGATGAAAGACAACATGTAGTGGTCTAAAGTATTTTTGATGTTGAAAGTATGCTGGCAGTAATTATGTAAAAGTTGATCTAAAGGAAAAAAAAATTGTAAGTATACGGAATGTACCACCTTTAGACTTAAGTTAAATTCGGAGGACCGAATTTCTTAAAGTGGGGAGGATGTGATAACCATAAATTTTTCATTTATTGGAAATTATAAATATTGAAAATAAATGTTGGAGAAAATAAACAGTGGAAATAAATAAATAAAATTGTGAGAATCGGAATATTGTGGAAATTACGAGGATTGAGGAACTGATGAATTTGGAAATTTAAATTGGAAGTGAAAATAAAAATAATGGAAAGAGGAAATTTAATTTGGATAAATGGAAATCCAAATTAAGTAAGAAAATGAGAAATGAAAATAAAATATGTTTATATAATTACAAATTATATAAATGTATTTTGATATAAATACATATGTATTTAAATACCGTATGGTATATAGTATATATTAAAGATACATTAGTATATATAAGCATATATACTATTTGATAAATTTAAATAATACATATGTATTCAAGTATGACATTTTATGTATATGTAAGTATATACATATTTGACAAAATGTAAATATTAAATGGATTTATATATGATGCACTAACAGTGTATAGTTTCTATACACTGTCAATGCACCAAAAGTTGACACCTCATCAATAGGTCCTTATATGCAAATATAAATAAAATTTTTTAATTTGCCCATAAGGGCCTATTGTGAGGTGTCAACTTATGATGCATTGACAGTGTATAGAAACTATACACTGTCAGTGTATCATATACAAACTCATATTAAATTACATTAAAGTTTGAATGTATATATATTGTTAATACAGTATATATGGAATTATTACATTTATATAAATATTTATGGAAAATTATTCTATACACTGTCAGTGGAGTTTTTTAACTCCACAAACAGGGTTAGGATGATGACATGTGTCTCATTTTTTTTATTTTTTATTTTTTTAATATTTTTAAAAGACACATATCATCATCCTAACCCCGTTTGTGGAGTTAAAAAACTCCACTGACAGTGAATAGGATAATAATCCAATATTTATATAAATGTTATTTAATTTTAAAATATATAAATATACATATATATATACTAGACATATATTTTGTAATATACAATATATATTTTAAATATAATATATATTGTATTATATTATATATGAAATAATATATGTATAATATATAGTATATATTATATGTATAAAATATACATTGTAGTATATAATATAGTTTATTATATGCTAAAAATAGAAGAAAATAAAACAAAAATAGGAAGAAGAAACAGAAGGAAGAATCGGGAAACCCGATTCTTCCCCCCGAAGGGCGACCGGCCACTGTGCCGGAGAAAGGAGAGAGAGAGATGGAAAGGGAGGGCGATGCCGATGAAGGAGAAAGAAGAGGGAGGTGACCAGCGGTAGCCCGAAACGGAAAAAGAGGAAAAAATCAAGAGGAAATCGACGAAACCGGAAAAGGGAAGGAAAACGAGATCTAGCGGTGCCGACCAAATCGGCTGCTGCCACTACAGCCGAAGCACCGGCGGAAGAAGAGGAAAGGGAAGGAGGGCACCGGAGAGGCGGGGAACGGCGGAGGAAGGCCGACGAAGGAGGAGAAGAAATCGAGGCAAAACCGAGTAGATTCGCCGCCGTGCCGTCGATCCAGGCCGAGCTGAGGCCACCGACAAGTTCGTCTCAATGCCGGCCAACTGCTGAGCCATCGAGCAGTCTGAGAACCGGCCGTCGGCGAGGAACCGGCGAGGAAGGAGGCAGACCGGTCTGGTCGGGAAAAAGGAGAAAAAGGAAAAAAAAAGAAAAAGAAAAAGAAAAGAAAAAAAAAGAAAAGAAAAGAAAAGAGAAAAAGAAAGAAGGAAGAAAAAGAAGAAAGAGAAAGAGAAAAAGAGATTTTGGGAAATTGGAAAATTCTTGAGAATTCGGAAATTACGAAAAATCCCGGGAATTACGGGAATCGGTAAGAAATCTCAAAAAGTGTTAAATTATTTAAATAATTTATTTATTTAAATAATTATGAAAAAAATTCTAAATTTTAGAATTTAATTTCCAGAAAATATCTTCGATGACCGAGCCGATAGAATCGGGCGAGGCAAACACAGGCGCGACTTTCGAGAGGCAATCGCCGACCCGAAACAGGTAAGGGAGACATGTGCCGCCTGTAAAGATATTCGGTCACATGTTTTAAATTATGCATTTAATTTATAAATGCAATTTATAATGATTAGTTTTGGAAATTGTGGTGATTTATCGGTTTCAAATTGTGGTGAAATACCAGTTGAGAATATAAACTGTATTTTTCGTGCAAAAGGCTAGACAAATCGGCAGCCGTTATACTGCCGAAAAATTATCGAAAAATTACTGAAATTTATCGAAAATCACCGAAAACCAAAATAAAAGATTTGATTTCACGTGAATCGATTTTCGGGTACGAAAATCGAGAAATTAAGTAAACTTCATAAAACATGAATATAGTGATATTTAATTTTAAAATATTCATGTTTTCGAGAATGGTGAAAAGGAAATCATCGAAAATTCAGCCGGTAGGTGATATTTCACGTGAAACGAGATGAAAATGAAAAAGAGACTGAAGTGAATATTTTTATAAATATTCTTAAATATTCACTTGATTTTACATAAAACCTTTATGGTTTTAATTTTGGAAATAATTAATTATGAAAATTCCATAAAGGTTAAGAAATGAAGAAAAACTATGATTTCGAGACTAGAGGTCTCTACATGTGTTTAGAAGAAAACATGGTGATGGGAATTTAAAGTTAGAAAATAAATAATTTATTTTCATAAATTATAAAAATGATTTGTTTGAAATTTCGATAATTATAAAACCATATTTTCGATTGAATGCACGGAAAAGCGTGCATATGAGTTTTACTGTGGAAAAAGACAGTTTTGCCTTTCTATACTTTCAGTGATGATTTTGCAAACTGTCTTCATCGTATGGAAAACGTGATATATACCTTTATGAAATAATTTGAAAAACGTTATTTATTTTATAAATTTCATAAAGGTGATTATATTTACATATGAGCCTTATGGATATTTGATTTACGGTGTTTAAAATCCATAAAGGCTATGGTACGATTTATATTGTTTTGAGACTTAGGCCTCGAGCTTCATGCATCACATATACTGTTACTGTCACGTGGCTGATTGACCAGCTAGTCATCAGCGTCCCGGATTGTCGCCTAGCAAGCGTACACCGAGGACATATTATAGATCATGGCCATAGATCTCATTACTGTTACTGTGTCCCTAGTGGACGAGATAGCATGATTTAATTGTAGGGTGATGCCCAGTCTCACTTACTGTTTACTGAAAGGATTTACGAAATCCTATTTATTGTACTGTTTACTGTATTGAACTAATGTTTACTGTTTACTGTTACTGATTGAATCGTATCGAATTACTGTTTTACTAAATATACTGTTTTACTGAATTGTACGATACAATTACTGATTTGAAAAGAGAAATAAATATTTATTCTAAAAGAATAACTTAAGAATTATTTCTAAGATAGAAATAATCGAATAAGTAATTATCCAATGATTGGATATTTACAAATCACTGTACTGTCACTTGTTTTTACTCTACTGAAGAGAAGAGAAGTAAACCACTGTTTTTATTATTGAACTGTCACGTGTTTTAAAGTATATTGAAGTGAAAAGAGATAAGTGGTTTACTCTGCAGAAAAAAAACGAAAATTATATCGTTTTGAAAACAACGAAATTAGTATTCTCTATAGTTGCTTCTAGGTTACGGAACAAGTATGGTATTCTAAAATACCTATCTTATTCTATCTGGATCCCTAGCTGACTGTAGTATCCTTCCTACATGTGAGCTTAGAGCCAGCTAGGAAGATTTAAAATATATATATATATATTTTCAGCATATAGATAGCTGAATATCAAGTGTGACATATAACTCTCTTACTGAGCCGTGGTTTGCTCACCCCTTAATTTTAAACATTTCAGGTTTTAAAGATTGTGAGATCAGTTGATTGTGGATCACGGCTGTACACAAAGGACAATGTGACAGATTGATTGATTTATATGTGGTACGATCATTTATTTTCTATATTTAGACATGTCTGCAGTACTACTTATCTGATTAATTAAGATAGGGGATGTGTATAATATAAACAATGTTATGTAAATTTGTTTAACAGTTAGTAAAAGTGAAGTATCACAGACAGCCCAACCGGATGAATTGTGTAAAATAAGGTGAAAAATATGGTAACGGGTCGTTACACAAAACCACAAGATCGATATTCACTTATCAAATCCATCTATGGGTTAACCTATTGGCACACGTTCGTAATTTCCGACTTGAGGTTCAATTTCATTCACTATCACAAAACCAGATCAAAGTCCTCAAATCAATTTTCATATGGCCTGCATAATTTAATACTGAACTTATGCAATTGTCGATCTTATTATTTAAGGCCTATTCCAAGGTTATATATTCACGTGTTTATCACTCATTTATTTGAATCTATAAATAATTGGATTGTGTCGTAATTCAACCTCAATTTCAATAAGATTATGTATGCACAAGTCATACATCCATTATAATTCAATATCATCACTATCCATTGTATACTACAATATTGATACTAAGACCCATACCACTAGTGTAGGTCCGCTTATTATCTCACGTATATCCGACAATACGATGTAATACGATAAAACCATCTCAACATTGACCCCTTGTATTATCCATGTTATCACGTTCGGAACTACTTCAAAATCAATAGATCGAATTCAATAAATTCTGGAATCATCACTCCATTATTACTTCCACAATTAAATCGTTAGACCATCAAGATTACAACTACGATCTTCTCTTCCAAGCTATATCATATAATCATCGTTACTTTCATCAATACTCCAACTAATCGACATTCCACCTCATTTTCGACTCGATAATCAACTATAATATTAAGATAACTCTAATTATCGACTTTATAAGACCCACAATATAATTCCTCAAGATATCGTGCTCATCCATTTACCTTTTTAACTATTTCAAAAAAATCAATTTTCCCACGACACGATAAAGTCCTTTCAAGCTTATCCTTCGATAATTCTTTTCAAGGTTCCATTTATACAAGAAAATTTAACATTTTCCATCAACATTTTCGTATAAAATTTGACAGCATAACGACTTAATTTTTATTAAAACCTCCTGCAAGGAAACACAATTTATAACCACAGCCGTTGATTCTCACCATTTATTTATCTCTTCCTAAGACCCCTACCACTAATTATAGGTCCTCTTAGCATTTAAAAATCATTTCAATAATCACTATCATCATGATCAAAATTTCAAAACATACAATATAACACTACTACTACTTTATAAAAGTATCTTACCTTTCTGACTTCCGAGCCTAGCTAAAATCCACCGCTAGCCTTATTTCCATGCTGCCACAATTTAACACACATATATTCGCTTAGAAAGAAATTCAATAAATTTCATAAATTTCTATTGAATATAACAAAAATCTTTAAATTCCTTACCATTTCTTTCTTTTCTTTCCTTCCTTTTCTTTTCTTTCTTCTTTCTTCTCCTTCTCTTTCCTTTCTTTCTTTTTCTTCTCTTTCTTTTTCCTTTCTTTTCTTTTCTTTCTTTTTCTTCTCTTCTACTTTTTTTCCTTTCCTTCTCTTTCTTTTTCTTCTCCTTCTTCTTTCTTATCCTTCTTTTCTTTTTCTTCTCTTTTTATTTTTCCTGGTCTGAACCAGTTCGGCACTCACCTTCTGGTTCAGCCTCCGACTGCCGGTCCTTCACCTGTTTAGCCCTTCCTCAGCTGGCGGAGATGCCCGCGAGACTAGATTCGCCCTCCGTTTCTCCAGATCGACGGCGACGGATCTAGAGGCAGAAGTTTTAGCCTCTTTCTCTTTTTCTCCCTCTTTTTCGTCTTCTCTTCCACCGCCGGTGACTCCTCTCCCTTTGGTTCGCCTTCGCCGACGATGAGAAGGCAGTGGCGGTGACCGGATCAGCCGACACCGCTGTTTCCTCTTGCCTTTGCTTTCTCGTTTTCTTCCTTTTCTTCTCCGTTTTCGCTTCGTTTTTCTCCTCTCCTTCACTGCCTTCACTGTCGTCAGCCCTTTCTCTCTCTTCCCTTGTCGGTGACTGTCCCTTTCCCGATCTTTCCCCTCTGGCATTGCTGACGACGTCGGCCTCCTTTGTTTCTTCTCTGTTTGACAAACAGAAGAGGAAGCAAGGGAATCGGGTTTGTATCTCGATTCCCAGTTCTATTTTCTTTTTTTTTTCTATTATTTATTTATTATTTATTTTATATATTTATCTTTTATATTTATATATATATAAATATACCATATTATATATATATATATATATATATATATATAGACATATATAAAATTTGTATTAATAATTTTATATATATAAATCTATACACTTTAAATTTGAAATAATATATATATTTTATATATATTTATCTATATACGCAAATGTATAATATTATACATGTATATTTATTTAATATAAATTAGTATATATGTATATCAAAGTATAAAATATATACTATATTTCTTTTATTTATACATATGTACTTATATATAACATATAAAACTCTATTTATAAAATCTTTTATGTAAATATATAAATACACACACTTTTTGTTTCTTATAATTTGGATCTCTAAATGTCCAATTATATTTTCTTCATTTTCATTTCTTATTTAATTTGGATTTCAATTTATCCAAATTAAGTTTTTCAGATATTTAATATTTATTTGGAAAATTCTCGGTCTTCACACTAAATGATTTTAATTTGAATTTATTAATTTTAATTTTATTTTAGTTTTTATAATGAATTATTAAATATTGAAAAAATCCATTAAATCTTACCTCTAGCTGGTCAGACTTAAGAGGACTCTCCTCCCCTCTAGATATCTAAAAGTACTACTCAAGCTAGTCCCTTTAGAATTCCATCGTCGGAATAATTTATCTTCTATTTATATTTTATTTAAATTTTATTTTTTTTTGTAATCTAAAGATTTAATTATATTTTTCTAAAGAACCTTATTTCTTAAAAAAGTCCTATCCTATAAATTATCTAAATCACACGAGCTTATTAGTCTAACAAAATATCATACAAACCATGCAGAATAAATTTAATCATACAAGTATACAAATCGTATTTACATGCAAGGTTAATATTTTATGAACAAATTACTAACTACTTATCACCAGTGACGTAGCCACGTACAAAATGTGGGGTCAATTGACCCCATTGAATTTTAGTCAAGTTATATTTATACATGTAGAAAATATTAAAATTTTTATTTTTTATATTGAAGCCAATAAATTTCATAAAAATATAAAGTGAATGATCAAAAATAAAATTTTTATTTATTTTTATAATGATAATATTAATATTTAGGTTGCAAAGAAAATTTTAAAAAATCTTTATATTTTGGTAAAATTATAAAGGTTAGTTTTTGATACATTGACAATGAAAATTTTGGCTTAATAGCCAGATACATCCCCAACGTTTATTAAAATATGCAATTAAGCCCTCGACGTATAATTGCGTGGAAATAAGGATATTAGGTTTTATTTTCAGCATATTAAACTTAAATGTTATAAAATAATGGAATTAAGGATATAACTGTTAAAAACTAACAGTATCTGTTAACTTTGCCCAGCTGACATGCCACGTCGACACTGACCTGGATGATAATGCCACATGGACATGTGACGTGGCAAAATATTGCCACGTGTAAAATACAACTCAGAAAAAAAAAACCCTGTGAATTAAGGTAAAAATCCACGTTAATAATTAAGGTTATTTTTTGTTTTATTTTTGAAAAATCAATTTCGTGAAAAAAAAAAGAATTTGGGTGTGATTTCTGCTAGGGGTTTCGAAGAATTAGAGGATTCGAAGAAATTTGCTTAGGTTTTCGAACAATTTGGTTAAGGGGTTTCGATTTCTGTTAGGGATTTGATTTCCTATCAGAATCTAAGGTTTCTACTAGGAGAAATCTAGGGTTTTTTGAACTATTCTTGATCTGTGGCATGAAATGCTAATGTGGGTAGGCTTGCTTGGGTTCGGTTTAGACTTTCCTGGGTTTGATTTAGGGTTATTGAAAGGGTTCGAACAGGAGAAAGGGACATTTTGAAGAAATTTGCTAGGGGTTTCGAAGAAATCTACTAAGGGTTTCGATTGTCGATTGTTGGGTCTCTTTTTTTTTGAACTGTTCTTGATCTGTGACATGAAAAAGAGAATGGGTAGGCTTGCCTGGGTTCGGTTTAGGCTTTCCTGGGTTTGATTTAGGGTTATCGAAAGCATTCAAACAAGAGAAAGGGGCAGATTCGAGTTTGATTAGGGTTATCAATAAAAGAAAGGGAAAGGGATTTAGGGTTTTCTGGGTTCAATTGAGGGTTATGAACCAAAATTTCTCTCGATTTGGGGTTTTTTGAAGTAGAAAATTGCGAAAGAGGGTTTTTGAAGCTCGAGATTTCTAGAATTCGGGTGTGTGAGGGGAGGGATTTAGGATTCAGTTGATTTAGGGTATGTGAAGAAAGGGTTTTTGGTTTGTAAAGAAAGGGCTAGTTTAAAGTAGGGGTTTCTAAAGAAAACAACAAGACAAAGGTTTGCTGAACACCTGAACAAGGTAAAAGTCGACCTCTATATTGTGTAACTAATTAATTTGTTAAATTTTTGTTGTTGGTTGTTGTGTAACTGGTCCCATATGCAGCTAGATTCCTGAATTCTTTTCAGATTACAAGTACTGGTCCCATATGGTCCCGTATGGTCCCATATTGCTGTTAGATTCGTTTACTATTTTCAGCATATTGACTGGTCGCACATGCATTTTTTGTACTAATTTATTATATTTAGTGTAATCCATATTGTAGCCCACTTAGGATGCATTTTTATTTGCTTCATCACTATTAATGGCAACTGTATCAACAAGCATGTAACCTGATGCTGACAGCTTCCTAGTTACTTGAAAATTTTGATTTTGATCTTTTTTAAGTCATATATGGTATATCTATGGAATACCCACTATCTGGAAAAATATTTAATTTATATAATTTTGTTTATATTTTATATATACTGATGTTTATTTATTTTTTTGGCAGCATGTGGGAGATTGTGACCTTAAGAATCCACCATGGAGGGATTTTTGTGCATGACCCTGAGTTTAAGTACATCAACTATGAAGTAAATGAGGTAGAGTATGATCCAGATTTAATTAGCTATCCTCACATGGTCAAATTGATCAAGACTGGAAACTATGCTAATGTGGGTAGGATTTTGTTTAAGGCCCCTAATGAAAATTTGAATGGCTTAAGGTTGTTATGTGATGATACTTCAGCAATTGATTTAATTGCTGTATGTATTCATTGGGGTAAGTGTGATATCTATGTGGAGCATGGGGTGGATGAACCTGTGGTAGTTGAGACACATTTATTAGAAGGACTTGAACCAAGTAAAGCAGAGGCAGGGGTAAGTGGGGCAGAGACAGGGACTGGTGAGCCCAGCAGTGGGGTAGGGGCAGAGGGAACAGTTGAAGATGATGATGGAGATGATGCTGATGGTGATAGTGACATGTGGTATGAGGTGACTTTTTTATCAGATGATGATGACAAGGTTAGAGAGGCAAGGGAGAATATTAGGCAATGGGGTGGTAAGGAGAACCAAAGAAGGGAAGAAAATGATAATGAAGTAGGGCCAAGTACTGAGCAGCAAACAGATGAGGTGGCCCCTACTAATGAAAGGGTAGCTGAAAAAGATAAGGGTAGAAAGATTAGAAGAAGGCCACTTCCACCTTCTACAAGTGAAAGTGATCATAGTAGTGGTGGGTCTTCGAAGAAGTGTGCTGATTCTATTGAGCCTCCTAGTTATAAATCCGAGAATGATGAAGATGGGGAGGAGGTTGAAACAGTGAGAAGGGAGAGTAATTTTCCATCTTATGACTCGAGGTCCCTTATCCCTGACCTTGAGTTAGGCATGTTGTTTGAGGATGGGACTCAATTTAAGAATGCTATGGTGGATTAAGCTGTGTACACCAAGAGGGATGTTTGGTTCATGAAGAATGACCCTAGGAGAGTAAGGGTTGTGTGTACTAGTACATGCCCTTTTCAGTGCACTGCTTGCTATGATGAGGAGTTGATGTTCTTTCAAGTGAAGACAATGTGCACTGTGCACAAATGTAATTGTAAGTACAAGTTACAATTACTTAGTATGAAATGGTTGGCTAAAAAATTCGAAGAGAAGATCCGAAAAGAACCATACTTAAAGCAAAGTGACTTACGGGCTCATATTGAGTCCGAGCTGAAGGTGTTTGCCTCTGTTGACAAAGTTAGAAGGGCAAAGTTGATGATATTGGCCGGCATGCAAGATGCCTTCAGCATGGAGTTCTCTAAACTAAGAGATTATGCTGATGAGTGCCTTACCCAAAATCCTGGTAACACGGTTGTGATTAAGACTGAGAGGACAACTCCTACTGCTCCACCATATTTTCAGAGAATTTACTTCTGTTTTGCTGCCCTTAAGGAAGGATTCAAAGCAGGGTGTAGGAAAATTATAGGTTTAGATGGGTGTTTCCTTAAAGGCTCGATTAAGGGAGAAGTTTTAAGTGCTGTTGCAAGGGATGCAAACAATCAAATGTATCCCGTTGCTTGGGCTGTTGTAGAAAGTGATAATACTAATTCATGGATGTGGTTTTTGAATATTCTCAAAACCGATCTTGATATGACCAATAGTGCAGCTTGGACTCTTATTAGTGACCAACGGAAGGTATGGTTCTGTCGTAACGTATTAAGTTTTGGATAAAAACCTAATAGCTAGACACAAAGATATGGAGTCGCCACCAACCATTCTAACTAGGTGTGATTGGTCACCTATTCAAACTATGAATAAGGATTGGTCTACATCTCAAATTTAGGGTTCGGGAGTACGGTTACGTGTGAGGAAGGATTAGCACCCTCACAACGCCCATCCTAAAATGGTACCAACTAGCTTTAGGTTATCTCAAATTTGCCTTAGTTAATCTTAAGTTCAATAGTTAAATATTGGAAAATATTTCTAAGTGTCCTCCATTAAGCTGGTGGGACAACTCAAAAATCTTTCTCACCTCAAGAGTATTCAAGTAGTACTATGCGACTTGCTTGAAGAGGCTCCGTCGTCGAATTCATTTTAATATTTTATGAGAAATTCCGAACTTTGACTCCTTCTATCTAATTTATTCTTACCATTCTATTATTTATTAATTCTTAATTTTATTTTTATGCGAAAATGAATATGAATTATTTTTATCAAAAATTCCTTTTAGATCTTCCATTAAGCTGGTGAGACTTAAAAGAAATTTTCTTACCTAAAGATTTCCAAATCATTACTTAAGCGTAAATCTACTTGAAATCTCATCATAGGAATAATCAATATTCATTCTCAATAACTCCTATTTTTTATTGCCTTATTTTATTATTTCATTAGATTTTATTACTATTTATTATTGTTATTTTATTATTATAGTGAACACGAATTATTAAACATTTTTATCTTCTTAATTAATTACTTTAGTTTTTAATTTTAATTTAATAATATTTTTAGATAAAAATCACCTATTTTATAATTTTAAAAGATGAATAAAAATTACTTATTATTGAAAACTATCTCTAGGCCATCCATTTAGCTGGTGAGACCTTGAAAATAATCTTCTCACCTAGAAAATTTCAAGAAAATCACTTATGCGTAATTCTCTCGATATTTCATCATTGGAGTGGTTCGTATTCACTTACATTATAATTTGCATATCTAATTTTTTATTCATTTTATTTCTTATTTTGTTACTCATTATTATTTCTATTATCGTGGACTATTAATTATCGTTTCTAATTTTTATAACTTATTCTTATTCCAATTCAATAACAAATTTACTAATCATTCGTATTTTAAATTTAAAAAATGAATATAAATTACTTTTTATTGAAGGCCCTATTTAGACCTTCCATTGAGCTGGTGAGGCCTCGAATAGAACTTTCTTACCTAGGCATTTCAAGAAAATTACTTGAGCGTAATTCCCTTGATATTTCATCATCGGAGTAATCATATTCATTTTTTATTATTTTAATATCTAACTTTGGTTATTTCATTTATTTCCCTCCTTATTTGCCATTACTATTTTTATTATATTATTATTAATCATTAATATATTTTCTAATTTTATAACTAATTATTTTTACTGTTATTTTATAATAAATTTATTTTTATATATATATTTTCTTTTAAAATGAATATGAATTATTTGTTATCAAAAATCCTATCTAGACCCTCCATTAAGCTGGTGAGGCCTTGGATAAGATTTTTTACCTCAAGATCTCTAAAGTACCACTTAAGCGTGATGCCTCTAGAGTTCCATCGTCGGAATAATTCATCTTTATCTTCATATCTTAATTTTAACTTTATTTAATTTATTTTGATTCTTATCCTAGTTTGGCCTTTTAATTTTACAACGAATCAATGTTCAAAATAAGTAATCAACTAATTTTAACATAAGAAAATCATCCAAAATATTTTAATCATAATCAATTCAATTACGTGTTACATTTAGAAGATCAACTTTAAACACATTAATACCTATTCCAGTTTTGAACTAACCAAATCAATATCTAATCAAATTAATATCCTCTTAAATTAATATAAAATTTATATATTCATGAACCTCCTACATTTAATAATTTAATAATATTATATTATTTCCACCAGGATGCCATAATCAACATCTTAACCTACTCATTACATGAAGAATATGACAAGGTAACAAATCATTTACTAAAGACAAAATGAAAACTAAAAGAAAAAAGGGAGAAGAATACCTTTTATTTGTTCGACCACTAAATCTTAGATGACAACATCTGGAAGGGAAATATTGTCGTTTGTCTCAACTAATGGCTGTGTGGCTCGTTGCAGTACCGTGGGAGAGCAGCTGGTGTGTCTCGGTCTTACTTTCTTAGCAGGTAGCACGTGATGGTAATGCAGCAGAGGCGGGCTGATGCATGCGTGCAGTGTTAGTAAAGCTGAACGGTTTGACAGTGTGGTTGCAGGCTGTAGTGAAGATGACAGAGTAGAAAGAAACAATGCTGTGGCTTAGCAAGGCATCAGGGACGACTCCATGCAAGGAAGAGACGCCAGAAAATGGCCAGAAACGCAGCAGCAGCAACTGCGGGGAAGGTTGCAGGCAGCAGCAAGCAAAGCCTGTGCAGAAGCAGTAAGGATGGCAGGGACGACTCCAGGCAAGGAAGAGACGCCAGAAAATGGCTAGAAACGCAGCAGCAGCAAGACTCGCGATGGTGCAACAACTGGAAGCAAGCAAAGGAACGTGCCGCCAAGAATAGAAGCAGAGGGATGGTTTTACTCTTCTGTTGGTGAAGCTGATGGAACAAGGTAATGATGAAGATGATGATGGTGCTTTCCCTGGCGAGGATCGATGACCGTCCTCCTTTTTTTAATGGCTCCCTCTTGTTCTCTTTTTTTTGTTCCTTTTAGGGTTTTCTTTTTTTTAGGTTTTCCTCCTCCTCTTAGGGTTTTCTCTCCTCTCTTTATATACATATATTTTTTTTATCTCCTTTTGAAAAAATGAATCAATGAGTTTATTCATCCCATAATCATGGGATTTTCTTCATTTATTTTCATTTGACCTTTCCATCTTTTTTTATTTATTTCCTTTTCATTATTTTATTTTTGGTAATTTATTTTTAGATTTTAATTCACTTTGATTATTTCTTTTATTATTATTATCTTTCTTATGGCAACAAATCATTGAAGTCAACTCTTTTTTATTTTATGGTTTGTTTCTTTTATTTATTTTTATTTTTATGTTTTTATATATATAAAAAAAAATTTGTTCGGACAAAATTAGGTGTCTACAGCTGCCCCTCTTTGCGCTTTGCTGTGAAACAGTAATGGTGCAAAGACATAGACAACCATTTTGTCCGAATGCAAGACCTATCAAAATTTTTTTTTTGTAGAATGTGATATTTCCTAGCCTCTTCTATCATAAGGTTCAGGAATGCAAAGTGAAATTCCTTTTTTAGTCTCTCCTATCATAAGACTAAGGAATGCAAACATGAATTTTCCAAATCTTTTCTATCATAAGATTAAGGAATGCAAAGTGAAATTCCTAGTCTCTCCTATCATAAGACTGAGGAATGCAAGCATGATCATGGAATAAAAGCTCCTCTCGACAGAGGCTTTGAAACTTCTGAAACACAAAGAACTCCTCTCATCAGAGGCATTGGAACTTTGAAAAATAATCTTGTGCTCCTCTCACCAGAGGCATTGGAACTTTGAAAAATAATTTTGTGCTCCTCTCACCAGAGGCATTGAGACTTTTGAAAAATAACCTTGTGCTCCTCTCACCAGAGGCATTGGAACTTTGAAAAATAATCTTGTGCTCCTCTCACCAGAGGCATTGGAACTTTGAAAATAAAACATTTCATTTCAGAATACCAGTTAACATGGGTTTGACTAGGCTTAACTTTCATTTTGATGCCAACAATATTAGGCTTTATTCTCCTTTAAGGTGCGAGCTAAACTGGACTTTACTCTCATCTAAGGTTTTTTCAAAAAGTATTTTTCTCATCATCTTCTCATACCTCATCATTTTTTCAAATTACCATCTCTTATATTTTCTCTTTTCCTCAAAATTCTAATCATTCAAAACTTCTTATCCTAATGTCTTAACATATAGTTCAATGTCAAAATGCACTAATGAAATGTCATGCATGTCATGAATATAATGAATGCCATGAATGTTATGCACATGTCAATGTCATGCCCCCTGCATTATTCCGTGAATATATGCAAATGCATTCTCAATTGTGGTAACAAGATTCTCAAGTTCATCTTGTCTTTCTCAAGTCCATTCTGTCTATTGAATTCTCCTTGTTTAAATCCTTTATCTTCCTTCCTCATCCCATCTTCTATTGAGTCCTAGTCCAGTTAGGCCCGAAGACTAGCCATCATGTTTTCAGCTTTGTATATTCATCATTCACTTTTGTTTCTTTCTCTCTCTTAATAATGCAAGATTTCTCAAAAGAATATATTTTTTTTCAAAAACTTATCCAAAAAAGGTTACCAACATTTATTTATTTTCCTTTCAACTTGACCACCAATGTAATGCACTCATACATCTTCTCAATTTATTATAGGGGTGGAATAAATGATCATGAGAGGTATAGATATTCATTCTTAGAAAAGGAACATGAAATCCAGAAAAACCAATGGGACAATCTGTTTGGAATAAGGTTTTTAGTATCCATTTAATGAACATTCTGACAATTTCAATCAAGTCAATCTAAAATTCTTTTCCAAAAGCCCACTCTTAGGTTGATATGTTCTTTCATGTAGTGTCTGCCAATCTTGCCCTCGTATCAAAACTTTTTGATGTTGATATTTTCCTAAGTCGCCTTTTTTCGGTTTTCAACTTAGGTGCCCCCCTCAACTGATTCAAACTGCCCTTTTCGAGTTTTCAATTTGAATCCTCCTTTTTCTTTTTCTTTTTCTTTTTCTTTTTCTTTTTCTTTTTCTTTTTCTTTTTTTTCTTTTTTCTTTTTTTCTTTTTTCTTCTTTTTTTTCTCTTTTTTTCTTTTTTTTATATTTTTTTCTTTTTTCTTTTCTTCATTTTCAACTTCATTGGCTTTGACAAACTTCAACATTCAGTGCTCAATCCAAATTGATGCCCCCTAATAGGCATTCTTGATTTTGATCCAAGATATCTTCTAAAGCTCATGTTTTCTTCATTCAACTTGATCTACTTCCTTCAAAGGATCATTATCTCATTGTACAAGTATGTTTTCATTCAACGCATGATTCTTTAATTCAAGCATTTACATTTGATCAAAATGGGCTTTTAAAGGCACGTAATGTAGGCTCGGGTGAGGGTTTATGAAAGAAAAGGATATAGTAGGCCCAAAATGTGTTTTAAGGTTTATAAACCAAGGGATCACTTTCTTTATCAAGTAAAACATTTAGGCATTTTGCCCTTTCTTGCTCTTTTTTTTTTTGGGTTTTCTTTTTGAATTCAAACCCTTTTCTTTTTTTCTTTTTTTTTCACAAAAATGGGCTTCCTTTTTTTTTTTTGCCCCTTGATTCATCATGAACACTTTCCTTTTTGCCCCCAAAATTTCTTTATTTCATCTTCCTTGCCCCCAATGTGGAGGGTGATCCTTGGTGGGTTATATTACAAAAATATAATAGGCTCAAAAGGGGTAACCAAAGGATAATTTTACTCATGCTTGAAGGATAGTGAAAGAAAGCCATTTATCATTTCAAATGTAAGTGCTCTCCTTAAAGATCATTTATCGAACAATGACAAACTTGTTAGAAGCTTTTGTAAGGGATTCACCTTTCTCGTACCGTCTATCAAGTGCGGATGGTGAGGAACCTTTCCTTCATTTTCTTGCTTTCGCAACATTGGCATACTATTAATTCATCAACAATAGTGGTTCTTTCAAAATTGAACCCTAGATTTATTGACATCATTATCATCATGTTCATTATTTGGATACTTGTGAGTGAAAGTTATGGCGAGTATGTTGAGAAATGGAAAATGAATGGAATGAGAAATTGACAGTGCATCACACTAGTCGCTTTATTGAAAAGGAAATAAATAAAAGTTAACCCATACATAAAATTTATTTCGTGCTTATGGGCTTAAGCACTTTCAAAAACTATCTTGCATTACTTACAGAAATAAAAGAAAGCAAAAACAAAACTAGAATTTATAGATCTTCAAAATTGTCAGGCTTGAACCCTTCATGCCCCCACAAAACTCATCCTTCCTTAGTGTGGTTAGGCAATGGGTTTGCATTCGTAGTCGGTTCCCCTTTCGCTTCAAAACTCAACATACCAGCTTTTATCAATCCTTGCACTCTATACTTTAGTGCAGTGCAATTCTCCAAAGAGTGACCCACGTTCCCGAAGTGATACTCGCATCGAGCACTCTCATCATACCACTTTGGATATGGGGGCTTGAGAGGTTCCACATAAATGGGTGCAATGAGTTGTCCTTTGATCAATTTTGGGTATAACTCAGTATAGGTCATGGGGATTGGGTCAATGGGAGTCCTTTCTCTTTTTGGCCATGATGCATTATGATTGCCCTCTTGTTTATTAAACTGCTTAGCTGGTTGAATAGTTGGGGCAGGTGTCTGGGGACTAGGTTGAACATTAACCTTGGGGTAAGAATGGTAAGGATTCTGAGCAGGATAGTAAGGTTGTGGCATGTGATAAGGGTGTTGTGGGACATAGCCTCCATATTGCCTTCCATATGCAACAGCATGGACGTCTTCTTCCCTTTTTTTGTTGGCTCCTCCTTTCTTCTCAATACTGTTGGGAGCTTCAATCTTTCCACTCTTGATTGCATTCTCAATTATCTCACCAGACAATACCATATCAGCAAAATTCTTAGTGGCATTACCGATCATCCTATCGTAATATGGAGCCTTCAAAGTATTAACGAACATAATGGTAAGCTCCTTCTCTGAAAGTGGAGGTTGCACCTCCGCAGCCATATCACGCCACCTTTGGGCATATTGCTTGAAACTCTCATTAGCCCTCTTTTCCATACTTTGGAGCGACAGACGATCAGGGGCCATATCAGCAACATGTCGATATTGAGCCATAAATGCTCTTGCCAAGTCATTCCAAGTGATGATTCGAGTTCCATCTAATTGATTGTACCACTTGGCAGCAGATCCAGTGAGACTTTCTTGAAAAATGTGAATAAGGAGCTTATCATCTTGAGCGAAAGCAGCCATCTTCCGACAATACATAATAAGATGAGACCTAGGGCAGGAAGTTCCATTGTACTTCTCAAACTCTGGTGCTTTAAACTTAGGTGGAATAACCAAGTCTGACACCAAACATAACCCAGTAGCATCCATGGAACCATAAAAGTCTAAGCCTTCAATAGCTCGAATCCTTTCCTCTAACATATTAATCTTTTGTTGCGACTTCGCCTCATCTTTCTCTTCTGCTTGTTTGGCTTTCAACTTCTCAATTTCCCTTGGGTCATCTAAGTCGGGCACCTCAATGGGATCAGTAGATTTTGCGCCTTGGGAAGGATAGGCGGGTCCTTGGAATTGAGCTTGTCCAAACATTTGGGGTATAGCAGTGTAAGCAGGTGGATATCTTCCTTCTTGGGATGTTTGACTTGGAAATGGACCAAATCCAGGAGGATAGACAGGGTCTTCCATACTGCGTTGTTGAACCCCTTCTTGGACTGCAACTTCTTCTACAACTCCTTTACCCTTGCTTAGATTTTTCAACAGCTCTGTAATTTGGGCCAATTGCCCCCTCATTTCCTCTTGAGCTTTTTCCATCTTCTCCATGCGCATGCTTGATTCTTCTTCCATGATCTTAGCTTGATAACGAGTGTTGTGTGAATGAACCTTTGGTCGAGCTATCTTCGAATCTTTTATTGCCACAATTAAGAATTTATCATTTCACATGTGATGATGCTTGAAAAAATTTTGAAAATGTTTTGTTTAAAACAATGATTGAAGATGAACAAAACGAGATGATGCTACATGCGTATGTATGGAATGGCATGGTAAAAAGTTGTCATGTAACAATAATGGATGAATGATGCATGGAAATGTTTTGGTGAACTCATGGTACCCCCTTAGTGTCTCATGTATAAACTTGATAAAAAATGTGTCTAAGTAATGGGTATTTCCTGTAGCATGGGTTAATATGGCTCTATCTTACAGTTGGTCTTCTTAATTTCACTATATGCATGGTTTTAGACAAAAGGGCTAAAGGTTCCCAAATTGTTCCTCACTGTCGTCCACACAAGACTAGTAAGGCACCCAATCCTCACCCATTACAGGTTACAAATGGAAAGGTTCAATTTGAGTGAGAGTATTTCGCTAGCCATTGCGGAGGTATTACCTCACGAGAGCGTAGTTACTTTACTTCCTGCTAAAAGGATAGAGCCTGGGTAGAGGGCTAATGCATGCACATGCACGTGAAGTGTGTGTCGAAGAAACATGTAGTTATTAATGTCTTATTATTTTATCAAAATTAACATACCTAAGGCAAACCTAAAATAGCCTAAAACCAATCATTGGCTTGACTCTCTAAAGTCCCCAGCGGAGTCGCCAAGCTGTCGTAACGTATTAAGTTTTGGATAAAAACCTAATAGCTAGACACAAAGATATGGAGTCGCCACCAACCATTCTAACTAGGTGTGATTGGTCACCTATTCAAACTATGAATAAGGATTGGTCTACATCTCAAATTTAGGGTTCGGGAGTACGGTTACGTGTGAGGAAGGATTAGCACCCTCACAACGCCCATCCTAAAATGGTACCAACTAGCTTTAGGTTATCTCAAATTTGCCTTAGTTAATCTTAAGTTCAATAGTTAAATATTGGAAAATATTTCTAAGTGTCCTCCATTAAGCTGGTGGGACAACTCAAAAATCTTTCTCACCTCAAGAGTATTCAAGTAGTACTATGCGACTTGCTTGAAGAGGCTCCGTCGTCGAATTCATTTTAATATTTTATGAGAAATTCCGAACTTTGACTCCTTCTATCTAATTTATTCTTACCATTCTATTATTTATTAATTCTTAATTTTATTTTTATGCGAAAATGAATATGAATTATTTTTATCAAAAATTCCTTTTAGATCTTCCATTAAGCTGGTGAGACTTAAAAGAAATTTTCTTACCTAAAGATTTCCAAATCATTACTTAAGCGTAAATCTACTTGAAATCTCATCATAGGAATAATCAATATTCATTCTCAATAACTCCTATTTTTTATTGCCTTATTTTATTATTTCATTAGATTTTATTACTATTTATTATTGTTATTTTATTATTATAGTGAACACGAATTATTAAACATTTTTATCTTCTTAATTAATTACTTTAGTTTTTAATTTTAATTTAATAATATTTTTAGATAAAAATCACCTATTTTATAATTTTAAAAGATGAATAAAAATTACTTATTATTGAAAACTATCTCTAGGCCATCCATTTAGCTGGTGAGACCTTGAAAATAATCTTCTCACCTAGAAAATTTCAAGAAAATCACTTATGCGTAATTCTCTCGATATTTCATCATTGGAGTGGTTCGTATTCACTTACATTATAATTTGCATATCTAATTTTTTATTCATTTTATTTCTTATTTTGTTACTCATTATTATTTCTATTATCGTGGACTATTAATTATCGTTTCTAATTTTTATAACTTATTCTTATTCCAATTCAATAACAAATTTACTAATCATTCGTATTTTAAATTTAAAAAATGAATATAAATTACTTTTTATTGAAGGCCCTATTTAGACCTTCCATTGAGCTGGTGAGGCCTCGAATAGAACTTTCTTACCTAGGCATTTCAAGAAAATTACTTGAGCGTAATTCCCTTGATATTTCATCATCGGAGTAATCATATTCATTTTTTATTATTTTAATATCTAACTTTGGTTATTTCATTTATTTCCCTCCTTATTTGCCATTACTATTTTTATTATATTATTATTAATCATTAATATATTTTCTAATTTTATAACTAATTATTTTTACTGTTATTTTATAATAAATTTATTTTTATATATATATATATTTTCTTTTAAAATGAATATGAATTATTTGTTATCAAAAATCCTATCTAGACCCTCCATTAAGCTGGTGAGGCCTTGGATAAGATTTTTTACCTCAAGATCTCTAAAGTACCACTTAAGCGTGATGCCTCTAGAGTTCCATCGTCGGAATAATTCATCTTTATCTTCATATCTTAATTTTAACTTTATTTAATTTATTTTGATTCTTATCCTAGTTTGGCCTTTTAATTTTACAACGAATCAATGTTCAAAATAAGTAATCAACTAATTTTAACATAAGAAAATCATCCAAAATATTTTAATCATAATCAATTCAATTACGTGTTACATTTAGAAGATCAACTTTAAACACATTAATACCTATTCCAGTTTTGAACTAACCAAATCAATATATAATCAAATTAATATCCTCTTAAATTAATATAAAATTTATATATTCATGAACCTCCTACATTTAATAATTTAATAATATTATATTATTTCCACCAGGATGCCATAATCAACATCTTAACCTACTCATTACATGAAGAATATGACAAGGTAACAAATCATTTACTAAAGACAAAACGAAAACTAAAAGAAAAAAGGGAGAAGAATACCTTTTATTTGTTCGACCACTAAATCTTAGATGACAACATCTGGAAGGGAAATATTGTCGTTTGTCTCAACTAATGGCTGTGTGGCTCGTTGCAGTACCGTGGGAGAGCAGCTGGTGTGTCTCGGTCTTACTTTCTTAGCAGGTAGCACGTGATGGTAATGCAGCAGAGGCGGGCTGATGCATGCGTGCAGTGTTAGTAAAGCTGAACGGTTTGACAGTGTGGTTGCAGGCTGTAGTGAAGATGACAGAGTAGAAAGAAACAATGCTGTGGCTTAGCAAGGCATCAGGGACGACTCCATGCAAGGAAGAGACGCCAGAAAATGGCCAGAAACGCAGCAGCAGCAACTGCGGGGAAGGTTGCAGGCAGCAGCAAGCAAAGCCTGTGCAGAAGCAGTAAGGATGGCAGGGACGACTCCAGGCAAGGAAGAGACGCCAGAAAATGGCTAGAAACGCAGCAGCAGCAAGACTCGCGATGGTGCAACAACTGGAAGCAAGCAAAGGAACGTGCCGCCAAGAATAGAAGCAGAGGGATGGTTTTACTCTTCTGTTGGTGAAGCTGATGGAACAAGGTAATGATGAAGATGATGATGGTGCTTTCCCTGGCGAGGATCGATGACCGTCCTCCTTTTTTTAATGGCTCCCTCTTGTTCTCTTTTTTTTGTTCCTTTTAGGGTTTTCTTTTTTTTAGGTTTTCCTCCTCCTCTTAGGGTTTTCTCTCCTCTCTTTATATACATATATTTTTTTTATCTCCTTTTGAAAAAATGAATCAATGAGTTTATTCATCCCATAATCATGGGATTTTCTTCATTTATTTTCATTTGACCTTTCCATCTTTTTTTATTTATTTCCTTTTCATTATTTTATTTTTGGTAATTTATTTTTAGATTTTAATTCACTTTGATTATTTCTTTTATTATTATTATCTTTCTTATGGCAACAAATCATTGAAGTCAACTCTTTTTTATTTTATGGTTTGTTTCTTTTATTTATTTTTATTTTTATGTTTTTATATATATAAAAAAAAATTTGTTCGGACAAAATTAGGTGTCTACAGGTTCTTTTCTTTATTTAATTTATTGGATATAGGGTTTGCTAAATATGATTGATTTGTAATATTTTTTATGGTTGTTTTGTAGGGATTAATCAATGTTATAGAGGAATTGTTCCCCAATGCTGAGCACAGAAGGTGTGCTAGACACATACATGCAAACTGGAGCAAAAATCATCGTGGCAAGATAATGAAGAAACATTTCTGGATGTGTGCTAATGCAACGACCGAAAGGCAGCTTGAAGATATGTTAGACTTGTTGCATAAGAAAGACACCCTTGGATCAGTAAAGGAGGACCTATTGAAATATCCCCTATGCCACTGGAGTAAGGCTTTCTTTAGAATAGACATCAAGTGTGACGTCTGCCACAATAACTTGTGTGAGACATTCAACGGCACTCTAGTCAAAGCCAGACATCAGCCTATTATAACCATGCTTGAGGAGATTAGACTGGCTGTGATGACTAGGACAGCTGAGAAAAGAAAGAATGTGGAAAAATGGGTGGGGAATTATGGTCCACTTGTGATGGAAAAGTTGAACAAGAATATGAGTGAAGCAACTCAATGGCGAGTTGTTTTCAATGGCAGTGATGGCTATGAGGTTAAGTGTGGTAAGAGGCAGTTCAAAGTCAATCTTCTTAGGAGAACATGTGCTTGCCGATTATGGGATCTAACTAGTATCCCATGCTGCCATGCAATATGTGCTATTTTTGATCATGGTGGTCAGCCAGAAGAGTACATCCATGAGTGCTATTCAAAGGAGACATACTTACGGACTTATGAGCACACTTTACAGCCTATCAATGGTGAAAATGAATGGCCAAAAAGTGGGTTAGAAGTAATGCTGCCTCCTTTGATAAGAAGAATGCCTGGTAGGCCCAAAAGAAATAGAGCTCGAGAGCATGATGAGCCTAGGAATAAATATAAGTTGTCTAGAAAGGGATAGAAGCAACATTGTGCTCTTTGTAAACAATCTGGACACAGTAAAGTTTGCTACCCTGAAAAAAGCAACTTTATGTGTACATCTAGCTCTGTAAGTTGCTATTGTTTTATAAGTTTTGCATTTTTCATTTGCCTATTTTAAATTGTTTTATAATTTTTGCTTAATCTTTTGTTTCTTTGCTGCTTGTTCTTAGGTTCCACAAGAGGTAGTTGATTCATCTGCATCAACAAGAGGGAGAGGAAGAGGAACTGACATTGGTTCTCCTGGTACAGAATCCGGTTCTGTTGGAAAAGGAAGAGAAGCTGAAATTGGTTCACTTGGTACAGAATCTGGTACTGCTGGAAGGGGAAGAGGAGCTGAAATTGGTACTCCTAGATCAGAAAATGCTACTGTTCGGAGAGGAAGAGGAAGAGGAAGAGGAAGAGGAAGAGGAAGAGGAAAGGGAAGAGGAACAGAAACTACTCCTCCTGGTGCAGGAGAGGTAAGAATGAATTTTTTCATATCTATGATATGTTCTACTGTGTTATGATACGTTCTAATATGTTTATGACCAATTAGCATTGTTGTTGAACTTGTTTAGTTAATGAACTTGTTGAACTTGGAATTATTGAATTTGGACTTGAACTTCATGGTGTTTCTGTTGGACTTCTGCTTTTGAGGTTTTCTTTGGTTTTGAAGAAATGGGTTTTGCTAAATTTTGATGCTGTGATTTGCATATGGATCAATTGTTGGTCTGTGGCCTAGAAAACTTGATATCAAAAGCTTTCAAACTTGATCTGAATCTGATGTATGGAATGATTATGTAATCTTATCCTTGGGCTTGAATTTTGCATAACTTTAAATGTGCTATGGTGCTGGATGTGTTATTTATGTTCCATGTGTGTTCTTAAACTTTTTTTTTCCTATTTTTGTTAATGAAGATTACCCAAGAACAAAATGTTGCTCCAACACAACATTTACGAGGCAAAGATAAGGGGAAGGAAAAACTAACCTGACATGTAAGTAAGTTAGTTTAAGATTATAGGTACTTACTTCTTGCAAATGAGCTTGTATACATTTTCACCTTTTTTTTTTGTCAGAACTGGGATGCTTTTGGTTGAAGTTGTGATTGCTACCATGATGCATTTTGTTGAAGTAGCTACTGCCACCATCAATTTGAGCTTTATGTTTTGTTCAATTTCTTATCAAGCAATGGTGGATTGCTAATTATATTTTGATTTGATTTGATTTGTGTTGAATTTGTAATTGTCATGAACCTTAGTTTTAGGCTTAATTATCGTTAGTTCTAGTTTAATTTAGCTGTGATGGCTTAATGGATTAATTGTAGTTAATTTCTTGCTAATGAATCTGTTTATGGCTGGTAAAAAAAAAAATTCTATTTTGGCTTCTTTATTTCCGTATATTAGTAATGGGGTTTATGGGTTAGGATGTTTTGGGGTTGGGGTCGAAACATCTGTTTTTGTGTCGAGGCAATGACATCCTCCATACCAGAAACATATATCTCAACTTTGTTTTAGGATATCTGTTTTTGTCGTGAGCCAATAACATCTTTAGTGAACTCCTCCTTATAAGGGAGATTGAAGAAGAAAAAGAAGAAAAAATGTAATTTTTTAAAAAATAAAATGATGAAAAAAATATAATTTTTTAAAAAATGAAATTATGAAAAAAAAAGTAATTTTTTAAAAAAAGAAGTTATGAAAAACATGTAATTTTAAAAAAGAAATGAGGTTATGAAAAAAAATGTAAATTTTAAAAAATATGTAATAAAAAAATGAAATTATGAAAAATGTAGATTAAAAAATTGTTTATTTTGAAAAAAAAATGAAGTTTTGAAAAAAAAATTAATATATTGCCACGTCATCATGACATGTGGCAATATTTTGCCACGTCACATGTCCATGTGGCATTATCACCCAGGTCAGTGTCGACGTGGCAGGCCAGCTAGGCAAAGTTAACGGATACTGTTGGTTTTTAACGATTATATCCTTAATTCCGTTATTTTATAACGTTTAGGTTTAATATGCTGAAAATAAAACCCAATATCCTTATTTCCACGCAATTATACGTTGAGGGCTTAATTGCATATTTTAATAAACGTTGGGGATGTATTTGGCTATTAAGCCTGAAAATTTTTAATTTCACAATCATGGTTAAAAAACTGTCATGCATCCTACATTATTTTCTAATTAGTTTTTTTTTTATTTTTTTACTATTCCTTAAGGGATATGTATCATCTTATTAACTACGTTTATGAAGTTTAAAAACTTTATTAATAGTATATTTGGTAATTTCTCTAAATATAATCATATGTTAATAAGTATTAAAAAATAAAATGTGATGTATATAATTTCTCATAAAGATATATTTATGTATAAATGTTCTATATAAAAGTAAAATCATACATTTTATTATATATAAATATAATGTTAATTTTTATTTCTTTTTTATTCAAAAAAAATTCTATACGTCTAAGGATATCTTTTGCAAATTAAAATATAAATAATAAAATCACTAATCAATCAATTTTCAACTTAATTTATATATTTAAAAATGATTACTTCATATAATAATTGGATAATTATTATATACATTGTCAGTGAAGTTTTTTTGACTCCACAAGTGAAGCTAGGATGATGATACATGTATTATTTTATTTTTAATATTTTTAAAAGACATGTGTCTCGTCTTAATCTCGTATGTGGAGTAAAAAAACTATTTTTAATACAATATAAAAATATTTATATAATATGGATTAGTATACATATGTGACCTCATTGAATTTTGTTTTCAGCTACGCGCCTGCTTACTACACTAATTTATGTTAATTAAAAATCTTTTTTTTTAATTAATCCGATTGCAAACTTTCATTAAATATTAATCCACCTCATCCTACAATTTTTTTTAAATTATCAAATTGTGAAATTATCCAATTAAAATATCAAATTATCCCATACTATTAATTATTATCAATTTATTAAATCATTAATTACATTGTCGCGCAAACACTTGTTAGCCTATCATGCAAATAACTAAATATTTGTTTTTGAACTATCCAATTAAAATAATCAAATGATTGAACAACCAACCAAACAATTAGTGAAGAAAAACAAACCTGTTGGAACCACACATTTACCCTTCTTGTTTTTTCTATCTACTTCCTTAGTCAGTAGTCTAAAGGGTAGCGACAACAAGTGGCAGCGTTGAGAAGGGGGATGGCAGCGAGGTAATACTGCAACTCGTTGAACCAG
Organism: Heritiera littoralis; assembly: GCA_031772115.1. Taxonomy (NCBI): domain Eukaryota; kingdom Viridiplantae; phylum Streptophyta; class Magnoliopsida; order Malvales; family Malvaceae; genus Heritiera; species Heritiera littoralis. The sequence goes on from JAPDPK010000203.1 coordinate 309,707, forward strand.
GCTTGCATAAGTGAAGCAACAGCAACGATAATGAAACGAAACCAGTGCTGGAAAACAGAGCCGCCTAGGGTGATGAGCTGTATTTTGGTTTTGAAACAGGGCTGTTTTAGTGGTGGTGAGCCGAGGATGACAAGACAAAATCGGTAGAGGAAAGGATGGCGAAGGTGAATATGATTTGGCAGGAAGCAAAGCCTACGCAGGATGATATTTGATATTAGAGATCCTTCCTTCTAAATCCCTGAACTATGGGGTTTAACACCTTTTTATAGCTAAAAATTTGTTAGAGTCTTAATACAACTCAACTCATTTATCATTTGTCTTTTGGTTATTATTTTATTAAATTCCTATGTTAATTCTAGTCTAATTCTAATTCCTCTAATTTTAACACTACAAAAAATAACATTTTCAAAAACACTTTTATTTGAGCGGTTGTAAAAAAGCGCTAGCATTTCAAGATTTAACTTACATTTTACCGGCTCTAAACCAAGGCCGCTGCTAGAAAGGATTTAAACGGCACTCAAACCTTTTTACCCGACTCCCTTAAAGAAAAGCTCTTTCATTTTTCCCTCTTTACTTGCTTTACTACCATCATCGCACCTGATTTCATCAATGTAAGTATCATCGCTCCGTGCTATTATCTCAACGGGAAATTGATTAATTCCAACTTGCTTTACTTACTTTCATTTTTCATTTAGTTGTGAGAGTATTTGCTGCTGAAAATTTGAGGAAGACCCAATGTTAATCCTCTTTCATTTTCCCTCCGCTTTCAAATACTCTCACATCGTCACCTCTACTCTCACCTCTACCACTTCGCTGCTTCACCGGTAGCTTTGTAGATCTCACATTGCAGATCTCGCACATCGTTACCTCTGCTCTCACTACCATCATCGCACCTCTGCCACTTCGCTTCTCCATCGATAGCTTTGCAGATCTCGCACATCGTCACCGGTAACGTAGCTTGGTTACACCCTAAAAGAAGAACAGGTAAAGACAGCTCTATTCCCCTCTATAACTTTATTCTTTCTTTGTCTACTTTCGAGTTTCAACGAGCGGCTTGACCCTTGAATAAATCTATTTGTATTTTCATAAATGCACCAATAAGAATGTGGTGTCTGGATGGTTTTGATGTGAGAGCTGATTGTTTATCTTTCTGAATTGTCTGGACTTTAAGGGCTCACTCCCCTTCATTGTTTATGTGGTGCTTTTACTGGGATTACAGAGTTCATTATGGTTGTTATCTATTCTGCACTTGAGCTGTTCGGTATTTTACCTGAAACAAGGTAGTGACACCCTGGACTAAGCTTCTCGTTTCACAACTTTTAACTGCCTGTCTGGTCTATTCTTTGTTTTGGACTCGTGTATTGGACGTCTCTCTGGTTTGTCGCGTCACTCAATGCATGGTGTCCTCGTTTTGCAAGAGTTGCTGACCCTTTGATGGGGTTGGTTGTTAGTCCTGAATGTTTAACTGTCGGTTCTTCAGCTTGAGCTGATTGTCTTTGCCAGAATAGCTTTTTGTACTGACCTTTGATTCTTCAATAAATTTGCTTTTCAAAAAAAAAAAGAATGCGGTGTCTGGCTGCGACTGGGTATCATAAAAGCTATTCTTGTGAATCTGAGAGAATGATTGTTTTCTAGTCGAACCAACATACATGGTAGCATTCTCACTCAGAACAAGCAATTACATAAAGTTAATCTTGAAGATAAGAAAGAGAAAATTAATGCATTTTGATTGCAGTTTGGTTGTCACTTTTGTTAATGTTTTGCTTTTGGAAGCAAGAACTAGAATCTTTAAGTTTTTCCTTTGTATTTGTAGCCGGCTTTTGAAAAATATGCTCCAATAGTGCTTCCAAACAAAATCTGCTCCAATAATGTTTTGCTTTTGGAAGCAAGAATTAGAATTAGAATCTCTGCACAAAATATTTTACACTCAAGTATCCTTTGAAGTAAATAATTCAATATAGTGCTTCTAAACAAAATCAATAGCAATTTTCTTATTCAAAGTTGATAGAAAACAAGCTCTTAAACTTTGTCGTTGATGCAGTTTTTCTGATTTTGATTAGGCAAGTGCTTGTGTTTTGTTGCTTTTGATTAGCTGTCGAGACATCTGTCTGGGTGAGTACTTATCAAGAAAAAAGATCTTAAATTAGTCAGTCAAGAGGTTTGTTTGATGGGAGTTATCAAGCCAAACTCATCTATCCTCTTCCTAGATTTACTTTCTTGTGGAAATTATCACTTTGCTTTGGATTCATGCCAGTTGAGACTTGAACATGTCTGTCCTTAATAATTTTGTCTAATCAAAATATCGAATTTGCTCTAGGAATGTACTTTGACTTGCCAATTTGATATTTGCTTGGCCTTTTATTGTCTTTGGACTACGTTTTTATTGTAAAATAAGGGCATTTCACCTATATTTGTGAAAACTTCAAACTAAACAATTGCCATTGAAAACAAAATAACTATTTTTTTTCCTTTTTTATGCTTGGCACATGAAAAAAAGAGATACTGAAAATTGAAATGCTTACTCATTAGTTATGTTTGATGCAGTGATAATTGTTTCCTTTATAAAATTGTGCGTCAGTTTGTTTATGATTATATTGTTAGATAAATGCGCATGATATTGTCCTTAAACGTTTTTATTTTCAATTTTATTAATTTGTAATTAAATTTCCAATTAAGTAAACTACTGCTTGTTTTCTCTAAGAATGAGTTTAGAGTGGTATATGGGGTTTCAACTTGGCTTGTATTACTGCCTTCCTCTATCAACCAACTTTAAAAGCTCTGAGATAACAAGAAGTTGGAACTTGCTGCTTGTGTAGCATGTGTAAGGATCAAAGTTTCTTCTTATATTGAAGATTTGCATCCTTTCTTGGTTATGCTATTGTCCCGTTTTTCTTTGTTATTTAAAATTAAATTGTAGGGTTTCATGAAAAGCGAAAACTTTTGGTCAATTGTAGACCTCTAATACTTGGCTGTGACATTTTTCTCCTCATGCAGGTCTCAACAGAAACTGATCATTGCTATTATGTGCTTCTTAATGCACTTGATGAGGCTGCATTTCCTAGTGAAAAGGATACAAATGATAGCAGTTCCAGTAACAAATCACCATTGAGAGTAGATACTAATTCTATGAAGACGAAAAATAGTAAGGTTTGCGTCATCGCTTATGTCCTTTGTGATAATTTATGTGTTTTAGTTCCTTGATCTGCTAGAGTCTTCTCTTCTGAAGTAGGTATTTAGAATTGCTTGGTTTTTGACATCGCCTTATGATTTTCAAATGATCCAAATTTCATTTGGTTAAAAAAAATTATCTTAATTATCTTTCTAGGTTTTATCACTTTCATCTACTTATGCTTCAGAAGAATGAGCTACCTGATTCAATGTTGTTTGTTTCTTACGCTTACAAATGTTTTGCCTTGCATCAGCTCTTTTAATACCTCGTGGACTATTGGGCTCTTTGTTTTGTTTATTTTGCTTTTGGGATTTCTGTTGATGATTACTGATTTGGATTGCTCTATGTATGGCATTTTTGGTTATCCTAAATGGTCAAGTTGATAGTTTTGGAGTTGTTGGCTTGTTGCACTAGAGATGTTCGATATTTGACCTAAATGAAGCATAAAGAATGCAGTGGTTGTTTTTTTGAGTGAGTCTGAAATGCAGTTGGGTAATGAATGTTCTGCTTTTATTTTTTTATGGATTGCCTAATTGTGAGACCCGATTTTATTACACTGTACACCATATTTGTAAAGGATTGATAGTGGAAAATAAATATTGAATGTGGATTTCCACTTTCCATTTTCTTATTGGATTTAAATTTTATAGTGTATGTGAGGTAGAATGAATATTTAAAATTTTAAGAATGGAAATTAAATTGTTGGAATTATTGGCTTAATAGCAAACAAAGGAAGATGGACAACACACCAACAATTTTACTACACTTAGTGTATACGGTTGAAATGAATTGCTAGGAAAAGCAATTCAAGCCATGGATAAAATGGTATGTAATAAGCACTAATTAAACATAATTAATGGAAAAGAGATCAAAGTCAACATGGGAATTTTGTTATTGGTTGAAGAATGTAAAAAGGGATGAAGAATAAGTCAATGGGTAACAGAAAATTGCTGCTACACGCCACTTCTGATTTGGAGAGAAAGCTGGCTGCGTTGGACTAAAGGAGAAGAGATAAATGTTAAGTTAATATGAGATGTGTTTTAATTGGACAAGGAATGAGACAAAGGTGCAATAAGTCAAGTAAAAGTGAAGAAAAAATGAAATATGGATGCTGCCAACCGTTCCTTGTGGGGCTGGGATCTTCTTCACCATTTAATGAAAGTAGAAAATTTGCACCACGCCATTCCCTTGAATTGCCATTTTTCTTCACCATTGAATGAGCTATAAGACAAGGTAATGATGAAAGAAAACGGGATAAGAACAGGTGGTAGATTTTGAGGGGATTTGAGTGGTTATATAAGAAGGAATTCATGGGAAAATAGATTTATGCAACATTCTTCTTCAAGAAAACCACTCTACTGCTTCTTGCCCACTCTGTATACTGCAAGCTCAAATCTCGTTTTTTTTCATTCCTCTCATACGTGAGCCATGGAACTTCATCCTTAGTCAGTTAAACTTCTTCTCCATCGTTGAAGAGCTAAGGAACAAGTAAAGTAAAGCTAAGTGAGGCAAAAAAGCACTCTGTTTCTCAAAGTGCAACTCAGTTAAGGTGAGTTCCATATTTCTATGGTTCTCTTGATATTCAATGGTAGATGTCTATGTTTTATAACGTAATAAACATAGATATAGCCTTGTTTTAGTTAAATCTTGTTAGAATATATAAGAAACACGATGGGCGAATGGGATTATCCAACTGCTTGCCAAATAGGCGAGCAAAGAAATTGGGTACTTGCCCAAAGGATGAGGCGAGTTCAATGATATGCATGAATCGGCGATATACCTGTTCGCCAACATTGTGGATAATCAGACTGATTGCCTGAATGGGCGAGGGCTATGATCACCCAAAATGTATGGATTTGAAGATCGCCAAAAGGGCAAGAATGGCGACTATTGTGATAGCCCATGTGGAATGTTAGTGATCGCCAATGAGGCGAGTAGTCCAAGTGGGTGAGGTCACCTAACGGTAGTTTAATTCGTAGGCGAGTCCGCCTTTGAATAGAAAGCCACGTATGGCGAACTCAAATGCATAGGCGTGGCGAGTTGAATGTTGGGCGAGCTCCCACGAATAAGCCATATGTGAATGGCGAGAATATTGGGATTGCTCCCACGTGTAAGCCATTTGACGAATGGCGAGCTCTATTGGGCGAGCTAGAGGATTAGCCTCAAGTCTCGCCAAAGTGTTAGTAGGATTCGGACAAAATATATTGATGGTTTTGATAAATTATTTTGCAGCCGGGAAGTGAGAAAGGTGAGCGGGAAGCTAGGCTTCGTAATACCAAGTAAGGGAGTAGTATGTGAAGTGAAATGCATGTCCTGTAGAGTAAAATATTATGAAAATATTGAGAAAATGTTTCGGTTTACGACATGCATTAGTTTAATAATTGTTTTGACTTGGGCGAGCTAAGAACCCGACCCTTTTGTGATGTTTTGGGTGGGCGACCTCTGTTTTAATAAACTTCGGCCGAGCTATAAAGCCTACCCATTTAATATGCTGTGGGCGAGCCAAATTATAGGTGACCCATGTTTTAATAAAATCTGGGCGAGCCAAAGATAGGCGATCCCTTTTATAAAATTCTGGGCGAGCCAACAGTGGGCGATTCCTTGTTGTTTTGAGAAAGTTTTGTGGGTGACCCCCAGTCAGCTTGGTGTGAGAGCCACGGTGGGCGATGTTGGTTCGCCACTGTGGATGAATGAAGGCAGTCGAGCTCAATCCAGCGTGATGGGCAAACTGTGACGAGCGAGCTGATAATGGGGCGAGCCAGTTTAAATTGTTTTTAAATGGTGAGATTTCAGGTGGTTTGCAGGCGAGCACTAGTCAAGCTCAAATGCTAGTGTTGGCGGGCGAATACTAGTTCACTGTAATGGCGAGCTGACCATGGGCGAGCCGTAATGGGTGAGCTGACCATGGCCGAGCAGGTTTTAAATGGTTTTTCTCGTACGAAAAATGATGAAATGTGTGAAATAATTCCTTAAAGGTTTTTCATATGATATAAAGTGATTTTTGAGACTTTAGGCCCCTAGTTTCATGCATTGTTATTTATGAGGCTGATGCACCCGCCAAGTCATCAGAGGTCTCGAGGTCACCTGGCAAGTGTACTCAAGACCACCTATAGATTGTGACCATAGATCTACTGTATCCCTGTGGGGATGATTACTACGTTCCTAAGGGGGGAAAGAACGATGATAGCATGATTTATTTGTAGGGTGATGCCTAGTCTCAACTTACTGATTTCTGTTTACTGAGAGGATTTACTGAATCCTATTTACTGTTTACTATATCCATTGTTTTCCCTACTGGGTTTATTGTTAAGAAGAATAAACGTTTTGGGGGATATAGTTTTGGTTTTATAAAGCAGCATACACCTTCCTTACTGAGCACGTTGTCGCTCACCCCTTATTTTCTACTCCACAGATTGTTGATTTTGGACTACGAGAGTTACCTTCCATAGATTATCGACTGCTAGAGTCAGCAGATATTCGATAACGAAGGTACATTATATTCTTTTATATATTCAGCAACTTTGTACAGTACTACTTTAAGTAGAGGGGAATGTATATAAATATATATATATATTGTAAGGAAATAATGTAACGATGCATACTTCCATATTGGGTACGATGAATAAGAGTACTAATTTTACTAAAGTGTTAGGAGTTGCTAAGCATCATAGACAGCCCAATCGGTAAGTAAGTGAAATTTATAAGTAAATATTATGTTATTCTGTGGATTTGGGATGTTACACTAGTGGTTGTTTTGGTTGAGTTTTTTATAGAAGTTAAAGGAGGTGCTATCCTAATGTTCTAGCAACTTGGAGCAATCGCGAGCGTCAACTTTTTCAGTCGATGAGGTTTTGTGAATATATGTTTTGAAGTTGAGTTAATTTGGGTTTGTAATGAGTTAAATAGTTTTGACCTGTACCCATGCCTTTGTTTATAAGATGGTGATGACAGTTAATAGGTTTCATTTTCTCTTATTCTAGGTTTCAAATGCATCTAGTTCGTTTGGGTCACTACGTGCAAATACTTAAGTGAAGATGGAAGCTCTAAGGATAATCGGTATAAAATTCAGCTAGAAATTTTATGCCAGTATTAGACTTCTAGGAAGTTTAGAAAACTTTGTGGCTGTTGTGACTGGTTCTTGAGGACATTGTTGGTTGCTTTGTGAAGTTAATTGTTGCTTTAAGGATGATAATTGGTATTTTGATAACTTTTTGGTTATAAGCACTTTGAATTGAACTTTGAACAAATGAAATTCACAATTCTTAGAAAATTGTTAATGCATGTGAAGTTAATTGTTGCTTTAAGGATGATAATGAAGCATGCTGCCAATGCCTTCATATATACAAAAAAGTACATCAACAATTATTTTGTTAAAAAAAGATTGCATCAACAATTATTTTATTAACAAAAAATTGCATTAACAATTTTTTAACTTGCATTAAAAAAATTGAATTAAGAATTAAAAGCATTTTATTATACTATCAGTGAACAATGGCATTAACACAAAGAAGTAATAAAATTTTTAAGTTTAAAATAAAATTTAATAAATATCAAAATTTTAAATTTTAAATAAGACCTTTACCGGCACTTAAAAGTGTCGAAAAAAACTTATAAATTTAAAATAAAGCTCAATAAATGTAAAAAATTTAAATTTCAAATAGGACTTTTCTTGGCACTTTAAAGTGCTGGTAAAAGTCTTTTATTTTTAAAGACATTTAGAAGCGCCGAGAAAAGTCATGCCGTAATTTATCAAGCATTTGCTGGCATTAGAGCACATCACCGTCGGCAGATCTTCATCGGCATTTACCTAGCCAGTGGTCAGCCGACGGTTAGTACCGGCGGTTGATTTGGCTTTGACCAGCACTTATAAGTGCCGGTAAAAGTGATTTGTCTTGTAGTGTAATATAATAATAACTCTCCTAATTTAAAAATCTAAAAATTATCCTAACCAATAAATCTTAGTCTAATAAATAATTTTAATTATCCTAAGTTAATAATTCTTTTATTTTCATAATCCCAAATTTTATTTTATTTTTAATTTCCTAATTAATGTTAATTCTAAAATAAACCTAATTTAATTCTAAGTTGACTCCAATATTAAAACAATTATCCTAATCTAATGTTAATTACAAGGGCACCTAATTAATCAAGTTAGTTATTTATAACTTAGTACCCAGACAAATTGAGGTGTCTACATTTAGACTTAATGTTGTTTATATAGTGCCTTTTAACAAAATCATAAAAAGTTCTTACCCTTAGTCCAAGTAGATTAGGTCTTTTAGACATTTTAAAATTACTTAATCCAAACCCAATTGACTTGAGGGGCATACTCTAACACAATCCACATCAAATGTAATCTATTTTCCATCATAACTTAAGAACAGACTCCTAAATTTATTTACTAATTCCATAAAGCATAAATAAAACAACTTACATCTTTGGAAGATGGAAAAGAACTAATCAGCAAATTGTCTTCTCCCAATAAGAATAACCACAAACTATCAAATAGACTTTCTTCCTCCAACAAGTCTAAATCTTCTCCTTTCATAGATGAAAAATTAACCAAATCAACAAACAAATTGCCTAGATAAATAAACATAATAAAATGAATAATCAGAAAGGAAATCATTCAAAATAACTCACATGGCTAATAAGAAAAGGTGACACCCTCTTTCTTCATGTTGTTGTATTCATCATAATCTACCTTACAGTCATCCCATTTATAGCACAAAAAATATTCAATAATTAAAATCGGTAATTCAAATTCTAAAACTTAAAAACACACAAAAAAAAAGTGAACCTGAACCAACAACTTATTAAGTATAGGAACATATATTGAATCTTATAGATGAATGAAGTTTTCTACATATTGAATCTTGAAGAAAAGGTTACAATGAATATTACAATTGTTTGAGGTTATATACTACATGATCAGTTGAGTTAGTTAACTAACTAATCTTCTAATTAGTTAACTAACTTCCTAATTGACTTCTTAAATACAATTGGATAACATTCCAACTCAGTAACTCTCTAACTAAGCTTCTTGTGTCTTCTGCTCTGTATCATGCTTTATAGCTATTATATTCTGAGTATGCTTTTATCTGTGATGAGTTTCATCATCCAATACCCCCCACAACTTGGAGTATACAAGTTTTGTAAGCCTAGCTCGGATATAAAGATGGAAAAGGATGGAAAAGAGTAAGGCTTAGTAAACACGTCAGCTACCTAATCATGAAAGGATACATGAAGTAATTGCCCTAAACTAGCTTGTGTCTTCTATCGAATAACATAGCAATCAATTTCAATATGCTTTGTGCGTTTATGAAAGATAGGGTTCTTAGCAATTCGAATCGTAGATTTCTACATAAAAGAGAGCAGTCGGTTGATCAAAAGAGACATAAAGATCAGTAAGAAAATAATTCAACCATTGAAGCTCTCATATGATTGAGGCAATGGGCTTATATTAGCCTCAGAAGAAGCCCTGCAAATAGTAGCTTGCTTCTTAGATTTCCATGAAATCAGGGTTGAACCAAGAAAGACACAGTAGCCAGTTACTGACTTTCAAGAAGATAGGCAAGCATCCCAATTGAAATCCAAGAAGGCTTTGAGGTGCAAGGTATTAGTAGTTGGAAAAAAATAAACCTTGGACTGGAGATGCTTTGATGTATCTTAATATTTTATGGGCTCCAACAAGATGGCTTTATGTAGGTTGATATTGTAAAAGTTGTTAGACTGTAAAGGAGATATCTGGTTTAGTAGAAGTAAGATAGAGTAGTTGTCCAATTAGTCTTCTATAAGACTTAACATCACTTAGCAACTTTCCAAAATTGTAAAGCTCTGCTTTCTGACTAGGAGTGATGGGAGTAGAGGCAGGTTTACAACTAAGAAAACTAGTATCTATCAAGATATCAAAGGTATACTTTCTTCGACAAAGGTTAATTCCTTTATGTGATTTAGCAACTTCAATGCCAAGAAAGAACTTTCAGGAGTGTAAGTCCTTAATTTTGAAAGACTAATCCATATATTGCTTCAAGCCAAGATAACATCATCGACATAGATGAGTAAGCTAATGAAAGAGTAACTATCACCCATAAGAAATAGAGAAGGATTTGAAGGTGCTTAGCTAAATCCTTGTTGGAGAAGAGCATCTGTAAGTTTGGCATACCATTGGTGATTGCCTGTTTCGAGCCATATAGGGATTTTTGAAGTCCACAAACCTTGTTTGGTGAAGAAGAAAAATAGGTGGAAGTTGCAAATAAACTTCCTTAGAAAGGTTTCCATACAAAAATCCATTGTTAATATCAAGTTCGTGAAGAAACCACCATTTGGCTGTTGCAACAGTAAGCAAAGTTCTGATTGTAGTATCTTAGCCACTGGTGGAAAAGTGTCTAAAAAATCAATGCTAGGTCGTTAGGTGTATCCTTCTGCAACCAGCCTGACTTTAAGTCTCTTAATGGAGCCATTTGCCTTATGTTTGATCTTATAGACCTACTTCCACCCTATAGTTTGCTTTCCAAGTGGCAACTCAACAAATTCAAAGGCATCAATTTTTGCTTTCATTGCATCTCTCTAACATGCATACTTAACAACTTGCGTTTAGGACTTTAGCTTAATAACAGAAGTAATATTGGCAAAGAAATGTTTGTGCTTAGGTGATAACATACCATAAGATAAGACCTTAGAAAGTGTATGTGGTGTAGGTGCTACAGGGCATGCAAAATCAAATGTTGAAGGAAGATTAGAGAAAGTATCATGTGAGATCATATTACAATTGTAATCTTGCAAGTATCTTGGAACATGTCTTACCCTTGATGATTTTCTTATTTTAGTAGTGGAAGAAGGTGCTTGAGATGTATTGGAAGTAAAAGTACTTGAAGGAGTAACAGATGTATTTAGAGTAATATAAGATGAATAATCTGGAACGATAGAATCATTTACTAGATTAGGAAGAACAAAATCAGTAGTTAGAGTAGAATAAAAGGATGATAGATCTTGTTGGAAAGGAAAGATGTGTTCATAGAATGTAACATCTTGAGAAACAAAAACATCTTTAGAATATATGTCATATAACTAATATCCTTTTTGTCCATTAGGAAAACCAAGAAAAACACATTTGCTAGCTTGAGAATCAAACATAGACTTAAGATGTGCCAAAGTGGATGCAAAGCAAAGACTTCCAACTACCTTTATGTAAGAGTAAGTTGGTTTTGTTTTAAAAAGCATTTCAAAAGGAGTTTTATTGTTGATTACAAGAGAAGGGACTCGATTGATGAGGTAAACAGCATGGAGCACACAATTAGACCCGAACGTTTTAGGTAAGGATGATTGAAACCTTAAGGCTGCAGCCACATTTAAAATATGTTGATGCTTTCTCTCAACTGCACTATTTTCTTCAGAAGTTTGAACATATGATTTTTGGTGTAATATTCCTTTTGAAATGAAAAACGAGGTCATATCAAACTTTTGGCCATTATTAGTTCTTATGCATTTTATTTTTGCAGAAAATTGAGTTGTAATAAATTGTAAAATTGTTCTATTAGTGGTCTAGTTTCAGATTTATTTTTCATAGGGTAAACCTAAGTTGCTCTGCTACAGTCATCCACTTGGTAACGAAGTAAGAATGTATATATATGGAAGTGACATGGTGCGGACCCCAAATATCAATATGAAGAAGATTAAAATAAGAAAAAGTGATAGAAGTACTTATAGAAATGGATTTCTCTTTTGTTTAAGGTAATGACAAGTATCATAAGGTATATTTTCGTTAGAACATATAGCTGAATCTAGACTTTTCAACAACTTTATTCTTTTATGAGAAGCATGTCCTAGCCTAAAATGCCAAAGATCAAAGGAATTTGGTACAATCATAGAGTACTACTTAAGAGAAGAACATATAATAGGTTAAGAACATGATTTAAGTGATACTTGCTCAATCAATTGATATACGCCATTCATTTGCTTACCTAAACCAATCATCTTCCAGCATATTTATTCCTGCACAACACAAAATTGTATGTTCAAACTTTATATGTACGGTGTTACTTGTATGTATATAAATACTTGGGATGTATAATTGAAAGTAGTACGTGAAATATAATGAAATTTGAGTTTATACATTGATTTATATAAATTTGAGTGCTAAAGTATTTGAATCTTAGGTAAGTTGTGGTTAAAAAAAAAATGGTTGATTTCTTTTAAGTATACTTAGGCACTGTAAATAGCCTAACCAAAAGTAACTAAAATATAAGAAAATAGTACCAATATTCAATATTTAATGTGTGACAAGAAAGTTAGTATCAGAGTGAGGTTGACCTAATGTCTATCAATATTTTAGGTTTAGCAATGACGTACATCCTAAGTAGTACTGTACATGTCTAAATATATATTTGATTTGCATGATTAAAAATGATTTTTGTGTCTTTTGTTTTGACAAAATGAGTGATAGGCACTGGGGTACCAAATGGGGCAGGGGACTTCCTAGGCATATTTAGCCTTCCCCAAAGCCATCTCTAGAGCCAATATTGGAGCCAACTCTTCCATCACAGCTTGAGAGACCCGATAATTGCATCTCTAGGCTAGAACAGGTAGTGGCAAATTTCATTACTGGTTTTGATGCTAGTGCACCAGTATCGAAAGCAGCATAGCTTCCTCTTCCTTCAGTAAATGTTCCACCAGCACGTTAGCTATGGCCGGTATGGCATCTACCGTAGCCTAAACCTTATGTACTAGTACAGTTGAGGCCTATTCCAAAGAGAGGTTGTGATGTGACACTCCTTCGGCTGTTTAAGAAATTGGATCCACCAAAGTTTAAAGGCGAAAAAGATCTGATGGCCGCAGAGAATGAGGTAAATGAAGTGGAGAAGTTGTTTGTTTACATACTTGTATAGAAAACTAAGAAAGAAGGTTTGGCTACCTTTTTGTTGGAAGGCAAGGTAGAACACTGGTGGAAGTCCACCAAGACAGTTTTGACGACCAAGAATCTAACAATGACATAGGGAATATTTTTGGACGCTTTTAATAAGCAGTATATTCCTTGCAATGCTTAGAGAAAATTAAAGTTAGAGTTTTTGAATCTATATCAGGGGAGTATGACTGTTGACCAGTATGAATCTAAGTTCACTGCACTCAGCCGCTTCGATTCGGAGACTTTCAGAAGTGAAGAACATAAGATTGAAATATTCTTGACTGGTTTAAGACCCTCTATCAGGAACAGTTAAGCCCATTTGATATATCTATATATAATGAGGCTATCCGTCGAGCCCAATTATGCAAGCAGAAATATGAATTTCAGCAGCCAGAGTTTGATCCCCGAGTTAAAGGCAAAAGTAAAGAAAAGGAAAGCGAGGTTTTGATGATCGATTTGATAAGAGGCCAGCAAAAAGGCCTACAGGTATTGTGATCGAGGGAAGGTCTACTGGAGACAAATCTGTGAGGTCCATGAGGATTGAGAGATCTATTGCTCCATAGAGGAGTGTTATGATTAGGTGTAAACGATGTGGAAGGTCACACGGTGATAGACCCTATATTAGGCTATAGGAGCTCATTTTATATGTGGACAGAAGAGGCATTTGACTAAGGATTGCCTTAATGAGAAGGAAATAGTGCCAGCAACAGCACCAACTATGATAATTGCAAATTTTGACCTTTAATGAGCAAAAATTTATTATATTATAGAGAGTATTTGGATCATTAAAATTTTGAGAATTATGTAGAGTATGCAAGTATAAAATAAGTAGAAGAATTAAGAGAATTTGTTCATGAGAAATATAGGGATTAAGGAAAAGTTGAGAATTAATTAGTTGGAAATAATTTAATAGAAAGGTTAGAAATTATGGAAATTTAATTTACGATTGATAATGATACATTATAGTGAAACAAAGCATTTATCTAATGGGTTAAAGTATTGTTGTGAGTTTCATGGGATTTAATTACTTAAATTGTTAATTTTTAGGAACTTAATTTTAGTAAATATTTAAGGATTTCAAGGATAAATAATAATAATAATAATTATAATATAAATATGATATACACATGTATAAAATAAATATTTAAAACGTATAAAAAATAAAAATAAATAAAAAAATATAGAGATATTAGGTTGGTGGGATATTTCCCACCAACCAATCATCTTCTAATATTCAAACCAAAGGGAAAGAAAATTAGAAGAGGGATCGAGGGCCAAGGCAGACCAGGAGAAAAGAAAAGAAAAAGAAAATGGAAAAGAGAGGAGAATCAATTGGTGGCAAGGAGGAAAACTCGAGAGCTAAATGTTTAAGGTAGAAACCATCAAGTCTGATTTTTAGGGTTGTCGGTGCTCTTAGGGTGCCTGAAAACAAAAGAAAAGGAGGTATATTAGGGGTGGTTTGAAGTTGGTTTAGTACCTAAGATAGAGGACTAAAGAAGTGAGAAAAAGAGAGAGAGAACAAATGTTGGCATGATGGGGTAGAGTGGCTTGGCAAAAAAGATGAAAAAAAAAAGTAGAAAGAAGGGAAAGAAAAGAAGGAGAAAGGAAAGAAAGGGAAAATGAAGGAGAGTTAAGAGATGCAAGAATGAATTGGAAATGAAGAAAGGCGACCACAAAATAAAGGAAGAACCGAGAATAAAAGGGGTTGTATCCTTAGGTTTTTCTTGAAAGCTAATGATGATGATCTTCAAGACAAAAGACATGAGGTTTTGATTAGGAAACAAAAATAGGGAAATGTTGGTATTGAAAATCAAGGGCTGTTTTCCTCGGTTTAAGAAGTAGAATCAAGAGAGAGACAAGCGAGAGAGAAAGAGTGAAAGAAAGAGTGCCTGAAAGCTGTGGTAGACTGAAGCTTGGGGTTTAGGCTATACATAGTGGCCTAAAACAAAGAACTACAAATGATCTTGGTGGTTCAAACAGAGTTGGGTGATGGATTTATGGGTTCAAAACAAGGTTGTACAACATGATTTTGGAGGCTAGAATTTAGTGTTGTAATGTAATGTTAGGCATTAACAGTGACTGTTTGACATTGGCTAAGTGCCCAAACCAAAAGGACTGAAGGTAGTGGACGATAAGGATTAAATGAAGTCATTGAAGGCTGTTTCGGTTTGAAGTTTTGTACTATGTTGGGGACATTCAAACAAGGCTAGATTGGTGGTTTGAAGCCTGTTTCAGGTGTCTTTTTGGGATAGAATATAACGGCTAAAAATGGTGGAGTACGAAATGATTTGACAGTATTGGGATTGATATTTGAAGCTATGGTCAATGGCTTTTTGAAAGGTTAAGCTTAAGACCGAAATGGAAGAAGAAGGTTAAGGTGTTTAGCTAGTTTAGCACTAGGTTTTTTAAGTTGTGTCCAAGGTTGGTATTCAAGGATTTAAGGCTAAGTTTAACAACGCTGAAAACAAGGTGAATCGAAAGGTGTTCAAAAGGTAAGAAATGTTAATTATTTGATATTAATATGTAGATATTAATATGTATATACATATATTCCTTAGGACAATAAAATGTGGGAATTATGGCTTTTATAGGATATGTGAGAGGGATAAGAAAATATACTCTGAGATTTGATGTTAAAGAAATTATTGAATAGGTTATGGTGGTAATGCATTGAGTTCAACGGGGTATATTATGCCTAATGTGATCATGGAATTGATTTCACGATATGAAAATAAGAATGGTGATATGATCAGGTATGGTTAATGTCATATGGCTTAATTTAATAAATTATAAGTTCTCATTACGATAATATGTGTTAAGTCAAGTGTGACGAAGTAAGGAAAGGTGTGATTGTTTAAGATTAACATATATATATTGTTAGTATGATAATGAAGAATTAACTTTGAGATAAAAAGTGAACTTGGTTAATTGCAGTTCTAAGATAGATGTTTTTGATAAGTGATTAAGTATAATGAGAACATGTTATTGAGACAATATATGAATTGATTTGTAGTGACTTAGAGCTGTGTAGGAGCTTGAGTTTGATATGAAACCAAAGGAAGAAAATCGCTAAGCATTGAGTTAAGTGGGTTAAGTAAAGTCTGTTAGCACTATCTCGTAGAAGTGGTTTAAATTTATAAATTCGTTTATGCTTGGGCTGGATTGAAACTTGTTCCTGTCTTGCGTAATATACCCAGCCAAGCTTGCATGTTAAGTGAACTGAATTGATGCATATGTGCATTCAGATGTAGCATGTTTTGAGTTTAATTACTTAATATCTATGTCTTAAAGACTTGTATTGTATTCTAAATCTCAAAGTCTTGGTTTGAACTGACTTTTGAAATAAATTGAAACTTATTTATATTTCAAAATCAAAACCTATTTAATAAGTGCTTTGAAATTCGTGCAAGTCAAGTGCTACACGAGAACATCATTTTCGAACCGTTTTTGAGTGCAGGCATATCCTACGACCTTCGGGTCATTCCTAACCAATCGAGCTTAGCTGAATCCATTATTTTGCTTTGGAGAGGATTAAATTCCTCGAACTTGGGACAATTAATAGATTAGCAAGTAACAACTGATGGAAGTGCGTGTTAATTTTGACTAGTACATTAATCTAGGTTATCCCGACGCCTCGTTACAATTGTTTTTCTCTAAAACTCACCTCCACTCTACTCTCTGTGCCTCATAGCTAAAGCCTAAAGCCTCCACCGCCACGACGAAACTGAAAGACAAAAGGACCTATTGCACTCAAAACGGAGCCAATATAAAACGCTTCTAATCTTTTCTTCAACTAAATTCATGTTACCGATAAGTAGTGGTTACAAAATTATAACTAAAATAATTCAGTATTTATGAGATCGAGGTTTTGTTATTTACTTTCTTTTACACGTAATAGAATATTAGTTCAATTGATTACTGAAATTAGGATTTCAAGATGTGTTTCATCATTTAAATTAATAATTATTAAAAAAAATTTAGTATAAATATAGCAGAGGTGGTAAATAAAAATAAAAGTGATTCAATGAAAGATTCAATAACAGTAAAATATAGCATATCCTACGACCTTCGGGTCATTCCTAACCAATCGAGCTTAGCTCTAAGCCTTATTACCGGTCTATCGAGCTTTGTGCTTTAGACTACTATATTGTGTTGTACCTATTGAGTCTAATGCTCTAGGTAAATTATTAGGCTTGTCTGGAAAACTAGTAGACAAGTTACAGTTCCTGACTGATCAGTGAGATTGGAGTACTGTTCTATGGTCATAGATTTTGTGTTGCTTGCGACACCATTCCATCATTAGCTAGGATGGACATCGTTATCATTATCATATCGCTGACTAAGGATTCTTACCTAAACTTTGCATATCACTGTTTTACTATTGATATTGATTTCAGTAGATTGAGGCTTATGCCTAAAGTGAAAAGTGATCAATTTGAAATCGTTTTAAGCAATTTAAGGCTTATGCCTAAAAGTGACAAGTGATCGATTCCAAATCATTTTCAGTGAATTGAGGCTTACGGCTAAAGTGAAAAGTTATCGATTTGAAATCATTTTAAGTGATTTAAGGCTTACGACTAAAGTGATAAGTGTTTAATTCATACTGATTGATTTATCAAAATGTATACTAATTGGTTTATCAAAGTGCATAATGATCGATTTATTGAAGTGCATAGTGTTTTGATTAAAGTCCATATTAGATCATTGGTATCATGATTTAATACCATACAAATCGTCACTTCAATATTGATTATTTGTGCACTTGAATCTAGATCGACATGAGTCTAACGTGCATTTACTTAAATCACTTACTAAGTCATGGTTTGCTCACTCCTTTCTAACATCATCGCAGGTCATATGAGCCAAAGTCCACGTTTGAAGTTCTATGTGGGCCCTTAGGGACTATACCTTGTAGTGGTACTTGCTTAAGTCCTTCGAGAGCTGCTTTTATTACTTTTGAGGTATATAAATATTTTGTACATCATGCTGGTTGTCATGTATAGACATTATGTAATGCACAGTACATGTCTTTGGAAATTGTTTTGGGATGTAACTTAGGGTAACTCTAGATTATTATATACTAGCATGCTTATCAAGTGTGATCTATGATATGATTGTTTTATGATAAATATGAACTTTATGGAATGTGAGTATGTTTGATTGATAATTCTAGGAATGTGTATTGTGTATGATGATATAAATTGTGGATTTTAGAGTTGAGATATGATATTGGAAATATGTATATATTTTGTAGGTTAATTAACTGGGAAAATTTTGTTTTATATAAGGAAGAGGTTTTCGATTTTTTACTTTTGGCAGATTAAATCTTGAATTAAAATATTAAGGCAGTACGTTGATTTGCCTTAGGAGTTAACTATTTAAATGACAACGTTAAGTTAAATCAAAATTGAGAAAGGTGAAAATTGTTTAGCAGTGACATTGACATCGAATACAAACCTTAAGTGAAAAGAAAATTTTAGTTCGTAAATTTGAGAAATGGTATAAGTGATAGTGTTAAGTGCTCATCGCAGCCTTCGAGTCATGAAACCTGCAGTTAAGGAACCTAAAAAAGGCTACATTGCTTGCAGTAAGAAGAGCTACAGCTATAGAAAAGCGAAAAAAGGCTATGACTCAAGACAGAGTGTATGCTCTTGATAAGGAGTCTATTGACACTTCTTCCAAAATCATTAAAGGTAAAATTTCTGTTTTTAGTATTGATATATTTGTATTAATCGATCCAAGTTCTATGCATTTTTTTGTGCCTCCAATGTTTACTACTAAAATACCAGTAGAGCCTGAGCTTTAAGATACTCACTACAAATAAATCGCCCTTCAGAGAATCACAAATAATTGATTTAGTGTATCGTAATTGTAAACTGAAGATAGAAGAAGAGGAGATGGTAGCTAACCTAATTATTTTGAATATGTATGATTTTGACATCATTTTAGGAATAAGCTGGTTAGCTACAAATCATTTCAGTTTAGATTGTTACACTAAGTATGTAACCTTTTCATCTCCTAAAAAGTATACTGTAAAACTTCCTGTTTAGTAATAAATATAAATTTTGCTGAAATTGTGTTGAGATTAAAAATTTTGAATGTTGTTGTGATTAAAGGGTACATCGCTTATGTAGGGGATATAGAAAAGAGACATCCGAAGTTATACGAGATTCTTGTGGTAAGGAATTTCCCAGACATGTTTCTGGATGAATTATCGGGTTTTCCTTTAGATTGTGAGATCAAATTTAATATTGATTTGATACCCGGTACTGAACCTATATTTAAGCCTCCTTATCGTATGGCACTGGTGGAGCTCGATGAGTTTAAGAAGCAACTCAAGGAGTTGTTGGATAAAGGATTCATCCGTCGCAATGTTTCTCCTTGGGGCTTACCAGTTCTATTCGTTTGAAAGAAAGATTGTAGCCTGCGACTATGCATTAATTATGGGTTGCTCAGTAAGGCTATTCTCAAGAATAAATATCCTTTGCCCAAAATAGATGATTTGTTTGATCAGCTCAGAGGTGCACAGGTGTTTTCTAAGATTAATCTGAGGTCGGAATATCATCAATTGAAAATTCGAGAGGTGGATGTCCTTAAGACTGCATTCAGGACCCAATATAGTCATTATGAGTTTCTGATCAAGCCATTTGAGCTCACTAATGCCCCAACAGCTTTCATGAATTTAATGAATGAAGTATTCAAACATTTTCTAGACAATTTAGTCATCGTATTTATTATGACATCTTAGTATAATCCAAATCTTGGGAGGAACACAAGCATCACCTTTATATTGTGCTACAAACCCTTGAGACCGAAAACTCTATGCCAAGTTGAGTAAGTGTAAGTTTTGGCTAGATCAAATCTTTTGGGACATGTGGTGTCTAAATACGGGGTGTCAGTTGATTTGTCTAAAATAAAAGCTATTGTACAGTAGGAGAGACCGAGTTGGTAACTGAGATTAGAGGTTTTCTGGGTTTAGCTGGATATTACCATTGGTTTGTTGAGGGTTTCTCTCGGTTAGCTGCTCCTCTGACACGTCTCACATGAAAGGACATTAAATTTGAATGGTCTAGTGGTTGTGAGCACAGTTTTTAAGAATTAAAGTGGAGATTGACTACAACGCCAATCCTTATTATTCCTACTGGTTTAAGGGGTTTTTCAGTGTACAGTGATGCCTTCTCACTTGGTTTAGGTTGTGTTCTAATGCATAATGGGAAAGTGGTCACTTATGGTTCTCATTAGTTAAAGGATCATGAAAAGAATTATCCTACCCATGACCTAAAACTTGTTGCTGTGGTGTTTGCTTTAAAAATATGGCAGCATTACCTGTATGGTGAGAAATTCTAGGTATATACCAACTACAAAAGCCTTAAGTATGTATTCTCACAATGTGAACTGAATATAAGGCAGCGTAGATGGATGGAACTACTAAAGGACTATGAATGTAAGATATTGTACCACCCAAGAAAAATGAATATAGTGGCAGATGCTTTGAGCAGGAAACACTTAGGTATAGTCTTACATGATGATTCGAGAATATGAATTATTAGAGCAATTTACGAGCCTTAGTCTAAATGTTACTCCTTTTGAAAGATATAGTTTGATCGCTAGTTTTCGGATCGAGCTTGATTTGATCAATCGAATTAGAAATGCTTAGAAGGAGGATGCTAATTGTATTGAGATGGCTAGTTGATACAAATTGGGAGTCAGTTAGAGTATGTGATTGGCATAGATGGCATTTGAGGTTCAAGAATTGGATTTGTATTCTCAAAGAGAGACAGTTGAGAGAGTTGTTTCTAATAGAGGCTCATACTTCAAAATACACTTTACATCTTGGCAGTAACAAGATATTCCAAAATCTACATAAAGTGTATTGGTGGCCTAAAATGAAGGGAGACATCGCTGAGTTTGTTGTAAGATGTCTCACTTGTTAGTAGATAAATGTAGTACATCAGAAGCTAGTAGTATTACTGCAACCTCTACCGATATCGATATGAAAATAGGAGCACTTCCTTCCCATTAAGTCCATAGATTCCTTGAATGCCTTAGTTGATCTTTATGCTATTTGGGTGATTGTTGATAGATTAACAAAGTCAGCTCACTTCCTTCCCAATAAGTCCACAAATTCCTTGAATGCCTTTGCCGATCTTTATGTTAAGGAGATTGTCAGACTACATGGCATTCTAGTGAGCATCACTTCTGATCGAAATTCCTGATTTACCTCTCATTTCTATGAGAGATTTTAGGGGGCTATGGGATCTTGATTAAACTTCAGCACATCTTTCCATCAACAGATTGACGTGTAGTCCAAGTGCACGATTCAGACACTTGAGGATATGTTGCACTAGACTTTAAAGGCCCTTGGGAAGATCATATTCTAGTGGCAAAATTTACATATAATAATAGTTATCACTCTAGTATCGGCATGGCACCTTATGAAGAAGCACTATATGGTAGAAGATGTCATTCCCCTGTTGCCTAGGAAAAAGTGGGTAATAGGAAGATTCTAGCTCCTGATCTAGTTGAGCAGGCTTCTAAAGATGTTCAGCTTATTTGTGACAGGTTGAAAACTACTCAAAGTGGGCAAAAAAGTTATGCAGATGTTAGACGGTGACCTTCGAAATTTTCTGTAGGAGATTTGGTATTCTGAATCTGTCTCATGTAATCTAATATGAACCACCTGAGATCAGGGAAGATATGAGCTATGTGGAAGGACCAGTACGAATCTTGGATCGGAAGGAGAAAGTATTACAATCTAAGATGATTCCTCTAGTAAAGATTCCCTGGCAATACCACACAACAGAAGAGGCTGCTTGGGAGTTAAAGAGCCTGATGAGAGAAAAATATCCAAAGCTATTTGCAGGACAAGTCTGATCAAATTTGGAGGATCAAATTTCCTAAGGTAGGGAGGATGTGAGATCCACATTCCTTATTACTGTTAATCTGTTATTACTAAAGTTAGGAGCATTAGATATCTAATATCTATTTAAATGTTAATTACCTTGTAAGTATTAAGGGGAATCAAATAGTGGGCCTCATTAGATTTCTGGTATTTGGATGAAGGTGAAACTTGGTACATAGGAATTTTGGAGCCAAATATTATGATGCCAAGAATTTGCAACTCAAACTCAATTATTTATATATGTTTTAAAAAACATGTAACAATTTAGGAAATAACTGTTAAATCTATTAGCCGTTAGAATTTTCGTGAATAATAGTCAAACTGAGATAACTTTTGACCAACTAATATTTGTAGGTAAATTCTCCTGTAATGAGGTTTTAAGCCATATAGGCTGATAGAATAAATCAGGTGAAAAAGTAGAAAATTACGCGATTTAATAGTTAGGGGTATTTTGGTAATTTCACTCAAATGATCAATTAAATCTCAACAAAAGCTTAAACATTGATTAGATTATGCTAAATAGATATATTTTATGTTTGAATGAAATATTTGGAAGGTTAGACTGACTTTTTAAAATGAAGTTGATGGCTAAGGGCAAAATTGAAACTTTTGAGTAAGTATAAGGGCAGTTTCATAATTTCACTTAGGATATATTTTTAAAATAGAATTTTCCCTCATCTTCCACCATCTTGGCTGGCCATCTCTTTTCTCTTCTCACTCCTCCATTGTTGTAAGCTTTGAAGAGAGAGAAAGTCACTAAAACTTAGAGAAAAACTTACCGAAACCGAAAAATTTCTTCACCAACCTTGTTAATTTTTAGTGCTCTACAACTTGGTACCCAAATCAAGCCTTAAAGTGGCCATTTGCATAGTGAGGGCACTTTTCAAGTTTCGACCAAGGTGAAAAATGGAAGAAAACTTGTGATTTTCATGGTTTTATGATTCTTTGTCATGTGTTCCCTTGTTTAAGCATGTATTTGAGCTTGAATTGGATTAAAACCATAAAATTCTCTCTCTTAGGGTTTCGACTAAGCATGAATGTGCATGAACATGTTGTTGTTTGATGTGAATTTGATGTAGAATCATTGTAAAACAAGTGTAGAACATGAATTTAGGCTTAAATTGAAGAAAAGAGATTTGTAGGAGAGAGAATGAGATTCAACTAAGTGAAGGGGAGCTAGGAAGAGAGCTCAATTCAATGTGTTTTAGGTTCTAGAATAATGTATAAATTCATACAAGACTGTTGGCGCAGTTAGAACTGAAAAACCGAGATGTTTTAATAGTAGTTACAGTGTTAGCAACAGTATGAAGTAGACCAGATTTAAAGCTGCAATAGGAAATGTACTAGGTCTCAATGAGTTAAATATTCTTTATAACTAACGTGTAGTAAATTGACTGTGTTTATGTGGTGAATTGCAACTCGAAAGCCAAGAAATGATATTGGTGCTAGTGGACAACACTATAGAAATCTAAGTGATAAGAGATATATGTATAAAGTGTAGAGATACTGTGTTGCATTGATTTGATAAAATCTATCTTGTTATGAGATTGAAATTGATGGCTTGATTGAAATGGTGAAACTCGACTTGTAGTTTAAGTTGTGTTCTTGTGTAGGGAGGTTAGGATAAAAGGTATCGTTATGTTGCCAAAATTTTCTTAGACGCACCTAAATATCCAAATTAATCACTTGGTGTCATTTTAGAAGTGAAAGAATGTGGTTATATTTGTTTGGGGTTAAAGTTCCAAAGGTTGCATTGTGCATACAAAATTTGTAACTCAGTTTTCAAGGGATTTTCACAAATTTTTACACGTTTCATGATGCATTCATGTTACTGTTATATATACGCAAATAAAATAGTTTGAATGTTAGTTATTAAACTGAGAATATTTGGTGAATTTTTATTCTTTAAGTACAATTATTTTCTAGAATTGATTGTTTTATGGATTAACTAAAGATATGATTTATTGAATTGATCTCCGTAAACAATTTAGAAATGATTTATGAACTGTTTTGAGACTGTTGGCCCCACAGCTATCAGAAGGTACACGCTTTTTCGTTCCATTCCATGTTGTTAAACCCTAGCCTAGTGTTTATCGCCCACAGTTGTCACTTAGCTAGTGTACACTGTGGCCCTTTGACTATGGCCATACTTCTACTATATTGCTTGAGTCTATTGGGTGAAGCCTAGTCTCCACTATGCTGTTTTACTGAGGTGGTAAATCCCTGGCTAATTCAGCCACTCCCAGACTTTATGAATTTATGTTTTCATATATATGTTAAATATGCTTTATGATTTGAAATCTCTGTAGTATTTGCTTGAAAGTACTTTTATACTGTTTACAAAGTACTTTAGAACTACTCATGTGAATGTTTTATGAACTGCATAATGGAAGCTATCGAACTTAGTTGTTGAATCAATTACATTGAATTCCCTATAGTTGGAATTAGATACTGGGACAAGTGAGATGCTCTAAAGCATCCTTCTGTACTCAACCTGATTATCTAATCCACTATGGTACCCTTTTTGATATCGTGCCAATGCACCTATGATTTTTGGTTTCCGTATAAAAGAGCATGTTTTAAGATACTATATATAGTAATGCGTCACATCAACTCTCGTACATATATTTCTTACTGAGCATAAGCTCACCCCTTTATTTTTCTTCTAGATTATGTACAGTAAATTTTTGTTTGCTCAAGAGGACTTGATTTTGGTATCCCTCAAGTGGTTTTCCACTTCCGTTGAGGTATACAAGTTATCTGTTATATGCTCAGACTTTATATGTATGGTGCTACTTGTATGTATATAAATACTTGGGCTGTATAATTGAAAGTAGTACGTGAAATATAACGAAATTTGAGTTTATATCTTGATTTATATAAATTTTAGTGCTTAAGTATCTGGATCCTGAGTAAGTTTTGGTTGAAGGAAAATGGTTTATCTCTTTTAAGTATACGTAGGCACTGCAAATAGCCCAACCAAAAGTAACTAAGATATAAAAAAATAGTACGAATATTCAATATTTAGTGTGAGACATAGAGGTTGCAAGTTAGTCTTCGATCAAAGGATGAGAAATTTTGATGAAGGTTTTTTTTAATTGAGGATGTTGTTTCATTAACTGATACTTTGATATTATTGTCGTTGGTTTTATTTAGGATGTTTTGATGTTAATTGAGTTGGTTGCTACTATTGGATTTAATATGGTTGTTGATCTTGATGGATTTGAGTGGTTTAATTGTCATGAATTTTATTTGAAGTGCTATTGCAGTGGAGGTATTTGTTGTTTGGCTTGAACCAAAACTTTGACAACTTTCATGATGGAGGTTATTTTGTTTAGGAGTTGAGGTAAAAGGAGCTTGTCTTTCTCTATGAGGGTTTAATGTTGACTCTTTAAAGGTTTAGCTCTTTAAGTGATCCTTTTTGTTGGCGTTGGCAGTGGTTTTTAGTGGCTTAGGTTTGAAGGCTGATGTTGAATATGGTAAGATAGTAGTATGCTATGATGTTTTACTGTGGCAGTCGAGAGTAGCTGTTGGTAGGTCAAAGCAGGTTGCGGTTTTGAGAGTGGAGTGTGGCTATTGGACGAGGAGGTTTTGTTTAGCTTGGTGTCGGTTGTGTGGCTTTAAAGTTTGAGTGTGGATGTTATGTTTGGACTGTCCATTGTTTATTATCTTGGTAGTTGTCTGGATGTTGGCTTATTCTTTAACTACTAAATTCTGGTGTTCTTTGGAGGTAGTCGATTTCTTCTATCAGCATGTTATTCTCCTTTGATTCCTGTTGTCCTGTTTCTTCATCATTTATTATGACTGGTGGTTGAGCTGCTAATGTGGTTTGTGAAGGAGACCGAAACAAACATGCAGCGGAATTTAAATCATTCGGCCTCCACCAGGATCGATTCGGAGAGTTGCCTGATTAGGGTTTCGAGATTTTACCTAAAGTTTTCTTTGATTTCTGTCGTTGGTCGAGTCACAAGCAACAACCTTTCGTTCCTGCCTCTATGGTATCCACACGAACGGATCTCAGATGATCTTGAACGTCTCACGATCAGAAGCCTTAAGGAGCGTTTTTGATTCTTTATAACCGAACTGCTAGCTTCGATTAAAAGAATACTTTTCTGTTTTCTAATTGTTATGCGGCTATGTTTCAGAAAACATCCTTTTATAGGCAGTAAATTTTACCCTAAAATTTACTGCCAAACAGAACTCTAATCCTACTTAGAATAGGATTAGTTATATCCCTAATCCAATTCAGAATAGGATTAGTTATATCCTTAATCCAATTCAGAATAGGATTAATTAAGCTCCTCATTGATCCGTTCTAAGTGTGTGACCCAATAGGTTCTCAAAACAATGGCAATGACAAAATTGTCACAGGCAATAAGCGGTATCTAGCAACACATCATTGCTACCCATGTAACGAGAATGTCAATGACTCGACATAACCTTACTCGTGATAGATGTTACTGTGTAGTCTAATCCCTTTATCCTTTGATGTCTTGATTAGACACAAGTCATGGAATGTGTCACACTTGTATAGTCTAATCAGCTTTTCTTGATTCCTGAGTAGACTAATTAAACAAATAAAATCAATATCTCATATTGACTTATTTGAGCACGGCCATGCATTTTAGTCTCACTCTATCAAAGGGCCCAAGACATCACTCTTGTTATATAAGAGGGATAAATCCTATCTTGATCACTCAACATCCCTCTACATAGATCGAGGCATACCCAATTACTACCTTTATAGTCCATCCTGTTACGAATGACATCTAGCAGCATTAAAGTATGCAATTCTTTATGTTGGGATCTCTGATGATCTCAAGTCAAAGGATCACATACACCATCATCACTATGAGAATCGCTTATGACACTCATATAACAATCCATGTAGCGTTCTCATGGAGGGTCGATCCAGTACATAGTTCTCTAACATGTACCTATGTGATGACTTGATATCCTATATCCATGACAATGGTCATCAGTCAACCACATACTAGTCTTATCGTATCATTGTTATCCTTGTTCACAATAATACTTGACTAGGGATATTTTAAGAATAGTGTGTTATTACTATTCTAAGGACATTATCATATAAGATTATATTACGCAGTTATAAGACAAATATAATAATGAACTATAAATAAAAATGTCATGATACATAAAAATGCCAAAGTCAATCATCTAATGAATGGTTCTAAGGGCATAATCCAACAGTTTGAATATTCTGCTATGATCTACTGATAATATGAAACCGGTATTGCTCTGTCTAGTAATATTGGCTAATTAGATGGTTCCTGGCTTGATGGTTCAAATCTTCCGCCGTGATGATTTAAAGCATTTCTCATCAAGATCGAGTTCTTTACTGCCATACTCTTCCCTAATATTTTGGAACATTCTTGACTATGGTGTTTTGATATGTTTCTTGTTTTCTATTGGACTTGGTTGTCCTCACAGATACTGCAGTGAGGATTGTTATGTTTTGCCCCATTTATGAGATATTATCAATGAATATAGTTCTTTTGCTTAGCAGAAAAGATTAGTTTTTTAGTGGTAAACCAAACAAAAAGCCATCTGAAGAACCACTAAGACCAGAGCCCCGAACATCACCGTCAACATGTAAGCAAAACAAGGAAAGTCAAAAAACCACCAAGCTTAGAAAACCTTACACAACGAACGATGAAAACAAAAACCTACAATCGAGATAGAAAATAAATCCATAGAACCAAATCTTGAAGATTGCAAAGCAGAAAGAAGAGTGGGCCTGGGAATCTTGAAGTATTCATCCAAAACATGACTTTCAGACTCCCAGACATGGATAGAAACAAGATGCACATAACATGCCAAGTTATAATAGTCATTGATAATACATACCATTGTTTTAAATTGCGGTCGCAGCCGCGTTTTCTGTCGCGTTGCGTTTATCGCGGTTGCGGACATAATGGCGGTAATTACGGTCATCGCGGTCATCGCGGTCGTGAATTTTTTTTAATTTCGCATAATTCTATATAAAGTGTAGTAATTGTAATTATAATCATGTAAAGTCTTATTTTATAGTTTTTAAAGTAATTTATGATACCTCAAGTCTATTATTTATGTGAAAAAAAGTTATTTATAATTTTTTGAATTATAATAAAACATTCATATTTAAAAAATTACTTATGATTTTTTAAAAAATAACAAATATTGAAAATAGAGATAAATAATCATGTACTAATTATTTAGCATTAGTTATTTTTTATGTAAATTATTAAGGAATTTTTTCATCTAAATTTTGTCAAATCTTTTTTTTACCTAAATTAATTATGTCAATATTTTTCTTTTTTTCTCTTCCACATGAATTTCTACGAATATTAATAATTAACAAATAGAACTTGTTAAATTCAATTCAAGGAAACTAAAAAAAATACACTTTAAATCTTACCGATTACCACATAGTGGAATGACGAGGAGCATCAAATTCTCCCTCTTCACTTTCAGAACCATGGCGACTCGATCTTCGTGACCTTTGTCCAGAATTCGAACCATATCCTTGTTCTTGATACATTTGTGGTGGTGGTGGATACATTTGGGGTGGTGGATACATTTGGGGATAATAGGGCATGGGATAATTAGGATATGGCTGGGGTGGATAATAACCTTGTGGAGGTGGATAATAACCTTGTGGAGGTGGATAATAACCATAAGGAGGTTGAAAATGTAAAGGTGGTCCCGATGGATAATAGCCTTGACTATCAAACGATTCATTACTAGAAGCTGATCTTCGAAATGAAGAGCCTCCAAACGTATCATGTTGGTGCTTCTTGGCTTTTCCCTTTGATCGAGCTCTATCTCTACTTCTATCCCCATTAGATTCAACAGATGGATGTACTCCGTATTCTGACAAATCAAGGAATAATCCACCGATAGCAGCAAGCCCAAGTTCTCCGCCAAGTGGACTAAAAGGCCTATTTTCATTTGCACCACCACTATAATCAGCACCACTACCATCACCACCGGGTCCATCACCACCAGTTGGACTTGAACCCTCATGATCATCACTCTGAGTTGGTGATTGGCTTGTACTTGAGTGAGGCAGATTTTGTTCTCCTGATTGATATGATTGTTCAACATTCATTTCATCATCAGAATTATCAAGAGGCAACCAATCAGAGTTTTGCCCATCTAACAAAGGATTTTCTTTCTCTTGTAGCCATTCTGAAAGTGGATCATCTTCTTCAAAGATATGGTCTAGGCTAATAGGATTGAAACTATCATTTATCTCATCAATACTCCTCCTTTTTTGATGTCTCATCCTTAGCCTCATATTGTAATAAGTGTACACCATCTTATGAAGTCTTTCATATTTCAACCTGTTTTTTTTGTTGGTGTGTATATAGCTAAATGTGCTCCAATTTCTTTCACAATTAGATGCAGAAGTTGTCTGACTAAGCACTTTAATTGCTATTCTTTGCAATTTAGGAACACATGTACCATATATCATCCACCATTCAGCTGCATAAAATAATTTAAAATAAATTTAATACCAATATATAAATAATATTAAAGAAATTAAAACTATTTAATTAATTATTTACCTGGATTCATTTGCTTCCAAGCTCTCTGTGCTTGTGGCGTACCGAATGTTTCTCTTTTATCTTGAAATACAAACAACTACATTGATAAAACATTACAATTATTAAATAAATGTAAAAAAGTAATTATATTTCTGATACATAAAACAAAATTTTCAAGTATAAAATAGTAGTAAACACTAACCTGATTAGTCATCTGGATTTGATTATCCATAGAAGGGTCTAGTCTTTCTATCACTGCTTTTATACCTTCTCTTGTTTCTATTAACACATCCGATGAAGATTTCACACCATATTAAAATTGGGGATTAAGATAATAACCTAACATAGTTCATAACAATAAAAAAAATAAGCAATAAAAAAAATATATAAGCAATTTAAGCATATAACATAAAAATGTTATTTTAATTACAATGCACATTTTTAGTCTACTTTCCAGCTGAATGCAAGTGAGAATGCATAAATGTCCATCTATTATCGATAATCCTTTCATATTCAGTGAAGTATCGACATTCTTGTTCAATTGCCTGTTTAGCTCTATCCATTGCCTCATAAATAAAGCCCATTGTTGGTTTTTCATCACTGTCCGTAAGGCGCAATACTTTTACCAAAGGCTCATAAACTTTTATTATTTCACTTGCTTTTTTCCAAAAATCTTTTCCCAAAATAATTTTTTTTGCTTCATAAGCAGGTCCCGACTTTTGTTGCCCCCATTTAGATTCTTTAATTTCCTGCATATTTCAAATTAAGATTTAAACAAGATATCAAAAAAAAAAACTAGACTTAAATAATTGTACTAATTATTAAATACTAACCTTTGAATTGAACATTTCTTTTAGACCTTGTTTATGCTTTGTTATTTCTTGCAATTGGATGAAATGGGTAGCAAATCGAGTGAGAGCAGGACGAAGTATTTGCCTTCCTTGAGTATATTTCTTCATCAAGTCAACTATCCAAATATGATTGTATATGAAACAAGTGACTTTCTTCGCCTCATCCAATACTTTTTCCACGCTTTGCTTCTTCCCAATATCTTCAAGGCATAAATCCAAGCAATGAGCTGCACAGGCAGTCCAAAACAAATGTTTTCTTTTCAACATTAATTTTTTTCGAGCAGCCTTAAGTGCTGCCTCATTGTCGGTGACTATTTGAACAATATATTGCTCTCCGATTTCTTCCACAACTTGATCTAATAATTTGTAGTAAAATTTAGTATCTCTAGTCTGAACACTAGAGACATCAACAGATTTCCAAAAAATGGTACCTTTACTCCAATAAACTAGAAAATTTATTATATGCATTTGATTCAAGCTATTGGTCCACCCATCACACATTAAGGTAGCACCTACTTCACTCCAGTGAACATTTAATCCATCAACCCATTCTTTCAGTTATTGATACTCTGATTCCAAATATACATCAGAAACCTCATAAGGTGTTGGAAGCTTTACATTTGGCCCATTTTGTAAGATCTGATTCTACACTACTGTAGAGCCTAATTTTATAAATTAATAATTGAAATTAAATAAATAATGAATAGTGATTTTCACTTGGATGAAAAGTTCCTTAACTGGAGTTGTGAAAGAAGCAATTTCAGTGAAATACTCAACGGGCGAGTACTACAGAGGACAGCTCGCCAATGGGCAAGCAAGATTATAATCGCCAATGCATGACGGCGAGTTGATGATGGCGAGTACTAATAGAAGAGCTCGCCACTGGGCGAGCAAGGTAGGACGCTCGCCAATGAGCGAGCAGATCGCCAATGGATTTTGGCAAGGGCGAATGTTGAGATCGCCAACGTATGCGTGAATCAGAGAAAGATTGGCGAGTTGAGCATTACCTGGTAATCGCCCAATGGGGCGAGGATGGGTGATCACCCATATGATAGCAAGTGGGCAAGTAGATCTATAAACGGTGATCGCCAGGAAGAGGGAAATCCTCCTAATTGCCAAATCTTAAGTTGGCAAGCTTGAAGTTTGGCGAACTGAAATAGATATTGGTGAGCTAAATACTTTGACGAAGGGGCGAACGGGAATGACATTCGTGGACAAAGTGAAAATAGATTTTAACCAATTAGCAGCCAAAATTGACTTGTAAGTGATACGGTTGGAAACAATTAATAGAGAGGAGGTAAAGTCAATAAAGGAATTAACCTTATTGGTTCTGAAACAAAACAAAGTCAATTGAAGCAGAAAAAGGAGTGTGGAAAGAGGACTTTCACGCCACTTGTGCTTCAGTTTTCTTCATGCATTAAAGGAAGAAGCAGATAAGGGACAGGTGGTAGATTTGGATTGGATAAGCTGGGCTATATAAGAAGAAACAAGTGAGGAAAATCGATTTAGCCAACTCCATCTTCTTCACGGAAGTTCTTCTACTGCAAGTTAATATTCTAATTTTTCCATTCCTACCATACTTGATTTACTGAGCTTCACTCTTCAGTTGGCTAAACATGTAAACCTGCTTGCAAACTTTTCCTTCTTAGTTTGATGAGTTAAAGGAGTAAGCAAAGGAAGGCCAACGTGAGATGGAAAGCAACCTGTTC
The DNA here is from genome assembly GCA_031772115.1 of Heritiera littoralis. NCBI lineage: Eukaryota > Viridiplantae > Streptophyta > Magnoliopsida > Malvales > Malvaceae > Heritiera > Heritiera littoralis. The sequence goes on from JAPDPK010000203.1 coordinate 341,795, forward strand.
TGGAAGTTCAGTTGGTTGAGGTGAGTTCCATATTTTTTTGAGGCGTTCTTGATGCTCAATGATAGATTTCTATGTTTTATGAAGTAATAAACATAGATACGATCTTGTTTTTAGTTAGATCCTTAGAGAATATGAAAACAAGGGAAATAATGGAATAAGTGGCGAGAATAGCGACTATTGTGATCGCTAATCATGAAACTTTGTAATCGCCAAGGAGGCGAGTAGATAATAAGAACTCGCCAAAGTAAATTCTATGTTCAAATGGGCGAGATTGCCCAACTCTAGTGGTGTGATTTAATAAGCGAGCTCACAAATATAAGGCGAGTACTGGCGGGCGAGCTCCCACGTCTAAGCCTTTGGTGAAATTAGAGCTCGGATTGGGTGAGCTAGTAGAGCTCTATTGGGCGAGAAGTTATTCCATTTATCTTATCTCGCCAAAGTGCTAAGAAATGAAAATATTAATTGAATTTATAAATTATTTGCAGCCGGGAATTATGACCTCGGTGTATGCGATGTGGAAGGCAAGAAGAAAGCAAGGCTTCGTTGAACCAGGTAAGGGAGATGTGTGTGAAATGAATGCATGTCCTGTGGAGTAAATTTTATGAAAACATTGAGATAAATGTTTTGTTTTCTGACATGCATTGGGTTGATAATTGTTGTGATAATGGGTGCGAATTGGGCGAGCTACAAAGCCGCCATATGTTGTTTTGTCGGGCGAGTATCTTTGTTCTAGGCAGAAACTCGGGTGAGCCAGGTGGCGAGCTCTCTTTTATGAGACTGGGCGAGTGCCCTTGTTTTAAAGAGAAATCCGAGTAAACCAAAGTTGGGCGAACCCCTTTTAATGTGTTTGGCCGGACAACTCTTGTTTTAAATATATGGCGGGTGAACCGTTATCAACGAGCCATACTTTTGTTTTGAAAAGCTAAGTGGCGGGCGAATAATAATTCACCGTCTTCGCGAGCTGATCGTGGCGAACATGTTTAAATTTTATTTTCTTGTACGAAAAATGAGACGTTTTACTAATTGGAAAATAGAAAATATAAATCTTTGAGGAGAATGGATTTTGGACGAGTTGACCCTGGAAAACGCCATAATGGGCGAGCCGTTTTCTGGCGAGCCAGTCTATTTGTTTTAAAAATGGCGGGCGAGTACTTGTTCACCCCGACGGGCGAACTGATTTTGGGCGTGCCACTAAGGGCAAGCCAGGTTGCTTCTGTTAAAAAGGTCAGTGGCGGGCGAATACTATTCGTCGCACTGATGATTGACCATGGGCGAGCCAAATGGGCGAGCTGACCATGGCGATCAGGTTTCATGTTCCCAAAGTTTCTTAATTGAAAAATAAACTAATTTTCATATCTTTGAAAATAGAAATTTTAAAACCCTTTTGGGCGATTTGATAAATGGGCGAGCCATGAAGGGTGAGCCAGTATTGCTTATTGTTTTAAAAGCAAGATTGGTGGGCGAGTACTTGTTCCCCGCAGTGGGCGAGCTGCCATGGGCGAGCCATGTCGGGCGAGCTGACCATGGACGAGCAGATTTTAAATATTGAGAATTTGGAAGGTTTCAACGTGTTTTGTAAACAGAAGCCTAAACCTTTTTGAAAAATCAAATCATTTTGAGAAAATGATAATATGGTAAGATAATTCCATAAAGGTTTTCATGAGATATAAAAGTTATTTTTGAGACTTTAGGCCATGAGTTCATGCGTTACTATTGCGTGACCCGCCTGGGGCGGTGGCTCGGTCGATGGACCAACGAGTGCACCTCAGGGCGTCACAAGGCTGATGGACCCGCCAAGTCATCAGCGGTCTCGAGGTCACTTGGCAAGTGGACCCGAGGACCACCTAGAGATTGTGGCCATAGATCTATTGTATCCCTTTTTGGGATGACTATTCCGTTCTCGCAAGGGGGAGGGGGAACGATGATAGCATGACTTATTTATAGGGTGATGCCTAGTCTCAATATGTTAATTTCTGTTTACTAAGAGGATTTGTTAAATCCTATTTACTGTTTACTACAATTTAAAGTAAACTGACTAGCCAGTGATTTGAATGATGTTTTGAGAGTACTGTTTACTATATCCACTGTTTTTCTACTTGTTATGATGTTAGGAAAAACAAATACTTGTGGTATATAGTTTTGGTTTTATAAAGCGGCATATATTTCCTTTACTGAGCGTATGAATCGCTCACCCCTTTATTTTAACTCCACAGATAAAAGACACGGAGTTAAAGAAGTGGCTCCAATATGGATGTTAAACATGACAGGTACGGTTTCTTCTCTGTTACATTTCAGACATATGTATACAGTACTACTTTAGTGAAATAAAGACAATAGGGGATGTCATATGTAAGGAATGATGAAAAAAAATTTCATATTCCGTATTTGATAAATAAATATTATTATTTATCACTATCATTGTAGAATGTTATTGGCATCGCAGACAGCCCAACCGGTAAAGTTGTATGGAAATACGTGAAAAATGTGGTAACGGGCTGTTACAGATTTAATGGTATCAGAGCTTGGGTTGGTCTGATGTCTGTTGATGCCTGTAGCATGGGAAGTATTGAGAAAGGTTAACATCCCCTGTAGTACTGTATAGTCTGAATGTATAGAGGAGTCAAGTGACTGTGAATGTTAAGTGTTGAAATGAGGTGAAAGTTGATGAATTATGGGTTACAAATAGGGACAGTAATCCGAAAATTTTGCATGAGATAGACAATCTTATCATCATAATGTCAGGTCTATTCGGTAAGGTGCAATGAGGAACTCGGTGAGGTCCCCACCAGGACTTCTCTGTCCATATCGAACTAAGATCCTAAAATGATGATATTGAAATGCTTTATCTTGGACATAAAATAAAAGACAAAATTGATTCAAAATAGATTGATGGTTAAATAGTTTGAATATTTGAGGGTGTAAAGGATGATTTCTACTATGGACCCCACTGATATATGAATGAGTAAGGCGACCCGGAGTATATACTATGAGAGGTCGCAAGATAGTTGGTCCTGTTGTGGATATTGGGGTCTGAATTGAAGTAAAACATGAGCTATTTTGGTTAGGGATTTTTGAGTACTATGAAAAGTGAATTGTGTGGGAAACGATGTAAATATCGGTGATAATACTGGTTATAAATACTCCCTATGTTTCAGGAGAATGAATATTAGTAGTAACTTGACAATTAAAGAAGCCAAGTGTTCGAGTCACTATGGATGTCAAAGGAAAACCTTGAGATGGGCGAGCTCGAGCACGGTTGGAAGGACCGGGCGTCGAGGTAATCGCTAAAGAGGACAGTATGGATAAATAGCGTTGTCACAGCAATCGTTGTCAATGGGCCTAAAGAGGGGTTGCCATGGCCGGTTGGGCTGGTCCGTTACGATATCCATAAAACTGGAATATTGTGAAATACTTGTAAAGTGACTCGAAAATTATATTTGTGTTTGGAGGATACATAGTGATTTGATTGGATGTAAATAATGAGACATCCAAGATGATATGAGTTTGTGAGTTAGAATTGATGAGATGAAATTCTAAATAAACTTATGGAATAATGTGGATTCGAGAGATTGTTGACTAGATTCAGAACATAGAAATTGTTCGTAAGCTCTTATCAGTGAATCAGAAGAGCTTGAGAGATTACTCAAGAGATTGATGAGTAGGGAACTAAACTGTTTTGGTATAATTCGTGAAAACGAAAATTATAATTATATTGTTTTGAAAATAATGGGATTTGTACTCTCTACAGTTGCTTCTAGGTTCCGGAACAAGTATGGTATTCTAAAATACCTATCATATTCTATCTGGATCCCTAGCCGACTGTAGTATCTTTCCTATTTGTGTGCCTAGAGCCAACTAAGATGATTTTAAGAGAATAAATAAGTATATTGATATAAGCAATATTGTTGAATAATGTCACGAACTTCTAGGAATGGAAAACCTTACTGTTAAGTCAGTGAATATGAATTCAGATTGAACTATATACGGTAGAGACGTGAGGTCTCGAATGATTAAGTAGACATTGAGGTTGTCTGAGTAAAGAATCTCACTATTTAAGCGAGATTAAAGTGTGGTTATTGAGATATAGGATTTATGAGATTTTCCTGTATATGATTGTTGAGGAAAATTTGTGGTGATGAAGGTGAAAGAATGAAATTGTCTTAAGAGACAAGTCATATAATGACTAAGGAACCCGAGTTATGAGGTAGTTCCCAAGTATAAGAATAAATGCGATTTCCTCTGATCATTATGTAGTTATGGCTGAAACTAATGACAAGCTAGAATTAACAATATGAAATCGTCATACTCAAAGGAGCAGATACAAGAAGTACTGTTAATCCTGAAAAAGGATATACCTATGTGTATATATGTACATATTAGAAATGTGAAATTGTATAAATAAAGTGGTGATGAAAATCTGGAAGATAATAAATTTAAATTTCAGAAATTAATGTGAGGAAAGTATACTCTCAAGTATATTCTCCAAGTAGTGACATTTCATGTACTAGGAGAATAAGAGATAAAATGATAACTCGATATGAAAAGAAGTTATCGAGGTAAATGATTACCTAAGACGTAATCGATGGTTAGTATTAATATCTGCAAAAGAAAGGCAGTCATAGTCTAACCATGAGATAATCGTTGTGGAATGGTAGAGAATCCGAAAGAGTCATGAGGTTATAGAAGTGATTATGGATTGTGTAACCGAGTTAATTCACTTCATCATCATGTTTAAGATATCTTAAGTGCTATAGTCGATAAATATTGGTGAAACAGTGAGAACGTATGTGGAGTTCCAGTGAGTGAGTACTTGTGATGAGGATTCCTGAATTACCACATGATTTGAGTAGATAGCAAGAGGTTTTGGGATTCCTAAATTCTGCTGTTAGCACCGCCTCAGATTGATATAGATATCCGAGCGCATTGTGTGGACGCTCCGGGATATATTGAGAGCGAGTGCATTGTATTTAAGAAACTACTGGGACAATTGCATACGATTGAGTAAAACTATCTAAATGATAATCATCAAATTATTATCGACTAAGCACTGAATGAGATGATAAGTAGTAACAATGAATTACTGTGTAAAGGAAGTGAAAAATTTGCTAACTTCCAAGGATGATAAAAGATTTCAAAGAGTGTAAATTGGTTTTGAAAGAAGAAGCCTGAGATTCTTCAGGACTTTGAGAAAAATCAGGGATGGGCGACCCATGGGGGGCGATCGCCCAATAACGGATAACATGTTATGAGATATGGGCAAACTATGAAGTCGCCGACTCACTTGAAAGAGTAAACTTGGGGTGCAAGAAAGCGCCAAAGAGATGACTGTTAATGACCTGAAGAGATGGGCAGGATTATTAAAGCTAATATGGAGTATAAAGAGATACTCGTGGTCTCAACTTAAAGACGAGATTCACTAGAAGTTAAAATGTGATAAGGAAGAAAGATACCTATATTGGTAGTACTTCCTATAGTAAGTGGATATATCGAGCGAGTCTGCTTATTCCTTGAGTCTGGAATTCATTGAGTTTAATAGTGCCTTGGCCGAGTTGTATGTCAGGGAAGTGGTGAGGTTTACAGTATTCTAGGGAGCGTTACATTTAATAGGGAGTCCCGCTTCGTATCTCAGTGTTGAGAGAGATTACGGGAAGCTAGGGGATTTCGATTGAGTTTTGCACTGCAGTTTATCCGCTGACTGAGAGACAGTCCGAGCGTATGATATGGACGCTCGAGGATATGGTGAGCGTGTGCCATTGATTTTTAGGCTCCTGGGATAATCCTCTACCCTGATAGAGTTTGCTTATGATAATGGCCAAAGGAGAGTATAGGCATAGCACTTGAAAGGGGTTTATTTAGCAGACGATATAATCCACAATAGCATGAGAAGATCAGAGATCGAGAGTCATTTTCGACTTGGTCGAACAGACTTCTTGATATATACAACGGATGATGTATATTAAGGCCTTACTAATTAGAGGCATAATTAGAGGAAAATTGAGTCCTCGAGGCATGAGATCTTTGGAGATCTTAGATCGTGTGAGAGATGTGCACTACCTCCCAAGTTGTTAAGAGTGCATAACGTATTTCATGTCTCAATGATGAGAAAGTACTATCCATATCCTTCTCGCGTGATTCGATATCAGTCTTAGAGATTAGAGAGGACATGAGTTACGTTGAGAAATTGGTACGGGTTTTGGATAGGAGGGATAAAGTATTGTAATAAAGCATGGTGATCAAGGATTAATTCTTTGATGGGATTCTCTGGCGGTATGAGGCTACTTGAGAATTTGAAAGCCTTATGCATAAGAAGTATTCAGAGTTTCCTTACTGATGAGTTCGGTTGAAATTTGGAGGACCAAATTTCTTAAGTTGGGGAGAAAATGTAAGATCTGATTCTACACTACTGTAGAGCCTAATTTCATAAATTAATAATGGAAATTAAATAAATAATGAATAGTGATTTCCACTTGGATGAAAAGTTCCTTAACTGGAGTTGTGAAAGAAGCAATTTCGGTGAAATACTCAACGGGCGAGTACTACAGAGGACAGCTCGCCAATGGGCGAGCAAGATTATAATCGCCAATGCATGACGGCGAGTTGATGATGGCATGTACTAATAGAAGAGCTCGCCACTGGGCGAGCAAGGCAGGACACTCGCCAATGAGCGAGCAGATCACCAATGGATTTTGGCGAGGGCGAATGTTGAGATCGCCAACGTATGCGTGAATAAGAGAAAGATTGGCGAGTTGAGCATTACCTGGTAATCGCCCAATGGAGCGAGGATGGGTGATCGCCCATATGATAGCAAGTGGGCGAGTAGATCTATAAACGATGATCACCAAACTTGCATGTGATCGCCAGGAAGAGGGAAATCCTCTTAATTGCCAAATCTTAAGTTGGCAAGCTTGAAGTTTGGCGAACTGAAATAGATATTGGTGAGCTGAATACTTTGACGAAGGGGCGAACGGGAATGACATTCGTGGACAAAGTGAAAATAGATTTTAACCAATTAGCAGCCAAAATTGACTTGTAAGTGATACGGTTGGAAACAATTAATAGAGAGGAGGTAAAGTCAATAAAGGAATTAACCTTATTGGTTGAGAAACAAAACAAAGTCAATTGAAGCAGAAAAAGGAGTGTGGAAAGAGGACTTTCACGCCACTTATGCTTCAATTTTCTTCATGCATTAAAGGAAGAAGCAGATAAGGGACAGGTGGTAGATTTGGATTGGATAAGCTGGGCTATATAAGAAGAAACAAGTGAGGAAAATCGATTTAGCCAACTCCATCTTCTTCACGGAAGTTCTTCTACTGCAAGTTAATATTCTAATTTTTCCATTCCTACCATACTTGATTTACTGAGCTTCACTCTTCAGTTGGCTAAACATGTAAACCTGCTTGCAAACTTTTCCTCCTTAGTTTGATGAGTTAAAGGAGTAAGCAAAGGAAGGCCAACGTGAGATGGAAAGCAACCTGTTCTGGAAGTTCAGTTGGTTGAGGTGAGTTCCATATTTTTTTGAGGCGTTCTTGATGCTCAATGATAGATTTCTATGTTTTATGAAGTAATAAACATATATACGGTCTTGTTTTTAGTTAGATCCTTAGAGAATATGAAAACAAGGGAAATAATGGAATAAGTGGCGAGAATAGCGACTATTGTGATCGCCAATCATGAAACTTTGTAATCGCCAAGGAGGTGAGTAGATAATAAGAACTCACCAAAGTAAATTCTGTGTTCAAATGGGTGAGATCGCCCAACTCTAGTGGTGTGATTTAATGGGCAAGCTCACAAATATAAGGCGAGTATTGGCGGGCGAGCTCCCACGTCTAAGCCTTTGGTGAAATTAGAGCTCGGATTGGGCGAGCTAGTAGAGCTTTATTGGGCGAGAAGTTATTCCATTTATCTTATCTCGCCAAAGTGCTAAGAAATGAAAATATTAATTGAATTTATAAATTATTTGCAGTCGGGAATTATGACCTCGGTATGCGATGTGGAAGGCAAGAAGGAAGCAAGGCTTCGTTGAACCAGGTAAGGGAGATGTGTGTGAAATGAATGCATGTCCTGTGGAGTAAATTTTATGAAAACATTGAGATAAATGTTTTGTTTTCTGACATGCATTGGGTTGATAATTGTTGTGATAATGGGTGCGAATTGGGCGAGCTACAAAGCCGCCATATGTTGTTTTGTCGGGCGAGTATCTTTGTTCTAGGCAGAAACTCGGGTGAGCCAGGTGGCGAGCTCTCTTTTATGAGACTGGGCGAGTGCCCTTGTTTTAAAGAGAAATCCGGGTAAGCCAAAGTTGGGCGAACCCCTTTTAATGTGTTTGGCCGGACAACTCTTGTTTTAAATATAAGGCGGGCGAACTGTTATCAATAAGCCATACTTTTGTTTTGAAAAGCTAAGTGGCGGGCGAATAATAATTCACCGTCTTCGCGAGCTGATCGTGGCGAACATGTTTAAATTTTATTTTCTTGTACGAAAAATGAGACATTTAACTAATTGGAAAATAGAAAATATAAACCTTTGAGGAAAATGGATTTTGGACGAGTTGACCCTGGAAAACGCCATAATGGGCGAGCCGTTTTCTGGCGAGCCAGTCTATTTGTTTTAAAAATGGCGGGCGAGTACTTGTTCACCCCGACGGGCGAACTGATTTTGGGCGTGCCACTAAGGGCAAGCCAGGTTGCTTGTGTTGAAAAGGTCAGTGGTGGGAGAAAATACTATTCGTCACACTGATGATTGACCATGGGCGAGCTGACCATGGCGATCAGGTTTCACGTTTCCAAAGTTTCTTAATTGAAAAATAAAGTAATTTTCATATCTTTGAAAATTGAAATTTTAAAACCCTTTTGGGCGATTTGATAAATGGGCGAGCCATGAAGGGCGAGCCAATATTGCTTATTGTTTTAAAAGCAAGATTGGCGGGCGAGTACTTGTTCCCCGCAGTGGGCGAGCTGCCATGGGTGAGCCATGTCGGGCGAGCTGACCATGGGCGAGCGGATTTTAAATATTGAGAATTTGGAAGGTTTCAACGTGTTTTGTAAACAAAAGCCTAAACCTTTTTGGAAAATCAAATCATTTTGAGAAAATGATAATATGGTAAGATAATTCCATAAAGGTTTTCATGAGATATAAAAGTTATTTTTGAGACTTTAGGCCATGAGTTCATGCGTTACTATTGCGTGACCCGCCTGGGGCGGTGGCTCGGTCGATGGACCAACGAGTGCACCTCAGGGCGTCACAAGGCTGATGGACCCGCCAAGTCATCAGCGGTCTCGAGGTCACTTGGCAAGTGGACCCGAGGACCACCTAGAGATTGTGGCCATAGATCTATTGTATCCCTTTTTGGGATGACTATTCCGTTCTCGCAAGGGGGAGGGGGAACGATGATAGCATGACTTATTTATAGGGTGATGCCCAGTCTCAATATGTTAATTTCTGTTTACTAAGAGGATTTGTTAAATCCTATTTACTGTTTACTACAATTTAAATTAAACTGACTAGCTAGTGATTTGAATGATGTTTTGAGAGTACTGTTTACTATATCCACTGTTTTCCTACTTGGTATGATATTTGGAAAAACAAATACTTGTGGTATATAGTTTTGGTTTTATAAAGCAGCATATGTTTCCTTTACTGAGCGTATGAATCGCTCACCCCTTTATTTTAACTCCACAGATAAAAGACACGGAGTTAAAGAAGTGGCTCCAAGATGGATGTTAAACATGACAGGTACGGTTTCTTCTCTTTTACATTTCAGACATATGTATACAGTACTACTTTAGTGAAATAAAGACAATAGGGGATGTCAGATGTAAGGAATGATGAAAAAAAATTTCATATTCCGTATTTGATAAATAAATATTATTATTTATCACTATCATTGTAAAATGTTATTGGCATCGCAGACAGCCCAACCGGTAAAGTTGTATGGAAATACGTGAAAAATGTGGTAACGGGCTATTACACAATTTCTGCTACTACAGAAACCAAATTGTGCAGCCATGGAGAGTTTGCTAAATGAAAAGGAAGTCGATCGTGTATCAAAAATTTAGATACTGATTCACCCAGCTTCTTTCTTAATGTCTTCATAAAAGAATCACTTAACTTCGGTTGCTTTAAACTCTTGCTTCTAACCAATTCAGGTACTGCTCCCCTTAAAGAAATTTCAGAGTCACTTGGAATAGATTTCCTTATTCTTTGATCAAAATAGTCAGCAACTGAACCATGAGAGCTTCGTCCCTCTTCATAAGTATTATTAAAACCACTAGTTCTTTGCCTAAATTCTTGCCTCATATGCCACTCACGTTGTGATTGAACACTTTCTCACATGGCTTGTCTCATAGCAGCATCTTCGTCTATGAATCCTTCATAATCATAATCTTCCTCTCCTCTTAATTGAGAAAAGAATTCATCTTTTCTCTTTTTGTTATCAATTTTTTTCTTTTTACTTTCTTGGAGGAGTTTCATCATACTTTCTCTAACAGTACCTTTTAATAATACAATTAAGAAAAATAAAATAAAAATTAGTTGTACATGTTAATGTAATTTTATAATCTTTATTGAAAAATTAACATAATATTTATAACATACCAGTAACATTAGGGCATGGTGCAACATTGCCAGTCTTATGAGCAATATGCTCCTTGAAGCGTGTTATTCCTCCTCTTACAATTTTCCCACAAAGTTTACATGACACATTTCCTTTTGAATTTGGTACAGGTATGCCGAAATGCCAACCGATATCATCACTTGGCGCACCTTCTAGTCCCTTACTTGGAAAATCCTCACTTCGTGGTATGCTTGACATTTTCTGTTAAACAAATAAGTATAAACAAATGAGATAGAATTATCACATTTTTTTATACAAAAAAATTGAATCTGAATCATTAATTAACCACATTTTCAACCGTTTAAGAAGTAATAATAATTTAATTAATTACATTTACATTATCAATATTTTTCTTTGATTACAATAATGTTCGACTATATCAAAAAATTAATATTAATTTGCCACAATCAATTAACTTAAACAATCATATTTATATATGAACATCAAATTATCAATATTAACTTTTTCTTAAGTTATAATAATATTTAATACAATATATTTAATTGCACTACAAATTTTACTTTAAAAATTAAATTAATAATTTAAATTCAACCTTATCTATTTTTTTTAAATTCAAATTACTCATTTCATAATTTTTTTTATCATGATTCATCCATTCTTAAACTTTTAATTTAAAGCCCATCACTATTAATACATATTAAAACAATTTTTTTTTGGTTTGCTGATGATGATTGATGATGGCAACGACAGTAGCAAATGCTCAAAATAAATTCTAGCTAAAAAGAATGCTCAAAATAAATTCTATCTAAAAAAAATGCTCAAAATAAAGATAAAAAATAATATGCTAAATAAAAGTAAAGACTAATTAAAATTAACATGATATTATATCTCAAAAAAATCTAAACCTGTAACAAAAAAAAAATTCTAAACCGGCTCTAAGTCCCTTCAGTCTTCTTCACTCCTTCACTTCACTTCACTACCCAACCCAACCGACATAGTCCCCCCCGACTCTCCAGTCCACCTACCCAAGTTCCTTCCGTCTCCCAACCCAATCCAACCCTCGGTCCTCCTCAGTCCTCTCAGTGGCTCAGTAACGAGCCGCCGGCAGCCTCCCGATCATGCCTTCAGCCCCTCACCTTAGCGGCTTAGCCTCCTCCCCTCACGCACGGCCTCACGTCAGCGGCTCAGCCAGCTGCCAGCCTCACGACGCCGGCCTCAACCTCGCCTCCGTCTCCGTCGGCTTCGTTTCAACTTTCACCGTGACTCCCTCGGTCCCTCCCTCCCCTTCTGTCACAGATCATGCCACCAGCTGCCATGTCCGTTGGCATCCAGTGGCGGCGCCTCCTTTCCTTTCGGCGCCAGATCTGACTCTTCTGATCTGATCTGATCTCAGTCTCTCAAAGACTCAAACACCCACACCGCCCTTGCCTTCACCCACTGTCCCACGACCCACGCCATCACCCACTGTCCTGTCCCAACTCCCACGCCTTCAGCCTTCTCATTCTCTGATCTGATCTAAGTTTAAAAACAAAATGCTTAGTTGCTTACCTTTCAAAGATCTTGCTATGTTGTTGTCTGTGAGTTGTGACTCTGTGTGAATGATCTCTGTTTGCTTGAGGGATTTTTCTTTATTGTTGACTTGTTGTCTCTCTCTCTGTTTGCTTGTGAGTTGTGTTGTAAACTGTTGTTTGTGACTTGCGAGTTGTGAATTGAGTTGTTGTGTGGGTGACAGTTCGTGTGTGTTGTGAGAATGAGACTATGGTCTGTGTCTGTGAGTTTTGTGAAATTGTGAATCTGTGACTGTGCTGAGCCTGTGATCACTGATGACTGATGAACTTGTGCTGTGAATTGTTTTTTTGATTCGAAGTTGAATATTTTTTAGGTTGATGATTGATGTTTGAAAGCTTGGGCATTGTACTTGGGGAATCTGATTCTTGCTGTCGGGCCGGCTACTCTGCTTCTGAAATTCTTTTTCTTTTTTTTTGTCTTCTGTCAGAAAGGTAACGGTGATAGCGGCGATAACGGACCGCTATCACCGCTAACCTCCGTTATGGCGTTATAAAATGCCCGTTATCAGCCGTTATGGGTGTGAGCCATCCTCACACCCGTTATACCTGCGGCCGCTATTTGACATAGCGGCCGCTATTTGAAACACTGATACCTACTGCATCATGGCCTCCAAGCACATCCATAAGCTATTCACTGCTATCATGATCAGCTCGTTTCTCTTGTTCCATTTTCATCAACCTATTAATAATAACGTCTTCATCACCTTCAAAAGAGAAATCAAGACATTTTTCAATTCCCAGGTCTTGATAGCTTCATATCTAAACGAAGAGTTTACCCGACGGATATCATTATCAGAAATGTAATTATCATCATCAGAAATAGCAGGGGCTATAGGAAGACAAATTAAAGGTTTAACATGAGTCTTCTTCCTACTCCAATTGAAATTCTTCCTTTTCTTCCTTTTTCTAAGATGTTTCAGTTTTCTCCTAGAGCCATAGTCCAAACAATCTTCATCATCTTCACACTCAACATCACACTCCTCAGCTTCCTTATTAGTGTCACACTCATCATTTTGCAAACCTTCATTTTCTTTCTCTTTCTCAACTTCCAGACTTAAAGAATTTGGGTTAAATGATCCTCCAATGACTCTTCCTCCCTAAAGATCTTCTCTGCATTCTCATAGACAACCAATTGTAAACAACCACCACCATTGTTCGGCTCATCTAATACTTTGTTAGTAATTGGAACCACTTCACAACTATCAGAAATTGTAAACAACCAGTTTCGACTGGTCAGTGTTTCCTGAATTTGTTTTCCTCATTTAGGCTGAAATGAATGTAACCATTAATGATTTCTTACGCTAGTTGGTCCATGCTTATGGCTACCTCATGTTTTTGTCATTTTGATTTTGAGCAAACGGTTATTTTGATTGATGCTTATGATTGCAGCTATAGGATTTGCACATTACATGAGAGTTTGTGGTTGTTTGGAATCAGAAATCTGAGTTTAGAGTAAATGATTTTTCTTAAGGTGTTCGTAAGACCCAAAGAAACACAACTACCATTGTAAGTGTAAACACCTAATTTTATCTGAACAATCCAAAAATAAAAAAATTAAATAATAGAAAAAATAAATAAGAAAAAATAGAAAAATAAAAATCACCATGCAAATATTTCATGCAAATCTTAAACTAAAAATCCATGAGAGTTGACCAAGGAAATAAATGAATAAACAAATAAAAGGAAACAAATCAATAAATAAAAAAAAATAAAACAAATCAAAATGAGATGCAAATAATCAATAGAAATAAAAAAGGTCAAACAAGAAATAAAAATCCCCTCGTAATGGAAGGAAAAAAACCAAAATTTGGTTCTTTCCTTCTTAACCTAGAGGGAGTTTTGACCCAGCTTAAAAAAAGGAGGAGCTTTACACGATTTGGACAGAACGGAGGGGGTGAAGACAACACACAGGGGTTACACGGTTTTTACAAAAAAAAAAAGAGAAAAAAAAAACCCTATGGACATCCAACATCATCGTCTCCCCGTCACGTGCCTTGCTCCCAAACATCGTGCCAACTGCCCCTGGTCATCGAACCTACTCGTTGCACCGCTGCCTGAACCGAGACTTCCTGCTGCTGCGCACCGCCTCTGTTTATTATCTTCATCACATCAGCACCGTCTTGAAGTCTTCATCAACATCGACTAGTAGCTGCTTACTTCACCAGTCTCCAGCTGCCCTGTTGCCGCTTCAACACTGCTCCTCGTCACCGCTTCCTATGCTAGCTTCACCGCCTCTGTTCCAAGCCTTTGTGTACTGCAATTTTATCGCCGTTGCAATCTTGCACCTTGCTTTTGCTGCTGTTTGGATCGAGATCTTCCGCTGTTGAATCGCCCCTGCCTTGCATAGCTCTGCGTTGTTCCAGTCCTTGTCGCGGACGTCGCTCGTTGCTACTTGTTCATTCTTGCCAAGATTACTGTCCTTTACTCCCCTGATCCAAGTCTGTCGCGCCACCATTTGCTGCCAATTTCGTTGCTTGCTGCACCGCTAAAAGCAAAGGAAAAGTAAATTTGAGCACGTGAACTAGCAGACATAAGAGGTTGTTCAGCAAGTCTTGTACATGCGAGCAGCAGTCCCGTATTCATGCAAACGCCCACTGTCCAGTGAGCAATTGTGGGTGGCGTTGCAATGCTTAGTTCAAAAATAGAGGAAAACTGATGTAGGAGGAAGAAAACCCACTGTGAACGACATGGTTTTGGTTTCAATTCTTTGAGGTATTTATATTTTACGCATATATACTTCTGTCCTGTTTGGTTGTGCATTAATGGGAAATAAATAATAAAAATAAAATATTTTATTATTCCGAGGATGTTCCCCAAAATAAATATATATATATATATATATATATATATATTATTAATAAAAGAACATTTTTTAATGAAGGATTTATAAATTAATTGCCATGTTATTTAAAAAAAAAGAATTATTTATAAAATGATTAACAAGAGATTTTTCAGATGATGGGATTTTCATAGATATCACAAGTAGTGATCCCTTGGTGAGGAAAAAATCATTAAACATGAACAGAGTATTGGATGTTTAATTGATTTTATTTCAATACAAAAATTTCTTATTTAATTTTCATAAATTAAATTTTGTCAATAAAACTAAACGAATAAATAAATATAAAATTTAAATTAATTAATAAACAAAAATAAATAATAATTTTCGATGATGGGATTTCTTAGAAATTACAAGTAGTGATTCTTTGATAATCCTTAAGGTTGAATAAAAATCCTTAAATGTTACTAACGTATTGAAATATTTAAGTGATTTTATTTCGATTTTATGAAATAAATTAATTTAAAAAATCAAAACAAATAAAATATAAAATATAAATAATTAAAATATAAATTTAACTTCGGATGATGAGATGTTACAGAATTCACAAGTACTGATTCCTAACTGACCTCTAGGTAAGAAGAATATGCTAAATGTTACCAACGTATTGGAATATTTAGTATGATTTTTTTAATAAAAATAAAATTTTAAAAAATCAATAAATTTCAAAAGCAATAATATAAATATAAAAGATAATAATAATAAAATAAAATAATATATTTCTCATGTGCATCATATATATTTTGTTTGCATCCTTTGCATTCATGAAATTCCAAAATAAGTGTGAATCTTCCGAGGATGGGATTCTATAAAAATTGCAAGAAACGATTCTTAAGAAATCCCTAGGTTCAGAAGTTATCCAAAATGCTACTAAAGTATTGGGGTACTTCAGAATAATTTTCAATACAAAAGATTCTCATTTGTTTCAAATTAAAAAAAAATAAAATTTAATATATAAAATAAAAATGAATTAATATATAAAATAAAAATGCATAAATAAATGGTTTCAAAATAAATGAAAGTTTTAAGAGGTTTCAAAATAAAACAAATAACAAATGATTTCAAAATAATTGGAGTTCTTTTTAATTGTTTAATTAAGACCATTTTATTAAGATCAAAAGATAATATATGATTAAGTGGTAACATTTTTTAATAGGCGCTGTGAGCGCGCTAATCCTTTCCCGTGCGTAACCGAACTCCCGAACCCAAGCTTTGTTTTCGCAGACAAAAAACTATTTTTTTTATAAAACTTAATCACTTTTAAGATTTTATTGAAAGGGCAAATATTTTTAGGTGGTCAATTACACTTAGCCAAAAAAGATTGATGGCGACTCCTCTTTGTGTTTTTCAAAATCATTTAGCTATCGAGTCCCTAGATAAAATCATTAGGACAGCATGTTTTCTTATTAGTAAGAATGCCATGTGACTCCCTCTTAAGTTACAATTGTTTGCTAATCATTGATTATTACAATTCTTAGATTTTGGTCAAGGCTGCTAATTGCATAACTAAATGATTCTGTGTCATTTTCTAATACATGTGCATTTTGAGTGGAAGTCAATGTTGTGTGAACAAGACTGCTGGTATGAGATGTAAGAAGAATGGAGAAATCATAACCTTGCAACTAGAGTATAATTTCCTTCTCCTCTTTCTTTGAATAAGCTTAGTAGTTTACTTCTTTTTTTTTTAACTTTCTTTTGCTTGTTTGCATCTGTTTTAGAATATTATGTTGGATCTTCAATTTTTGTTACATTAGGGCACATGAAAGTGGAAAAATTTTGGGTATTTTTTTTTTCCGTTGATTATGGTCAAATATCACTACAGCAAAATAGACTTTTAGCGGCGTTTTTTTTATTATTTAGCGGCGTTTATAAATGCCGCTAAAAGATCACGGCATTAGCATAAAACGCCGCAAAAAACGCCGACTTTTCTAACGTCGGGAAAAGTAGCGGCGTTTTCTATGAAAAACGCCGCTAAGTTTGCGGCGATTTTAAACCAATCAATGGCGTTTATAATTGCCACAAGTTAGCGGCGTTTTTTTGAATAAATGCCGCTAATTTACAATTTAGCGGCGTTTTTTTCTAAAAATGCCGCTAAGTTAGTCCTGAAATTTTTTTTTTTTGATATCTAAGATTTTATATTTTTTTAGTTATAAATTTAATTTATATCTTTTCAATTTGAATATATTTAATGATTTTTTAATTATATTTTGAGAAATTATTTTTATTTTTTTATGCGAAGCCAGATTTATATATATTAATAAGATCCAATACAATTAAAGTTACAAGTCATTCTTAATAAAAAAAACCCAAAAAGAAAAACTTGTTCACAAATAAAATAAGTATAATGTAAAAATATATTTACATATAAAATACGTCTCTCAACATCTAAATAAGGAAAACATATGTAAGAAAAAAGAAAGAACAAAGATTAAGGTTACAGTATATTAAGCTTTTACATCCAAAAGTTGCTCTTTCTTTCTTTAACGATTCCCATCTAACAAATACCACAACATCCACTCTGCATCCATAAAACAGTAAGAAAGCACAATTATTAGAATTAGTCTTATCCTGAGATATAGAAGAGCATATAGCACAACACAGACCAAATGAACATCACGTTTTCTAATTTATTTTTCCCAGCAGTTGGAATCTCCAACCTCATACAAACTTTCTTCACAAAAATCTCAAATGAACACATATTGCAAAAGATCAGATCATCATCCATATCATCTATATCATCCAAGACTTCTGAGGTGATTATTTCAAGCATCAAGAAGTTAAAACAAAAAGTAAATTCAAAAAAGTACAAACAATAAGCTCTCTCTGTCTCATACATATTTCACTCCTAAAAACACTTTGAATGAAAGATAGATTCCGGGAAAACCTTTGTGTAAAGTCTGGGCTTACGGTAGTGAGTTGGGTTATGCTTTTGCATGTAGTCACCAGATTGATGAAAACAAGACTCCCTGAAGAAAATATGTCCACCAACCTTCAACCATTTCACCATCCTTTCTGCTAAATTCTCAACCTGCATGTAATGGTGGTTTTAGACAGATATACTCAAAGAAGCTGATTAACATGAGAATCAAATTCTAGAAAATTACTAGCCAAATTAAGGGGGGAATTTTGAATGCAAACCTCAAGGTCCTAAACATCAAATTTCAAAACCTTCTGAGTTAAATTGATTACCTCATTGCCATGAAAATCCACAAAAGTCTTTAGCTCTGCTCTCCGTAGGAGGACAGCATGTCCCTTACCCAACATCCAGTCCAAAACCTAGAAGTACGTGGCATTTATTAAGAAAATACTACATAAGACTCGGTTTCAAAAAATAAAAAATACTAGCAACTTTAGTTTCCAAATTCAACTACATCTAATAACAACTTGTAAAAAGCAAAAGATACAGAAAATACCAATATTCACAACAACACAACAGAAGATTCAAATATACCTTGCTAATTGGATAAGAAATTGGGAAGAAAAGAAAAAGAAGAACACGGACAAGAGGTGCCGTTGCTGCTCCAACTTTCAAACCATAACGAGTACAAACAGCTTGAGGCAATATCTGCACTCAGACATACAAGCATATATTAACAAGAATACTGCAACTTCCTTGAAATGACGGCAAGTTCAATCTGTTAACTACCAACCTCTCCAAACATGAGGATAAGAGTCACTGATATCAGAATTGCAGCCCACGGAGGCACAAGCTTGTCCAAAAAAATGGGAAGAGCCTAGACGGAAGGAAAGAAGTTAAGGGAACAAGCAACAAAATTTAAGAGAGAAAATGATAAGAATGGTTTAGCGCAGTAACCTCCATTGCCAAAGAGTTTCCAATCAATAGAGTACACAGAAGAAGATGCTGATTTTTTACCACAGGAAATATCTTTGCTGCCAAAAAGAAAACAAAACAGAACAAAACTTCTGATTGTTAAAAACACATCTAAATGAAACTCTCACCTATATGTTCATAAGATCAGCTCACATGCTAACTCAAACTTCAAGAGAATGAAATTCTCACCTATATGTTCATAAGATCAGCTAACATGCTAACTCAAACCTCAAGAGTTGACTCAGGACCTAATTCCCAGTGGAACCAATGTCACACCTTTTTGCTCCTTAAATTATTGTAATTTTTGCTTTTTGCTTACAGAATCCAAACAATCAAAAGCAAACAGCAAAAATAGACCAAAACAAAGCCTTTAAGAAACTCTGAACTCAGTAACCGGCGGCCGTCCTTCTGCACACAGATCATGCAATCTGCCTGACATACGGACAGAGCGACGGGAGTCAGTGAGTCGACGCAGTTCCAAAAGCTAATTCCCCGCCTTTTTCTTAGCTATATATACATAAACTATTTATGATCAATCCCCCTTATATTGATCGCTTAATTGAACAACCATAAGGCATGCATTCCAATACTACTACTCGATTATGTTAGGCAATCAAATACCCAATTATGGGTATTTGATTACTTTAAGGTATATTTTAACCAGAAGCCAATTTTGGATCTAGCATTTGAAATTTTGAATGCCCTTTCGATTTAGAGTTTGTTTGGCTGAGCTGGAGATTTTATTAAAAAAAAAAGTATTGTACAAGTAGAGCTTTTTTAAAAGTATTGTTAAAAAAAGTTATATTAACGTTTGGCAAACTTAACATAAAATGCTATAGAATGTTGAAAACTATTTAATAGAATTTATGTATATTTTTGGTAAATGTAAAAATAAAATAATAAACTTTATTAAATTAAATCACAAGTGCTTAAGTAAACAAATGAATGAAATAAAAATACATTGTTAATGGTATGTAACAAAAAAATTTTCTAATTAAAATAAAAAATTGCACAAAATAAATAAATTAATGTAAAATCATATAATCCTTTTTACAATTTTGTGAATTATTTGAGATTAAAGTGAAAATGTAAATTTTTTCATTGAATACAAGTTATTAAAATTGGTACTTCTTGAAAAAATTTTAATTTATAGCTTCATTAAAAAAGTAAAATTTGCTTCTTGCATAAGTTAAAGATTTTAAAATTTAGAGAGCCAAACACCTAAATTTTGCTTCAGTAGTAAATATGCTTTTCCATAAGTTAAACTAAACATGCATTTAGTACTTTCTGTTTCAGTTTTAAGATAAATAATAAGTAGTTATATTATTGAAAATACTTATGAAAAGTGTATCTTTATCAGTTTCAAGATTGGAATGTGCCTTTTGAATCCTTACATTGAAAAATTATTTTTCGAAAACTGCTATGATAAAACACCTTTAATATTTTTTTTTGTGTAAGCACAAATATCTTTATCTATTTTACGGTTTGAGATTAATTTTATTTGGGTTTGGTTTACTAAATTTTAAGACATGGTTTTTTTATAGAGAATTTATAGCTTTTCTTGATTAGTGCTATTATATAAAATAATGAAATAAATAACTATACAAGTAACATGCACGTAAATTATCTTTTAAGAGAAAAGAAGCAATTTTATCTAAATCATAGGAAACTTAATTCTAACAACTCAACACCTTAAATAACAGAATTTATGGTTTGGCCCTAAATCAAGAGCTAAAGGCATCAGACTCTTTACAGTGTCTATGGCTTCACAACTGTTTAAAAAAGCGTTGTGAACAAGCCATATGATAAGGTTTCAGAGATTCTAGTTTCAGGATTTTAACCAAGGAACTAATGTGTCGGCATTAGTAGTGCTGAAAAAACAAAATGAAATTTGACTTGAGCTGAGTTTATGTGTCATTCAAGATACCAGAATATTTGGGAAAATGATTTAATTTTCAAAAATGAATCAAACTGATGACATTAACACTAATTTGGCAATTAAAATGAATTAAAATATTAAGCAAAAAGATCGTTCAATAGCATTATCCTTTTTTTGTTTATAAAACTATATTAACTTTCATATATTATGTGAGTGTACCGTAAGACCATTTGGGACATTTTTTTAAGATCAAAGAAAAAACCGTTAGAAAATAGATAAGAAAAAATAGAAATAAAATTTTATAAATAAAGATATTTTGGATATTTAATTAGGATTGAAAAAAATAAGAAAATGGGTAGAAGAAAAAAATAAAGAAAATTTGACAAATATAATACTATTATTATTAAAAAATTACAAATATTTATGTTTAAAAACATAATATTAAAAAAACTAAAATAAAAAAATTCGAATACTTTAAAATTATATCTTAATATTTTACATTTATTAATATTAAATAAAAATATTTTTGTAATATAATACTGTGAAGACCGAGAATTTTCTAAATAAATATAAGATATCCGGAAAAATTTAATTTAGACAAATTGAAATCCAAATTAAATAAGAATGAAATTGGAGAAAATAAATTCGGATATTAAGAAATCCAAAACGAAATAAAAAATAAGAATATGTATTTTGATAGATTTATATAATGATATTATATAAATACGCTTTTGATAAATATATATTTATACATGGAATAAATACATATGAATTTTATTATACATTTATGTGTATATATATATATATATATATGAAAATATATATAGTACTTTAAATCAAAGTGTATATATATATATGGTTTATATGAAAAATATATATTTATATATATAGGTTTAATATTTTGATTATATATATAATTATAAAAATATAATTATATATATTTAAAAAAAATTAAAATTTAAAGAAGCAGGAATTGGGAAACCCGATTCCCAGCTTCTTGTTTCTCCTCTGTTATAGACAGAGGAGAAAGATAGAACAATGGCCGGCCCCCTGCCGGCCGAGAGAAGAGGAAAAGAGAGGAGCGTCGCCGGCGAGACGAGAGGAAAGAGAAGTTGGCCGGTGGCGGAGAAAAGGGAAAGACGAAAGAGAAATTGAATGCGGAAAGGAAAAACCCGAGAAGGAAAAGAAGAAGTGGAACAGCAGTGCCGGCCAATCCGGGCACCGCCATCGACACCAACGCCACCGGTGAAGGCTCACGAAGGAGAAGGAGGCCACGGTGGTGAAGGAATCCGACGGAGGAAGGAGAAAAGAGGAAGGAAAGGAGCCGAGAACCACGGGCCCAGATCCGGCGTCAGCGCCGGCGCCGGGGCGAAACCGAGGCCAGATCCGGCTTCGTGGCAACCTCGGCAAGCTGTGGAGTGGCTGAACCGCCGGAATGGGTGGCCGCCGGTGGCCGAACCGGCCAGCAAAAGTTGAACCAGCCAAGCCAAACTGAACCGGCCCGAACCCGACCCAACCCGACCCGACCCGGTTCAAAAAAAAAAAAGAAAAGAAAAAGAAAGAAAGGAAAAAGAAGAAAAGAAAAGAAAAAGAGAAAGAAGGAGAAAGAAAAAGAAAAGAAAAAGAAGAAAAGAAAAGAAAAGAAAAAAAAAAGCAAAAGGAAAAGGAAAAGGAAAAAGAAGAAGAAGAAATGGGTAAGGAAAATTAAAAGTTTTTGCTATATTTCTATAGAATTTATTATAAATTGTTGGATTATTTTCTAAATGAAAATATGGCTCAATTATTGAAATTGTAGCAAAAACGGAAATGATATGAATGGTGGAGTTCAGCAAGGCTCGAAAATCGGAAAGTGTGCCAAGCTTTGGCGAATAGGTAAGATACTTTTATAAAGCATTAGTAGCATCATATTGTACGTGGGATTTATGATTTTATATGATGCATTGATGAAATGATTTTTAAATGGAATTGTGATTTTTTTTATATGATGCATCGATTTAATTGATGTTAAAAATGCTAAGAGGACCCACAACTGATGGTGGGGGTATTAGTAAGAGATAAAGAAAATGTGAGAATCAACGGCTGTAGTTATAAACTGTGTTTTCCATGCAGGAGGTTTAGTAAAAACTAAGCCGTTATGCTGCCGAAATTTTAGGAAAATATTTGAGGGAAAAGATTAAGTTTCTCACATAAATGGAATCTTGGAAATAATTATTGAAAATAAACATTTAAAGGGCTTTATGGTATTACTGGAAAAGTTTGATATTGAAATCGATGAGAAGATAGATCGTTGAAAACGATAATGTGATGAATTATATAGTTTAAACCTGATAGAATCGATAAATCAAGTAATTTTAATATCTCAAATGGTATCAAGTTGAGATTGAGGTGAAATCATTTATTAGACGGATCACGGATAAAAGTGACGATGATTATAGGATACAACTTAAAAGAGAAAAAATTGAAGTGGTGATTTAGATGGTCGAATGATAGAATTGCGGAATTATCAATCGAGTGATGATTATAGGATTGATAGATTCAAATAAATGGACCGTCTTAGTGGTATGAATTGAGATTTTTGCAATAATATGGATAGTCGCAAGGCGACTTAAATGAGTGAAATACTGTTGATAGTGGAAATTGGCAAATTCTTTTAAGCGAGTGAATTGCCAATCAAAAATTGAATTGATGATGTCTTATAGATAATTCTAGCATGATATTACATTCTACAGGTCATATGAAAAGTGAATTGGAAATTATGATATGACTTTATGATAGTAAATGAAATTGAACCACAAGTCGAAAATTCTGAATATGTACCAATAGATCAAACCATAAATGAATTTGATAAGCGATTATTGATCTTGTGGTTTTATGATCCTCGATGTCGACTTTGGAATAGATATCGAATGAGGATATTAGAATTTCATAATTTCAGTATCATGATGGCTATATGGAAACATGGTATTTAAATGCTCATAGATACTAAGAGGATTCACACTGATGATGTGGTTCTAGTATCGATAATGAAATGTACAAATGATTATTTTAGTCGATAATTATCGAAAAAGGATATTGAATACCGAATGGTTTGAATACCAAGTGATTTGATTATTAAATAATTAGAGTACTGAACAATCTGAATACTGAATGAAATGAATCTTGAATGATTTGAATAGTGATTTATTGATTGGACAGAAAGAAAGTCTTGAAATCGAATAATTGATGGTGATAAAGTTAAATGAATCGCTTCACTGTATTTGATGAGAATATTACTGAAGTTGCATACTGAAATGTTTTATAGCATGCCTTCTTACAACTTGAAACATTATAATAATGTTTATATGAATACTGAAAAGTATTGATTTGTTTTGAAATGAAAGTATATGGTAGATATATATATATTTTGATATATGAAGTCTTATACAGAATTTTACCATATGCTTTACATGATATTGAAAAGAAAGCTATAGATTTAAATGTTTTATGAGACTGTAGGCATCCTAAAAAAATGAAATTCAATAAAGCATAGTGGAAACTGCCTAATTGGAGCTTTGCTCATTAGGCAGAGATGCTTGTCGGACAATAGTCGTGGACAGGTCTCAGTCACGCCTGATCAGTGGGGCTGAGAGAGATGAGGTCTATGGCCATAGATAGCGCCCTAGTTGGTTTCCAGGGGACGATGACATGATTTTCACTGCTAGCTACAGTGATTTAAGTCTTTATTGATAGAGATGATATGGATCTAGCCTAGTCTTTAACTGATATGATATGAAGTCTAGAGTATGATTTTACTGATATGAACTCTAGACTTGACATGATTTATACTGTACATGAAACAAGTTTGAAATGAAATATGTTTTGAAACAGTACATGTTTTAAACATGTTTTAAAAGTCCATGAGATATGATTTCGACACTTATATGATTTATATGTGATTTTGTGTCGAACATGGCATGATATGCGGTCTAGAGTATAGATTGATTTGATATGAACTCTAGACCTAATATGATTTACAGTATATGTTTTAAAAGTACATGATAAATGATTTCGACACTTATATGATTTATATACGATTTTGTGTCGAATTTAAAATGATATGCGGTCTAGAGTATAGATTGATTTGATATGAACTCTAGACCTGATATGACTTATGGTATATGAAAAATGTTTTAAAATCGCACATGTTTTAGACATGCTCTGAAAACGAATACATGAATTGAAATTGAACATGTTTCTATCATGCCTTAAAGGCAAATTTAAAATGAATTGAAAATTCATATGTTGAGCATGTTCTAAAGTATATATGAAATGATTTGAAATGATAGCGGTTTATACAGTATAATTTCATACATTGCATATTAAAGCCAGACATGATAATATACCTAGTACATGAGAATTCCACGAGGAATGTCATGACTCGACGTTAATGAAGTTTCATCTATACGATGACATGACATGATATGATATGATATGATATATGAACATAAGATTGATATGAAGAGAATTCTGATCTTACTCCATCGTGATCATAAATTCCCAGACGATAAGTGATAAGAATTGATGTAATACGGGATATGATTGTTAAATGTAAAGTGAATTCGATAGGATATTTCAATTAAACATGAAGAATATATGAGGAGTGTCATGACTCGGTGGTAGCGATAATTCATCTATATGATGTCATGATATGATATGAAACATGAATATAGAAATACACGAAGAGAACTATGACTTCGTACCACCGTGATCATGATCCACAATATGAGAAGTGATAAGAGATGATAGAATATAGAAGTATGATTATGAGATGAAAAGTAAATATGAGAATTAATATGAGATGATAGAATGCAAAAGTATGATTATGAAATGAGAAGTGAATATGAGAAGTGATAATGAGATGTTATCGATGAGAAAGGATTAACTGTAATTGCATCCTTGCAAGTTTTAAGCATTACAGTTTAAGACAGTATAATCCTACTCTTGTATTTATATTAGTATCTTACTGAGCCGTGGTTTTGCTCACCCCACTAAATTTCATCTCTTTCAGACTATTGAAGTTAACATCTGTCATGTGAGCTGCTAAGTGGGCATCGGAGACGGTGTATGGACTTGGTACTATTCTTCTGAGGTATATGTTTCTTATAAAATACTTGTTCACATGTAAGACTTAAATTGATGCACAGTACATATTCTATTTTAACAAGTCGGGATGTAACTAAGAACCGCTTCCTTGCTAGTTAATATTTAAATGAAATGACTATAGGTCACCTAGATAGTATAGTAACTACACTGACACTGAATACAAACCTTAAAATGAAAAAGAAAAATTCAGTCCATAAATTTGTAGACTAAGAAAAGTATAAGAATCAAGTGAAAGTCGAGGCCTTTGGGTCGTGACAAATACTAATTTAGATCGGGCCATATTAAACTAAAATTTAAAAAATCATATCTAATGTTCTAATTAAGTAGAATTATACTCACCATAGTTTTAAATTGCGGTTGTGGCCGCGTTTTCGGTTGCGTTGCGTTTATCACGATTGCGGATATAGCGGCGGTAATTGTGGTCATCGCGGTCATGAATTTTTTTTTAATTTCACACAATTGTATATAAAATGTAGTAATTGTAATTACAATCATATAAAGTCTTATTTTATAATTTTTTATGTAATTTATGATACCTCAAGTTTATTATTTATGTGAAATAAAAGGTTATTTATAAATATAGTAATATTTAATACAATATAATAAAATTTATTATTTTTATCTCATATTAATACATAAAAAACCCCATAAAAATAAATTAACTTTTAATCATTTCTTTCCTATTCAATTTCAATTTTTAAAGTTAAAATCATTAAAAAACTTATCAGATTCCCATTCCCACAACTTAATTGCTTTGCCTCCCAAACATATGTGAGAAAAAAAAACAATTTTAAATTAAATTTTACACGTGCCAAAGAGTAAAGTCCCAATGGCAAGCCTGAAAATCCCTCTCCCACCCGATTCTTTTCTAATTTTCCTTCTTCATTGTCTCCCAACCTCCTAAGTCCCCTGCTTTACGACTTTAAATCCATTTTCTAATTTTCTTCTCTATCAAACCAACCCTTTCATTTCCTCATCAATTATCACAGGTAAACCTATCCACAACCCAACCCAACCCAACCCAATCGACCAACATCATGGCCTCTTTCAAATTTTCTACTCACAGACACAGTCGACTCTCTTTCTCTCATGAAGAATCAGCAGCTGTTCTATTGATAAGAGTTTCTGGATTTCCTTCTTTTCCTTGGATTGTAAGTATAAAATTGTTGGGGTTTAATTGTTCTGATTTGGTATGGATTTTGTCTTTGTTTTGCTGCATATTGAAATTTGGATTTAACCAAAAAGATGACAAAAGGCGGATGATAGCGGCAATAGCAGGGCAATAACGGACTGCTATTGCCGCTATTTACTATTCCTCCGCTATTAGCGGCCGCGAACAACCGCAATTAGTGTGATTACCTCTCACATCTCAATTGCGGTTAGTAACGGTATTGGGCGGAGCCGCTACCGCAAAATAGCGACCGCTATTTCACTTACGGCCGCTATTTGAAACCCTGATTCTCACAACTCACAAACTTGTTAAGTAATCATACACTTCAACTTTTCTTTTTCAAAAATTGTTTTCTCTTTTAAAAAAGGCAAGACAATTTTAAAAAACTTGAATTCATTTTTCATTGACCACTAAGTCATTATCCAATCAATTTTTTGACAAAAGTTATAAAAAAAATACAGAAATCTTTTTTTTGAAAAAATATTTTATGCGAAACAAACTTAGCTTAAATTTGAAGATGATTAAAAAGTGAAATTTCTCTTTATAAATTTTAAAGGGTACCATTCTTTATTGAAAAAGAAAAGCAAACGTGAGCATGAGATTTGGAATATTAGACATTTGTAGCTTACTATTCTCAAATTTTTAGTATGGAAATTAAAGGAGCATCGCATTGACTTTAGCTAGCAAACAGAAACCCAGTTATAGGTATCTAGAAAAACAAAAATATTGGTGGGCTGGGATTTAGAAAAACAAGAGATATGAATAACGCTTTTCTATCTAAACTTGGATGGAAACTTGAAACTGGAGATTCAAGTTTACAGGCAAGATTACTTAAAGCGAAACATTGCCGAGGAAAAACTTTTTTACAATCTTTTTTTTGGTCAAAAACCTTTTTACAATCTAAAGTTAGAGCAACTGCCTCTCATACTTGGAGGAGTACAAGCTCATGTAGAAAGCTTATTTCCAATGGTATTTCCAAAATCATCGGAGATGGTAGGTTACAGACTTTTGGCATGACCGTTGGGTAGGAACCAGAACTTTAGCTGAAGTTTGCTATGGTGTTGATCAGACTGGGACTTCAAACTACGAAGTAAGGGATTTCAGGTTTGCAAATGGAAGGTAGGATTTGTAACGACTCGTTACCACATTTTTCACCTTATTTTACACAACTTATCCGGTTGGGCTGTCTGTGATACTTCACTTGTACTAATTGTTAAAAAATTTTATATAACATTGTTTATATTATACACATCCCCTATCTTAATTAATTAGATAAGTAGTACTGTAGACATGTCTAAATACAGAAAATAAATGATCGTACCTCATATAAATCAGTCGTTCTGTCACATTGTCCTTTGTGTACAGCCATGATCCACAATCAACTGATCTCACAATCATTAAAACCTGAAATGTTTAAAATTAAGGGGTGAGCAAACCACGGCTCAGTAAGAGAGTTATATGTCACACTTGATATTCAGCTATCTATATGCTGAAAATAATTATTTCATTCTCTTTAAAATCTTCCTAGCTAGCTGTAGGCTCACATGTAGGAAGGATACTACAGTCGACTAGGGATCCAGATAGAATAAGGTAGATATTTTAGAATACCATACTTGTTCCGGAACCTAAAAGCAACTGTAGAGAATACTAATTTCGTTGTTTTCAAAATGATATAATTTTCGTTTTTTCCACAGAGCAAACCACTTATTCCTTTTTCACTTTAGTATACTTTAAAACACGTGGCAGTTCAGTAATAAAAACAGTGGTTTACTTCTCTTCTCTTCTCTTCAGTACAGTAAAAACAGTACAGTACAGTGACTTGTAAATATCCAATCATTGGATAATTACTTCTTCGATTATTTCTATCTTAGAAATAATTCTTATGTTATTCTTTTAGAATAAACATTTATTTCTCTTTTCAACTCAGTAACCGTATCGTATAGTTCAGTAAAACAGTAATTCGATACGGTTCAATCAGTAGACAATAACAGTAGCTACCAGTTCAAAAAACAGTATAAGGTAGCTTTCAATTCAGTAAACAGTAAATGGTAGCTTTCAGTTCAGTAAAACCAAAATCAATGGCTTCCATTTTCAGTAAACAGTGCAGTTCAGTAACATAGTGTTTTGGTACGGTTTTTCATCAGTAAATAGTAAACAGTACAGTATAGTAAACAGGATTCCGTAAATCCTTTCAGTAAACAGTAAATAGTAAGTGAGACTAGGCATCACCCTCCAAATCAATCATGCTCTCATCGTTCCCTACCCCTTACCAGGAACGTAATAATCATCGTTCCCTACCCCTTACCAGGAACGTAATAATCATCGTTCCCTACCCCTTTCCAGGAACGCAGTAATCATCCCTACAAGGATACAGTAGATCTATGGCCACAATCTATAGGTGGTCCTCGGGTCCACTTGCTAGGTGACCTCGAGACCTTTAATGACTTGGCGGGTCCATCAGACTCATAACTCATAATGCATGAAACTAGGGGCCTAAAGTCTCAAAATAGTACAAAAATCGTACCTTAGCCTTTATGAATTTTAAACACCGTAAATCAAATATCCATAAGGCTCACACGTAAATATAATCACCTTTATGAAATTTATAAAATAAATAACATTTTTCAAATTATTTCATAAAGGTATATATCATGTTTTCCATACGATGAAGACAGTTTGCAGAATCATCACTGAAAATATAGAAGGGCAAAACTGTCCTTTTTTCACCGTAAAACACATATGCACGATTTTCCGTGCATTCAATCGAAAACATAGTTTTATAATTATCGAAATTCAAATAAACTATTTTTATAATTTATGAAAATAAAATATTTATTTTCTAGCTTTAAATTTCCATCACCATGTTTTCTTTTAAAAACACGTGTAGAGACCTCTGGTCTCGAAATCATAGTTGTTCATCATTTCTTAACCTTTATGGAATTTTCATAATTAATTATTTCCATAATTAAAACCATAAAGGTTTTATATGAAATCAAGTGAATATTTAAGAATATTTATAAAAATATTCACTTCAGTCTCTTTTTAATTTTCATTTCGTTTCACGTGAAATATCACTTATCGGGTGAATTTTCGGTGATTTCCTTTTCACCATTCTCGAAAACATGAATATTTTAAAATCAAATATCACTATATTCATGTTTTATAAAATTTACTTGATTTCTCGATTTTCGTACCCGAAAATCGATTCACGTGAAATCAAATCTTATATTTTAGTTTTCGGGGATTTTCGATAAATTTCAGTAATTTTTCGATAATTTTTCGGCAGTATAACGGCTGCCGATTTGGCTAGCCTCCTGCACGGAAAATACAGTTTATACTTCTCAACTGGTATTTCACCACAATTTGAAACTAATAAATCACCACAATTTTCAAAACTAATCATTATAAATTGTATTTATAAATTAAATGCATAATTTAAAACATGTGGCCGAATATCCTTACAGGCGGCACATGTCTCCCTTACCTGTTTTGGGTCGGCGACTGCCTCTCGAAGGTCATGCCCGTGTTCACCTTGCCCGATTCCATCAGCTCGGTCATCGAGGAAATTTTCTGGAAATTAAATTCTAACATTTAGAATTTTTTTCATAATTATTTAAATAAATAAATTATTTAAATAATTTAACATTTTCTGAGATTTCTTACCGATTCCCGTAATTCCTGAGTTTTCGAGTTTTCCAGGATTTCCCGAAATTCTCGAAATTTTTGGAGTCCGAAAATTTCCTTTTTCTCTCTACTTTTTCTTCCTTTTCTTCTTTTTCTCTTTTCTTTTCTTTTCTTTTCTTTTTCTTTTTCCTTTTTCTTTTCTTCCAGCCGGACCGGTTAGACCAGTCAACCTTCCTCCACGGCCAGTTCTCCTCCGACGGCCGGTTCTCCTCCGACGGTCGGTTCTTCGGCGGTTCAGTGGCTCAGCAGCTGGCCGGCACCACGGCGAAGCCAGATCTGGCCTCTGTTCATCACAAATCGACGGCACGACGGCGAATCTACTCGGTTTACCTTCGATTTCTTCTCCTCCTTCGTCGGCCTTCCTCTGCCGTTCTCCTCCTCACCGGTGGCCTCCCACTTCTTCCACTTCCTCCAGCAGTGGTGTGGCTGCAGTGGCGGTGGCCAATTTGGCCGGCATAGCTGATTCCTATTTTTCTTCTTCCTCTTTCGGTTTCGCCAAAATTTTCTTTCCTTCTTCGTTTCTCCTTTCTTCCGTCGGTCACCGGCTTCTCCTCTCTCTCTTCCGGTGCCGTTTCTCCCTTTCCTTTTCTCCCTCGCCGACGGTGGTAGCTTCATCGTCGTCGGCCTCACCTGGGGGGGGATCGGGTTTGCTTCCCCGATTCCTTTCCTTTCCTCTTTTGTTTCATTTTCCTTTCCCTTTTAAGTTTATAATATACTATATATTATACACTATAAATTATATTTTATACATATAATATATACTATATATTATACATATATTATTTCATATATAATATAATTCAATATATAGTATATAAAAATATATATTGTATATTACAAAATATATACCTAGTATATATATGTATATCAATATATTTCCAATTTAAATAACTTTCATATATATTTTCAAACTTTAATGTAAATTAATATTTACATTTCTCAATTATATATATATTTATATATACATAAGAGATTATACTGAAATATATATGTATTATTTAATTCCTTCAAATAGTATATATATATATATATACACAAATGTATATCCATGTATAATTATATATATACCATATAGTATTTTAAATACACATGTATTTGTATAAAAATACATTTATATAATATATAATTATATAAACGTATTTTCTATTTTCCTTCACTCGGATTTCCACCATCCTTTCTTTTCTCAATTCTCGGGATTTTCACCAATATCCCGTTCTCAAAATTTTATTTATTTATTTCCAATATTTATTTCCAATAAATGAAAAATTTACGGTTATCACAGGACTAGTCACGAATGGGTTATCTTCCTAATGACATAATTCATTTAATTGAGTTATTACCATTATTTTCGGCTGAGGAAGACACAGTGTACTGGGCGGCATCTACTTCAGGAGAATTCTCTATAAGTTCGGCATATAAACTTCTCTTGGGTAATTGAACTTTTGAATTTCCATGGAAAATGATTTGGCAGGTAGAGACTTTACCACATATCAAACACTTTGTGGTTGGTAGCACACGATAGACTATTAACCAAAGAGGTCTGCTATAGAAGGAAGTTTGTTCTGGATACTACTTGTTTACAATGTAGGGACCCATTGGAAGATACATTGCATGCATTAAGGGATTGTGCCACATCCAAGAGGGTTTGGGAGAAATGGTTGAATGACTCAAAGCTGCAACATTTTAATTCTTTAAATCTTTAGTCAGTGATTGAGCCATAATTTGCAGTGGAGAGAGAAGTTGGTAGGAGTTAATTTCACTTGGCCACCGGTTTTTCCAACAGCTTGTTGGCAACTTTGGAATTGGAGAAATAAATCTATCTTTGATGTGGGATTTATCTGGCCACTGGATGAAAATATAATGATTTTAAAGACATTGGTTGAAAACAGGGACTGCTCAGCAAAAACACAACCTCAGTGCACTAAACAATGGAGGAAGATCATGTGGGATAGACCAGGCGAGGATTTCATTAAAATAAATCTTGATGCCTCAGTCAGAGGCAATTCGGGTTGGTCTACGGTTGGTGGTTTGGCAAGGAATGCACAAGGAAAGTGGGTTCGTGGCTTTAGAATAAAAATTGGTTGGGGCTCTATTTCTTACGCCATTTATTTTGGACTGACAATGGCAGGAGAGGATGGTTGGAAGAAGATTGTCATTGAATCGGATTCATCCTTTGTTGTGTCTAAATTAAATAACCCTATTCGAGAACGAGACCCTCTTCTTTAGATGGTCCGAGAGTGTAAAATTTTGTTGGCAAGCAACTGGGAATGCACAATTCATCATGTCTTCGGGGAAGCTAACAGGTGCAGGCCAGTTAGCTAATGTAGCACATGAAGACTCCAGTGATAGTGCGGACTTATTTCAACCTCCAAGTAATCTACTTAGTTCGCTAAAAGATGATGTTTTAAGATTTGGTTCTTTTAGTTTTTGCTTAACTTAGGCAGGTTACCGCTTCACATGTACAAAAAAAAAACCCAGTTATGGGTATTTTTCAAGCATAAGCTAATTATGGATCCAACATTCAAATACTCTATGTGTTGTTGCACAAAACAACAATAAATAATTACTGACGTAGTCGCTATCCTTCCCTCCACATGTCTAATAAAGCTTCTGTAGAAAACAAGAAAAGTCAGAGGAATGCAGGGGATCGTTCCCTGTGTAGACACTCTAAGGCTTAAGTCAGCAAAAGGTTCTTGTGTTTTGGGAAACATAAAAGCCAAAAGCCAAAAATTAGAGAATGGAATCATACCTATGGCCTATTTATAACCGAATAAATTACCAAAACTGCAAGGTAATTAGTAAAGGGTAATTTCATCCTTTTCGAAAGAGTTTGTGTTCTAGTCCTATTCTAACTTTAACGTCACTAGTCTAAGGTGGCAAACATGACGCAAATAGTTATCTGGCAGTGGACATGGCATGATAGAGACCCTCCTGTGATGAGAGGAGTCTCTCACCCAAAGAGCTGTGAGGCTAATGGAGTCTCTCGCCTGACGTTATGTGGCAACATGGTCTACAGGCGACAAACGTGTGCGACAGAGTCCCTTCGCTGGCGTGTGACTCATGAGGTCTCTCGGCTTATGCCATGTGGCCTAATGATAGTATGCCATGTGGCCGCCTCTGTCAACCTGTGGGTTTAGCCATATCAATTGCTCCCCACTCTCTTATTGGATTTCCTCCAATACAGAAAGTATAAATATTTGGGTTTGGGATGCTTTGGTCTTTTCCTGATTTTTTGTTGTTTCTTCGTATTTTTATTTTTTTGCATGTCCAAAATCATAGTTTTGTGAGAGACATTCCAGATGCGCTACTCTTCGTATTCCCTGTCATGGGAGTCGAGGTGAATTCACGCAAGAAATCCTCTGAATCAAAACTCTGCCACTTCACTAAGCCTCCCGCGAGCTTTTTTAGTCTGCTGCAAATACCATCTCTCGCATTGACAGTAAGTCTCCTGCGCCTTTTATCTTCTTTGAGGTTATATGCTCCCGCAGGCCTTAAGTCTCCCGCTAGTTTTAGGTCTTCCGCAGGTACTAGGTCTCCTGCAAGTTCTATGTCTCCCACAAGTCTTAGGTTCTATTGCCTGTCATTTGTTACCCTACTCGACTATCCTTAGTCATGTCTTCTCAACGCCTAGTTAAAACATTGAGAAAAGGCAGTGTCCAGTGCAAGTTGACAAGCGCAGACTTAGAAGAGATCAATACTCACTCCTCTCTTCCTCCTGGTTACCAATACAGGCTTCCAACCAATAGGGAACCTTCACCTGACTTGGTTACTAACGGCGTAGCTGTATATAAGGCGTCCATTGTCTTTGGTTTTCATTTTCCACTTTTCGAGTTTGGTTTATCTTTCATTAGATACAAGGTTATTGTCCCATGCTAACTCCATCCTCATGCATGGGCTCAAGTAGTAGGGTTTTCTATAGTATGCCACAATCTAGGCATCGTTCCTATTATCCCCCTTTTGAGTGCATTTTTTAGAGTTCGTGGATTGGTTGGGTTAATTACATTCTCTCTTCAAAGACTAAAAGTACCTGGGTTTCACAATAAGATTCTTTCAGACCTTCCTAATAAACTGTGCAAATTTGAGAGTAAAGTATGTTGTTGTTGAGATTCCAAGGGATTTGAGAATCCGTACTAGATGGAATCGTGATACTAGCAACTACTCCAGGCGCTTGGAAAAATTTAGTTTAGATGTCCTTAGGGTCCATTTTGGCGAGCCCATTAGGCTTATATGTTCTATTAGGAGCAAAATTTATTTTCCCTTTTAACCCTTGGGAATATTACTATTGGCTCTATAGGCTATACCGAGAGTGGGGTGAATCGGTTCTTAGCTAACCTTATGCCCGTTTTTCAATTCTTCTAAATTCTCTAGCCTATTTGAGTGTTTTCTAAGTTCTCTAAGCTAGGCAATTATACAATATAAATTCAGTACAATAAACACAAATAATTGCAAGTAAAGAGAGTAGGGAAAGAGAGATTTACACAAGCGATTTATAGAGGTTAAGCAACTTGCCTACGTCCTCTACCTTGAAACGTTCCCAAGGATTTTCCCCAAATTCACTATCCTTGAATTTGTGTTACACTCCCTCTTTTTCCAGGCTCAAGAGAAACCTCCCTCTTTTTCTTAGGCTAAAGAGAAACCTCCCTCTTTTTCTAAGGCTAAAGAGAAACCTCCCCTTTTACAAGGAATGAATTGGTTTACAAATTGTGTAATCAAAGAAGGGCCTTTAGATAGGCAAGTGATTACAGAGATTGAGCACAATGAAAAAGCCTATACAAGATTTGTGCTAAGCAATACAAGAAATATGTGAATGATGGAAGATGAAGACTTTGTAGCTCTTGAAGTATGGTTGAGGCTTGAGGATTTGAGGAAAATGAGTGTTGGAGTTACTGAGTAGTTCCTCTTCCTTCCTTTGGCTTCTAAGCCTCTATTTATAGTCCTTTGGATGGTTTGTGGATGTTGGTTGGAGCCAAAACAGAAAGTCGCAGTTGTATCTCACAAAAACTAGCCGTTGGAGGCTTTCTGACATAAAAGGATCGATCCTTTTTCAAAAGGGATTGATCCCATGCTTCACTCTAGGCTTCCGAGGCATTCTGCCAAAAAGGGATCGATCCCTTCCCTTAGGGGATCGATCCCATGCTTCCAGAATGTGATTTCCTGCACTTTTTGAGTTAGAAATGATGTGGCCTCTGATCCTAATCCAACCCAAAACATTTTGATATTTTTGGGAGTTTTTCTTGATTTTCTCAAATGAAAACATAGTCTAAAAATTCATTAAGTAATTTTCTAAATTTGTGTTCAATATATTCTTGAGAAAATTACTTTCATGAAAATATTCAAACTCATTTTGTAAAGTATTAAAACCAATAAGAATATACAATTGAATCATGCTCTTAATGTTTGATATTAACACTTTAAATGGTTTGAGAAAATCATATGTCATAAAGCAAATTTACAATATGAAAGAAACATTAAGGTTTACTTAAGTTTTTGTCATTTCAAAATACATATGGCAATTTAAAGCTAACAATTACAGTAGCCGGTTGGGGAATAAGTAGAGTTACCTTGGAGACTCCTACTATTCTGTCGAACCTTCCCACAACCTCGCATACACCTGGTTCTAGTTCTAGCCATCCACTAGTGGGTCTCGTAGCTGAACCAACTAACCCTGTAGGTCGTCTTCTGGATGAATCTTCTTCAAACTCGGGGAACGAAACACCTAGGGTAGCTGATGCTAGTGATTTAATCGAGAATGATCTTGAACGGAATTAAGGCGATGCCTTTGGGAGTCCTTTCCATGACTTTCCATCGGATGAAAACCTGGCTAACTTGGACAGGCTTGGCGACGTTTTAGGTTTTCTTAATGACAATTCTTTTTAATATCACAAACATGTTTATCATCTTTTGACTCAATGTGCTAACTTTTTGTTTTCGCGTTGTGCAGACATGAGTTTCTTGGCTGCTATACACAGGAGGCAAACTGTCATGTCCTCCTTTGGAGCCCTTCCTAAAGCTCCTCTGCCACGAACGCAACCTCAGGTTAAAGTTCGTGCTCCAGAGCATCCTCACGCTCCTACTCCTCCTCTTCTGACCACTAGCGAGCCTAGTCACCTTACACAAGAATCTAGAAGAAGTAAATGAAAGAGGCACCTAATTCGCAACCATAGCTCAGACGATTGTGAAAGCTCGGGGTCACAAAGAAGCGAATCTGCTCCCCAAGAGGGTGACCTAATGCTAGTGGAGATAGGCGAGCTCTTCGTAGCCTCATCACAAGTACTGAAAGTGGTTGTATATTGAAGACACAATGCCTGCGAGGCACATTTTGCCAAAGATGGCTGATCCTAACCTCAGGTGATACCAGGTAGACGGAGGGAAGGTCGTTGATGGTGACGATTTTCAAACCTACCCCAGTGTAAATGACAACGATAGTATCGAGGAGCTCGAGGTAGCTTCTCGTCTAGCTTGGAGCACCATCCTCCTGCACGATGGAAAATAGATTTTTAAGAATCATTTTGTGGGGAAGGACACTTCTAATTACCTCGTGATAAAGGTAAAAGTGTTGGTCTTCTTTGCTAATATATATGTTCTATCTTCCCTTATTCGAGTTTCTAATTATTTTATTCTTGCTTTGCTAAGCTGCTCAACAAGTGGTGGCTGTGAATGCACAGCATCAAACTTTAAGAGAACGGGCTGAGAAGGAGCAACACAATCTTCTGGAGAAATTCTTGATGTTTCAAAATGAGGTCAATCAACTTCACCACTTTTCTACCACGGTGAAGAGTTGAGGAAAGACAACGAGGCATTGAGACGACAAAATATGGACCTCGATCTGAACTTAAAGGAGGAAAAAGCAAGGGCTGATTCCCTTCATGGGTACATGGAGGCTTATAATAAGGCAACTAATGATCTAGAAGCTATGAGGATGTAGCGGGATGAGGCCATTGATGAACTACAGAACGTGTTAGACAGACAAAGGGAGGTTCGAGTCGAAGTTGTTCATGAATACTGCTTGTCTCAAGACTGCTTCGAAAAGCAGTAAGTTTATTCTACGGGTTTTGTCAAGTACAACTTTTAGTTGGCTCGAGCTTGGCTAGAGAAGCATAGGCCCAATGAAACCTTCCCTTAGTTGGTATTTACTAAAGAGGCCGAGTTTTATGAGGTTTCTCCCTGAACTGAATATGAACCCGACTCAGTGGATCCTGAAGATTACATGGAGGCAGGGGCCTAGAAAATCTTGAGGGTCTTTGGCCTCCTTACAGGCCACGCGATCAACCTGAATCTGTTAAGGTTCATGTCCAGCCCGAATCCACTGAGGCACTTGACCAACCCGAATCCACCGGGGGCGCATCACCAACTCAAGCCTATCGAGGCATTGCAGGGGTTAGACAGTAAAGATCTTCAATTCTCTGACTCTACTGCTGTCGATCCTATTCTAGATTTTGCGGTTGTCGAGGCTGTCGGGCCTTCAAGTGTTCCTCCTGAAGATCCAAGCATGGGTGCAGCTCTCCTGGATCCCAATGTTGACGTAGCATCTTCTCAGTTGACTAACTCAGTTCTCACAATAGATTGATTAGGATATTTTTCTTTCTTTTTTCATTTTGTCTTTTCATTCCACTTGTTAATTCATATAAACAATGTACAAATTTACTCTTAATGAAATGCACGACCTCTTTTGTAGCGTTTTTTCTTTCCTTTGTATGCTTCTGATGTAAACAGATCGTTTATGCGAATGTTATCATATTGCGATTATCATAATACGACTTTAATTGACATTTTTATATTTGGTGGAATTGTAACATTTTATAGCCATGATGCACCGTATGTTAACATGTTACAACACAAAGTGCCTAAAAGAAAATAATCATACTTCTACAGCATTAAGTATACCTTTTATCACGCCATGCTACATTGCTCCCCAAGTTTTTCTTTGAGACAGCGTTACTTTCCTGTTCAAAGATGAACTTTACTCTTGGGCGTTAGGCCTGTCTCACGTATTTTCCGCTTAAGGACTTTCTGTTTACCCATCTCGCACCCTTTTGTGCTTAAGGACTTTTGTTTTGGCCAGCTTTTGCCTTATTTATTCCTATAGCATGTTCATCAATTATATTGTTATTGCAATAAACATAAGACATGAATAATTGGCCTTCTTATTCATAAATCAATCAATAGCATCACATGGTAGTTGGTAAGATAATGCATAAAGTAACAATTGAGACCAATAAGAATAATAAGAATAAATAGTACAATGTCTTTATTGCCAATACAATTTAAGGTGATTAGCATTCCAAGTCTTCGAGATCTTTTTTCCCTACAAAGTTTCCAAAATGCATGCGCTTCCTTGTGAGCATTTTAAGGTCCTTCACAATTGGCCCGGAGCTTACCATCTTCCCTGTGAGCATTTGTAATGGCTGACTTTCTCAGCACCAAGTCTCTTTCTTGTAATTCTTTGCTCTTAACTCGAGCGTTATAGTAAGCAGCTATCCGCTGTTGGTAGGCAGCTAGCTTCATCTTCGTCGTGTCCTTTATTTCATCTATCAAATCAAGATTTTCTCTAAGCCTTTGAGAGTTAACTTCTTGAATGTAAAGGATCAGCCTAGGTGATGTAGCTCCAATTTCAACCGGGATGAAGGCCTCAGTTCTATACACCAGATTGAATAGTGTTTCTCCTGTCGACACCTTACTTGTCGTCTTGTATGCCCATAGGACACTCCAGAGCTCATCCACCCAAGCTCCCTTTACCTTGTCCAATCTAACTTTCAACCCATACAACATGGTCTGGTTGCTTACTTCAGCGTGCCTATTGGCCTAAGGGTAGGATACAGACGATATCCTTAGTTGGATACTCAAGCCTTTACAAAACTCTCTAAATGTGTCCCAATCGAACTGTTTCCCATGATCGGCATTCAACACCTAAGGGATTTCGAAACAGCAGATGATGTGTTTCCATACCATCGCCTCTACCTTCTTCTTAGAGATTATTGCCAGGGGCTTTGCCTCTATCCATTTGGTGAAGTAGTCAGTGGCTACTAGTAGAAACTTTCTTTGGTCTGTGCCCAAGGGAAAAGGTCCTAATATATCTAGCCCCCATTACACAAATGGTGTTGGTTGTAGGGTACTTTGGAGGGTCGAGACTCGTGCGGACGCTATAGAAGCAAACTTCTAGCATTTTTCACACCTTCATACCTTCTCAATGGCATCCTTTTTTAATGTAGGCCAATAGAATCCTGTTCGTAGTACCTTCGCGGCCAATGCTCAAGCCCCTAAGTGTTCACCACATATGCCCTCATGAACATCTGCCAATGCATATTTAGCTTGTTTGGGTCCTAAGCATTTCAGTAAGGGCATAGTAAACCCACGTTTATAGAGCTCCCCATTTACCACTATAAACCTGGCACTTTGCAACTTTAGTCTTCGAGCTTCATCTCTACCATCAGGGAGTTTTCCTTCCAGAATGTAATCTCTGATTGGATTTCTCCAATCACTCCCGATCTCAATATCATAGACTTCTTCTTCTTCAATGCTAGGCTTGGCCAGACACTCTACCTTTACTATGCCATTTCATTCCCCTCGAGGAGGCTAACTTTGAAAGAGCATCGGCATGACTATTCTCAGATCAGTTTATTTGGGTCAACCAAAAGTTTTTAAATGTTTGGGATAACAATTGGACCTTCTGCAAATATAGCACCAAAGCTGGTTCCCGTGCTTCAAACTCACCAAGGAACTGATTTACCACCAATTGAGAGTCACTATGAGCCTCTAGGTTTTTAACTCCTAATTTCTCTGCCATTCTCATTCCTTCTATCAAGGCTTCGTACTCAGCTACATTATTCAAGCTCGGGAAATTGAAGCGGAGGGAGTACTCATACGTTTCTCCTTTCGGTGAAATCAGCACAATTTCGGCTCCACTACCATCCATGTTGCGAGCCCTATCTACAAACAACTTCCACTAAACTAGTTCCGTCTCTTCTTGGACCTCCTAGCCGGTGCATTCTACAATGAAATTTGCCAATGCCTGCCCCTTTATTGCTTGGCAGGGCCGGAAGTGTAAGTCGTATTCACTTAACTCAATCGTCCATTTGGTTAAACGTCTCGAGTGTTTTGGTTTTTGCAGTATCCGTCTCAAAGGTTGGTCAGTTAGGATGATCACCAAATGAGCCTGAAAATACGATCTTAGCTTTCATGTTGCTACCACTAACGATAAGGCTATTTTTTCCACTCTGGGATACCTTGTCTCAACATCAAGCAAAACTTTGCTCACATAGTAAATCGGGTAGTCCTTATCTCCATCCTTCCTTAATAGGACCACGCTCACAGCTCTCTCTCCTACACCAAGGTACATAAAGAGTTGAAATCCTGATTGGGGTCGAGATAACAATGGCAACTCTTTTAGGTAATCTTTCAACTTCTCAAAAGTATCTTGACATTCTTTGGTCCATTGAAAATTCTTTCCCGCTTTTATCGCCTTGAAGAATGGTAGACTCCTCTCTATCGATTTAGACAAAAATCCGATTTAAGGCTGCTATCCTCCTAGTTAGCCTTTGGACTTTTCTGACGATGTTAAGTGGCTTCATATCCAAAATGGCTTAAACTTTTTCGGGATTGGCTTTTACTCCTCAATTGGTGATGATGAACCCCAAGAATTTTCCCGACCTTA
Organism: Heritiera littoralis; assembly: GCA_031772115.1. Taxonomy (NCBI): domain Eukaryota; kingdom Viridiplantae; phylum Streptophyta; class Magnoliopsida; order Malvales; family Malvaceae; genus Heritiera; species Heritiera littoralis. The sequence goes on from JAPDPK010000203.1 coordinate 383,134, forward strand.
CTCCAAACGAGCATTTGTTGGGGATCAGCTTCATCTTATATCGCCTTAACATCTTGAACACCTCTGATATTTTCTCGGCATGTGATTCCTCTCTACGGCTTTTGATGATCATGTCATCAACATATGCTTCAATGGTGTTACCCAACAAGTCCTTGAACACCCTGTTTACCATGCAGATATGTAGCCCTACATTCTTCAGACCGAAAGGCATTACTCGATAGCAATAAGTTCCGCTATCGGGAAGTTTTCTTCTCATCTTTCGGATGCATCATAATTTGATGGTACCCTAAAAAAGCATCCAAGAAACTCAGCAGTTCATATCCACAAGTTTTGTCCACCAATTTGTCAATTTGAGGTAATGGATATGAATCCTTTGGGCAAGCTTTGTTCAAGTCCGTAAAATCTACACATATCCTTTATTTTCGTTGGCCTTCTTAACCATCATTACGTTAGCCAACCACTTAAGATAATCAACTTCTCTGATAAATCCCGCTTGTAATAGCTTATGAATCTCCTTGTTTATAACCTATTGCCTTTCTGAGGCAAAATTTCTCTTTTTTTGCCTAACTAGTTTAGTTCTTGGGGCTACATTTAACCTATGGCAAGCAACCTCAGGTTCAATTCCAGGTATATCATTAGGAGTCCAAGCAAAGACATCAACGTTCTTCTTCAAGCATCGAATTATTCCCTCATTTGTTTTTTTTCAGCAACTGAGTTCCCATGTGCACTACCTTTTCTTCATCTTTGTCATCTAATCGAACTACCTCCATCTCTTCATGAGGTTTCGGCTTAGGCGGTTCTTCAATTGCGAGGTTTTTTTTTTTTCTGAATTCCCTTACATGTAGTTGACTCGATATAACACATCCTAACCCTTTTTTGATCTCCCCTCACTTGGCCAAAACCATGGGGAGTCAAAAATTTCATTAGCAGATAACAAGGGTGTACTACTACCGTAATGTTGTTCAGCAATGGTCGCCCAAAGATCATATTATAGGCTACCAACGTTGACTTCACCACCAATGAATGTTACCCGTCGAACAACACTCTTCGGGTTTTCCCCTACGTAATAGGTATTTGAAACTACTTTTACCTTTTCACTAGAGAAGCCATATAAGGGTGCAGGCACTGGCTTCAGTCTATCCTTTGAGATGTTCATCTTCTCAAAGCAATTCCAACAGATTAGGTTTACCGAACTCCCATTATTGACTAGGATCCAGCTTACCGGGTGTTTTGCTACAACTGCTGAGATCACCATCGGAACATCGTGAGGAATCGTAACATCTTTTCTGTCCGCCAGTGTAAAAGTGACGGGCTCATAATACCATTTTCTTCTTTTCTTTCTGCTGAGATCACCACCTTGCTTTCTTCCTTCTTTGTTCTCCCTATTAGATACCATTTTCATTACCTCTCGTGAATGATGTACTTATTTGCCCTAGAAAATATATCTGAAATTGTGGTCAGTTGGTCTAGTGTTAGGGACTCTTGCAACTTCTCATACTTAGTTCCCTGTAACATGGCTGCCACGGCTACTCCCACTTGCAAATCACGTACCTCTAAAGTGGCATCTCTAAACCGATCCACGTAACTCTTCAACGACTACTTGAGTCCTTGCTTAAGGGTGAGCAAATAAGTTGGCTCCTTTTTCCTTTGGCTATTCACAACAAACGCCTTGAGGAACTAGTTTCACTATTACTCGAAAGAGACAATGGACCTCTCAGGTAAACTGTTAAACCACTTCATTGCGTGCCCCTCTAGAGTGAGCGAAAAGGCCCTGCACATTATCTTATCCTTCCATCCATATAGCAACATGAAGGCTTCATAATTTTGCATGTGATTGTGGGGGTCCGTCTTTCCCGTGTATGCGGTCATCTGCGGTATTTTAAACTTTGAGGGTAGTGGTTTTTGCATGATGGCTTCACTGAATGGTACTCTTCTCCTATGGCTTTCCTTTGCTAACACCAGTTTTTTTTCTGTTCTAGCACCTGTTCTATCATCTTTTTCATGTCCATAGGAAAAGCGAGTTGGTTGGACGAATCAAGCTGGCCCTTAACAACTATTTCTTTTCCTTTACTCCGAAGTGTACCACCTCGCATCATTTGTGTGTTCCAAGAAGGGTCGAACTCCGACCCGACCCTCCATGTGCTCTTGTCCTCAACACCAGTATTTCCAGCACCTCCAATACCATGTTCCATGTCAGTCTCGGCAGGATTCATAGGACTCTGGCGTAAGACGGAAGACCCTACCGTACATTTAGTACCCTGTCTCCTAACATTAGCCCCTTGTTGCCTAAGCCCTGTTGCAAGTTCCAGCCTTACTACCTCTTAGCCTCTAGCTGCGAACCTGAGACAGGCCTTCGATTTCCTAATCCTACCGCATCCAAGTGAATGTGATTCTCTCCTGCGGTACATGTCTCTTGTCTTATACCGCCTATTGGGCATCCTGTCACCCTACTGCCTGCGGCAGTACTCTGTGGCTAGTCTCTCCTATCAGATTTTGTACAGCCTATGGCAGATTAATTGTGGGAGGACTCCCTTGAACAGATCCACCATAACCGTCAACGCCTGAGTCCTTTACTCGCTTTGCCACCTCAAAGCTTCGAATTCCACCACAGACACCGCCACTCTCTCTTCTTCCCTGTTCACCTGTGTTTTCTGGCAAATCGATTATTCGGGAGAACTCACGGTGTTCTCATCACTTCCATCTCTTACATTGGTTGATCTTATTCTCACCATCTTAAAAGTTTTGATTGGCTTTTAATACATTTCCCACAGATGACACCAATTGTTGTTACACAAAACAACAATAAATAATTGCTGATGTAGTCGCTGTCCCTTCCCTCCACGTGTCTAATAAAGTTTCTGTAGAAAACAAGAAAAGTCAGAGGACCGCAGGGGGTGGTTCCTTGCGTAGACACTCCGATGCTTAAGTTAGCAAAAGGTTCTTGTGTATTGGAAGCCAAAAATTAGATAATGGAATCATGCCTGTGGCCTATTTATAGGCGAATAAATTACCAATACTGCAAGACAATTAGTGAAGGGTAATTTTATCCTTTTAGGAAGAGTTTGTGTTCTAGTACGATTCTAACTTTAACGTCACTAGTTTGAGGCAGCAGACATGACGTGGATGGTTATCTGGCGGTAGACATGGTGTGACAGAGACCCTCCTGCGATGAAAAGAGTCTCTCGCCTAAAAGAGCCGCGAGGCTAATGGAGTCTCTCGCCTGACGCTACGTGGCAACATGGTCTACAAGCAACAAACGTGTGCGAAAGAGTCCCTTCGCTGGCATGTGACTCATGAGGTCTCTCAGCTTATGCCACGTGGCCGCCTCTATCAACCTGTGGGTTTAGCCATATCACTATGATGTAATACTTTCAATTTTAAGTTATTGAAAATCCTTACAGACAATTAGTTATATTATTGAAAATCCTTATGAAAAATGTATCTTTCTTAGTTTTAAGTAAACTTGCTCAAAAGGTTGGATTATCCACTCAAGCCCGAAGGTTTGCCCGATATTTGATTGGATTTGGACAAAAATATGGGATACATTTAGCGAGTTTGGACAAAATTTTTAAGTCCGATCAAAAAAGGACTTGGCTTGAGCTTAACTCTTCGAAGCTTGAACCCAACCTAGCCCGACCCAAACATAAATAAAATTAATGTTTTTCTAAAATATATTTACTAAGTGTATTGTAATTATATGTATATAAAAAAATTTTGATTAATAATCTTGATTTTATATATTTAATATGAAAATTGACATGAAAAATTTGACAAATTAAATTAAACTTTAAATGGACTAAAATAATAAAAAATAAATAAACAAAAAATTAAAATACTAAAAAAATAAATAAAATAATATTCAAGCAGGTTGAGCCGAGCTCAAGCTTGCAATATAAAATAAAAAAAATGAACATGGACTAAAAGTCAAGCTTGAATTTTCAAGCCGGTCGGGCTTAGGCATGCATATAAGCCGTTAATATATGCTTTAGACTTGACTTGAATTCGACTCAAGCCAGCCCATGATTAGGTCTAGTTTCAAGATTGGGATGATTGAAATGGGCCTTTTAATTCATTGTATTGAAAAAGATTTTTCGAAATCTGTTAAACAATAAAACATTTTTACCAACTTTTTTGACATGATTTTCTTATGGAATATTTATGGTTTTTCTTGATTAGTGCTATTATATAAAATAATGAAATAACTAAAAATATAAGTAGTATGCATGTAAATTATCTTTTAAGAAAAAAATTAATTTTATCTAATCATAAGAAACCTAAATTTAACAACTTAACACCTTAAATGATAGAATATATGTATGGTATTTTCTAGGAAATAAAAGGAATGTACGGTTTGGCCCTAAATCAAGAGCTAAAGGCATCAGAGTCTTTAAATTGTCCATGGCTTCACAACAGCTTAAAGAAGTGTTGTGAACAAGCCGCATGATTAGGTTCCAGGGATTCTAGTTTCAGGATTTCAAGCCAGGAACAGTCAACAAGTGTGTTGGCATGTTGTGCTGAAAATACAAAAAGAAATTTGACCCGGACTGAGTTTGTGTCATTCAATTTACTAGAATATTTGAAAAAAAAAAACCATTTAATTATAAAGAGAGAATCGAACTGATGATTTTTTTTAACCATTAGGTGTTTCCATACTACATTGGCCAAATTAAACTGATGATATTAATGCTAATTTGACAATTAAAATTAATCAAAATATTAAGCAAAAAGATAGTTCAATAGCATTAACGCGTTATCCTTTTTCTGCTTGTAAAACTGTTAAATTTCACTTTATGTGAGTGTATTATCAGACTGTTTTGGATATTTTCTTAAGATTAAATAAAAAAATAAGAAAATAGATAAAAAAATATAAAGGAAATTTTATAAATAAAGGTATTTTGGACATTTTATTAGGATTAAAAAAAAAGAAAATAGGTAGAAGAAAAATATAAAGAAAATTTGATAAATTAAAATTTTGATAACATTTATTATTAAAATAATACAAATATTTATGTCTAAAAATAAAAACAAAAAATAATTAATATAAAAATATTTGAATACTTTTAATATTAATATCTTAATATTTTAAATTTATTAATATTAAATAAAAATATTTTTAATATAATACTAATGCAAGTTGGGCCATATCAAACTTGAATTTAAAAAATCATATTTGATGTTCGATTTGAGTAAAATTATATTCAAAACTCACAACCTTGGTGTGATATTCATATATCTACCATCCGTACATTTAATAGATATTATATAATTATCTAAATGACTTGTTTCTCGCAACAATAAAGAGATAATAGATGGTGGGCCGCATAGGACTTTTGGTATTCCGGAGCAGTTGAGACTTGGAGGACATGAAATTTGGAGCTAAATATGGATGAGGTAAGAAATTTAGTCCTAAACTAGTTTGTTTGTGCATTTTTTAGAAGTGTGCAAACAAATTTAAAAATTACGATTAAGTTCATAAGTCAATAGAATTTTTGTAAATAATAGACAAACTGAGATGATTTTAGAATCATTATTAGTGCTAGAAAATTTCTCATAAAATGGGGTCCTAGACCATGTGGACTGATGGAATTAAATTTGTGTGAAAATAGAAATTTACAAGATTTTACAATAAAGGGTATTTTAGTAATTTAACCCAAACGGTCAGTTGAACTTTGACAAAAACTCAACCAGAAGTTAAAGCAAGTTAAATAGATATTGTTTATAATGAAATAGAATATTTTAGAGATTAGATTGATAGTTTAAATCAAAATTGAACCGAAAAAGCTGAAATCAAAAGTTTACTTAAACATAAAGGCGAAATAGTAATTTGTGTCATTAAATATCATTTTAGCTGAATTTTCCAACTTAATCTAGTCCAATTTCGACAACCAAACCAGTAGCTCATCTTTCCTCCATAGCTAAGCTTGGGTAATGAGAGAAAACCTGAAAAACAACACAAAACCTCATTAAAATCAAAAACACTCTTCACCAAAATTATTCTCCTCGTCATCCTCTATCATCCTACACCAAAATCATCACCTAACTCAGCCAAAATCATTGGGTAAGAATCCTTGAAGGTTTTGGCCAAGAGAGGTATTGTAACGCCCTCGGAAGTTGAAATTTTTGGGCTAACTTTTTCCTTTACCTATTATGTTTGTCACTCGCTTAGTGTAGCTAAAACCTAACAAGTAGAATTCTACTCGTTTAATTGTTTAAGATTGGTTGTCTAAGGTCCCATTAAAGTCTCCTAGTAATGCATGCCAAAAATGACACTGAAAAATTCTGCCCCTACTTTGGGCTATTATCCATCCCCATACTAAATACATTATCATATCAACCTATGGAAATTTCTATCTCAAAATAATATCTGAAACACTTAATATTCATTGATTCAATATATATATATCGAGATTACAACTTAATCACATAGCACAGTTTGTTTACTGACTCTATATTCCCTAGTACTTACATCCCAAATCCTATATACTGTGTACACAAAAGAATTTAGTCTGGGATATAAACAAAAGGACAGAAGGATTATACCTTCAATCAAAATATAACTTTTTGCAGCTTAACAAAATAACTCTTGGTGCACCACACTTGTCTCGAGTCTACTTGAAGTAATCTGTGAGGGGGAAGAAGCGGGCTGAGCTAATGCCCAGTAAGAAAATATATGCTAAATGGTATTAGGCTTCTACTATGTTTAATGCATGTGTATGTGTGAATAAATGTGCCAAAACTCATGCTTAAATATGTTTTATTGAAAATAATGCAAAGTTGATAAGTCATTGTTTATAAGCTATAAAATGCTTGTGCTCACGCATTTATAAAATCAAAATATACATTCAAGGTATTTTCAAGAGACAGGCATCCATCAGTAAGATATGGTAATATAACCGAGATCTTTGGAAATAACCAATAAGCTTTCTATGAAAGCATCCACTGTAGCTAGTAGTGGTCACAATCCCCTACCAGGGCTCTATCCATGATCATGAATCCTCCCAGCACCAGTGATCATCTAGTAGCTGAGGTAAAAGTCACGACTAATTGTCAGATGCCTGGAAGATCACAAAGCATCCAAGATGTTTCACAATTCATTTATATACACAGATATCCATCAACACACAAGAGGAATCTGAATTGTGTATATATAGATAGGTGCCTTAATGCTACACAGGCATAACAAATGCCACATAGTCATGACAAATGCCACACAGGCATAAAGTGCCACACATGCATAGAGTGCCACATAGGCAAGATAATGCCACGCAGGCATTTCATAGCGTCTCCTGTCTCATGGGTTAAAATTTGTGCAAGATTAACTTTTACAACATAACTTGAGTATTGAAGGCATGAATCATGTTAAACACTCTAGTTTGATAACCTCATCGTACGAAACATATTTAAAAACCGTTATTTCGATGACAAGTAATGGTGCTTAATGTATATGAGGTTTTAATTGCGTTATAGAAATTTAAACTAATACCAAAAATCCACTTAATAATTTCTAATGAAATTTCGGCATTATGACAGCATAGGTAGGACACTACCTAGCGTTACAATCCACAACCAAAGAACCTGCAGAAAACTCCAACAAGAAGTATATTAATTTACCAATCCAACACAATTCAAATCTCAAACAATTTTGCACTTTAAGTTCAATTCAATATATTTTGAAATTTAACCAAAAATACATTTAAAATCTATAAGCATAAATTTAAATTAATTTAGACATACATAAACATAGTTGTGATAACCGTAAATTTTCCATTTATTGGAAATAAATATTGGAGAAAATAAATCAGTGGAAATAAATAAATAAAATTGTGAGAACGGGATATTGGTGAAAATCCTAAGAATTGAGAAAGGAACGGATTAAGAAAATGGTGTGAAGGAAAATTAAATCGGAAATAAGTATAAGATGAGAAATCATGGAAAACTGAAGAATGGAGGAAATTTAATTTGGATAAATGAAAATCCAAATTAAATAAGAAAATGAGAAAAGAATATAATATATGAAGATGTATACAAAGGAAATACAAATTAGTATTTTATATTTTGAGTATAGATATGTATATATATATATATATATGATTTAAAATATATATATATATATACATATCTATATGATATTATATATTAGAATACTATATAATATAATATTAATATTATATTTATAATATAGTTTATAAATATAATATAAGATTAAAAAAAAGGAAATCAGAGAAGGAATCGGGAATCCTCCCGATTCTTCTCCCCGAAGCTATCGGCCACCGTCGCCGGCGAGAAAGAAAAGAGATGAGGGAGAGCGACGTCGCCGGTGCGCCGAGGAGAGGAAGAGAAGGCAACCGGTGACGGAAAAAGAAAGAAACAGAGGCAGAAAACACAGCGGAAGCCGAGAGAGAGGAAAAAGAGAAATGGACGGCGCCGGCCAAATCGATGGCTACCACAGCAACCGAAGCTTCGCCGGAGGAAGAGGAAGATGTGGGAAGCCACCGGTGAGGCGGGGAACGGCGGAGGAAGGCCGACAGAGGAGGAGAAGAAGAAACCGAGGCAAAACCTAGTAGATCCGCCGCCGTGCCGTCGATCCAGGCCGAGCTGAGGCCACCGGCAAGTTCGTCTCAACGTTGGCCAGCTGCTGAGCCACCGAGCCGCCGGAGAGCCGGCCACCAGAGAAGAACCAGTGGTGAGGGGAGGTGACCAGTCCGGCTGGGAAGAAAGAAAAGAAAAAAAAAGGAAAAAGGAAAAAGAAAAAGAAAAGAAAAGAAAAGAAAAAAAAAAAAAAAAAAAGGAAGAAAAAGAAGAAAGAGAAAGAGAAAAGGAATTCCTGGAATTTAGAAAATTCTCGAGAATTCGAAAATTATGGGGAAATCTCGAGAATTACGGGAATCGGTAAGAAATCCCGAAAAATGTTAAATTATTTAAATAATTATGGAAAATTCTAAATTTTAGAATTTAATTTCCAGAAAATTCCCTCGATGACCGAGCCGATGGAATTGGGCGAGGTGAACACGGGCGCGACCTTCGAGAGGCAATTGCTGACCTGAAACAGGTAAGGGAGACATGTGCCGCCTGTAAGGATATTCGACCATGTTTTTCAATTGCATTTAATTTTATAAATGCTATTGATACTTATCGGTTTTATAATGTGGTGATTTATCGGTTTTAAATTGTGGTAAAATACTGGTTGAGGAATATAAACTGTATTTTCCGTGCAGGAGGCTAGCCAAATCGGCAGCCGTTATACTGCCAAAAAATTATCGAAAAAATTTCTGAAATTTACCGAAAATCACCGAAAACCATAATAAATGATTTGATTTCATGTGAAACGATTTTCAGGTATGAAAATCGAGAAATCAAGTAAATTTCATAAAACATGAATATAGTGATATTTAATTTTAAAATATTCATGTTTTCGAGAATGGTGAAAAGGAAATTACCGAAAATTCACTCGGAAGGTGATATTTCACGTGGAACGAGATGAAAATGAAAAAGAGACTGAAGTGAATATTTTTATAAATATTCTTAAATATTCACTTGATTTTATATAAAATCTTTATGGTTTTAATTATGAAAAGAAATAATTATATAAATTCCATAAAGGTTAAGAAATGATGAAAAACTATGATTTCGAGACTAGAGGTTTTTATACGTGTTTTAGAGGAAAACATGGTGATTGAATTATTGAAAATTAGAAAATAAATAATTTATTTTTTCATAAATTACAAAAATATTTGATTTGAATTCCGATGATTTTAAAAACCATGTTTTCGATGGATAGCACAGAAAGGCATGCATACATGTGTTACGGTGAAAAAGACACTATCATGAGATTTGTTTTACAGTGTGACTATTTTATAACTGTTTTCACCGTATGAGAAATATGATTTACACCTTTATGAAATATTTTGAGAAATGTGATTTAAATTATAAATTTCATAAATGTGATGATTTATACATGTGAGCCTTATGGATAATTGTGAAATGTTTTTACACTACTGTTTAAAATCCATAAAGGCTATGGTACGGTTTATACTTTAACAGTCCGTTACCACATTTTTCACGTATTTAGTCATTCATGACTTAGATAAAACATTTCAATATAGGGGTATGTTCATAAATTCCCCTTTAATTCTCTCTTTTCGATATACATTCAAACACGCGATCTTAGGGCTAATATGCTAATATTATCCCTTTTCATCCCAATATCATCATTTCAGGATCTTAGTTCGATATAGACAGAGAAGTCCTGGTGGAGCCCTCATCGAGTTCCTCACTGTACCTTACCGAATAGTCCTGACATTATGATGATAAGATTGTCTATCTCATGCAAAATTTCCGGATTACTATCCCTATTTGTAACCATAATTCATCAACTTTCACCTCATTTCAACACTTAACATTCACAGTCACTTGACTCCTCTATACATTCAGACTATACAGTACTACAGGGGATGTTAACCTTTCTCAATACTTCCCATGCTACAGGCATCAACAGACATCAGACCAACCCAAGCTCTGATACCATTAAATCTGTAATAGCCTGTTACCACATTTTTCACGTATTTCCATACAACTTTACCGGTTGGGCTGTCTGCGATGCCAATAACATTCTACAATGATATTGATAAATAATAATATTTATTTATCAAATACGGAATATGAAATTTCTTTTCATCATTCCTTACATCTGACATCCCCTATTGTCTTTATTTCACTAAAGTAGTACTGTATACATATGTCTGAAATGTAAAAGAGAAGAAACCGTACCTGTCATGTTTAACATCCATCTTGGAGCTACTTCTCTAACTCCGTGTCTTTTATCTGTGGAGTTAAAACAAAGGGGTGAGCGATTCATACGCTCAGTAAAGGAAACATATGCTGCTTTATAAAACCAAAACTATATACCACAAGTATTTGTTTTTCCTAACATCATACCAAGTAGGAAAACAGTGGATATAGTAAACAGTACTCTCAAAACATCATTCAAATCACTGGCTAGTCAGTTTACTTTAAATTGTAGTAAACAGTAAATAGGATTTAACAAATCCTCTTAGTAAACAGAAATTTACATGTTGAGACTAGGCATCACCCTATAAATAAGTCACGCTATCATCGTTCCCCCTCCACCTTGCGAGAACGGAATAGTCATCCCAAAAAGGGATACAATAGATCTATGGCCACAATCTCTAGGTGGTCCTCGGGTCCACTTGCCAAGTGACCTCGAGACCGCTGATGACTTGACGGGTCCATCAGCCCTGTGACACCCTGAGGTGCACTCGTTGGTCCATCGACCGAGCCACCGCCCCAGGCGGGTCACGCAATAGTAACGCATGAACTCATGGCCTAAAGTCTCAAAAATAACTTTTATATCTCATGAAAACCTTTATGGAATTATCTCACCATGTTATCATTTTTCTCAAAATGATTTGATTTTCCAAACAGGTTTAGGCTTCTGTTTACAAAACACGTTGAAACCTTCCAAATTCTCAATATTTAAAATCTGCTCGCCCATGGTCAGCTCGCCCATCATGGCTCGCCCATGGCGGCTCGCCCATGGCAGTTCGCCCACTGCGAGGAACATGTACTCGCCCGCCACTCTTGTTTTTAAAACAATAGGCAATACTGGCTCGCCATCCGTGGCTCGCCCATTAATCAAATCGCCCAAAAGGGTTTAAAATTTCTATTTTCAAACATATGAAAATTAGTTTATTTTTCAATTAAGAAACTTTGGAAACGTGAAACTTGTTCGCCATGGTCAGCTCGCCCATTTGGTTCGCCCATGGTCAATCATCAGTGCAACGAATAGTATTCGCCCGCCACTGACCTTTTCAATAAAAGCAACCTGGCTCACCCTTCGCGGCTCGCCCAAAAGAATAACAAGGGGTTCGCCAAAGTGGCTCGCCTGCCTTTTTGATAAATCAGGGGTCATTCGCCCCATTTCACAAAATAAGGGTTCGTTCGCCCAAATGTCATAAAAGGTTTCTTCGCCAAAAATTTATAAAAGCTTGGTTCGCCCGCCAATACCATTTCGCCCACAATTATTATAAGGGTCGGCTTAGTAGCTCGCCCAATATAAAATAGATTTCTCAAACAATGCATGTCATAAAACAAAACAATTTCTCAATAATTTCTAAGAAATTTACTCCACAGGACATGCATTCACCTCACACACATCTCCCTTACCTGGTTCAACGAAGCCTTGCTTCCTTCTTGCCTTCCAAATAGCATACACCGAGGTCATAAATCCCGGCTGCAAATAATTTATAAATTCAATTAATATTTTCATTTCTTAGCACTTTGGCGAGATTAAGATAAATGGAATGACTTCTCGCCCAATAGAGCTCTACTAGCTCGCCCAATCCGAGCTCTCCATTCACCAAAGGCCTACACGTGGGAGCTCGCCCGCCAGTACTCGCCATATATTTGTGAGCTCGCCCATTAAATCACACCACTAGAGTTGGGCGATCTCGCCCATTTGAACACAGAATTTACTTTGGTGAGTTCTTATTATCTACTAGCCTCATTGGCGATTACAAATTTTCATCATTGGCGATCACAATAGTCCCCCTCGCCACTTATTCCATTATTTTCCTTGTTTTCATATTCTCTAAGGATTTAACTAAAAACAAGACCGTATCTATGTTTATTACTTCATAAAACATAGAAATCTATCATTGAGCATCAAGAACACCTCAAAAAATATGGAACTCACCCCAACCAACTGCACTTCCAGAACAGGTTGCTTTCCATCTCACGTTGGCCTTCCTTTGCTTACTCCTTTAACTCATCAAACTAAGGAGGAAAGGTTTGCAAGCAGGTTTACCTGTTTAGCCAACTGAAGAGTGAAGCTCAGTAAATCAAGTATGGTAGGAATGGAAAATTAGAATATTAACTTGCAGTAGAAGAACTTCCGTGAAGAAGATGGAGTTGGCTAAATCGATTTTCCTCACTTGTTTCTTCTTATATAGCCCAGCTTATCCAATCCAAATCTACCACCTGTCCCTTATCTGCTTCTTCCTTTAATGCATGAAGAAAACTGAAGCACAAGTGGCGTGAAAGTCCTCCTTCCACACTCCTTTTTCTGCTTCAATTGACTTTGTTTTGTTTCTCAACCAATAAGGTTAATTCCTTTATTGACTTTACCTCCTCTCTATTAATTGTTTCCAACCGTATCACTTACAAGTCAATTTTGGCTGCTAATTGGTTTAAATCTATTTTCACTTTGCCCACGAAAGTCATTCCAGTTCGCCCCCTTCGTCAAAGTATTCAGCGCACCAATATCTATTTCAATTCGCCTAGTCAACTTGAGGCCTCAGCTCGCCACACTACATCAGTTCGCCAACTTCCAGCTTCGCCTTTATCCACACGCTCGCCCACTAGTGCTCGACTTGCCAATTGGCGTTAACATTTGTCTCTACTTGCTTATTTGCTATGACTCAAGCCACCAGTTGGCGATCACATTGATTTGGCATTGCAACTTTGGCGAATACCTTGCTGCCTCACTTGCCTGCTAGGCTATCATCATAGTGGTGAACTCACCTATTAGCCCTCGCCATCACTATTGGCAATCATATTCTTGCAAACCCATTGGCGAGCTGTACAATTCTACTACTCGCCCATCGAGCATTTCACCGAAATTGCTTCTTTCGCAATTCAATTAAAAGAGCTTTTCCACCCAAGTGGAAATCACTATTCATTATTTATTTAATTTCCATTATTAATTTATGAAATTAGGCTCTACAGTAGTGTAGAATCAGGTTTTACATTTTCTCCCCACCTTAAGAAATTTGGTCCTCCAAATTTCAACCGAACTCATCAGTAAGGAAACTCTGAATAGTTCTTATGCATAAGGCTTTCAAATTCTCAAGTAGCCTCATACCGCCAGAGAATCCCATCAAAGAATTAATCCTTGATCGCCACACTTTATTACAATACTTTATCCCTCCTATCCAAAACCCGTACCAATTTCTCAACGTAACTCATGTCCTTTCTAATCTCTAGGACTCATATCGAATCACGCGAGAAGGATATGGATAGTACTTTCTCATCATTGAGACATGAAATACGTTATGCACTCCTGACAACTTGGGAGGTAGTGCACATCTCTCACACGATCTAAGATCTCCAAAGATCTCATGCCTCGAGGACTCAATTTTCCTCTCATTATGCCTCTAATTAGTAAGGCCTTAATATACATCATCCCTTGTAGATATCAAGAAGTCTGTTCGACCAAGTCGAAAATGACTCTCGATCTCTGATCTTCTCATGCTATCGTGGATTATTCGTCTGCTAAATAGACCCCTTTCAAGTGCTATGCCTATACTCTCCTTTGGCCATTATCATAAGCAAACTCTGTCAAGGTAGAGGATTATCCCAAGAGCCTAAAAATCAATGGCACACGCTCACCATATCCTCGAGCGTCCATATCATACGCTCGGACTGTCTCTCAGTCAGCGGATAAACTACGGTGCAACACTCAATCAGGATCCCCTAGCTTCCTGTAATCTCTCTCAACACTGAGATACGAAGCAGGACTCCCTATCAAACGAAATGCTCCCTGGAATACTACAAAACCTCATTATTTCCCTGACATATAACTCGGCCAAGGCATTATTTAACTCAATGAATTCCATACTCAAGGAATAAGCAGACTCTCTCGATATATCCACAACTATCCAGATAGCATTTTACTCTTTTCAATTTTCACTTACTATAGGAAGTACCACCAATATAGGTATCTTTCTTCCTTATCACATTTTTAACTTAAGTGAATCTCGTCTCTAAGTTGAGACCACGAGTATCTCTTTATACTCCATATTAGCTTTAATAATCCTGCCCATCTCTTCAGGTCATTAACAGTCATCTCTTTGGCGCTCTCTTGCACCCCAAGTTTACTCTTTCAAGTGAGTCGGCGACTTCGTAGTTCGCCTATATCTCATAACATGTTATCCGTTATTGGGCGATTGCCCCCTGTGGGTCGCCCATCCCTGATTTTGCTCAAAGTCCTAAAGAATCTCGACTTCTTCTCTCACAAGCATTTTATACTCCCTGAAATCTTTTATCACCCTTGGGAGTTAGCAAATTTTTTTTTTCACTTCCTTTACACAGTAATTCATTGTTACTACTTATCATCTCATTCAGTGCTTAGTCGATAATAATTTGATGATTATCATTTAGATAGTTTTACTCAATCGTATGCAATTGTCCTAGTAGTTTCTTAAATACAACGCACTCGCTCTCAATATATCCCGGAGCGTCCACACAATGCGCTCGGATATCTATATCAGTCTAAGGCGGTGCTAACAGCAGAATTTAGGAATCCCAAAACCTCTTGCTATCTACTCAAAGCATGTGGTAATTCAGGAATCCTCATCACCAGTACTCACTCACTGGAACTCCACATATGTTCTCACTGTTTCACCAATATTTATCGACTATAGCACTCAAGACATCTTAAACATGATGATGAAGTGAATTAACTCGGTTTATCAATCCATACTTACTACTATAACCTCATGATTCTTTCGGATTCTCTACCATTCCACAACGATTATCTCATGGTTAGACTATGACTGCCTTTCTTTTGTAGATATTAATACTAACCATCGATTACGTCTTAGGTCATCATTTACCTCGATAACTTCTTTTCATATCGAGTTATCATTTTATCTCTTATCTCTAGTACATGAAATGTCACTACTTGGAGAATATACTTGAGAGTATACTTTCCTCACATCAATTTCTGAAATTTAAATTTATTATCTTCAGATTTTCATCACCACTTATTTATACAATTTCACATTCTAATATGTACATATATACATAGTATATCTTTTCAGATTAGCAGTACTTCTTGTATCTGCTCCTCTGAGTATGACGATTTCATCTTGTTAATTCTGGCTTGTCATTAATTCCAGCCATAACTACATAATGATCAGAGGAAATCGCATTTATTCTTATACTTGGGAACTACCTCATAACTCGGGTTCCCTAGTCATCATATGACTTGTCTCTTAAGATAATTTCATTCTTTCACCTTCATCACCACAAATTTCCTCAACAATCATATACAGGAAAATCTCATAAATCCTATATCTCAATAACCACACTTTAATCTCACTTAAATAATGAGATTCTTTACTCAGACAACCTCAATGTCTACTTAATCATTCGAGACCTTACGTCTCTACCGTATATAGTTCAGTCTGAATTCATATTCACTGACCTAACAGTAAGGTTTTCCATTCCTAGAAGTTCGTGACATTATTCAACAATATTGCTTATATCAATATACTTATTTATTCTCTTAAAATCATCTTAGTTGGCTCTAGGCACACAAATAGGAAAGATACTACAGTCGGCTAGGGATCCAGATAGAATATGATAGGTATTTTAGAATACCATACTTGTTCAGGAACCTAAAAGCAACTGTAGAGAGTACTAATCCCATTGTTTTCAAAATGATATAATTATAATTTTCGTTTTCATGAGTTATACCAAAACAGTTTAGTTCTCTACTCATCAATCTCTGAGTAATTTCTCAAGCTTTTTTTTTTCATTCACTGGTAAGAGCTTACAAACAGATTCCATATCGTGGATCGAGTTAACAATCTCTCAAATCCACGTTACTCCAGAAGCTTACTTAAAATATCATCATGTAGTTTCAAATTCACAAAGTCATATCATCTTGGATGTCTCATTATTTACATCCAACCAAATCACTATGTATCCTCCAAACACATATATAAACTTTCAAGTCACTTTACAAGTATTTCACAGTATTCCAGTTTTATGGATATCGTAACGGACCAGCCTAACCTGCCATGGCAACCCCTCTTTAGGCCCATTGACAACGATTTCTGTGACTACGCTACTTATCCATACTGTCCCCTTTGGCGATTACCTCGAGTCCGGTCCTTCCAACCATGCTCGAACTCGCCCATCTCAAAGTTTTCCTTTCACATCCATAGTGACTCGAACACTTGACTTCTTTAATTGTCAAGTTACTACTAATATTCATTCTCCTAAAACATATGGAGTATATATAACCAGTATTAGCATCGATTTCAAATCATTGATCACATAGTTCACCTTTTTAGTTCACACTCTATAAATACATCACTTTTCATAATATTTAATAATCTCTCATCAATATAATCCATATTTTCACTTTAATTCAGGCCCTAAAATCCACAACAGGAACAACTATCTTGCGACCTCTCATAGTATATACTCCGAGTTGCCTTATTCGTCGATATATTAGTGGGGTCCACAGTAGGAATCATCATTTACACCATCACATACCATTTCACCGTCAAATACTATTTTAGATCAATTTAGTCATTCATGACTTAGATAAAACATTTCAATATAGGGGTATGTTCATAAATTCCCCTTTAATTCTCTCTTTTCGATATACATTCAAACACGCGATCTTAGGGCTTATATGCTAATATTGTCCCTTTTCATCTCAATATCATCATTTCAGGATCTTAGTTCGATATGGACAGAGAAGTCCTGGTGGGGCCCTCACCGAGTTCCTCACTGTACCTTATCGAATAATCCTGACATTATGATGATAAGATTGTCTATCTCATGCAAAATTTTCGAATTACTATCCCTATTTGTAACCATAATTCATCAACTTTCACCTCATTTCAACACTTAACATTCACAGTCACTTGACTCCTCTATACATTCAGACTATACAGTACTACAGAGGATGTTAACCTTTCTCAATACTTCCCATGCTACAGGCATCTACAGACATCAGACCAACCCAAGCTCTGATACCATTAGATCTGTAACAGCCCATTACCACATTTTTCACGTATTTTCATACAACTTTACCGGTTGGGCTGTCTGCAATGCCAATAACATTCTACAATGATAGTGATAAATAATAATATTTATTTATCAAATACGGAATATGAAATTTCTTTTCATCATTCCTTACATCTGACATCCCTTACTGTCTTTATTTCACTAAAGTAGTACTGTATACATATGTCTGAAATGTAAAAGAGAAGAAACCGTACCTGTCATGTTTAACATCCATCTTGGAACTACTTCTCTAACTCCGTGTCTTTTATCTGTGGAGTTAAAACAAAGGGGTGAGCGATTCATACGCTCAGTAAAGGAAACATATGTTGCTTTATAAAACCAAAACTATATACCACAAGTATTTGTTTTTCCTAACATCATACCAAGTAGGAAAACAGTGGATATAGTAAACAGTACTCTCAAAACATCATTCAAATCACTGGCTAGTCAGTTTACTTTAAATTGTAGTAAACAGTAAATAGGATTTAACAAAACCTCTTAGTAAACAGAAATTTAGATGTTGAGACTAGGCATCACCCTATAAATAAGTCATGCTATCATCGTTCCCCTCCCCCTTGCGAGAACGGAATAGTCATCTCAAAAAGGGATACAATGATCTATGGTCACAATCTCTAGGTGGTCCTCGGGTCCACTTGCCAAGTGACCTCGAGACCGCTGATGACTTGGCGGGTCCATCAGCCTTGTGACACCCTGAGGTGCACTCGTTGGTCCATCGACCGAGCCACCACCCCAGGCGGGTCACGCAATAGTAACGCATGAACTCATGGCCTAAAGTCTCAAAAATAACTTTTATATCTCATGAAAACCTTTATGGAATTATCTCACCATATTATCATTTTTCTCAAAATGATTTGATTTTCCAAACAGGTTTAGGCTTCTGTTTACAAAACACGTTGAAACCTTCCAAATTCTCAATATTTAAAATCTGCTCGCCCATGGTCAGCTCGCCCATCATGGCTCGCCCATGGCAGCTCGCCCACTACGGGGAACATGTACTCGCCTGCCACTCTTGTTTTTAAAACAATAGGCAATACTGGCTCGCCATCCATGGCTCGCCCATTAATCAAATCGCCCAAAAGGGTTTAAAATTTCTATTTTCAAAGATATGAAAATTAGTTTATTTTTCAGTTAAGAAACTTTGGAAACGTGAAACCTGTTCGCCATGGTCAGCTCACCCATTTGGTTCGCCCATGGTCAATCATCAGTGCGACGAATAGTATTCGCCCGCCACTGACCTTTTCAACAAAAGCAACTTGGCTCGCCCTTCGCGGCTCGCCCAAAAGAATAACAAGGGGTTCGCCAAAGTGGCTCACCCGCCTTTTTGATAAATCAAGGGTCATTCACCCCATTTCACAAAATAAGGGTTCGTTCGCCCAAATGTCATAAAAGGTTTCTTCGCCAAAAATTTATAAAAGCTTGGTTCGCCCACCAATACCATTTCGCCCACAATTATTACAAGGGTCGGCTTAGTAGCTCGCCCAATATAAAATAGATTTCTCAAACAATGCATGTCATAAAATAAAACAATTTCTCAATAATTTCTAAGAAATTTACTCCACAGGACATGCATTCACTTCACACACATCTCCCTTACCTGGTTCAACGAAGCCTTGCTTCCTTCTTGCCTTCCAAATCGCATATACCGAGGTCATAATTCCCGACTACAAATAATTTATAAATTCAATTAATATTTTCATTTCTTAGCACTTTGGCGAGATTAAGATAAATGGAATGACTTCTCGCCCAATAGAGCTCTACTAGCTCGCCCAATTCGAGCTCTGCATTCACCAAAGGCCTACACGTGGGAGCTCGCCTGCCAATACTCGCCATATATTTGTGAGCTCGCCCATTAAATCACACCACTAGAGTTGGGCGATCTCGCCCATTTGAACACAGAATTTACTTTGGCGAGTTCTTATTATCTACTCACCTCATTGGCGATTACAAATTTTCATCATTGGCGATCACAATAGTCCCCCTTCTCGCCACTTATTCCATTATTTTCCTTGTTTTCATATTCTCTAAGGATCTAACTAAAAACAAGACCGTATCTATGTTTATTACTTCATAAAACATAGAAATCTATCATTGAGCATCAAGAACACCTCAAAAAATATGGAACTCACCTCAACCAACTGCACTTCCAGAACAGGTTGCTTTCCATCTCACGTTGGCCTTCCTTTGCTTACTCCTTTAACTCATCAAACTAAGGAGGAAAGGTTTGCAAGCAGGTTTACCTGTTTAGCCAACTGAAGAGTGAAGCTCAGTAAATCAAGTATGGTAGGAATGGAAAATTAGAATATTAACTTGCAGTAGAAGAACTTCCGTGAAGAAGATGGAGTTGGCTAAATCGATTTTCCTCACTTGTTTCTTCTTATATAGCCCAGCTTATCCAATCCAAATCTACCACCTGTCCCTTATCTGCTTCTTCCTTTAATGCATGAAGAAAACTGAAGCACAAGTGGCGTGAAAGTCCTCCTTCCACACTCCTTTTTCTGCTTCAATTGACTTTGTTTTGTTTCTCAACCAATAAGGTTAATTCCTTTATTGACTTTACCTCCTCTCTATTAATTGTTTCCAACCGTATCACTTACAAGTCAATTTTGGCTGCTAATTGGTTTAAATATATTTTCACTTTGCCCACGAAAGTCATTCCAGTTCGCCCCCTTCGTCAAAGTATTCAGCGCACCAATATCTATTTCAGTTCGCCTAGTCAACTTGAGGCCTCAGCTCGCCACACTACATCAGTTCGCCAACTTCCAGCTTCGCCTTTATCCACACGCTCGCCCACTAGTGCTCGACTTGCCAATTGGCGTTAACATTTGTCTCTACTTGCTTATTTGCTATGACTCAAGCCACAAGTTGGCGATCACATTGATTTGGCATTGCAACTTTGGCGAGTACCTTGCTGCCTCACTTGCTTGCTAGGCTATCAACATAGTGGTGAACTCACCTATTAGCCCTCGCCATCACTATTGGCAATCATATTCTTGCAAACCCATTAGCGAGCTGTACAATTCTACTACTCGTCCATCGAGCATTTCACCGAAATTGCTTGTTTCGCAATTCAAATAAAAGAGCTTTTCCACCCAAGTGGAAAGCACTATTCATTATTTATTTAATTTCCATTATTAA
The DNA here is from genome assembly GCA_031772115.1 of Heritiera littoralis. Lineage (NCBI taxonomy): Eukaryota > Viridiplantae > Streptophyta > Magnoliopsida > Malvales > Malvaceae > Heritiera > Heritiera littoralis. The sequence goes on from JAPDPK010000203.1 coordinate 404,113, forward strand.
TTTATGAAATTAGGCTCTACAGTAGTGTAGAATTAGGTCTTACATATACTGTTTTGAGACTTTAGGCCCCAAGTTTCATGCATTATGAGTTATGAGTCTGATGGACCCGCCGAGTCATCAGAGGTCTCGAGGTCACCTGGCAAGTGGGCCCGAGGACCACCTATAGATTGTGGCCATAGATCTACTGTATCCTGTGGGGATGATTATTCCGTTCTCGCAAGGGGGAGGGGGAACGATGAGAGCATGATTTATTTGTAGGGTGATGCCTAATCTCACACACTGATTACTGTTTATTGAAAGGATTTACAGAATCTTATTTACTATGCTGTACTGTTTGCTGTACTGAATTACTCTTTACTGTTTACTGTTACTGATGAAAAATCGTACCAAAACATTGTGTTTACAGAACTGTACTGTACACTAAAATGGTAGCCACTGATTACCTTTTTACTGAACTGAAAGCTACCATTTACTGTTTACTGAACTGAAAGCTACCATATACTATTTACTGAATTGGTAACTACTATTTACTGTTACTGACTGAATCGTATCGAGATACTGTTTTACTGAATACTGAATATACTGTTTTACTGAACTGTATGATACGGTTACTGATTTGAAAAGAGAAATAAATATTTATTTTAAAAGAATAACATAAGAATTTTTTTAAGAAAGAAATAATCGAAGAAGTAACTATCCAATGATTGGATATTTACAAATCACTGTACCGTCACGTGTTTTACTGTACTGAAGAGGAGAGAAGTAAACCACTATTTTATTACTGAACTGTCACGTGTTTTAAAGTATACTGAATGTGAAAAGAAATAAGTAGTTTACTCCGTGGAAAAAAAACGAAAATTATATCATTTTGAAAACAACAGAAATAGTACTCTCTACAGTTGCTTCTAGGTTCTGGAACAAGTCAGGTATTTTAAAATACCTGCCTTACTCTATCTAGATCCCTAGCCGACTGTAGTATCTTTCCTACATGTGTGCCTAGAGCCAGCTAGGAAGATTTTAAAGAAAGAAAAAAAAATTATTTTCAACATATAGATAGCTGAATATCAAGTGTGATATATAACTCTTTTACTGAGCCGTGGTTTGCTCACTCCCCAATTTTAACATTTCAGGTTTTGATGATGGTGAGATCCAATAATTATGGATTACGATTGCACAAAATGGACAATGTGACAGATCGACTAAGATATATGAGGTACGATCATTTATTTTCTGTATTTAGACATGTCTACAGTACTACATATTTGTAAATAAGATAGGGGATGTGTATAACGTTAACAATATGTTATTAAATTGTTTAACATCAAGTGTAAAGTGAAGTATCACAGACAGCCCAACAGGATAAATTGTGTAAAATAAGATGAAAAATGTAGTAACGGGTCGTTACAATAGTGGACTAACAAGCATTTACCATATATTCCCTTATCTAAATAACGTCACTTTTTGCACTCCTTAGCCAATTGTTCAACTCCACCTCTTTGGAAGTTTTCTCTATAATTTCAATGCACAAATCCCATTTAATAATTTATTCATAGTATATGTTCAAACTATATTTCACTCACAAATATTAGTTTATGCTATATCATTCTCATAATTTATTTCACCCACCTTAATTCTTTACCTTTGAAAGTCTCTCAACTCTAGCTCTTCCTTGGTATATGTTTATTCAAGGCTCCCACCAAGAACCAACAATATCCACACTTCCAAATTAATATCGATGTCACACATGATAATCTCATTACTACAACCAGTCTCTCATTAGCTGCATACATTGACATAAATAAATACACACACACATATATATATATGTGTGTGTATATATATATATTTCTTATTCTTAATCCCATGTATGACTTTCTTATCCTTAAATTACCTTGATAAGTTTCCTTTCTTTTTCCTAAATCTCTCTCTCTCTCTCTCTCTCTCTCACTCTCTCTCTCTCTCTCTCTCTCTCTCACCTCTCTCTCTCTCTCTCTCTCTCTCTCTCTCTCGGTTCAAGTTCCTTCTCTAAATGGTTGATGCTTTGGCACCATAAGGGAAGGAAGGACGACACAAGATACAACCTTATCGTTTGTGACCAGCCCAGCGAAAGCTCTTTGCCGTGAACCACTAGTAAAACTCTGCTCAGCCCCTGCAATTCCAATTTAAAATTTCCAGCCCAATGTACTGCCTCTCCTCATCTTCCACTTGCCGCCGCTATTTCCAATCATTTCCGCTGCTCCCTTCACGTCCCTTCTACACTAGAAACAACAGTCATTTTCGTTCCTTTACGTCACTCTGTTTTGTTTCGATTCTTCTCGAATGACAGACCCACATTTTACCGTCCTTTATCTAGCAAAATAAGCACCATGCCAACACCTTTTAAGACCAAGAATAGCCTACACCAGTTGTTAATGCTACTGCCGAGATCTGCTTCTAGTTTGCTCTCCTTTTTTTTTTATCACTATTTCTCTTCCTCCTTTTCTTTTCCGACGTGAGTATCCCCTTCTTTAGCCCGATTCGGTACTCCCTCCTTTCCACATTTTCCTCCCTTTCTTCCCTTCTCCAGCCACGAATTGCTTTTTTCTTCTCTTGTCCTGATCGTTGCCGAGAAGAAAATTGTTTTTTGCTTCTTGTTTTCTTCAGTCGAGACAAGGAAATGTGAGTGGGAATAGGTGGGAGTTTTCAGCTTCTTTAGGAAGCCACTACTAAAACCATTATTTAACATTTTTTTTGAACACACACCCACTCAGCAACATATGCATAAGTAAATATATTTCTTATATATTTTAGTCATTTATTGGTTATATATATAAGTGCTAATACTATAACATATATATGACTGTGCATTAGTTATAGGTTTGATTGTTTTATATATATAAACGTATATATGACTGTACATATGTCTATAGATATGTATATATATCTTTATATATGCATACTTATATTATTTACTTGAATTTTTCTAACTCAACTAGCTAATAATTGTAGCAAGTATCATCAAATTTTGTTTTAAAATTAAATATTACCTAAGTTAGCATTATGTTATTCATGGTAATTACCTTAGTCCTGAATTCCTATAAAATTCAAACCTCAATGCTGTTTAAATTATAACATAATGCTATTTAAGAATAATTTTTTTTGAATATTAAATAGTAAACATCAAATTTAGGATGAGGGAAAATTTTCAATTATTACAGGTATGTAGGGGATTGTTGAATTTTGCATGGATTTCATGCTTTCTACTTGGTGATTTACATGTCTAGATAAATATTTAAGCTTGAATCAAGCTAGAACTAAGAGAACCATAGCCTTAGGGTTTCAGTCATGGATGATGGTGCATGAAGATGTTGAATTTTGATGTGGAATTTATCTAGAATTAATGTAGAAATTATGTTAAGGGAGGAATTAAGCTTAAAATGGAAGAAAACAAATTATTGGAATTTTTGGAGGAATTTAGCCCTGGAAGGGGAGGTAGATCCATGGCTGATTTTGATATATTTAGGGTCTTAAAATACTGTACAAATTATTAGGAGACTGTTGGCGAAAGCGAAACTAAAATCGGAGTTGTCTAGATGAAGTTACAATATTAGCACCAGTATAAAAGAGACTGGAGTGGAAGTGATTTTAGGCAATGTGATAATTGTGAAAAATTAATAAATTATTTTAAGTTGAAATGTAGTGATTGGAGAATGCTAAATTATTTTATATACGGTGTTTTGCAGCTTGGAAGTCTAATACAGACATTGATATTGACAATCAGAACGACAGTGAATTAATAGGTAAGGGATGAGTATAGAAGACGTAGGGATATTATGATGCAAGATTTAATAAAATGTGCATCTTTTGAAATGGAATTGTTGGAATTGATGTTGAAATGGGAACTGTTGTTGGTTTTATATATTATGTTTACACCGTAAGAAGGTTGGGTAAAACATAGCCGTTATACTGTCCAAATTTCTAAGAATTTTATATAAATATCTTTTAATATTCTTAAATGTTAAAAATGAAAGAATTGTTAAGTTAATTACTTAAATTTATGGAAAATTCATATTTTTGTTAAATACCGAAAAACAATATTTAAATATTCATGTAAATGAATTTTACGCACATGAAGGTGCTGGCATATTTCTATTACTGTTTTACAAATAAATAGAACATTTTTAGAACTAGATGTTATAGTATGAATATTTTATGAATTTTTAATTCTGAACTACTTATTTTAAGAAATATATATATTTATGGATTGATTGAAGATAACTGTCATTGAATATATTTCCGTAAACTGCTATGAATTATTTTGAATATTTTTTTGAGATTGTTGGCCCCGTAGCTGCTTATTAGCACATGCATTTACTGTTACTGTTATCGTAGCTGAGTGATCCTGTTCCCATCATTCAGTGTCCTCAGGTGGCACCTGGCCCGTGTTCATCTGCGAACGACCTTAGACTATGGCCATATGTCCCCTTGCATGAGTCTATTGGGTGATGCCTTGTCTCCACTATTTTATCTGGGGTGGCAAATTCCCGAACATCCTGGCACTCCTAGGAAAATGATATATATGTTATGGATTTTAAGATATAAAATCCTTTATGATTGTTAAATATGTTTTCAAAATATGTTTACTGTTACAGAATGATTTTTATACAGTTTGTGGAGAAATGTTTCACATTACTTAATTAAAATCTGAAAGTTATTATTAAACATTGTTTATTACAGTTTACTAAACAATGCACGTTTACTGAAATTGATATGAATTTATTGAAATCCCTATAGTCGTATTTATGGACCGGAACACGACTGGTACTTCAAAGTATCTCCCATAATCTATCTCGTTAACTAGCCGGCTATAGTATCCTTCTCTAAATGTCCTATAGTGAACTATTATGAATTAAATGATTTTTATGCATATAGGATACATAGTATCAGTTCTTGTATACAATTCTCTTACAAGGCATTAGCTCATCCCCTCTCTCTCCTAGATAATTTCCAATGATCTCTCAGCATTTGAGTGAGAGGATTCTTATTTTGGTATCCCTCAGCAGATGTAAGATTTTCGTAGTTTTTATATGTTAGGACTTTATGTACAGTACTTTTATTATATGTTTGTAGACATGGGATGTAAATCAAAACAAAAATGTAGTATGAGAATTTTATGAGATGTATATCTATGTGGTTATGTTAAACGAAAATAAATTGTACTTGGGTTTAATGTTGAAAATAAACATGAATTTTGAATTAATTTATTAGTGATGGCAATGCAGATAGCTCAACGGACGATAAGTAAACTGTAAAATGATATGAAAAACCGGTATTACGAGATGTGACACTTGGAAAGTAATCATACACTTAAATTGTACTTTTTGAAGATTGTTTTCTCCTTTTGAAAAGGGAAAGACAATTTAAAAAACTTGATTTCATTTTTCCTTAATCAATATGTAATTATCCAATATATTTTTTGACAAAAATATAAAAAAATAAAAAAACCAATTTTCGAAAAATTATTTTATGTGAAACAAACCTAGCTTAAATTTGAAGGTAATTAAAAAGTGAAATTTCTCTTTATAAAATGTGAAAGACTACATGCTTTATTGAGAAAGAAAAGCAAACGTGGGCGTGAGGTATGGAATAATATTAGAAGACATCCGTGGCGCACCATTGTTAAATATTCAGTATGAAAATTATAAGAGCATTGCTTTGATTTAAAGAGTAATTACAAGAAACCAGTTAGGTGTTTCATTTTCCTTGGTTATTTTACCCCACGGTTTTGTGCAGGTAATGGCTACGGACGACATTCGCATTTCAATGGAGGAGATAGTACATAGCGACTCTGGGGACACACAACCTCAGGTAAAAACTATAATCCCTAACCCTAACTTTAGTTTTTGAAAAATTGAGTCTTAATTTTTGAAAATGAAAAATTGTTTTACTTTGATCATTTTCTTATACTGTTTGACGGAATGGTCACATTATGCCATGAAATGTACCTCATGCCATTCTGCCTAATCTATCAATAAGAGGTACAAAAGAGGAGTGGAGAATCAAATCTTGGATTTAATCTTAGTAACGAGAGGTAACAATCATTAGGTCAAACTTTGATCGGTTATCAAATGGACATTCTATTACTAAATACTAATAATGGAACAATGTGGCAAAAAGGTTAAAACAATACTATTTTAAAATATTAGGATTCAAAGTAAATTGATTCAAAAACTATGCACACTACTAGAAATTAAGAGATCGTTTGACATCATTTCTTATTTTATATTTTTTGTTCTTGAAAATTTTGTTTTTGTTTTGTACTGTCTTGTTTTATTTTCAAATTCTCAAAACAAACATGTTTGGTTAATACTTTTATATTCTAAAAACAAATATTTAAACTGATTTATATACAATAATTCAATTCACTAAATAAAATTTTAAAAATTAAATAGAAAAAGCATATTTATTAAAATAATATGTACATATTATTAAATAATATTATTTTATACTATTTAATACTAATATTAAATATTTTCATTTAATCATATAAAATTTAATATAATTTAACTAATATTATAATTAAATATACTTTTAAATAACTAATTCAATTAAAAATAATATTAAATAATTTTTAATATTTCTTTTTATTAGATAATAATTGAGATTAGTAAAATTCAAAATTTATATATAAATAATAATATGAATCAATAATTATAAATTATATTTATAATATTATTTAATTTAATTGTAATAATATTAAATTATTAAATAAAAATAATTTACTAATTAATTTATAATAAATTATACAGTTATTAATATATATTATATTTAATATAAATAATATTATTTAATAGTAGTTGTAATATATTTTAAATTTAATTAAAAGAACGTAATATTAAATAATAATATAGTTTAGTAAAATAATAATTAATTATATTAGATAATAGTACTTAGTAATAATATTAATTATTAACATATCAAAATTATAATGAATGATACTGTTTAAAATATATAATATTTAATAAATTGTCATATAAATTTAAATTAAATAATATTATAATATTATACTTCAATATAATTTATATTTAATTGCTTTTTACATTTTAAACTTTTCTATATTAAAATAAATATATTAATTTTAAAATATTTTTTAATTAAATAATATTTTGTATCAAAATTTCACATTATTTAATTTTATTTTATATTTTTATTATGAAAAATATAAATATTATATTAATATATAAACTCTATTCACTTATAAACGGTAGCAAAAATGAAAATATGTTTCCAAAAACAATGAAAACAAAATTTTTTGTTTCTAACAATTTTGAAAAACCTTGTTTTTGTTTTCATTTTTTGAAAACAAAAACATGTTGCCAAACATGTTTTATGCTTCTATTTCTAAAAAAACTGAAAACAAAAATAGAAAACAGGAAATAAAAATGATACCAAATGACCTCTAAGTTTTTAGTGATAAAATTTTACAAGGAAAAATTTCATAAAAATATTGAAATCAGTAAATGTATTTGGTTTGAAGAGGAAAATGGTCAAAAATATAAAACTTTTACTGATAAAACTTTTCATTAGAAAAGTTTTGAGATTAAAATATAGATAATTATCCAATACACCATTCGTAGAGTTTTTTTAACTCCACAAATCGAATTAGGATGATTACTCCATGTCATATTTTATTTATTTTTATTTTTTTAATATTTTTAGGATAATTATTTTATACATTGCCAGTGGAGTTTTTTTACTTCACAAGTAGGGGTGTAATTGAGCTGAGTTGATACAATGAGGTATTGGAGCTCAATTGTAAAATTCAGTGCTCGATACTCAATTGAACTCAATCGAGTTTCACTTTAAAAGCTTGAACTCGACTCGAGATGAAAATCAAGCTACTCGAGCTAGCTCGATTAAGCTCGTTTACCAAGCTCAAGATTTCATGCTCAACATCAAACTTGATTAACTAAGTTCAAGCTCGAGCTCAAATTCACTTTTTTTCAAAATTAAAATTGCATATACAAACAAATCAGAACCTATTTAGAATCATCTAGAAATTCATTAACCATCTAGAAATTAATTTAAGCACTTTAGAACCAATTTAGAACCATCTGGTAATTCATCTAAGTTAACATATTCAATCTGTCTTTTCAAAACTAAAATCATTCTAGAAAAAAATTAGAGCCCTAGCAAAAAAAATAGATCTACAACAATCAACAATTTCAAATGACTTAACGAAAACACACAATGCTTATATAAAATTATTGTTAAAAAAAAAACCACTGTCAACAATCAAAACAAGTTCATGGTAAAAAGCCAATGAATTAGCCTATGAATCTAGCTAATATAAAAAAGGAATGAACAAAATGTAAGGATATAAGTATCAAAACGACACTTTATTAACAAAAAAAAAAAGGAAGTTCAAAACAGAAGCAATTTTTATTACTTTCTCTTTGGCTTTTTATCTTGGTGGTTTTCTCTCGCTAGCATCACTAGATGACTTCGTGAAATCTCGTCGAGAATTGTTCATTTTTGTCACGGTCTGAAATACTAGTTTTTCATATCATTTTACATTTTACTTACCATCGGTTGAGCTGTTTATAGTGTCATCACTAATGATTTAACTTAAAATTCATATTTTTTTTTGAAAGGCAACAGAATTTTATTGATAATAGAATGAAACATTTGGGTTTAGTAAGATGTCTTCAAACCAAAGACCAAACTGAGAAAACCAAACCCACAAGATATACAAAGACCATATGAAAGTTAGAAGCCCGTAACCAAAGAAAGGCCAACTATCCCGTTGAGTCATAATCTCATCTATCCCATTGAGGCGTAATGTCAAGCACCTTGGCGGCACTTCAGAAAACAATAGCTCCTACTGTGACCTATTAGTCGACCCATCCATCATTCATACGCAACAGTCCAGCCAGCGAATCACAGAAGCACGACAAATCTCACGCAAACACAATCAACGAAATGGCACCAGCTCTGAGCGCCGATCAGAACTACACCCAAAGGGAACACCCGAGACCATCCAGACCTGCAAACCAATCAAACTTGCAACAAAGCTAGCAAGCACCCCTTATCCTTCCTAGTTACCTTGGCAAAAAGATTGACTCATCAGTAACATATCCTTCTCCATCCTTACCCAAACCAAGCCAAATATAGCATTATCCAATTCGGTACTCTACCATAACACAAGTCCAAACTCTTCTTTGTGGGAGCCAAACCACTCGAATCCACCAAGTCATAACACATCCATGTCATCACTTCTTTGCTCTTGGTATTGCCAGTCTATCAGCCACTACATTATCTCCAGGGAATTTGAAAAATGTGTCAATCTGGCATTCTGCACAAAAAGGAACAGAAACTTGGCCAATGTACAAACAGATGACTGCCGGAAACTCACAAGCAGAAATACCAACCCCTCTTGGGCCCACTGATGAGTGACAGTAGAAGATGCTTGGGCCCAAGAGCTAAACCGCTATAACCCACACTGCAATGAAGATAACACAAGCTTCAACAGCATCACAAGGGAACACCAACAGAAGAGCAAAAACAGAGGCGATCGTCAGCTGCCCAAAAACAAATAACCCCGACCATTACAAACCAACATCCAACTAACTAGCCACGACAAGAAAGCAGACAATAGAGAACCTTTAGTCCTGAGACAGTCAACGTGGGGGTCTTATAAATTTTCATAACGACCATAATTCAAACCCTCGAAGTGTCAGCATCCCATCAATAACGACTTGCCAAAAGCAACATCATTCTCTTCGGAAACAGCCAAAAAATGTAGCCATGCTGAAAAGATGGTGAAAACGCCAAAGACAGATCATCATTCATTAACCACCAAAAAATCACTTCCTCTATTAACACCCTGTTTAGCAAGGGTGTCTGCAAGAACATTACCTTCCTGAAACACATGTTGAATCCTAAACTCAACTAACATGGATTTCAGATTCTCAATGTAGGAGATAACTTTCCTTAGTTTCCACGGAGTCGAAATGGGAGACTGCACCCATTTAACAGAGTTTATGGAATCACTTTCTATAATGAGGGAATAGGAGTTGACCCACTTAGATGTTGAAAAGATTTTAACAGCCTCCCTCACCGCTAGTAACTCAGCCACATTCGAGTCTTCAACTCCAACAGACTTGGAAAACAAAATCTTAACATCCCCCTTATCATCTCTCAAAACTCCTCCAATACCTGCAGGACCTGGTTTACCGACAGCAGAGCCATCAACATTAAATTTGAGAGCTCCGAATGGAGGAGGCTTCCACTCAGAAATAGGTCTAACCCTTTTGGCAATGGTAAGAGCCGACACCATCATAGGAACTCTGCTAAAATCAAAAATGGAAACAGTAGATGAAGGCCATTTAGCTTTAAACCAGGAGGCTATTCTAATTTTAATCACCTCCAGCAAACACTTCAGATCTGCAGCCTTGCTATTGAAAACAACATCATTCCTATGCAGCCAAATAGACCATACAATGGCAAAGAATGCCATCTTCCAGACTGTATCACACTTGCTTGAAGGAAGCGCACATTGCCAAGCTAAGAAAGATATCAAAGGATTCTTATGGCAGATCCAAGTGATGTCCCACCAATTACAGCAGCAAGCCCACACCTTCCACACTTCATGACAGGAAAAGAACAGATGTTCAACGGATTCCAGCTTTAAATTACAGAAAGCACATTTTGCATTATCGCTGTGAAGAAAACCCCTTCTCACCAGTTGGTCTTTGACCGCAATCCTTCCTTTCAACAACTGCCACACAAATACTTCGACTTTTGGTGGAGCAAGACCGGTCCACATATACTTCCAACAAATAGACCTAACACCCGAGAGGCTAGACACAGCTTTGCAAAACCCCCTTGCTGAATAAACACCATTCGTGGCTCCTTTCCATATCAAGAGATCGCTTAGTTTCCTACAGAGACATTGTTCATTGATGAGCTGATTAAAGTCTAGCCATTGTTTGAGTTCCCAGTCAAAAGGATCCCTCCTCAATTTAACAACCCACATCCACCTGTTCGAGTCCCAAAAGTCAAATTCGTTAACCTTCCCCGACTTTCTAGCAGCTAAAGCGAAAATTCGAGGGAACAACTATTTAAGGGAAATGCCATCAACCCAATTGTCCTCCCAAAAATTAATTTGCTGCCATTCCCGAGCAAGAAGCCCAAATTGTTCTGAAGAGACGCGGCCTGATCGTTGGTGTTAGTTAACGGAGAAGTAATATTCCTCCACACGTTTGACAAACGACTGACATTTCCGTGAGGAGGAATGAGATCAAGTTGACAGCCACCGTATTTCTCAATTATCAAAGATTTCCACAGAGCATTCTGCTCCTCAGCAAACCTGAAAATCCATTTATTTAGTAATGCCTTATTTTTAAGACCCAAGTCAACAATACTAAGGCCTCCATACTCCTTATAGCTGCACACCGTGTTCCAGTCTACCATATGTAGTTTCTTAGTTGATAAAGACCCACCCCACAGGAACCTCCTCTGAATCTTATCTAGTTCCTCTTTAACAACCTTAGGAATCTTTAATAAAGACATATAATACACCGGCAAACTAGATAAGACTGATTTGATTAAAGTCACACGGCCTCTTATAGACAAATACTTAGTTTTCCAACCAGCAAGTTTCCTCTCAAACTTTTCAATAACATGGTTCCACAATTTAACACTCTTTGAATTGATTCCCAGAGGCAACCCTAAGTAGGTGGATGGCAACAGTTCAGTTTTGCAGTAGATCACGTTCGCCCACCTTACAAGGTTGTGATGATCAACACCAACCCCAATAAGACTACTCTTTATGAAGTTTATCTTAAGCCTAGATAGAACTTGGAAACATCTTAGCACCCTCTTAATGTTTACCAGTTGCTCCAGAACAGGTTCGCAAAAGATGATGGTGTCGTCAGCATACTGTAAGTGCGATATCCTCATATCGTTACGACCAACCTTAGCAGTGTCGAACAGCCCTAAGGCAGAAGACTTGCAGAGCAGTATACTTAAGGCTTCAGCCACAAGATTAAACAAAAAAGGGGACAACGGGCAACCTTGACGTAACCCTCTGCTCATACCAAACTCTTTTGTAGGGACCCCATTCACCAGAACAGACAAGGAGGCTGTCGAAATACATGCTTGGATCCACGATCTCCATTTGTCCGCGAAACCCATCTTCCTCATAACAAAATCAAGGAACTTAAAATTCATATTTATTTTCAACATTTATCCCAAGAACAATTTATTTGGTTTACCATAACATAAATATATGTACATCTCATAAAATTCTCATACTACATTTTTCATTTGATTTACATCCCACGTCTAAAAACATATAACAAAAGTACTGTACATAAAGTCTGAACATATAAAATATAAATCTTATACCTCTACGAAAATCTCAAGTTCACCTGAGGGATATCAAAATTAATATTCCTCCCACTCAAATGCTGAGAGATCACTGAAAATAATCAAGAAAGAGAAAGAGGGGGTGAGCTAATGCCAGTAAGAGAATCGTATACAAGAACTGATACTATGTGTTCTATATGCATAAAAATCATTTAATTCCAAACAGTTCACTATAGGACATTTAGAAAAGAATACTATAGCCGGCTAGGTAACCAAATAGAGTATGGGAGGTACTTTGAAGTACTTGTCGTGTTCCCATCCCTAAATACGACTATAGAGATTTCAATGAGTTTAACAATTCAGTAAACATGCATAGTTCAGTAAACAGTAATAAATAGTGTCTAACAATAACTTTTAGATTTTCAAATAAGCAATATAAATCATTTCTCTGCAAACTATATAAAATCATTCAGTAATTGTAACATATCCTAAAAACATATTTAATAACCATAAAAGACTTTATATCTTAAAATCCATAGCATATATATAACTTTTTCCTAGGAGTGCCCAGGATATCTGGGAATTTGTCACCCTAAATAAAATAGTGGAGACAAGGCATCACCTAATAGACTCATGCAAGGGGACATATATCCATAGTCTAAGGTCGTCCACAGATGAACAAGGGCCAGGTGTCACCTGAGGACACTGAATGATAGGATAAAGATCACTCAGCTATAATAATAGTAACAGTAAGTGCATGTGCTCGTAAGCAGTTATAGGGCCAACAGTCTCAAAACAATATATAAAACAGTTCAAAGCAGTTTATAGAGATAATTTCAATAACATGTATCCTCAATTAGTTCATAAATATATGTTTAAGAAATATAAGTAGTTTAGAAATAAAAATTCATAAAATATTCATACTGTAATATCCAGTTCTAAAAATGTTCTATTTATCTGTAAAACAGTAATAGAAACATGCCAGTACCGTCATGTTCGTAAAATTTGAAATCATAAATATTTAAAAATTATTTTTCGGTATATAATAAAAATATGAATTTTCATTAAATTTGAGAAATTGACTTAGTAATTCTTTCATTTTTAAGATTTAAGGATATTAAAAGATATTTATATAAAATTCTTAAAAATTTTGACAATATAATAGCTATGTTTAACCTAGCCTTCCTACAATGCAAACACAGTATATAAAACCAGCAATAGTTTCCATTTCAACACCAATTTCAACATTTCAATTTCAAAAGATGCACATTTCATCAAAACATACACCATACTATCTCTATGTCTTCTACACTCATCCCTTACCTCTTAATTCACTGTCGTTTTGCTCGTTGTGGACACAATTTTTGTCTGGGTCTTTTTTTTAAACGTTTTAATTAATTAGTTTTTATATATATTTTATTATTGATTTTTATTTTTTATTTTTTAAATTTAGATTTAGGAATAAATTTTGGATTTTGATTTTTTTTATTTTTATAAAATATAATAAAAAGGAAGGAAATCGGAATTAATTTTGATAGGGAGGCAAACTTAAGTGAGACTATTAAATATTGAAATTTAAATATTGTGGAAAGGAAAATCAGAATTAATATCGGATTTAAGATCCGATACTTGAAATCTAAAAATTTTCTAAAAAAATGGATTCTTGATTTTTTTACCTAAAATAAAAAAGAGATCTAGGTCTATTTAAATAACAACACAAGAAAAAGAAAAGGGGGAGGGGGAGGACAGTGCACTTAAACCTATTTGCATTGTCTAAACCGGATACCGCTGCACCCTAAGTTCCTTCATCATCGTGCCTACCTTCATCATCGTCACTACCTACTATTCGAATATTTGCTGCCTTGCCATCACTAAACTGCTGCGTGGAAGAGAAAAAGCTGCTGGTGTCACCATTATTAAAGATCGTGGAGCGTTTGAAAATGTTGTGAAGAAGCATCTTGCAAAGGTCAGTTTTGCTACGCTGCTGTCTGCGCTTCGCCAGCCGTTACGCTTGTTGTTAAATCAAGGTGTTAGGCAGAGAGGCTTATGGACAATCCAACGTGTTCACTTCAAAGTATGTGGTGCGGTTGGTTAAGGAAGTTACTGGCTACGTGAAATAGGATAGTGTGCGGCTTCTTGTTTGATTGTTGTAGTTGATGTGCTAAAGACAAGAGAGTAAAAAGAGAGAAGAAAGTCTGCAGCAAAGGTAAAAGAATTGATATTTAATTTTTTTTCATTAGCATGTGGCCATCATGATAAAAGAGAGGTATCCTTTTTTTTATTCATTCACGTGCATAGTTAATTGCAATTGGTATGATTAATGTTTTATATTTATAATTTATGTTTTTAGAGTAATTTTGACTTCTTTCGTTGTGATGTTATTTTATTTTTGTTTTCTAATTTATTCATTTTAGTTGATAAGTTTGTTTAATTTATTTAGTTCATTATTTTTGACATATTGTGTTCACTGTCTTAAGGTCAAACTTATTAATAATTAAAAACTTAGTTGAATGATCAAAATTATGTATGAGAGTTGTGATATTTAAAAAAAATGTAATAATAAATAAATAAAAACAAATAGAGGAAATAAACATGCATTTACCGATGATGACGTTTTGAGAAAGTCAATTGGGACATCTTAAAAATGTCTAGGTGAGGAAATTCTTTCCTAAGTTGAGCCAAATCGATGAAATACTTTTGAAAGAAATTTCAATAAATTATAATACATGTTTATTCTTAGTAAATTAAATATGAATAAAATATAAATAAATGTAGATGAATAAATAAAAATACAAGAACATATATTAGATAAAAAAATTAAATAAATAGAATGAAATAGCTTAGATTGAAATAATTAGTAATTAATAAGATTAGATAATAATGAAATAAATGTGAATTATACCCAGGATGAAATTCCAAGAAAGTCAATCGGGACTCTTTGGATATTCCTAGGTGAGATGATTCTTTCTTAAGTTGAGCCAAATTGATGGAATACTTTTGAAAGAATTTTCAATAAAATATAATTCATGTTTATTAAATAAATATAAATAAATGAAATAAATAAAATGAGAATAAATTAGATCAAGATTAAGATTAAAGAAATTGAAATAAAATTAGATAAGTGAATAAATAAATGAACTAAATAGCTTAGAATAAAAATTATAGCAAATAAAAAAAAATATGAATTATGCCAATGATGAAATTTCAAGAAAGTCAATTAGGACTCCTTGAATTTTCTAGGTGAAAAGATTTCTTTTAAGCCGAGCCAAATTGATGTGACGCTTTTAAGAAAATCTTCAATAAACCATGATTCATATTTATTCTCTAAATAAAAAAAATAAAATAAAATATATAGATAAATATAATATGAAATAAGATTAAAAAATATAGAGATTAATATGGAGTCAAAATTAGAGCCAAAGTTAGAAAGAATAAGATTTTCATAAATTATTTAATTGATCCGACGATGCAATTCAAGAAAGTCAACTGAGGCTCCTTGAAAATCTTGAGGTGAGGGAGATTTTTAAGATTTGAGCCAAATTGATGGAAAAATCTTAGAAGTATTCCCAATATATAAGCATATCGAAATTAATATAACTATAAGGCAAATTGTAAAGATAACCTAAAACTAGTTGGTACCATTTTAGGATGGGCGTTATGGGGGTGCTAATCCTTGCCTACATGTAACCGTACTCCCAAACCCTAGTGTCTTTGAACGTAGACCAGGCCTTATCCTTAGTTTGAATAGGTAACCAATCACACCTAGGTAGAATGGTTGATGGCGACTCTCGTAATTTTAGTGTCTAGCTATTAGGTTTTCCGAAACTCAATATGTTATGACAGTTTGGCGACTCCACTGGGGACTTTAGAGAGTCAAGCCAACGATTGGTTTTAGGTTATTTTAGGTTTGGCTTAGGTATGTTATTTTTGATAAAATAATAAGACATTAATAACTATATGTTTCTTCGACACAAACTTCACGTGCATGTGCATGCATTAGCCCTCTACCCGGGCTCTATCCTTTTAGGAAGAAGTAAAGTAACTACGCTCTTGTGAGGTAATACCTCCGCAATGGCTAGCAAAATACTACCACTCAAATTAAACCTTTCCATTTGTAACCTGTAATGGGTGAGGATTGAGTGCCTTACTAGTCTTGTGTGGACGACAGTGAGGAACAATTTGGGAACCTTTAGCCCTTTTATCTAAAGCTATGTATATATTGAAATTAAGAAGACCATCTGTAAGATAGAGCCATATTAACCCATGCTATAGGAAATACCCATTACTTAGGACACATTTTTGATCAAATTTATAAATGAGACACTAAGAGGGTACCATGAGTTCACCAAAACATTTCCATGCATCACTCATCCATTATTGTTACATGACAACTTTTTACCATACTATTCCATTCATATGCATGTAGCATCATCTCGTTTTGTTCATCTTCAATCATTGTTTTAAACAAAGCATTTTCAAAATTTTTCAAGCATCACCACATGTGAAATGATAAATTCTTAATTATGGCAATAAAAGATTCGAAGATAGCTCGACCAAAGATTCATTCACACAACACTTGTTATCAAGCTAAGATCATGGAAGAAGAATCAAGCATGCGCATGGAGTAGATGGAAAAAGCTCAAGAGGAAATAAGGGGGCAATTGGCCCAAATTACAGAGTTGTTGAAAAATCTAAGCAAGGGCAAAGGAGTTGTAGAGGAAGTTGCAATCCAAGAAGGGGTCCGAAAATGTAGCATGGAAGATCCGATATACCCTCATGGATTCGGTCCTCATCCAAATCAAACATCTCAAGTAGGAGGATATCCATTTGCATATACAGCCATACCTCAAATGTTTAGCCCAGCTCAAGGGCAAACTCTTCCTCCTCAAGGGGCAAAATTTGCTGATCCAATTGAAGTACCTAACTTCGATGAACCGAGGGAAGTTGAAAAGATAAAAGTCAAACAAGTAGAAGAGAAAGATGAGGCAAAGTCACAAAGAAAGATCAATATGTTGGAGGAAAGACTTCGAGCTATTAAAGCCTTAGATCTATATGGGCCCATGGATGCTATTGGGTTGTGTTTGGTGTCTGATTTAATCATCCCACCCAAATTTAAGGCCCTGGAGTTTGAAAAGTACAATGGGACTTCTTGCCCTAAGTCTCATCTCATTATGTATTACCGAAAGATGGCTGCCTATGCTCAAGATGATAAACTTCTTATTCACATATTTCAAGAAAGTCTTACTGGGTCTGCGGTGAAGTGGTATAATCAATTAGATGGAACTCGAATCACCACTTGGAATGACTTGGCAAGAGCATTTATGGCTCAATATCGACATGTTGCTGATATGGCCCCTAATCGTCTGTCTCTCCAAAGCATGGAAAAGAAGGCTAATGAGAGTTTCAAGCAATATGCCTAAAGGTGACGTGATATGGCTGCAGAGGTGCGACCTTCACTTTCGGAGAAGGAGCTTACCATTATGTTCGTTAATACTTTAAAGGCTCCATATTACGATAGGATGATCGGTAATGCCACTAAGAATTTTGCTGATATGGTATTGTCTGGTGAGATAATTGAGAATGCAATCAAGAGTGGAAAGATTGAAGCTCCCAACAATATTGAGAAGAAAGGAGGAGCTAACAAAAGGAGGGAAGAAAAAGTCCATGCTGTTGCATATGGAAGGTAATATAGAGGCTATGTTCCACAACACCCTTACCACATGCCACAACCATACCATCTTGCTCAAAATCCTTACCATTCATACCTCAAGGTTAACGCTCAACCTAATCCCCAGACACTTGCCCCAAATATTCAACCAACTAAGCAGTTCAATAAACAAGAGGGCAATCATAATGCATCATGGCCAAAAAGAGAAAGGACTCCCATTGACCCAATCCCCATGACCTACACTGAGTTATACTCAAAATTGATCAATGGACAACTTATTACACCCGTCTATGTGGAACCTCTCAACCCTCCATATCCAAAGTGGTATGATGAGAATGCTCAATGCGAGTATCACTTTGGGAATGTTGGTCACTATCTGGAGAATTGCACCGCACTGAAGTATAGAGTGCAAGGACTGATAAAAGCTGGCATGTTGAGTTTTGAAACTAAAGGGGGACCGGCTACGAATGCAAACCCATTGCCTAACCATATCAATGAGGGATGAGTTTTGTAGGGGCATGAAGGGTTCGAGCCTGACAATTTTGAAGATTTATAAATTTTAGTTTTGTTTTTGCTTTCTTTTATTTCTTTAAGTAATGCAAGATAGTTTTTGAAAGTGCTTAAGCCCATAAGCACAAGATAAAATTTTATGTATAGGCTAACTTTTATTTCCCTTTCAATAAAGTGACTAGTGTGATGCACTGTCAATTTTTTATTCTATTCATTTGCCATTTCTCACATACTCACCATATCTTTCATTCACAAGTATCCAAATAATGAACATGATGATAATGATGTCAATAAATCTAGGGTTCAATTTTGAAAGAACTACTACTGTTGATGAATTAATAGTATGCCAATGTTGCGAAAGCAAAAAAATGAAGGAAAGGTTGCTCACCATCCGCACTTGATAGACGGTACGAAAAAGGTGAATCTTTTACAAAAGCTTCTAACAAGATTGTCATTATTCAATAAATGATCTTTAAGGAGAGCACTTACATTTGAAATGATAAATGGCCTTCTTTCACAATCCTTCAAGCATGAGTAAAATTATCCTTTGATTACCCCTTTTGAGCCTGTTATATTTTTGTAATATAACCCACCAAGGATCACCCTCCACACTGGGGGCAAGAAAGATGAAATAAAGAAATTTTTTGGGCAAAAATGAAAGTGTTCATGATGAATCAAAGGGCAAAAAAAATAAAAAAAAAAGCCTAGTTTTGTGAAAAAAAAAAAAGAAAAGAAAAAGGGTTTCAATTCAAAAAGAAAACCCAAAAAAAAAGCAAGAAAAGAAATGAGTGAATTAGAAATGGGCAAAATGCCTAAATGTTTTACTTGATAAAAAAAGTGATCCCTTGGTTTATAAACCTTGAAACACATTTTGGGCCTACTATATCCTTTCCTTTCATAAGCCCTCACCCGAGCCTACATTACGTGCCTTTAAAAGCCCATTTTGATCAAATGTAAATGCTTAAATTGAAGAATCATGCATTGAATGAAGACATACTTGTACAATGAGATAATGATCCTTTGAAGGTTCGGTGGAGATAAAAGAAGTAGATCAAGTTGAATGAAGAAGTCCATAAGCTTTAGAAGATATCTTGGATCAAAATCAAGAATGCCTATTAGGGGACATTAATTTGGATTGAGCACTGAAGGCTGAAATTTGTCAAAGCCAATGAAGTTGAAAATGGAAAAAAAAAGAAGAAAAAAAAGAGAAAAAAATATGAAAAAAACAAAAAAGAGAGAAAAAAGAAAAAAAAGGAGGATTCAAAATTGAAAACCCAAAAAGGGCAGTTTGAATCAAATAAGGGGCACCTAAGTTGAAAACCTGAAAAGGCAACTTAAGAAAATATCATCATCAAAAAGTTTTGGTACGAGAGCAGGATTGGCAGACACTACATGAAAGAACATATCAACATAAGAGTGGGCTTTTGGAAAAGAATTTTAGATTGACTTGATTGAAATTGTCAGAATGTTCATTAAAATGGATACTAAAAACCTTATTCCAAATAGACTGTCCCTTTGATTTTTCTTGATTTCATGTTCCTTTTCTAAGAATGAATACCTATATATCTCACGATTATTTTAAATTCATTCTTCGCCTATAACAAATTGAGAAGATTCATAAGTGCATTACATTGGTGGTCGAGTTGGAAGGAAAATATATAATTGTTGGTACCTTTTTTTTTGGGCAAATTTTTGAAAAAAAAATATTTTTTGAGAAATCTTGCATTACTAAAAGAGAGAAAGAGACAAAAATAAGAAATGATGAAGATATAAATCTGAAAGTATGATGGCAAGTCTTCAAGCATAATTAGACCAAGACTCAATAGAAGATGGGATGTTAAATAAAAGAAGATTTGAATAAGAAGAATCCAGCAGATATGTGGAACTTGAGGAAACTGAGATGAGCTTGGGAATCTTGTTACCACAATGGAGATTGCATTTACATACATTCATGGAATAATTTAGGGGGCATGACATTGACATGTGCATAACATTCATAGCATCCATGGTATTCATGACATTCATTAAATTCATGACATGCATGACATTGCATAAGTGCATTTTGACATTGAACTATTTGTTAAGACATTAGGATAAGAAGTTCTGAATGATCAAAATTTTGAGGAAAGGAGATAATATAAGAGATGGCAATTTGAAAAAATGATAAGGTATGAGAAGATGATGAGAAAAAAAAAACTTTTTTGAAAAACCTAAGATGAGAGCAAAGTCCAGTTTAGCTGGCACCTTAAAGGAGGATGAAGCCCAATATTGTTGGCATCAAAATGAAAGTTAAGCCCAGTCAAACCTATGTTAACTAGTATCCTAAAATAAAATTTTTATGTTCAAAGTTTCACTACCTCTGTTGAGAGGAGCTCTTTATTTTTCAAAAAGTCTCACTGCCTCTGTTGAGAGGAGCTCTTTATTTTTCAAAAAGTTTCACTGCCTCTGTGGAGAGGAGCTCTTTATTTTTCAAAAAGTCTCACTGCCTTTGTTGTGAGGAGCTCTTTATGTTTCAGGAATTTCATTGCCTCTGTTGAGAGGAACTCTTTATTTTTCAAAATCTCATTGCCTCCGTAGACACCATTTTTGTCCGAGTCTTTTTTTTAAACGTTTTAATTAATTAGTTTTTATATATATTTTATTATTGATTTTTATTTTTTATTTTTTTAATTTAGATTTAGGAATAAATTTTGGATTTTGACTTTTTATTTTGATTTTTTTTTATTTTTATAAAATATAATAAAAAGGAAGGAAATCGGAATTAATTATGATAGGAAGACAAACTTAAGTGAGACTATTAAATATTGAAATTTAAATCTTGTGGAAAGGAAAATCAAAATTAATATTGGATTTAAGATCCGATACTTGAAATCTAAAAATTTTCCAAAAAAATTGATTCTTGATTTTTGTACCTAAAATAAAAAGAGATCTAGGTCTATTTAAATAACAGCACAAGAAAAAGAAAAGGGGGAGGGGGAGGACAGTGCACTTAAACCTATTTGCATTGTCTAAACCGGATACCACTGCACCATAAGTTCCTTCCTCATCGTGCCTACCTTTATCATCGTCACTACCTACTATTCGAATATTTGCCGCCTTGCTATCACTAAACTGCTGCGTGGAAGAGAAAAAGCTGCTGGTGTCACCATTATTAAAGATCGTGGAGCGTTTGAAAATGCTGTGAAGAAGCATCTTGCAAAGGTCAGTTTTGCTACGCTGCTGTCTGCGCTTCGCCAGCCATTACGCTTGTTGTTAAATCAAGGTGTTAGGCAGAGAGGCTTATGGACAATCCAACGTGTTGTCACTTCAAAGTATGGGGTGCGGTTGGTTAAGGAAGTTGTTGGCTACGTGAAATAGGATAGTGTGCTGGCTTCTTGTTTGATTGTTGTAGTTGATGTGCTAAAGACAAGAGAGTAAAAAGAGAGAAGAAAGTCTGCAGCAAAGATAAAAGAATTGATATTTAATTCTTTTTCATTAGCATGTGGCCATCATGATAAAAGAGAGGTATCCTTTTTTTTTTCATTCACGTGCCTAGTTAATTGCAATTGGTATGATTAATGTTTTATATTTATAATTTATGTTTTTAGAGTAATTATGACTTCTTTTGTTGTGATGTTATTTATTTTTGTTTTCTAATTTATTCATTTTAGTTCATAAGTTTGTTTAATTTATTTAGTTCATTATTTTTGACATATTGTGTTCACTGTCTTAAGGTCAAACTTATTAATAGTTAGAAACTTAGTTGAATGATCAAAATTATGTATGAGAGTTGTGATATTTAAAAAAAAGTAATAATAAATAAATAAAAATAAATAGAGGAAATAAACATGCATTTACCGATGATGACGTTTTGAAAAAGTCAATTGGGATATCTTAAAAATGTCTAGGTAAGGAAATTTTTTCCTAAGTTGAGCCAAATCGATGAAATACTTTTGAAAGAATTTTCAATAAATTATAATACATGTTTATTCTTAGTAAATTAAATATGAATAAAATATAAATAAATGTAGATGAATAAATATAAATGCAAGAACATAAATTAGATAAAAAAATTAAATAAATAGAATGAAATAGCTTAGATTGAAATAATTAGTAATTAATAAGATTAGATAATAATGAAATAAATGTGAATTATACCCAAGATGAAATTCTAAGAAAGTCAATCGAGACTCCTTGGATATTTCTAGGTGAGATGATTCTTTCTTAAGTTGAGCCAAATTGATGGAATACTTTTGAAAGAATTTTCAATAAAATATAATTCATGTTTATTAAATAAATATAAATAAATGAAATAAATAAAATAAAAATAAATTAGATCAAGTTTAAGATTAAAGAAATTGAAATAAAATTAGATAAGTGAATAAATAAATGAACTAAATAGCTTAGAATAAAAATTATAGCAAATAAAAAAAATATGAATTATGCCAATGATGAAATTTCAAGAAAGTCAATTAGGACTCCTTGAATTTTCTAGGTGAAAAGATTTCTTTTAAGCCGAGCCAAATTGATGGGACGCTTTTAAGAAAATCTTCAATAAACCATGATTCGTATTTATTCTCTAAATAAAAATAAATAAATAAATAAAATATATAGATAAATATAATATGAAATAAGATTAAAAAATATAGAGATTAATATGGAGTCAAAATTAGAGCCAAAGTTAGAAAGAATAAGATTTTCATAAATTATTTAATTGATCCAACGATGCAATTCAAGAAAGTCAATTGAGACTCCTTGAAAATCTTGAGGTGAGGGAGATTTTTAAGATTTGAGCCAAATTGATGGAAAAATCTTAGAAGTATTCCCAATATATAAGCATATTGAAATTAATATACTATAAGGCAAATTGTAAAGATAACCTAAAACTAGTTGGTACCATTTTAGGATGGGCGTTGTGAGGGTGCTAATCCTTGCCTACATGTAACCGTACTCCCGAACCCTAGTGTCTTTGAAAGTAGACCAAGCCTTATCCTTAGTTTGAATAGGTGACTAATCACACCTACGTAGAATGGTTGGTGGCGACTCCCGTAATTTTAGTGTCTAGCTATTAGGTTTTCTGAAACTTAATACGTTATGATACTCGTCAACACCAATGTCCTTATTAATCTTCTGAGCTACAAAACACTATATATAAAATAATTTAGCATTGTCCAATCACTACATTTCAATTTAAAGTAATTTATTAACTTTCCATAACTATCACATTGCCTATAATCACTCCCATTTCAGTCTCTTTTACACCGGTGCTAACATTGTAACTTCACCTACACAACTCCAATTTCAATTCCGCTTTAAGCAACAGTCTCCTAATAATTTGTACAATATTTTAAGACCTTAAATGCATTAAAATCAGAAATGAATCTACCTCCCTTTCCTTGGTTGAATTCTTCCAAAATTTCAAACAATTTGCTTTCTTCAATTTTAAGCTTAAATTCTCCCTTAACATGAAATCTACATTATTTCTAGTAAAATTTCTCCCCAAATTACAACACCTCCAAGCATACTTCATCATGACCGAAACCCTAAGGCTATGGTTCTCTTAGTTCTAGCTTGATTCAAGCTTAAATATTTATTTAGACATGTAAACACTAAGTAGAAATCATGAAAACCATGAAAAATTCAACAATTCCTTACATACCTCTCTTGGCTGAAACCTTCAAGGATCATTACCCCTTGATTTCGGCTGATTTAGGTGATGATTTTGGTGTAGGAAGATAGAGGAAGTTGAGGAGAACAACTTTGGTGAAGACAAATTTTGATTTTGATAAGGTTTTGTGATGTTTTTCAAACTTTCTCTCTCTTGGAAGGTTTGGCAATGGAGGAAGAAGAGAAGCTGCTGATTGCCGATGAGAATGATGAAGATATTGCTGGAAAGTTCAGCTAAAAATGATATTTTATGTCACAAATTACTATTTTGCCCTATGTTTAAGTAACTTTCAATTTTACCCTTTTTGGTTCAACTTTGGTTTAAACTATCAATCTAATCTCCACAATATTTTATTTCATCATGAAATATATCAATTTAACTTGCTCTAACTTAGAGTTGAGCTTTTGTTGAAATTTGACTAACTGTTTGGGTGAAATTACTAAAATACCCCTAACCGTAAAATCATGTAAATTTATATTTTTACGCAAATTTAATTCCATCAATCCATATGTCTCAAAACCTTGTTTTATTAGAAATTTTTTAGCACTAATAATGATTCTAAAGTCAACTCAATTTATCCATTATATACAAAAATTCTATCGACCTATAAACTTAATCATAATTTCTAATTTGTTTGCATGTTTCTCAAAAATGCACAAACAAACTATTTTAGGGCTAAATTTCTTACATCATCCATATTTAGCTTCAAATTCCATGTTCTTTAAGTCTCAACTTGTCACAACCCGAAAGCCATGATGTTCACTTAACAGTTACATTTATTTCACTTAGTAAAATTACGAACTAAAGTTTTTCCTTTTCCTTTTACAGTTTGTATTCGGTGTCAGTGTAGTTATTAAACCATATTCATTCATTATTTAATTTCAATTATGATTTAAATTCTTCTATAAGGTAGGGAAAGATCATTTATAGTCCATAATTTACTATTTCTTAGAAACAGGTTGAAAATATCCCCCTTATATTTTTAAATTTCCCCAGTTAACTACCTGCAAATCATCACGATATAATAGAACAACATTTCCCACAGTCCACATTATATTCACCACATGTCTATCATTTCAACAGCTCTAGTATCCACTGCTACTCACCACATACATATCATATAATATCATAATATTACATCAACTAATTATTATTGTAGTTTACAACCCATTCTATAGTACTGTACAAACAATGCTTGAAAATAAAAACATATAGAGCAAAAATATTACTATACTAAGACATTCAACAACAAGGACTTCAAGAGCCAAGACATTATCAAATCACCAGAATCGTCCAACATGTCCCTTGAATCAATCTGAAAAATAGTTCTCCTTTAATGAGTGAGGGCTCAGTAAGTCATTTATATAAGTGTAGAATTAGACTTATACTGTTCTAATGCAAATGCATGAAACCTTTAAGTAGAGATTCTCATGTTATATTCATTCCATAATCATTTATCAAGCAGCTTAGATTATGTCCTAAAGGATTCTAAGCGAGTAAAGGTTTAAGGTATCAATGGAGAAGGGTATTTCAGAATACCTCATTATTCACGTTTCAATGCCTGTCTATCACATTGATCTTTGATTATAACCACTCAACCATTTTTCAATCCTTTCGTCATTATTCCACATTATGTGATGCAACAATGAATCATATGTAACTTCGACATCATATGGTATTAATTTACGTTTATATCAATCTCATGTCATATCACATCTCATATGAAAATGATGCACAATGCAATATCAAATCATATCACTTTTCATCTAGTAAGTACACTCTATACTGCATCAAATCATATCACTTTCAATGTGGAGAAACATAATCACATGTGGTATGTAAGTCA
Organism: Heritiera littoralis; assembly: GCA_031772115.1. NCBI lineage: Eukaryota > Viridiplantae > Streptophyta > Magnoliopsida > Malvales > Malvaceae > Heritiera > Heritiera littoralis. Next base: position 430,135 of record JAPDPK010000203.1, read on the forward strand.
TGATACTTTTTCATAAACCCCTCTTGTTCATGTATAGTGTAAGGTTAAGACATCTTTCATACAGAAAGCATATCATTTTGTCACGATTCATTATGCAAACTTATGCAAGCTTTGCTGTATAAAAACGACTATCATTTCAAATCATCTTACATATACTTTTAGAGCATATTCAAAATATGTAAAATCTCAATTCATTTCATGTTCACTTTTAAGACATGTTAAAGTATGTCCAATTTGCAAATTATATCACTTGCACTTTTAAGGCATGTTTTAAAACATGTAATGTCTCAAAACATTTCATATTCACTTTTAGAGTGTGTTTAAAACATATATAGTCTCAAAACATTTCTAATATATTGTAAAATCATCTCAAGTCTAGAGTTCATATCAAATAAAACTATACTCTAGACAGCATATCATATCATGTTTGAGTCTAAGCTCTATTCCTAATACTCTATCAATAAAGACTTACTTCACTGTAGCTAACAGCGAAAAATCATGTCATCATCCCCTAAAAACCAACTAGGGCACTATTTATGGCCATAGACCTCCTGTCTCTCAACCCCACTGATAAGGTATAATTGAGCCTTATCCACGACTATTGTCGAACAAGCATCTTTACCTAATGAGTAATCTCCAATTAGGCGGTTTTCATTATTCTTTATTGAATCTAACTCTTTTAGGGTGCATATAGTCTTATAAAACATTTAAACATTTCACTTTTCTTATGAAAATAGTGTAAAGTATGTAACACATTTCTTTAAGATTATTTACATATATAAATACATATACTTACACTATGTATTCAATCTTTTCAAAACAATTCAAACATATAAAAATATTCATATAAGTATCACATAAATAAATCCTTTCAAAATCTCAAATTATAAACAAAATATACTTGAAAGGCAATTCAAATTAACTTGAGTTTAAAACGATTTACTATCATGCTCATGAATTGTATCGATGCAATATCATCTGATATAGTGCTAATCGTAATGCCATTCCTCCTTTAATCCTCACTCTCAAAACACATCGATGTATTAGCTATATCCAGCTTAACATCATTACACATTTCTCTTTAATTCCTTAATTTCATCCCTTCGATTTCAACAAGATCATATCTAATAAATCAATTTAATACTTCCTATCATTCTACAATATTCAATTTTATTTCACAACATTTACCAATCAAATCAATTATCTTTACTTTTCGATATCGATACTAAGACCCCCACAACCAAATGTGGGTCCCTTTAGTATTTCAAGTATATCTAAATATTATCTTATCAACTTTTACAATAATGGTAAAATCATTCAAACATAAACAAACTCATTCAAGGCCTATTTCGTAAATCATTCAATCACAATACCAATATTACTCAATCATTTCATCAATTTATCATCATAGCGTAGGCCCATCACTCCTTGTGTATCACTAAGTTTCAACCTTTAATGATCATCACCATCATTACTCAATCTTAACTATACTTATACAATATAATTCTAACTCTGAATTATATAAACGTCTTACCGACTCTTATATTTGGGGTTCGTGCATTGAGCCTAACCCAAACACGAGTTGTCACCTTAAGGCCTTGTTTACACCTTTAACACAATAGCATCGAATTAGTAACAATTTATACGAGCTTATTTTCTAATTTAACCATATAATATGTGACACCTTGAAGTTGTCTTACCAACTTAAAGCTTAACATGCGTGAAATCGAGTTTCGCACGCATGTACCGAATTTTGTGCATATGCTAAGCTTGACACGTGTAGACCGAGCTTAACGAAATCCGCATTCATCATCTTATCATCATGCTACATATTCAAGCATCATTAAGATGGCTTAATGACGATTCAATAAAATTCTGAATATTTTATAAAAATTAAACTATATTTGCTTATTGATTTTCTTACCGGATTTCAATCTACTCAAGCAATAATTTAATTCTTCCTCCTTTTCTCTCTTTCTCTCGGCTTACAACCACCCAAGACATCCTCAAACCACCTCAGTTCCTGGCTTAAGTATTCTTGAAATTTTGCACTTAAAACCAGCTTTAAAATCAGCCCTTAAAATAGCACCATTTTGCTATTTGGTTAGCACATTCCTAACCCCTAGCATCCATCCTTAAACCAGCCCATTCAGTCCCTAAGAGTCCAGCAAATTTACACTCGAATAGTAGCTAAGTAATGTCCAAAATTCCTTTCTTCAATCATGTTTTCAGGTGCCCAAAATAGTTCCGAAGTACTTCATATTTTAGCCCTCGAATTAGCACAAAAAAAAACCCAAATTTCTTCTTGCTTATGCCTTATTTTCGGTTCAAATTTCAGTCTTTGCCAGCCCTTAAAACCCAGTCCAAAATTCTATTTTGGGACTTTGTTTATAGACTTTGTTTCAATTGCCTTCAACCCTCCGTTTTGGACACTGAACCAGTGTCAAACAACTCTGTTGTACTTCTTCTTCCCCTTTATTTCAGCTCCTAAACTCAGCCAAAACTAGCCTTGTTTTCTCTGGCCTATAAGACACCAAATGGCCTCGGTTTCTTCTTGTGATAACCCCAAATTTCAACGCACAGTATATATAAATCAATATAGCAATTTGGAGTAAATGGATTGTTACGGAATTTTTAGAAGAATTAAGAGAAAACTATAAAGTAATGTATTAAATGGAAACGTCATAAGGAATTTAATGAATTAATTTCGTGTATACATGACAAGTGTATATTAAAATATATAATACAAAAAATAAATCAAATTAATGTATAAAACATACATTATACATTAATTAAATAAGAAATGAGTATATTTGAAAATATATGAAGATTAAATGAAGATACAAATATGTTATGACATATTTATAGATTTGTCAATTAAAAAAATATATATTCATAACAAATGTATTTGTAATATATATGTATTATATGTAAATATATTTTAATATATTTTAATATTTAATAAGTATAAATTATATATATAAAAATATATGTTACAAGAATATGTTTATTAATATGAAATATGTTTATAATATAAATGTTTGTTATAAATAATATATATTTATATATAATATATATATATATATATATATATATATATATATGGTGGACAAGCTTCCCGAGGAAGCTTGCCCACAAATCAAAGTCTGCTCAGCAGACCCAAAAATAAAAAATAATAATAATAAAATAAAAAATATAATAATAATATAAATAATAAAATGAAAAGAAGAGAAACGGCAAGCTTCCTTTGTTTAAGTCTGCCCGAGCAAACCTTCAAAAAAAAAAAAGAAAAGAGACGAGAAAGACAGATCTGGCAAGGAGTCGACGTCGGCGAGAAAGGCAGAGGAAAAGGAATTATCTGCATTGAGACTCTTGCTGGTAAGGACAAGGAACGAGAGAGAGAGATAGAGAAAAAAAAAGAAAAGGAGAAGCTATCGGGGCTGATCCAAAAATGGAGAAGAGAGAGAGTGATGCTCGCGTTGCCTTCCACCACCGTCATTGTCGCCATCGTTGCCCTCCCTACTTCGGGCCGCCGTTGATGAGGCCCAGATCTAGTGGGCAGGGGTTGAACCGGTTCAGACCGGTTCAACAACAAAAAAAAGAAGAAAGGAAAAAGAACAAAATATATATATCTATGGTAAGAAAATTATTATTATTATTATTATTATTATTTTGTTAAATAATATTGTGAAATTCTAAATGTAAATATGGATTTGAATTTGTAGAAGTGATACAAGAGTAATTGAAGTTTGATTGAGCTTGGGAACGATTAAATCGTGAGTTCAACGCTAGGTAAGATATTTGTATACATTAGTCGTAAATTTATATGGAGTTAGTTTGATTGATTTGAGGTCTTAAATATTTAATTTGAAATTTTGAGGATGTGATTGAGGTTTCAAAAATAGATTTTTTCAATGATCCCACATAATCGCCAAATCATTTCCAACACCTTCGTTAAGCCAACCCATAAACAAGGGAGTTACCGGCATTGAGACTCTTGCTGGTAAGGACGAGGAATGAGAGAGAGATAGAGAAAAAAAAAGAGGAGAAGCTATCGGGGCTGAGCCAAAAATGGAGAAGAGAGAGAGTGATGCCGGCGTCGCCTTCCACCACCGTCATTGTCGCCACCGTCGCCCTCCCTACTTCGGGTCGCCGTTGATGAGGCCCAGATCTAGTGGGCAGGGGTTGAACCGGTTCAGACTGGTTCAACAACAAAAAGAAAAGAAGAAAGGAAAAAGAACAAAAATATATATATATGGTAAGAAAATTATTATTATTATTATTATTATTATTATTATTTTGTTAAATAATATTGTGAAATTCTAAATGTAAATATGGATTTGAATTTGTAGAAGTGGTACAAGAGTAATTGAAGTTTGATTGAGCTTGGGAAAGATTAAATCGCAAGTTCAACGCTAGGTAAGATATTTGTATACATTAGTCGTAAATTTATATGGAGTTAGTTTGATTGATTTGAGGTCTTAAATATTTAATTTGAAATTTTGAGGATGTGATTGAGGTTTCAAAAATAGATTTCAAACTGTTTATGGGTTGGCTTAACGGAGGTGTTAGAAATGATTTGGCGATTATGTGGGATCATTGAAAAAATGATATGTCTATAGTTAAATATATGATATTTTGGTATGACGATTTAATACATATTGCTAGAGTATTGATTGAGTGTTACTAGAATATGATTGATAACGTTGGAGTAGTGGACATGAAATTAATTGTTTTTGTGAATTTTGAAAGAAATAAACGAAAAAGATTTGGTAACGGATGCAGTTTTAGCGTTAGTTAGGAAATAGACCAAATTATTATCGTATTAGAATTTTGAGAGATCTCTAAGATGTATAATATTATGTAAAGGTAATTTGGATATTAAAAATATTTAAATGATATTCTGCAGTTCAAGAGTGAGTTGGTGACTGGATTTTACGAGCCTGATTTTAAATATTGATTGTCGGATTGCTTGGCTTAGCTACGACTGTGCTCAATTGAGGTAAGGGATATGTATAAGGAACGTAGGAGATACTGGAATGATTTTAAGATCAATTGCATTGTGTTTTATGAACTGCATATGCTTTGCAAGAGACTTTAGAAATTTGATATCGTTATGCTATCGAATTTTCGTAAGAATATTGAATTCTGTGATTTCAGCTAAAAGGCTAAGAAACCTTTTTAAGAATAGAACCTTTTTAAGGAATTCAGTCTTGAAAATATTAAATTGCATGATTTTAGCATATTTATGAATTTTTAAATTAAATTTTATTTTATGAAAATTACCAAACGTTAGTGTTTTAGAAATATTTATGAAAAGTTATGAAGTTTTCGGATTTTTAGAATTCCTTGCATTTTAATTGATTTTGGAATCTTTATGAGTTTTGAAAATGCTCTTTCGAATTTGGATTTATAAAACTTTGCATTAGCATGAATTATCTAAAGAATTCAGTTTTTATTGAAAGCTTATTAAATTGCATGATTTTAAAGACTTGTGACTTTTCTAGCTTAAATTTAGTTTTATGGATTTATTATCAACCATGGCACTAAAACCTATTTTGTTTATATACATTTTGGAAATTACTAGGTTTTTTAAATATTTGAAAAATAATTTTGATTTTATGCGATAATCTGCTTTATGAACTTTTATCAATATCTGTATGATTTGACTTACGAATTTGAACTCTGAACTATGAAACTCTTGTGTTGAGACATTGGCTAACCGTCATCTTGCGGTATCTAGACTGCTGTATATTTTGGATCCAGCCGTATCTGGCTGCAGCGTGACCTTTGGGGCCTGCAGTATCTGGCTATAACATGACCTTCGGGGCCTATAGTATCTGGTTGTAGTGTAACCTTCGGGGCCTACAATATCTGTATCTAATACGTATTCTGCGCACTATGTTGCTGTGTGATTTGATCCAGTCCGCAGCGGTCACAGATGACACCTGATCAGTGTTCACTGTAGACCACTTGGACTATGGCCATACGTCTATCTGTTATTATCCCTATGGGATATCTTTGCTGCTTGATGTATACCGAGTTACTACCATGTCTCTACTTTCTGTTATTTTCTGATTTCTGAATAATTTCTGAATATTTGATTTTTGAACTCTGAAATCTGAAAATGATTTGGTACGGATTTTTATGATTTGATTTGAAATATAATACAATTTTTGAAGACGACTGTTTATATATTTGCATAGCATAGATTTGTTAAGTAATCTATTATACTGATTTGATTTACATATGATTTTCAGAATACATGAATTCCTTTCTGGATAAGATTCTCTATTTTAGAAATATCCCTTATGTTTTAGAACTTATTAATCGTTTTCAGACACTTGCATATAGTTTACGGTATCTGTCTCTTTATGTGTATTTCTTACTGGGCTTTCCAAAAAGCTCACCTCCCCTCTCCACCTTCCAGATAGCATGCAGTAAGAGCTTGTACGAGGGTAACTATACGTCCTTCGAGGTTTTTTTTTTTCCTTTGAAGGTATGTGATATACAGTATTTCCTTTTATATTCAGATTTGTAATTTCAGTACTTTTATAGTATGAGGATGTAATTAAAAGAAGTATAAGATATATTTATGGTTTATAATAATGCATGCAACTTTGGTAGAGATATATTTAATCAAGCAGGATGATTCGAAATTATAAATGCATGCTTAGTGAGAGAATTTGACTGGGACCTAAGGTAGTTACAGGATATTAACTTGGCTAATATAAACTTAGCTTAAGAATTGATTAGTGACACTACATACAGCCCAACCAACCAAGTAAGTGAAAAAGGAAAAATTTGATTCGTATTTTAAGTATAAAGGGTCGTTACACTTCTTGCCAAGAATCCGCTTAGTACCACCACCTACAGCCACCAGAGCAACATTTGAACCACCTGAAAATGACCCCTGTTTAGCCCTTACTTAGGTCTCTTACAACCTTATGGTAGCCCCTTGTTTCACGTTTTTAAGCCCCTTTCCTCCAACCCGTAACACCTTGGTCAACACCTAATTTTCAGCAACCAAAAACCATCCCTGATCGGCTTAAACACAGCCACCTACGCTTCTTGTTTAGCCATAGAAACAGCCCTTCACGGTGCCTTAAAGACCGCCCCAGCAACAGCCACATTCAGCCCTTTACGTGTCTCAAGATCACTCCAACAAAGCACCATTCACCTCTGTTTCTGGCCACCAAATTTAGCCTTGAATCCCATGAAATCCCGTACCACTGCTCGATCAACCCTATTCAAAATCCCATGGCAGTAACGATGCTGTTGTCTTTCTCCTTTGTTTTCTTTTCATTCTTGGCTCTTTCTCTCATTTTCCCCCTATTTCCTTCTTTAGTTTTCTTTTCTCTCTCAAGGGTCTCTCTCTCTCTCTGGTTCCATTTCCTTCCATTCTTTTCTTTACATTTTTTTTGGCTGAGAAGACTAAATCCTTAACGTCGAATTAAATATTTAGAATTTAACCATCAATTGTATAACTTATATCTTTTAGCAATATTAACACACTTCAATCTATCTACTAGATCAATCAATTTGTCATATCACACCCATTTGTGACTTAATTTTCTCTTGACTTTGCTTCATTTACATGCTTTGAATTCTGCTAATCCTAACACCTCCACAGAAATAATAGATACTCACCTTACTTATTTAAATTTCCATGGTTTCTCCTACTTCTCATATAAAGCTTACCACTTCATACTTCTCGAAATCCATAATAATTCCTCAATGCATTATAAGTAGTTAAATTACTTCCAATATCTGGTTAAATTAATTATCAGGAGTAGAAAATTCTCAATTGTCACACAACTTTCCGTAACATTGGAAGTCTTATGGGGCCCACCATCTATTATCTCTCTATTCTTGAGAGGAACAGGTCATTTAAATAATCATATAATATCTATTAAATGTATGAATGGTAGATTTATGAATATCATAATTTTGCCTTCACTGGAGTTGTGCTTTTAAGCTCAAAGGCTTTAGGCCATGGAAGCTTTAGGTGAATCCTAAAGAAATGATGGCCAAAAGAGAGAAGGATGAGGAGGCAGTCAGGCAGATGAAAGAGGGAGAAAGTGAGTGGCTGGTGAGAAAAGATGAGAGAAAAGTTTTTAGGTCTTTTAGGTTTTAAATTTTGTTTTATATATATATAAGTGTATATATGTAAATTACTAATAAAATAAATATGAAAATATATATTTAAAAAAAAAAACTTGATTAGGCTTCTGAGCTCCTTGAGTTGAGTATTACAATACTTGAATTTGACTCGCTCGACAGCTAGAGCTTGACTCGACAAAAATCGAGCCGAATTAGAGTTTTTTTCGAGTCGAGCCTGATTAGCTTGCGAGCATCAGTATCTCATTTACACCTCTATCCACGAGTGGATTAGAATGATGACACATGTACTTTAAATATTTAGTAAATAAAAAATAAATAAAATAAGATATGTTTAATCATCCTAACCCCGTTTGTGGAGTCAAAAAATTTTACTGAAAATGCATAAAATAATTATCCATATTTTTTAAAAGAGAAGCGTGATGATCTTAACCCCGCTTGTTGAATCGAAAAACTTTGTTGATGATGTATTGGATATTAATCCTTAAAATATATATTAAAATATATAAATTATAACAAATAAAATTCTTCATTTCTTCGATGAAAAATGATAATTTTTACAGCAATAAATAAACCTTATACAGATATGCAAAAATTAAAAGTGTTATTATGGGTTTATATTATGGAATTGCAACCCACCAACCCTCCAGCTGGAGGGGCATGGGTCCGGTGAGCTCACTGAACCCACAGTGAGATAAATTATCTCATTTTATTCCCTTTTTTTAGTTTTAATAATTTGATTTTTTTATTTTTTAATCTTTTATTTAGAAGTTGTTAAATTGTTTTTTGTTAATTTATCACTCCCCTTTTTATCTTTAATTTTTTTTTATTTTAAGACTTTCAATTATATATTTGTTTAATTTATTATTTATTAACAAAAATATTAAACTTTAAATATTTAATAACTAAAGTATTATTTGATATAAAAATATTCTAGTACTATTCAATTTATTAATAAAATTATTTTATATAAAAATAATTTTATTAGTTTATAATTTATGAAAAAAATGTTTTTGATAGAAAATAATTTTTAGTATTTTTTTAATTATTTTATTAACACATATGACATATCAATGATACACTATCCAATCTCACCCTAGAGTAACTAATCTCATCTCCACCGCTGTTTTCAATCATACCGAAACCAATTTTACCACCCTTCCAATTGATTGAACCCTAAATGTCACAAAGAACGTTTGATTAATGTTAGGGATTGCAAAACGGAACCTAACTCTAAAATTCCTTCAAAAATTTGAATTTAAAACCGATTAAGTTTGAATTAATCAAGAAATAAAAAGATTTAACCTTGAATAAACTTAAGTTTCAAATGATTCTATTTCAAATAACTCAAATGTGAAATATGGAAAAAAAATTCAAATTTAAAGTTGGTTGGACTTTAAATCGCATAAATAGTAAAAATTTTAAATCATAATTAAAAAAATTAATCTCCAACTTATATTTAATCTAAACATGAGCTCAAGATAATTTATCTTAAATGTTTTTTGAACTTAAAATAATTGGATAATTATTCTATATACTGTCAGTGGAATAATTTTATTTCACAAACGGTGTTAAAATCGTAACACGTGTCCTATAAAAATATTAAAAATTAAAAACATAAATAAAATAAAATAAGTGTTACGATCTTAATACTACTTATGGAATAAAAATATTTCACTAACAGCATATATAATAATTATCCAAAATAATTTAAATATAAAATAATTAGAATCTGATGTTTGAATCCCAAAAGGCTTAACTTGAATATGCTTGTTGACCACTTCTATTTAATACAATGTTAGATAAATTTTTCCCTAATAGGCAATAGGCACATCACGGGAGGAATAATACTTGGTATGAAATATTTTTTATTTTATTTTTGTTATGAACCTCTCTCTCTCTCTCTCTCTCTCTCTTCTCTATATATATATATATATATGTGTTGATATTATATACGATTTCCTTGCGATATGTAGCTGTCTTGTGTCGTTTTAATTAATATATTTATCCAGCGACCATGTGCAGGCTCCAGATAATAATTGTAATAATATTTGCAATCGTCAAACGAAAAGTTTAGAGGAAGATCTCGTTCAACCTTGTAAAACTTCCTCGGACCCAAACAGCTGGATTTCAATTGGTCTCTATAGCCATGGTAAGGAACACTGCAGAAGATGGAAAATCTCAAAAAGGATTGTTTTAGAAGGATTATCGAAGAAAGCATGGATAAGGCCAAAGAATTTGTGAAAGGCCATGAAAGATATGGAAGAAAATGTTCGCAAATGCTACCCAGAAGCTTTAGATCACATGGACCCGGATGCATTTGTAAACGTGATGATCCTCGATGGATGCTTTATTGTTGATCTATTTCAAAACCGCACTTCCAGCATGTTTTGAAGCAGATCGGCACACAATCAAATGAGATATATTGTGATTTGTTACCACTCGAAAATCAGCTTCCTTTCTGTGTCCTTTCCAAGTTGCATGGCATGATCAATATGTCAAATGCTGGACTAACGGATGACTTTGCTCGCTTGGTTCTTTCAGAATTGCTGCCGCTACCAGTTACATTTCCTAAAATGTATCCCGAGAATATCAAGCATCTATTAGGCTTAGTACATGATTGTTGGATTCCTCACCCTACAGCTACAAGCATTGTTTTAAATTGCGGTCGCGGCCACGTTTTCGGTTGCGTTGCGTTTATCGCGGTTGCGGACATAACGGCGGTAATTACGGTCATCGCGGTCATCGCGGTCGTGAATTTTTTTTTAATTTCGTATAATTCTATATAAAGTATAGTAATTATAATTATAATCATGTAAAGTCTTATTTTATAGTTTTTAAAGTAATTTATGATACCTCAAGTCTATTATTTATGTGAAAAAAAGTTATTTATAATTTTTTGAATTATAATAAAACATTCATATTTAAAAAATTACTTATGATTTTTTAAAAAATAACAAATATTGAAAATAGAGATAAATAATCATGTACTAATTATTTAGCATTAATTATTTTTTATCTAAATTATTATGGAATTTTTTCATCTAAATTTTGTCAAATCTTTTTTTACCTAAATTAATTATGTCAATATTTTTCTTTTTTTCTCTTCCACATGAATTTCTACGAATATTAATAATTAACAAATAGAACTTGTTAAATTCAATTCAAGGAAACTAAAAAAAATACACTTTAAATCTTACCGATTACCACATAGTGGAATGACGAGGAGCATCAAATTCTCCCTCTTCACTTTCAGAACCATGACAACTCGATCTTCGTGACCTTTGTCCAGAATTCGAACCATATCCTTGTTCTTGATACATTTGGGGTGGTGGTGGATACATTTGGGGATAATAGGGCATGGGATAATTAGGATATGGTTGGGGTGGATAATAACCTTGTGGAGGTGGATAATAACCATAAGGAGGTTGAAAATGTAAAGGTGGTCCCGATGGATAATAGCCTTGACTATCAAACGATTCATTACTTGAAGCTGATCTTCGAAATGAAGAGCCTCCAAACATATCATGTTGGTGCTTCTTGGCTTTTCCCTTTGATCGAGCTCTATCTCTACTTTTATCCCCACTAGATTCAACAGATGGTGTACTCCGTATTCTGACAAATCAAGGAATAATCCACCGGTAGCAGCAAACCCAAGTTCTCCGTCAAGTGGACTAAAAGGCCTATTTTCATTTGCATCACCACTATAATCAGCACCACTACCATCACCACCGGTCCATCACCACCAGTTGGACTTGAACCTCATCATCATCACTCTGAGTTGGTGATCGGCTTGTACTTGAGTGAGGCAGATTTTGTTTCTCCTGATTGATATGATTGTTCAACATTCATTTCATCATCAGAATTATCAAGAGGCAACCAATCAGAGTTTTGCCCATCTAACAAAGGATTTTCTTTCTCTTGTAGCCATTCTGAAAGTGGATCATCTTCTTCAAAGATATGGTCTAGGCTAATAGGATTGAAACTATCATTTATCTCATCAATACTCCTCCTTTTTTGATGTCTCATCCTTAGCCTCATATTGTAATAAGTGTACACCATCTTATGAAGTCTTTCATATTTCAACCTGTTTCTTTTGTTGGTGTGTATATAGCTAAATGTGCTCCAATTTCTTTCACAATTAGATGCAGAAGTTGTCTGACTAAGCACTTTAATTGCTATTCTTTGCAATTCAGGAACACATGTACCATATATCATCCACCATTCAGCTGCATAAAATAATTTAAAATAAATTTTAATACCAATATATAAATAAATATTAAAGAAATTAAAACTATTTAATTAATTATTTACCTGGATTCATTTGCTTCCAAGTCTCTGTGCTTGTGGCGTACCGAATGTTTCTCTTTATCTTGAAATACAAACAACTACATTGATAAAACATTACAATTATTAAATAAATGTAAAAAATAATTATATTTCTGATACATAAAATAAAATTTTCAAGTATAAAATAGTAGTAAACACTAACCTGATTAGTCATCTGGATTTGATTATCCATAGAAGGTTCTAGTCTTTCTATCACTGCTTTTATACCTTCTCTTGTTTCTATTAACACATCCGACGAAGATTTCACACCATATTGAAATTGGGGATTAAGATAATAACCTAAACATAGTTCATAACAATAAAAAAAATAAGCAATAAAAAAATATATAAGCAATTTAAGCATATAACATAAAAATGTTATTTTAATTACAATCCACATTTTTAGTCTACTTACCAGCTGAATGCAAGTGAGAATGCATAAATGTCCATCTATTATCGATAATCCTTTCATATTCAGTGAAGTATCGACATTCTTGTTCAATTGCCCGTTTAGCTCTATCCATTGCCTCATAAATAAAGCCCATTGTTGGTTTTTCATCACTGTCCGTAAGGCGCAATACTTTTACCAAAGGCTCATAAACTTTTATTATTTCACTTGCTTTTTTCCAAAAATCTTTTCCCAAAATAATTTTTTTTGCTTCATAAGCAGGTCCGACTTTTGTTGCCCCCATTTAGATTCTTTAAATTCCTGCATATTTTAAATTAAGATTTAAACAAGATATCAAAAAAAAAAACTAGACTTAAATAATTGTACTAATTATTAAATACTAACCTTTGAATTGAACATTTCTCTTAGACCTTGTTTATGCTTTGTTATTTCTTGCAATTGGATGAAATGGGTAGCAAATCGAGTGAGAGCAGGACGAAGTATTTGCCTTCCTTGAGTATATTTCTTCATCAAGTCAACTGTCCAAATATGATTGTATATGAAACAAGTGACTTTCTTCGCCTCGTCCAATACTTTTTCCACGCTTTGCTTCTTCCCAATATCTTCAAGGCATAAATCCAAGCAATGAGCTGCACAGGCAGTCCAAAACAAATGTTTTCTTTTCAACATTAATTTTTTTCCAGCAGCCTTAAGTGCTGCTCATTGTCGGTGACTATTTGAACAATATATTGCTCTCCGATTTCTTCCACAACTTGATCTAATAATTTGTAGTAAAATTTAGTATCTCTAGTCTGAACACTAGAGACATCAACAGATTTCCAAAAAATGGTCCCTTTACTACAATAAACTAGAAAATTTATTATATGCATTTGATTCAAGCTATTGGTCCACCCATCACACATTAAGTAGCACCTACTTCACTCCAGTGAACCTTTAATCCATCAACCCATTCTTTGACTTGTTGATACTCTGATTCCAAATATACATCAGAAACCTCATAAGGTGTTGGAAGCTTTACATTTGGCCCAATTTCTGCTGCTACAGAAACCAAATTGTGCAACCATGGAGAGTTTGCTAAATGAAAAGGAAGTCGATCGTGTATCAAAAATTTAGATACTGATTCACCCAGCTTCTTTCTTAATGTCTTCATAAAAGAATCACTTAACTTCGGTTGCTTTAAACTCTTGCTTCTAACCAATTCAGGTACTGCTCCCCTTAAAGAAATTTCAGAGTCACTTGGAGTAGATTTCCTTATTCTTTGATCAAAATAGTCAGCAACTGAGCCATGAGAGCTTCGTCCCTCTTCATAAGTATTATTAAAACCACTAGTTCTTTGCCTAAATTCTTGCCTCATATGCCACTCACGTTGTGATTGAACACTTTCTCTGCATGGCTTGTCTCATAGCAGCATCTTCGTCTATGAATCCTTCATAATCATAATCTTCCTCTCCTCTTAATTGAGAAAAGAATTCATCTTTTCTCTTTTTGTTATCAATTTTTTTCTTTTTACTTTCTTGGAGGAGTTTCATCATACTTTCTCTAACAGTACCTTTTAATAATACAGTTAAGAAAAATAAAAAAAAATTAGTTGTACATGTTAATGTAATTTTATAATCTTTATTGAAAAATTAACATAATATTTATAACATACCAGTAACATTGGGGCATGGTGCAACATTGCCAGTCTTATGAGCAATATGCTCCTTGAAGCGTGTTATTCCTCCTCTTACAATTTTCCCACAAAGTTTACATGACACATTTCCTTTTGAATTTGGTACAAGGTATTCCGAAATGCCAACCGATATCATCACTTGGCGCACCTTCTAGTCCCTTACTTGGAAAATCCTCACTTCGTGGTATGCTTGACATTTTCTGTTAAACAAATAAGTATAAACAAATGAGATAGAATTATCACATTTTTTTATACAAAAAAATTGAATCTGAATCATTAATTAACCACATTTTCAACCGTTTAAGAAGTAATAATAATTTAATTAATTACATTTACATTATCAATATTTTTCTTTAATTACAATAATGTTCGACTATATCAAAAAATTAATATTAATTTGCCACAATCAATTAACTTAAACAATCATATTTATATATGAACATCAAATTATCAATATTAACTTTTCTTAAGTTATAATAATATTTAATACAATATATTTAATTGCACTACAAATTTTACTTTAAAAATTAAATTAATAATTTAAATTCAACCTTATCTATTTTTTTAAATTCAAATTACTCATTTCATAATTTTTTTTATCATGATTCATCCATTCTTAAACTTTTAATTTAAAGCCCATCACTATTAATACATATTAAAACAAATTTTTTTTTGGTTTGCTGATGATGATTGATGATGGCAACGACAGTAGCAAATGCTCAAAATAAATTCTACCTAAAAAAAATGCTCAAATAAAGATAAAAAAAATATGCTAAATAAAAGTAAAGACTAATTAAAATTAACAGATATTATATCTCAAAAAAATCTAAACCTGTAACAAAAAAAATTCTAAACCGGCTCTAAGTCCCTTCAGTCTTCTTCACTCCTTCACTTCACTTCACTACCCAACCAACCGACATAGTCCCCACTCTCCACCACCCACCCAAGTTCCTTCCGTCTCCCAACCCAACCCAACCCTCGGTCCTCCTCAGTCCTCTCAGTGGCTCAGTAACGAGCCGCCAGCAGCCTCTTGATCACGCCCTCAGCCCCTCACCTTAGCGGCTTAGCCTCCTCCCCTCACGCACGGCCTCACGTCAACGGCTCAGCCAGCTGCCAGCCTCACGACGCCGGCCTCAGCCTCGCCTCCGTCTCCGTCAGCTTCGTTTCGACTTTCACCGTGACTCCCTCGGTCCCTCCCTCCCCTTCTGTCACGGATCATGCCGCCAGCCGCCATGTCCGTCTGCATCCAGCGGCGGCGCCTCCTTTCCTTTCGGTGCCAGATCTGACTCTTCTGATCTGATCTGATCTCAGTCTCTCAAAGACTCAAACACCCACACCGCCCTTGCCATCACCCACTGTCCCACGACCCACGCCATCACCCACTGTCCTGTCCCAACTCCCACGCCTTCAGCCTTCTCATTCTCTGATCTGATCTAAGTTTAAAAACAAAATGCTTAGTTGCTTACCTTTCAAAGATCTTGCTATGTTGTTGTCTGGAGTTGTGACTCTGTGTAGTGATCTCTGTTTGCTTGAGGGATTTTTCTTGTTGTTGACTTGTTGTCTCTCTCTCTCTTTGCTTGTGAGTTGTTGTTTAAACTGTTGTTTGTGACTTGCGAGTTGTGAATTGAGTTGTTGTGTGTGTGACAGTTCATGTGTGTTGTGAGAATGAGACTGTGGTCTGTGTCTGTGAGTTTTGTGAAATTGTGAATCTGTGACTATGCTGAGCCTTGTGATCACTGATGACTGATGAACTTGTGTTGTGAATTGTTTTTTTGATTCGAAGTTGAATATTTTTTAGGTTGATGATTGATGTTTGAAAGCTTGGGCATTGTACTTGGGGAATCTGATTCTTGCTGTCAGGCCAGCTACTCTGCTTCTGAAATTCTTTTTCTTTTTTTTTTCTTCTGTCTGAAAGGTAACGGTGATAGCGGCGATAACGGACCGCTATCACCGCTAACCTCCGTTATGGCGCTATAAAACGCCTGTTATCAGCCGTTATGGGTGTGAGCCATCCTCACACCCGTTATACCTGCAATAGCGGTGGCGGCCACCGCCGCTACCGCGAGATAGCGGCCGCTATTTGAAACACTGGCTACAAGAGTCCAAGGCCAAGGCACTATCTCGAATGTCATACGCTGTACAACAGAGCTTGAAGAGGCGGGTATCAAATTTTTAAGGAAAGATAAGAATGAGAAAGACGAGGAAGGGATGACGAGCTTATTATTAGATATAAACTTTGCAGGTGCGAAATTGAAGATTCCAACCTTATCCATGGACGATGGTACAGAGCGTTTCTTGCGAAACTTTGTGGTCTAGGAATAATTCATCCCGAGGTTGCAACCAACTTATGTTTGTATTATGTGGTGTTGATGGGTAACCTCATCGACTCAGGCAAGGATGTGCAATTACTCCGTCACTCTGGAGTTATTGTTAATTGGTTAGGAGATGATGAAGCTGTTGCCCAAATGTTAAACAAACTTGGCAACTCTATTTACATGTCCGAACATTCATTCTATTATAAGAAGATATATGATGAGGTGAACGAGCACTGCCAGAAACGATGGAACGCATGGAAGGCAAAATTGAAGAAAGATCGTTTTAACTCTCCCTGGTCGCTCATTTCGCTAATTGCTGCGGTTGTCCTACTTCTACTTACCGTGGTACAAACTATATTTTCAGTTTTGTCTCAAGTTCATCGGTAGCAAGTGCAACGTTTCTTATGGCCATAAACAAAAAACTCATGTTATTGAGTTATTGCATACCATATAACAATATAAGCACTTGATTGCCCTGTATGATATAATTAATTAATGTTTGTAATTAGTAATTTCTTATGCTTTTGTGTAAATATAGCTCTTAATTTGCAACATCTTGTAAGGTGGATATTTTTAAGTATAAATTGTGTAGTTGCTTCCATGAATTAATGCGTGTTCTCCGGATTCCAGCAATAGAATATTTTATCTTTTGTTATTGAGGAAAACCAAACGAAAACAGATTTTGTTTCATTTAATTTGCAAATGAAATCTGTGGAGTTCATCGACTTTAATTCCTAATGGAATGATTCGCAAACATTAGTGAATTAGTGAAATTATTATTGAACATGTCTATGAAATTTGCTTCTGTTTATTATACGAACTAATTCTAAATTTAATTAGTGTATAAGTATATAAAACAAATGAACCCAAAGCACTGTTTTCCATCCCATTCGCTTAGTATATGAAGCTATTGGGGGCCACATCTAAATGAACGGGTGCAATAAGTTAATTTGACCCCAACAAAAACTAAATAAAATATAAGAGGTATGAATATGTAATGCTTGTAAGTAGTATGAGACTAAGTTCGATCGCTATTAGAATTGCAAAGCCTCATTCTTAAGCAATAAGCTAGTTTTCCTGTAGAATTTTCTGGCTAGCATTGTCAACTTAATTTCACTCCAGTTTGCATTTATTTGTGTAATATACTACAATATATTTATCTAAAAAAGCTTTTATTTGTTACATCTCGAATAAACGAGATCTTTTTTTTCTTTGATAAGCAAAGGAGAAATATATTAAAAAGAGTCAAGATTCAGAGGGGAAAAGCCATAAGGAAGTTGAACTCTGATGAACACAGTACAACACAGGAAGACAGCAAACTAGAAAATGTTACTACGGAAGACGAAACATGAAACACATATAAGAGACTACACCAGGCCAAGAAAAATGGATCTCTAGAAACACCTGCTTTTGTTAGAGCGTCCGCCAAACCATTTGCTTCTCTAAAGATCTTAGAAAATTCAACCGAGCTAACCTCTGCAAGAGAATCAATTTCATAGAACACTTTTCATAAGGACCATGGTCTTTGAGAAACATTTGTTTTTTCTTTTTGGTAATTCAAGATCATATTATTAGATGGAATATAAAGCGCAAGAGTTCACAGCTCAGTACAAAAGTGTCAACATTTGAACATAGTTAAATATAACATCTGATCAAAGCCACCAAAAAGGTTCATCGACAGCCCATGCTATGAGGAACAGACAGAAGCAAGAAAGAAAATCCTGCAGCAAAGAACTTTCCAAACGGATTACCACCATGCTTTCAGCCAAGCTGATCTGTCCACCCCAGCTTTTGCCAAGGAATCAGCAATACCATTTGCCTCCCTAAAGATCTTACTCCATGAGACTTCACATCTGTCAATAAGCTTATCAATCTCCAGGAAAAGGTACCAAAGCTTCCAAGGACGACAGTCACTGTTCTTACACCAGTTAAGAGCAATCATTGAGTCAGATTCAATGATGAGTTTAGAGCAGCCGGCGTGATCGGATTGAATAAAAATTTCCAGAGCAAGCTTAATAGCTTGAAGTTCTGCAAAGTTGGAGTCGACCACACCAAGGGGTCCAGATAAAATGGCCAGAATGTGTGAATTTGAGTCTCTTAAAACACCTCCGCACCCCCCAGAACCTGGTTTTCCCCTAGCTGAACCATCAACATTAAATTTAAGGGACCCAACAGGAGGAGGAATCCAATGAGAGACCAGCCTGGAGAGAGCTGATCTGTTGCTCAAAGCACAAAGGGTTGGGGAGGACCACCAAGTAGAGTCAAAGATCAAAGTGTCTTCTTTCATTGCTTTAATCCAAAAGCGGGCTCTTAATTTAACCAAAAGGAGAAGCTCACCAATATTAAGCTTTTTGTTGTTAAAAACAACATCATTTCTGAAAAGTCAAATTGACCAAATTGCAGCAGAAAAGGAAGCAATCCACCACGTTTTAATCATGCCTTTAAAGGGAATTCCCAAACAATGAACAAAGAAAGAGGACCATGAGGGAGGATTACACCAATCAATATTCCACCATTGGAAAAAGGAACACCAGAACTTAGACATCCAGGAACAGCCAAAGAAAAGGTGATTTAAATCTTCATCAAGGTGGGAACACCAAGGGCAGAGGACTTGGTTTGGGGTAAGAGGAAGACCTTTGCTCTTAAGGAAAGATTTTGTAGGGACACGATCTAAAACCATAAGCCATAGAAAGCATCTGATTTTTGGAGGAATATTTAATTTCCAGATGAGGCTTGCTTCAGGAGATAATCCAGGAATTTGGTGGACCAACAAAAAAGTCATTTTTTGACAGAGAACAAACCATGCTTATTGAATTCCCAGATGATGCAATCTGATTTGGCTAGGTTCAATCGAAGCCCTGCCAAGAGGGAGCATAGAGACTGTAGGCTAGATTTCTCACGATCAAGCAATGGACGAGAGAAAAAATGATCCCACGCAAAATGGGCAAAGGAACCATCAACACAATAATCATGGACTCTTGCATATTTATCCTTAGCAAGAAGATAAAGCCTTGGAAAGATAAACCTGATTGGATTATCACTAATCCATTTATCAAACCAGAAAAGAACCACCTTCCCATCACCCACACACCATCGACAGCCATCAAAACCAATAAATTTCCTCACATCCTTATTGGAAGCTAAATTAACCACGTCCTTCCATATAGTAGACATTGATCTTTTTTTTGCCGTAGAAGGAATCCAACTTTGAAAACTTTCACCATATTTTGCCACAACAACTTTCCTCCATAAAGAGTCCTCCTCCTTGGCAAACCTCCACCACCATTTAGAAAGCAAAGCAGAATTTTTAACCTCTAAATTTGTGATCCCCAAACCTCCAAGTTGCTTTGGTTTACAAACAGACCTCCAATTAACCTTAGCTATCTTAGGTCTGCCAATACACCCACCCCACAGAAAAGCTCTTCTCAGCTTGTCAATTTTTTTTATAACCCCTTTTGGAATTTTAAAGAGGGACATGTAAAAGATAGGTAAACTAGACAGAACAGAATTGATCAGAGCAACCCTACCCGCAAAGGACAAAAATTTCCTCTTCCACAAGGCAAGTCTCTTATTAATTTTATCTATAATTGGATTCCAAAGAGAAATTCTACTAGGATTAACTCCTAACTGGAAACCAAGATACTTGAAAGGAAAAGACCCAACTTGACATCCACAGGCCAGAGACATAGCATTGATAATATTGTCCTCAACTCCCACCGAGAAAATACATGATTTATTAAAGTTAATTCTCAATCCTGAAAACAGTTCAAAGCATTTAAGGACAGAGAGGACATTGTGAAATACCTCAATGTCTGCCTCCAAGAAGAGAATGGTGTCGTCAGAAAATTGGAGGTGAGAAACCGAGAGTGAAGAGTTTGTCCAAGAAATGCCTCTTATCAGATTAAGATCTTCAGCTTTTTTCAACATCAGGTGAAGAACCTCTGTTACCAGAATGAAGAGGAAAGGGGAAAGAGGGTCCCCTTGCCTCAAGCCCCGGGACATAGGGAAAAAGTTGATAAGATGAGAAGATTTGTACACCATCTAACAGTAATATCTGAGTGAGACTCGATGATAAGATGAGAAGATCTTCCAGAATTAGCAAAGACTTCCAGAGCATTTAGCCAAAATTTATATATATATATATATATATATATATATATATATCTATTACAAGACATATGCTTAAATACCAGATAAGGTGAGCTACGTGATCATGATATGTAAGATATATTTAATTAAAACCAACTACTCATTATTTTTTTCTTCTTTGAAACTAACTACTCGTTATATTTTACATTTTAAATGGATATTTTTTAAAGTCAATTTTTAATAATCTAAATATGTCTTTAATAATTTCATCGCTTTATCTCTAAATATACTATTTTTTTCAATTTCAATTTTATGTTTCAATGTTTTGTCTTGGTTTGGGATTTCATTAAAGCGTTTTAAAACTCATTAAAAAATCTAATTTTATGTTTCAATGTATTGTCCTGGCTTCAGATTTCATTAAAGAGTTTTAAAAACTCATTAAAAAATTTAGAAAATTTATGCATCACATGAGATACAAACTAGTTAAATTATAAAATAAATTTTCAAATAAAAAAGTTAAATTAAAATAATGAGAGATTTAGGCCAAATGGTTTTAACATGCAACGAAACTGGATGATCCTAGTAGCGACTAGCGACAACACTAGGACAAGCTTCGACCTCTCATTCTACTTTTCAACATTGAAATCAGTTCTTGGGATATCTCAGGTGCATCTCTGTTATTTGTCTGTTGCATCGGACATGGGAAAGGCATTTGTTGGTGTTCTGGAGTGTTTCTAATGTATTTTCCATTATGGGTAGTCATGTTCATGGCTGCTTTCTCCGAGCTTTTCGGCTATGGTGTTCAATGGCTTGTCATTACCCTGCCTTATTTCCTGGTAACTTCTCATTCTTTGAAGACTTCATAATTTTGCTTGAATGGTTCTTCGTTTTCTTTTTCTTTTAACTTGAATCCATACTTGTTTAACTTGCCTGGTTTATGCTTTCTGGGATTGTTGATCTGTTTTTACTGAATTCTGCACCTTTTTTATCCCCTTTGCTTCCAATTTTTCTTTTCTATAATTCAGGATTTCCTGCTTTCCTTGAGTGTTCTTTTCTCTTCTTCCAGGGGTAGGTGCGGGTTTACATCTTACAACAAGTCCTTTTCCTTTTATTCTCTTTTTCATTTATTTTTCCCTTTTCTAGTTTTTATATTTGACAATAAACTAGTGAACCTCACTCCACATAAAACCAACACAACCACAACCACAACCTGAAGAAAAGAACTAGAAACTTTCCTCAAACTACAAAATCGGATAGTTTAATACAAATACTTATTTATTAGTCTAATAATAAAAAATAATTGATCAAAAGGAAATGAAAATATGTAAAATTTTTAATGAAGAAATGATAATTACTTTTAGAGTTTATAGATGATACACAAACAGTGTATAGTTTTTATACATTGTCAATACATTAGAGATTGACACTTTATCAATGAGCAAATTAAAAAAATTCCAAACCTTAAAAATAAATACAAGTAAATTTTTTTCAATTTGCTCATAAAAGTTTATTGATGAGCTGCCAATTTTTAATGCATTGACAATACGTATAAAAACTATACACTGTTACTCTATCATGTATAAATCCTTACTTTTATGAGCTCAATGTTCAGTGAGGGTAAACACATTATTATCTTATGTACATATAGACATTATATATGTATATTTAATCAAAACATATGTACAATTATCTTACAATATAAGTTCATAAATAATTATAAAAAATATATTTTTAAAGATTATATTTGATATATAGTTTCATTTTAAATCTGGTTTTATATTTTTTTAAAAATATAATTCCTAAATTCTAAACTCAAGAACCCTCAAATTAATCAATAAAACTTTTCATATATATGTTTAATGAGATATGAGATGCGTATAGATTGAGAATATATGTACATTTAATAGGAAATAGGTGTAAAATGAGCGTAAAATATATGACATCAATAAATATATTTTTCTTCTATTCTTTAATAAACATGAGGTTAACTTTTATTAACGTACGTCTATTGTTAACTAATTGTACATATGTATTTTTTATATTATTTCCTTTCATTATTAATTTTTCCCATAACATGAATAACTAGAACCTCTATTAAAGTAATAATTCTTTCTGCTGGAATTAACCAATTATACACAATGCATCTATATTTTCCTTCTTTCAGTAAAATTTGCAATTGATTACTTAATTAAGCTGAATCATTCTTAGTTGGATCATCCAAGAAGCTATCATCAATGAGTTACTACTTTAACTGTTTATTTTGGTCAGTAAAGAATATTTGCACAATTTGTTTATTCAAAGTTATCTTTTGGTTAAATTACCTTTCTTGAAAGAATATATCTCAAACAAGGAAAATTTTCATTTTCAAGAAATGTTTTCATTGAAAGAAAGTTAAGATATTAGTTTTTAAAGTGACAAAGATTCAGTAAAATGCTTGTTTCCGGTAAAGGTAATAACCACTCTGTTTGTTATCAGATCAGCTAACATTTGGTATCTAAGGATTAGTTAGTCTTTTATATGATGTGATTGAAGACCACATGTAAATTTTATTTGGATCATTTTCTGCCAGGCAAGTAGGCAACCTTGCATTCCAACCTACCTTTCTTGCATTGGCAGCATGGGCTCATCTCCTGTACTCCAGGAGTCACCCTTAACTTTATGCAACATTCAAACATTCAACATCACAATGTAGAATAAACCAGACAGCTTATGCAAAAATGCTGCAACGCCTTCTTTATCGAAGAGAACTAATTATAAATTTTTCATATTTAACATGGGAAAGAAAAAATTACGTGGCAGAAATAGGAAATGAGTGAAATAGAATGATAATAATTCCCTTGTTTGTAGCCTCATAAAATTACTTCATTCATTGCATATCTATTGCCATGTCTGCGTCCTCTCTATTTGCAGACAACCAGGAGAGAAGGCCTAAAGAGGTCAAATTCCGTATGAAATAAATTTAATTCCTTAATTACGTGAAGATACTTGACCATTGAGCCAAAACTTACAATTCTATACTAACATTACTGATGCATTACTTTATTTTTTTTTATAGAAAGAATTTCCACTGAATCCATTACTTGCAATATTGGGTACCATATGTAAATTGCTTGATGACTCTGCTCTGTCATGTAAATCAATTATCCATCACTTCCCGCGGTCCATACTTTGTGCTTATATATTTAACAGAATCTAGTTTAGTTTCTCCTCATCAGTATTAAAAGTCAGTCTCACCAACATCTGTTCCTGTCACCCCTTCTATATCTAATGCCTGCACAGAAACAAGTTTTACGAGTTGATGCACAATTCCCTGGTTCGAGAAGAGGGAAACAGTTTCTTGAGTAAAAGCTTTTTCTTGGTTCTGAGACGCCGTTCCACTGCAAACTAATTGTGTTTCAATGTAAATTGATGGCAGATATTTCTTCTGTGTTTGGTAGCTTGTTGTAGCATCTGTTGGTTCTGTTGGTTTTAAAGAATAAGGGTGTGTTTGACAAGAACAAACAAAAATTGAGCAAAGTATGAGTAAGCAAAGAAAAGGACAAAAGAAAGAATATTGACTGAGAATTCAAAAGATCTTTTCCATTCATAAAAACTCAATTTGCAGCACTATAAATAGATGAATTGAAATAAAAGCCACACCCCCATGTTCTCACTTCATGGGATGATATTCACCCATTAAGTACACAAACATAAAACTTAACTCCTAAAATCTAGAAACCACTCTTCCATGTTATACACATAGTGAAAGACTTATCCATCTTGTTTGCATTAGTTTTTAACATCCCCCCTTGATGCAAAATCTACAACTCCAAGTGATAATCGAAACTTTGCAAACTTTGAATAACTAAGTCCCTTAGTAAAACCATTAGCAACTTGATCATTTGTTGAGTAGTACTTCATCACGATCAGTCCTTCAGCAGCAGCATCTCAAATAAAGTGGTGGCGAAGCTCAATGTGCTTTGTCCTTCCATGGAACACTGGATTTTTGGTCATTAAAATGGTTGTTTTGTTATCACATAAAATCTCAGTTGCCTTTCCTTGAACTTAATGCAAATCCTCCATGATTCTTCTCATCCAAATTGTTTGACAAGCAGAAGATGTGGCAGCAATATACTCAGCTTCTGAAGATGGCAATGCTATGCTTGCTTGTTTCTTTGAGCTCCATGACACAACACCCGAACCAAAGCTAAAAATGAAACCACTTCTGCTTTTTCTATCATCTACACAACCTGCCCAATTACTATTAGTAAAACCAAACAATTTAAAGTTAGGAGTCGGGTTGTACCAAATCCTAAAGTTACTTGTAGCTTGAATGTAGCAAAGAATTCATTTTGTTGCCCTAAGATGATGCAAGGAGGGTTTATGCATGAACCTTGAGACCAAACTAACAGGAAACATGATATTTGGATGAGTATGAGTCAGATACATCAACCCACAAACCAAGCTTCTGGAATATTTCTCATTTGCCCTTGGTGTTCCAACATTCATTATTAACTTCTCATTTGTATTCATGGGAGTAGAAAATGTCTTACAATTCTACATGTTAAACCTCTTCAACAATTCCAAAGCATATTTTTCTTGTGAAACAAAGACACCATAATCAGTTTGAGAAATTTGTAAGCCAAGAAAATAATGCAACAACTCCAAATCTGACATATCAAATTCATCAGCCATGCTCTTCTTGAATTCTGTAATAAGAACTTCAGAAGAACTAGTATAGATTATGTCATCCACATAAACACAAACAATAAGAACATTATCACTTTTTTCCTTCATGTACAAAATGGGCTCATTACTACTACAGTTGAAACCATTTTCAAATAAGTAAGAATCAAGCCTACCATACCAAGCTCGTAGTGCTTGTTTGAGTCCATAAAGGGCCTTCTTGAGCTTGTACACCTTATCCTCTTAAACACAGGTAGGAATGTAATAAACATCATGATTCAACCTCTCATTACCTGACTTGATCCTCACTGTTATTGTTCCCTTACCTTCAATCTGCACTTGTTTGTCATTTCCAAGATAGACTTGCAACTTTACTGATTCATCTATATTCTGAAAAAGACTTCTAACACCTGTCATGTGATTGTTACATCCACTATCCAAAACCAAAGATCACTGTTACTTTCCTTTGAATTCATAAAAGTGAGAAACAACTTACCATCTTCTTCTTTTTCAATGAATTTGCCTGCTGCTTAGCCTTTTTCCAACAATTCACCTGAACATGGCCCATCTTTTTGCAAAAGTAACACTGCTTGTCCTTATGGTTTTGCTTTTGATTCTCTTTGTCACCACTCTCAGCTTCTTGGTGACTTGAATTTGATCTACCATGACCACGGTAGCCACCTTTACCTCTTCCTCTACGTCCACTTGTAAAACCATTGTCATTGCTTTTCTCCTTGCTAAAGATCTCCATCTTTGTCTGAAATGCCTGCTCCATACTCTTCTCTACAGACCTTTTCATCCTTTCTTCATGTGCTAAGAGTGAACCCATTAGCTCATTAACAAAATACTTAGAAAGATCCTTTCAATCTTCAATAGCAGTAACAACATGATCAAATTTAGGAGGCAATCAAAACTTTTTCTACAGTTGTTTGATCTTTAATTTTCTCTCCATAAGTTCTCAATTGATTCATAATGAGAGAAACTCTACCGATATAATTTTGAACCGACTCACTACTTTTCATAAACAAGTTCTCAAATTCTCTATGAAGAGTTTGGAGTTTCACAACAGTTACCTTGTTATCTTCATGGAACTCTTTATGTAGAATGGTCCAAGCTTCATTCAATTTTGTTGCATTTGTGATTCGAGAAAAAATTGAGTCTGTCATCGCTTGATGCAATGCGAGCAATGCCTTTGCATCCTTCTTCCTAAACTCTTTCATCTCTGCTACCTTCTCTGCCTTGTCAGATTCTGTATACCCATTTTCTACAAGATCCCACAAATCTTGAGAAATGAAAAAGGTCTTCATTTTAATGCTCCAAAAAGCATAACTTTCTCCATTGAAGATGGGCACCAATGATTGAGAAACATTCAAAGTATTCATACCATTAGACATGATGAATACAAACTAAAGATCACTTACTTCAGCAAAGATCACCACAATAGAATAACACCCAATTTAATCGAACCTGGCTCGAATACCAAAAATGTTGGTTTTAAAGAAAAGGGTGTATTTGACAAGAACAAACAAAAATTGAGCAAAGTATGAGTAAGCAAAGAAAAAGACAAAAGAAAGAATATTGGCTGAGAATTCAAAGGATCTTCTCCATTCATAAAAACTCAATGTTGGCTCTATAGGCTAAACCGAGAGGGGGGTGAATCGGTTCTTAGCTAACCTTATGTTCGTTTTTCGATTCTTCTAAATTCTCTAGCCTATATTAATGTTTTCTAAGTTCTCTAGGCTATGCAAGCATGCAATCCAAATTCAATACAATAAACACAAATATAATTGCAAGTAAATAAAGAGAAAAGGGAAAGAGAAATGTACACAAGCGATTTATAGAGGTTCGGCAACCTTGCCTACGTCCTCTACCTTGAGACGCTCTCAAGGATTTTCCTCAAATTCACTAACTTGAATTTGTCTTTACAATCCTTCTTTTTCAAAGCTCAAGAGAAACCTCTCTTTTTCTAGGTTCAAGAGAAACCTCCCTCTTTTTCTAAGGCTAAAGAGAAACCTCTTCTCCTTTTTCTAAGGCTAAAGAGAAACCTCCTCTCCTTTTTCTAAGGCTAAAGAGAAACCTCCCTCCTTTTCAAGGCTAAATAGAAACCTTTCCTTTACAAAGTGTGTTTGTGTTTACAATGGGTGTACACAATGGGTGTAACCAAAGAAGGCCTTTAGGTAGGCAACTGATTACAGAGATTAAGCACAAAGAAAAGCCTATACAATATTTGTGCTATGCTATACAAGGAATATGATTATGATGGAAGATGAAGACTTTGTAGCACTTGAATTGTTGTTGAGGCTTGAGGAAGATGAATAAGATGATGAAAGATGTTGCTCAGCTATCCTCTTCCTTCCTTGAGCTTCCAAGCCTCTATTTATAGTCCCTTGGATGGTTTGTGAACGTTGGTTGGAGCCAAAACAGAAACTAGCTGTTGTATCTCACAGAAACTAGCCGTTGTATCTCACAAAAACTAGCCGTTGTATCTCACAGAAACTAGCCATTGGAGGCTTTCTTCCATAAAGGGATCGATCCTTTGCTTCATTCCATACTTCCAAGAGTTTCTGCCATGAAGGGATTGTTGGATTATGCCCTTAGAACCATTCATTAGATGATTGACTTTGGCATTTTTTTATGTATCATGACATTTTATTTATTATAGTTCATTATTATATTTGTCTTATAACTGCGTAATGTAATCTTATATGATAATGTCCTTAGAATAGTAATAACACACTATTCTTAAAAATATCCCTAGTCAAGTATTATTGTGAACAAGGATAACAATGATACGATAAGACTAGTATGTGGTTGACTGATGACCATTGTCATGGATATAGGATATCAAGTCATCACATAGGTACATGTTAGAGAACTATGTACTAGATCGACCCTCAATGAGAACGCTACATGGATTGTTATATGAGTGTCATAAGCGATTCTCATAGTGATGATGGTGTATGTGATCCTTTGATTTGAGATCATCAGAGATCCCAACATAGAGAATTGCATACTTTAATGCTGCTAGATGTCATTCGTAACAGGATGGACTATAAAGGTAGTAATTGGGTATTCCTTGATCTATGTAGAGGGATGTTGAGTGATCAAGATAGGATTTATCCCTCTTATATAACAAGAGTGATGTCTTGGGCCCTTTGATAGAGTGAGACTAAGAAATGCATGGCCGTGCTCGAATAAGTCAATATGAGACATTGATTTTATTTGTTTAATTAGTCTACTCAGGAATCAAGAAACGCTGATTAGACTATACTAGTGTGACACATTCCATGACTTGTGTCTAATCAAGACATCAAAGGATAAAGGGATTAGACTACACGGTAACATCTATCACGAGTAAGGTTATGTCGAGTCATTGACATTCTCGTTACATGGGTAGCAATGATGTGTTGCTAGATACCGCTCATTGCCTGTGACAATTTTGTCATTGCCATTGTTTTGAGAACCTATTGGGTCGCACACTTAGAACGGATCAATGAGGAGCTTAATTAATCCTATTCTGAATTGGATTAAGGATATATCTAATCCTATTCTGAATTGGATTAAGGATATAGTTAATCCTATTCTAAGTAGGATTAGAGTTCTGTTTGGCAGTAAATTTTAGGGTAAAATTTACTGCCTATAAAAAGGATGTTTTTTCTAAAACATAGCGGCACATTTAAAAACAGAAAAGGTATTCTTTTAATCGAAGCTAGCAATTCGATTATAAGGAATCAAAAACGCTCTTTAAGGCTTCTGATCGTGAGACGTTCAAGAGTCGTGAGATCCGTTCGTGTGGATACCATAGAGGCAGGAACGAAAAGTTGTTGCTTGTGACTCAACCAACGACAGAAAATCAGAGAAAACGTTAGGTAAAATCTCGAAACCCTAATCAGGCAACTCTCTGAATCGATCCTAGTGGAGGCCGAATGATTTAAATTCCACTGTGTGTTTGTTTTGGTTTCCTTCAGGGATCGATCCCTTCCCTTAGGGGATCGGTCCCATGCTTCCAGAGAGCATTTTTCCTGCACTTTTGGATTAGAAATGATATAGCCTTTGATCTTAATTCAACCCAAAACATTTTGACATTTTTGTGGGAGTTTTTCCTGACTTTCTCAAATGAAAACGTGGTCCAAAAATTCATTAAGTAATTTTCTAAAATATTCAAAACATTTTATAAAGTATTAAGACAAATAAGAATATACAATTGAATCATGGTCTTAATGTTTGATATTAACACTTAAATGGTTTGATAAAATCATGTGTGATAAAGCAAATTTACAATATGAATCAAAACATAAAAGATCACTTGAGTTTTTATCATTTCAAAATACATATGTCAATTTAAAGCTAACAATCTCCCCCTTTTGATATGACAAAACTTAAGGTAAATTTGCTTTAAAAAATTCTTTAAAGAAATACTCCCCCTCAAATAAAACAGGATTTTAAATATAAAGCTCCCCCTTAATATAAGGATGGTTTTCAAAAGAAGTTTTTCAAATCATTATTTCTCCCCCTTAATATCTCTCAATATCTCTCCTCCTTTTTGTCATAGCAAAAAGAAAGAAAGATAAAAAATATGCTCCCCCTAAAATTATGGCTATGTGAAAAAAAATATATGCTCTATCCAACAAGAAACATGTTAGTATATGGGACTCATAGCACAAATAAATAAGTCAATGTCCATAAAAAGTACGAAATGCAAAGAACATGACTTATGATCCTATACCAATTGTTTATAAATAGTTTTGCAAGAAGTTCCCAATTGGTAAGAGATTAAGCAAGTTGTTTATAAATTTTCTACTATGTTCTATAACTTGCTTATTTCAATTCTATCAAGCACCTAAGTATATCAAGTATTCTCTAAGGTCCAACTAAGGTGCATGGCAATGCATCATGATTATGAGCTGAAATTAGATGACATATCATATGCATGAGCTCATAAATCACTTTCAAGAAAAAGTGTGCATACAAATATCAATTAACCACGAATTCTAGCACAAAAATTATCTCATGTAAAAATGTCTTAATTCTTCCCTATTTGTCATTTGAATCTAAAGAACACAAGAAGAATTGTCAATTTAAAGCTCATACTAATTGTCAATTCAGTTTTGGCTTCTACCAATTGTTGAAAATATTGTTACCAATTATTGACTTAGACATTATGCTAATTGTTATGTGTGGTGTGCTTAGTGAATAATCAAGTAAAACATGTAAGAATACAATCACACACCATCAAACATGCAAGTTTAACATCAAAACAATCAAGATTCAATGCATGAATATCAATCAAAGTGCATTTGTCCAAGTTTGCATTTATTCTTGAATGTTGATGTTGTCATTAAAGCCCAAGTTCTTTAATAATTTGGCCATAAGAAAAATCTAAGTTCATGGATGACAAATTTTCATGCATTTGAATCATTTTAGACCCATTTACCATCACAAATTATAGGCCAATGACAATTATGACTTTAGGTAAAGCTTTTTGTATCTCAAATACTTCATTTACCTAAGTCATATTTATATTCTATCATTAAGGTCAAGTTATGATCATTTCACCATTCAAGCATATGACCTTTAATCATTTATATTCAACAAAAAATATATTATGATGCCTAATGGGAATATATGAGTCAAGCTATAAGATAAAATTCTCTAAGCATACTTGACTAAGATGAACAAAAGGTATGAACAATATTCATTATGCACAAGTTCATCAAATTCTCAAATATATACCCAAATCATTGAAATAATTCTTAAAATTATGTTTAAGCATTCATTGAAAATATATTTCAAGATTATTTCAAGATTTGTGCAATTCATGAATGTCTTCAACAAGAAAATGACTTTGTACTTGTAAGTTCAATGAAAAAGCTATTGATTGTTAAAAATTGTTGAAGTTGAGGCATGAATCCAATGAAAAATGACTTTTCATATTGAAAAGATCATCAAAATGAGGTTAAAACAATGAATTTTAACTTGAGAAGAAAGAAGGTATCAAGAAAGTTAAGAAAGCTTCTCAATTTTTGCTTACAAGTGCAGAAATAGGCATAATTTGACAAGAGGGATCGATCCTTAGAGAAAGGGGATCGATCCTTTAAGTCTAGAATGCAGATTTTCTGTATTTTGTCCAACGGGATCAATCCTTTATGTGGAGGGATCGATCCCTCATCCAATTTCTGCAAAATTTTGACAGAAAATTCAACCTTTGAGGTGCCAAAACTTCGTTTTTGAGTATTTTAAGTCCAAGTAAAAGTTTAAACATTTGTGTAACATGATTTTGGACTTGTATGAATGAAAAATATGGATGAAAAACCATTTAACAATGGATTTTGCAATTTTGGAAGGATTTGCATAATAAAATGCATTTTTGATATCAAAGGAGGTCATTTTAAGAGTTATGCATATTTTGTCAAAACTAATACATTGAAATACATAAATATGTCAAGACAAACTTGTTCACATAGATTTTAAGCACATATCATCAAATCACTACACTTGTGAACATCATGCCATGATTTCTAACATGCATATTTCTTCATTAATGCTCATGACATGGCATTTTGCATATATGACATATTTGGCAACTTTGGAGCAAATAAATATATTATCAACACATCTCATACTTGCTCTAATCTTACAAAATTATTTCAAAATCATTAAACATGCTTTTCATTCAATCATTCAAAGCCTCAAGAACTATAATTATAAAATCATTTGTCATGCCTTTTTGCTCATTCATTCAACTCACAATGCATCAAAAACATTAACAACATGCCTCATTAAATCACACAAATAATTTTAGTAAATGTGAGTTTTGAGAAGATAGAATTTAAGCTTACAAAACTCTTTGCTTGAGAATGCTTTGCCTTGAATTGTTGGATCCACCATTAGCCATTCTTTGAGAAATTGTTGTCACCTTGCTAAGAATGGATCTCCAATCTCTTTCTCTTTCTTATTGGCACAAGCAAACTCCATGAGGATGTGTTGAGCATTCAAACTCCATTGTTCCATTGTAATTCCATGCTCTAACACTCCTACAACAAACACATTTATACATGTTTTGGTATCCAAATTTTCTTGGGTCCATGAGAGTTAGTGCAAATAATTTTTGATCCTTTTAGGATCCATTTCAAGCACAATTCATCATTATTTATAGCATGCTTTGGCACCTACATTTTTCTAACTACTCTTCCTCTAAATGTGGTTTTTCTATATGTGCATGCTTGTGAAGAGTGGCCTATCCTATTGCATAGTGAGCATGTGAGAGATGTATCATACATAGAATTTTTGCTTACTAGGAAGTTCTTAAGATGAGCTTCTTTTTGTTTTGTATTATAGCCTAACCCATCTTTGTCAAAAAAGGCTCTTTAGGTTTCTAACATATGATCTAATTTTTGTTGACCAATGTAAAACTTAGAAAATGAGTTATTGTGAAATCCCCAAATTCATGTAAAGTCCTCATATTTGTAATGTATTATAAGCTGAAATGATCAAATAAATATCAAAGTTTGATGTATGAATGATGTATGGAACATGGAAGAAATAATGAGATTTAAAATCAAATAGTCAAGAAGAAATTATGATATTGTAAGATTTATGGAAGCACGAGAAAAGAAATTATATCAGAAAATTTGTGTAATTAAATTAGACATGTGTCATATGAAGAAGGAAGAAGAGGAATTTAAAATGAGTCAAAGGGAATTAATGGCTGAAGTGATGAAAGGATGGGGAAGCATTAAATGAGATAAAGCCTAGTCATCCTCTCCTCCCATTACCCCTACGGCAGCAACATTCTAGCCCTCCCTCTCATTCTCTCCAAGCTTCCAAGTTTTCTTCCATAGCTACCTTGACAAGCTACCTTGTTCCTCCATCGATTCAATTAGTTAGTTTAACGAAAATCGATCCTTGTCACTAGTCTAAGCTATATCCCAAGTTTGGTAGATTGAATCCAAGTATTGGAGGAGATCTCAAAGTCTGAAAAATTGGTCACTAGCAAAGGTAAGAGAAAAAGATAATTCTTTCAATTATGTTTATGGGGTGGAGTTGTACTGAGTTGGTATGATATGTGTATGGTGATTGTTTGAAGGATTAAATTGTCATGATGTTTACAGCTTTGAAGAAGTGAAGTGAAAGGTTAAGTTGATACAAGCAATCTTGTGGATTTTGGCAATCGAGGTAAGGAATTTATGTAACGGACGTAGGGTGACTATGTCCGCATGTTTTAAGATGTTTTAAATGTCAATTGGGAAGAAGTACCAGATGTTTTAAGTGCAGGAAAAGTTAGGTTTTGGATTTTACTCCTAGTACCAATTAGGCTAGGAGCAGTTGATTGCCTTAAGTAGCAACCAACTGCCTAGAGACAACCAAAGCGTAGTTTTTCGAAAATCGAGACAAACCAGTCGACTGCTATGTAAGCCAGTCGACTGCTATTCTCCTAGTATGCATTCTGTTTCAAACCAGTCGACTGCTATGTAAGCCAGTCGACTGCTATTCTCCTAGTATGCATTCTGTTTCAAACCAGTCGACTGCTATATGGGACAATCGACTGCTATTTGTTAAAAAGCATTTTGTTTCAAAACCAGCTAGCTGCCTATAAGACCAGTCGACTACCTTGTTTTCAGAAGCATTCTATTTCAAAAACAATCGACTACTATATGACTAGTCGACTGCCATTTCTTAAGAAGTATTCTGTTTGAAAATCAGTCGATTGCTATATGGACTAGTTGACTGCCCCATGTGTTTTCAGAAAATAAAAATATCGAAATTTTAAATGAAAATAATTTTGATAAATGAAAATATGAAGTAGCAGGCGACTGCCCTATGAGGCCAGTCGACTACCCTGTTTGAAAAGATGTTTCAAAAGCTTATTGCAAGAAAGAATAAATGTCATAGCAAATAGCTATATGACAAATGTTTTGAGACTATGAAGTACTTAATGATTATGCACTTCTGTATATGTTCATGGCTGAGGAGCTCTATTCCAACCCTTAGTGCTATAGATGTCACCTGACTAGTGTTCACTGTAGCCACCAACATTTGGCCAAATTGTCTCTGTTATGTATATATTGGCTAGGGGAGGATTCCTGGCTCCTACGGGAGTACACCACATGATTCAGTGCATAATTCTATTAATATGTAAATAGTCTCTTTGCTACATGATGTATGTTTTGATGAAAGAACATGATGCATGTTTTGAAGCAAGTTTATGAAGTATGTTTTCAAGAAAGTATATGAAGTATGCCTACATATGATGTTTTGAAGAAAGTATATGACGTATGCTATTTTAAAGAAGCGTATAAAGTATGTTTGCCTTACCATTTGAAAGAAATATACATGGTTGCAAATGATATATGAAAGAGTACATGATTTATGCTTTATAATGATTTACATGACATTATAAAGCCAAGCAGGAAAACTGCATATAGAGGCATTGTACGCTCTTTTACATATATTTCTTATTGAGCGTAAACTCACCCTTTTACGAATATTTTTCCTATAGATTATCTGAAGTGAACCCCGCTCCGAATAAAGGAGCTCGCTTTTGAAGTATCAAAGTGTACCTTCGAGATACACTTCCTAGTTAGTATTGAAGGTATACTTATGTACTTATGTAAAGTAAATTGTAATTCAACTATGGTACAGTACAAGTAACATTTATGTATATAAGATGTCGGGGATTTAAGTTAAGAATGATGTGTAAGATCCTATGGTATGGAATGATATATATATATATATACATATCATTATTCTGTCTATTGAAAGTAAATTATTCATATTGAGCTATTAGATATTAAACCTAAGAAGAAGAATGAATGACATTAATGAACAAAATCAAATCAAGTCATATAAGATAATAAGGAGAAAGTTAGATGGTAAGATGTAGTGACGGGGACATCACAGTTATGCAAATTTAAGTTCTTTTTATTCAATTCATTTATCTCTAGGTTAGTCTCTTCTAATTTCTTTTCTAGTTCTAGCTTAGCATTTGTCAAGGCTTCCTTCTCTACTTTCAAATTAGCAATGATTTTCTTATATTTGGTGTTCATGCATTGAAACTCATTTGCTAATTCATTAAAGGCATTTTGTAGTTCATCAAATGTATAACTATTATCTTCACTAGAACTACAACTAGCCTCATCATCACTGATAGCCATAAAGCATGTGTAAGCTACCTCATCATCCATGTTATCCTCATTGGAGCTATCACTATCACTCCATGCAGCCACAAATGCTTTCTTCCTAGATTTCCTATCCTTTTCTTTCCTAAATAAGGGACAATCTAGCTTAGTGTGACCCGGTTCATTACATTCATAGCATACTAAAAGGTATTTTTCTTTCCTACTAGACTCTCCTCTTATTATCCCTCTTCTTTGATGTCTTCTATCATTCTCTCTCTCCTTCATTTTCATGAACCTATTAAATCTTTTGGCAAACATTGCCATTTCCTTTTCTTCCTCATTTCCACTCTCATTACTATCATCTTCAATGATCTCATGAGTCGAAGACTTAAGTGCTACCCCTACTTTCTTTGAAGGCACTTCATTTCTTTTCATTTTCATTTCATATGTAAGTAGGGAGCCCATAAGCTCATCTAGGGACAAGGTATTTGGATCCTTAGATTCTTCTATAGCGGTTACCTTTGCCTCCCATGATTGTGGCAAGCTATTCAAAATTTTCTTCACCATTTCTACATTGGAATAGGTCTTGCCTAATACGTTAAGTCCATTGATTATGTCATTAAATCTAGTGTACATTTCACTCATGGACTCATTTTCTTTCATTCTAAAAAGCTCATAATCATGTGTGAGCATTCCTACTTTGGTTTCTCTAACTTGATTTGTCCCTTCATGTGTAATGGCTAATTTGTCCTATATTTGTTTTGCATTCTCACATAGAGAGACTCTATTAAATTCATTGGGACCTAATGCACAAAAGAGAGTGTGCATAGCCTTGGCATTCAGTCGTGCCAATCTCATATCATTTGTATCCCATTCATCTTCACTCTTAGGGACATCCTTTCCATCCATTTTCTTCATTGGAATTTTAGGACCATTAACTATAACTCGCCACACTTCATAATCATTTGATTGCACAAACAACATCATTCTTGTTTTCCAATATGAATAATTTTCTCCATTAAAGAGTGGAGGTCTAATCAATGAGTGTCCCTCTTCTCCTATAGGTGTACCTATGTTCAAATGAGCCATTTATGATCATTTTACTCGATGGATGTTAATCCAAATCAATCTCGAGCCCAAGCTCTAATACCAATTGTTGGCTCTATAGACTAAACCGAGAGGGAGGGTGAATCGGTTCTTAGCTAACCTTATGTTAGTTTTTTGATTCTTCTAAATTCTCTAGCCTATATTAATGTTTTCTAAGTTCTCTAGGCTATGCAAGCATGAAATCCAAATTTAATACAATAAACACAAATATAATTGCAAGTAAATAAAGAGAGAAGGGAAAGAGAAATGTACACAAGCGATTTATAGAGGTTCAGCAACTTTGCCTACGTC
This sequence comes from Heritiera littoralis, assembly GCA_031772115.1. Taxonomy (NCBI): domain Eukaryota; kingdom Viridiplantae; phylum Streptophyta; class Magnoliopsida; order Malvales; family Malvaceae; genus Heritiera; species Heritiera littoralis. The sequence goes on from JAPDPK010000203.1 coordinate 467,251, forward strand.
CTCTATCTTGAGACGCTCCTAAGGATTTTCTCCAAATTCACTCACTTGAATTTGTCTTTACAATCTCTCTTTTTCAAGGCTCAAGAGAAACCTCTCTCTTTTTCTAGGCTCAAGAGAAACTCCCTCTTTTTCTAAGGCTAAAGAGAAACCTCCTCTCCTTTTTCTAAGGCTAAAGAGATACCTCCCTCTTTTTCTAAGGCTAAAGAGAAACCTCTCCTTTACAAGGTGTGTTTGTGTTTACAATAGGTGTAACCAAAGCAGGCCTTTAGGTAGGTAAATGATTACAAAGATTAAGCACAAAGAAAAGCATATAATATTTGTGCTATGCTATACAAGGAATATGATTATGATGGAAGATGAAGACTTTGTAGCACTTTAATTGTTGTTGAGGCTTGAGGAAGATGAATAAGATGATGGAAGATGTTGCTCAGCTATCCTCTTCCTTCCTTGAGCTTCCAAGCCTCTATTTATAGTCCCTTGGATGGTTTGTGAACGTTAGTTGGTGCTAAAACAGAAACTAGCCGTTGTATCTCACAGAAACTAGTCGTTGAGGCTTTCTGCCATAAAGGGATCGATCCTTTTACCTAAGGGATCGATCCTTTGCTTCATTCCATACTTCCAAGAGTTTCTACCATGAAGGGATCAATCCCTTCCCTTAGGGGATCGATCCCATGCTTCCAGAGAGCATTTTTCCTGCACTTTTGGGTTAGAAATGATATAGTCTTTGATCCTAATTCAACCCAAAACATTTTGACATTTTTGTGGGAGTTTTTCTTGACTTTCTCAAATGAAAACATAGTCCAAAAATTCATTAAGTAATTTTCTAAAATATTCGAAACATTTTATAAAGTATTAAGACCAATAAGAATATACAATTGAATCATGGTCTTAATGTTTGATATTAACACTTAAATGGTTTGATAAAATCATGTGTGATAAAGCAAATTTACAATATGAATCAAAACATAAAAGATCACTTGAGTTTTTGTCATTTCAAAATACATATGTCAATTTAAAGCTAACACTCAATTTGCAACACTATAAATAGATGAATTGAAATGAAAGCCATACCCCCATGTTCTCACTTCATGGGATGCTATTCACCCACTAAGTACACAAACATAAAGTGAGTTAGTAGGAATTTAACTCCTAAAATCTAGAAACTACTCTTCCATGTTATACACATAGTGGAAGACTTATCCATCTTGTTTGCATCAGTTTTTAATAGGTTCAACACTGTATGCTTTGTTATATGCATCAAAAATTTCCCAACCAACAGGGCACTTGCTTTATCTCTCAGCATTAGTTTCAATGGTGTTGCTGCCCTTTACACTCTAATTGCCAATACAATAAATTCTGATAATGACACCATTTATCTCTTCTTAGATGGACTTGTGCCTCTTCTTGCGTCCAACTTAGTTCTCATCCCAATCCTTCGCTAACCACCTTTGCCGGTTGTGTCCACTGATGCTATAAATCTGGTTTCCTTCATTTTCATTGTCCTCAATGTTTTAGCTGTTATCATTGGCCTTTATCTTCACCTTTTAAATTTGCTTTCATCTGAAGCATCAAGGGCATGTGTTCTCCTGGCAGGTTTCTTAATTCTATTGTCCCTACCTTTGTGTTTACTTAGCATTGTTTGTGGTAGGAACTGGGCACTTTATACTTTTGATACTGGTTTTTGTCTTGATGGCTCAAACTTCAGCTTGGTTGACCCTGATGACCTTGAGCTCCATAAAGAATTGATTGGAAATGGTCAAAATAATGGCTTAACTGTCAATCCATTTTGTGAAACAAACATAGGGGTTTTTGGGAAGATAATGGAGGAAGGCAGGTTAATAATGCTTGGTGACGAACACCAGGCAAGTTCGCTTGTGCGTTTATGGGATTTCTGGATATACTATGTGGCCTATTTCTGTGGAGGGACAATATAGTTTATAGCAATAATCTAGGGCAGATTGCACAATCACTCGAATATTATTCCTAGATTAGTATAGTTGTGACAGTATACTCTTTCTCATTATTTGGTTATTTGCTTTTAGTTGCCCTAGATTTCTCGCCTGGGTATGTGTTCGCTGCAAACAGTATATATGTTGTTTACAAGATTGCATCAATATCAAAGAGTAAGCACCACTTTATTGCCTTCACAATTCATTAAATAGAGGAAATGCATCTCCTGCAAAGTTGCATCCCTTTGCATGGAAACTGCCCTTACTCTTTTTTTAACCCTAAGGCCATTATCAGAGTTCAATAGTTGCTTCATAATTGTAGAATGAATTCTAATATAAAGCGTTCTAATGTTGTTGACCAAAATGGCCTTATTAGAATTCATCCTAAAGAATTTTGGAGTATTAAAATTTTATATTGACTTCCATGGTTGTATGGAGGCGTTTAACTAATGATGAAAGCTTTAATGTCTTACAAAAGCAGCAAGGTATACTTTGCAAGGGCTGGGTGGCTAGTAGTTGCCCTGGTACCTACACAAATAGCTTTCAATTTGCTTTCCGCATCAGGTAATAAGGTAGCATTGCCAGGGATTTAAATTGTGGTCGTGGTCGCATTTTTAGTCACATTGCGCTTATAGTGTTTCCAGACATAACGAACATCAACACGGTCATTGCGGTCATCACAGTCGTGAATTTTTTTTAGTTTCGCATAATTTTATATAAAGTGTAATAATTGTATTTATAATCATGTAAAGTCTTTTTTTATAATTTTGAAAGTAATTTATGATAACCTAAGTCTATTATTTACATCAAAAAATAGGTTATTCATAAATTTTTTGAATTATAATAAAACATTCATATTTAAAAAATTACTTATGATAATTGAAAAATAACAAACGTTGAAAATAGAATACCATATGTAACCAATAAAATATTTAGTACCATATATCTAATAACACTATAAATTTTACTTTAAAAAATTAAATTAATAATCTAAATTCAACATTATCTATTTTTTTAAATTCAAATTACCTAATATTTTTTTTTATCATGATTCATGACTAATATTAATTCTTAAACATTCAATGTTACCTAAAAAATTTTTAAACATTTAAAACCCATCACAAATTACCACATATTAAAAAAAATATTTAAAAAAACAAACCCAATGCTAAAATTGTATAGGGCTGAATACTAGTAATAAAGAAGAGGTTATATTCCAGTTGGATTAAAAGAAGGATACTTCAATTTCAACTAGACCAATTGTTAGCTTTAAATTACCATATGTATTTTGAAATGACAAAAACTTAAGCAAGCTTTAATTTTTAATTCATATTGTAAATTTGCATTATCACACATGATTTTCTCATTCCATTCTAAGTGCTCATATCAAACATTAAGATCATGATTTAATGATATATTCTTATTGGTCTTAATACTTTATAAAATGGTTTTCAATATTAAGTAATTTTCTCAAGAACTATTGAACATAAGTTTAGAAAATTACTTATAAGTCTTTGGACAATATTTTCATTTGAGAAAGTCAAAGAAAAACTCCCTTGAAGCTTATAAACATTTTGGGTTGAATTAAAATCAAAAGCCATATCATTTCTAACCCAAAAGTGCAGGAAAAATGCCCTTTGGAAGCATGGGATCGATCCCATAGGGAAAGGGATCGATCCCTTTTTGGCAGTAAGCTTTTTGGTGGAAGAAAAGGTCCCTCAGCCCAGAAAAAATCAATTCTGGAAAGAAGGGATCGATCCCCTATGGGAAGGGATCGATCCCTTTGCTCGAAAATAGCCTATAGCGGCTAGTTTCTGTGAGACAACGGTAATATTCGAGATTTGGCTCCTTCCAACGGCTAGAACACATCCAAGGGACTATAAATAGAGGCTTAGAAGCTAAAGGAAGCAAGAGGAACCACTCAGCAACTCCAAATCTCATATTCCTCAAATCCTCAAGCCTCAAACAACAAATCAAGAGCTACAAAGTCTTCATCATCTATCATTCTCTTATTCCTTGTATTGTTTAGCACAAAAATTGTATAGGCTTTTCATTGTGCTTAATTTCTGTAATCACTTGCCTACCTAGAGGCTTTTCTTTGATTACATTATTTGTAACCCATCATTCCTTGTAAAGGGGAGGTTTCTCTTTAACCTATGAAAAAGAGGGAGGTTACTCTTTAGCCTAAGAAAAAGAGGTAGGTTTCTCTTGAGCCTAGAAAAAGAGAGAGGTTTCTCTTGAGCCTTGAAAAGAGGGAGTGTAACAAATTCAAGGATAGTGAATTTGGGGAAAATCCTTGGGAGCGTCTCAAGGTAGAGGACGTAGGCAAGGTTGCCGAACCTCTATAAATCACTTGTGTACATTTCTCTATCCCTTCTCTCTTTACTTTCTTGCAATTATATTTGTGCTTATTGTATTGTATTTGAATTGCAAGATTGAATAGCCTAGAGAACTTAGAAAATATTTATATAGGCCAAAGAATTTAGAGAAACCGAAAAACGAGCTTAAGATTAGATAAAAACCGATTCACCCCCCTCTCGGTATAGCCTATAGAGCCAACAATTGGTATCAAAGCTTGGGCTCGAGATTGATTTAGACTAACCTCTATCGAGCAAAACGATCTTAGATGGCTCACTTGAATGTAGGCACATCCTTAGGAGAAGAGGGACAATCATTAGTTGGACCTCCACTCTTCAATGGTGAGAATTATTCATATTGGAAAACTAGAATGATGTTATTTGTACAATCAAATGATTATGAAGTGCGGAGAATTATAGTGAATGGTCCTAGAATTCCCATGAAGAATATAGATGAAAAAGATGTCCCTAAGAGTGAGGATGAGTGGGACACAAATGACATAAGATTGACACAAATGAATGTCAAGGCTATGCACACCCTCTTTTGTGCATTAGGTCTCAATGAATATAATAGAGTCTCCTTGTGTGAGAATGCTAAACAAATATGGGACAAGCTAGCCATCACACATGAAGGGACCAATCAAGTTAGGGAAACCAAAGTAGGAATGCTCACACATGATTATGAGCTTTTTAGAATGAAAGAAAATGAGTCCATGAGTGAAATGTACACTAGATTTAATGACATAATTAATGGTCTTAAAGCATTAGGCAAGACCTATTCCAATGTAGAAATGGTGGAGAAAATTTTGAAAAGTTTGCCACAATCATGGGAGGCAAAGGTAACCACAATAGAAGAGTCTAAGGATCCAAATACCTTGTCTCTAGATGAGCTTATAGGCTCCCTACTTACATATGAGATGAAATTAAAAAGAAATGAAAAGCCTTCAAAGAAAGTAGGGGTAGCACTTAAGTCTTCCACTCATGAGGATGATAGTGATGAGAGTGGAAATGAGGAAGAAAAGGAAATGGCAATGTTTGCCAAAAGATTCAATAGATTTATGAGAATGAAAGAGAGAGAGAGTAATAGGAGACATCAAAGGGGAGAGTCAAGTAGAAGAGAAAAGGACCCCTTAGTATGCTATGAGTGCAATGAACCGGGTCATACTAAATTAGATTGCCCCTTACTTAGGAAGGAAAAGGATAGGAAACCTAGGAAGAAAGCATTTGTGGCTACATGGAGCGATAGTGATAGCTCCGATGAGGAAAACGTAGATGATGAGGTAGCCTACTCATGCTTTATGGCCATTAGTGATGATGAGGATAGTTGTAGTTCTAATGAAGATAACGATTATACATTTGATGAACTACAAAATGCTTTCAATGAATTAGCAAATGATTTTCAATGCATGAACTCCAAATATAAGAAAATCATTGCTAAATTAAAAATAGAAAATGAAGCCTTGACAAGTGCTAAGATAGAATTTGATAGAAATTGAAAAGAAACTAGAAGAGGCCAACTTAGAAATAAATGAGTTAAATAAAAAGAATACAAATTTGCATAACTCATTTACTAGGTTTTATATGGGTCAACAAAAGCTAGATCATATGTTAGAGACCCAAAGAGCTTTCTTTGATAAAGATGGGTTAGGTTATAATGCAATACAAAAAGAAACTCATCTAAAGAATTTCCTAGTGAGCAAAAATACTATGCATGATACCTCTCTTACATGCTCACTATGCAATAGAATAGGACACTCTTCACAAGCATGCACATATAGAGAAACCACATTTAGAGGAAGAGTAGTTAAGAAAATATGGGTGCCAAAGAATGCTGAAAATAATGTTGAATTATGCTTAAAATGGATCCCTAAAAGATCAAAGATTATTTGCACTAACTCTCATGGACCCAAGAAAATTTGGGTACCAAAGCATGTTTGAATTTGTTTGATGTAGGAGTGTTAGAGCATGGAATACAATGAAACAATGAAGTTCAATTGCTCAACACATCCTTATGGGGTTTGCTTGTGCCAATGAGAGAGAGAAAGAGCTTGAGGATCCACCCTTGGCAAGGTCACAACAATCCTTCAAGAAAGGCCTAAGGTGGATTCAACAATTCAAGGCAAAGCATTCTCAAGCAAATGAGTTTTGTAAGCTTAAATCCCATCTCTTCAAAACTCATTTTTTTTGCTAAAATTATTTGTATGTTTTATTGAGGCACTTGGTTGATGACTCTTGATGCTTTGAGAGTTGAATGATTGATCAAAAGGCATGATAAATGATTTTTGAGTGTTGGATGAACAAATATTGATGATTGAATGAAAGGCATGTTTATGATTTTGAAATGATTATTGAATTTCTGTAGTTTGAGCAAGTTTTCTATGTGGTGATAATGTATTTACTTGCATCAAATTGCCAAATATGTCATTTATGCAAAATTCCATGTCATGAGCCTTAATGAAGAATATGTATATTAGAAATCATGGCATGTTGTTCACAAGATGTATACCTTGATGATATATATGCTTGAAATCTATGTGAACAAGTTTGTTTTGACATATTTAAGTAATTCAATGCAGTGGCTTTGCCAAAACATGCATAACTCTCAAAATGACCCTCTTTGAGGCCAAAAATGCATGTTATTGTGAAAATTCTTCCAAAATTGCAACATCATTTGTAAAATGGTTTTTCATTCATGTTTTTCATTCATACAAGTCCAAAATCATGTTTTACAAATGTTTAAACCCTTACTTGGACTTAAAATACTCAAAAACGAAGTTTTGGCACCTCACAAGTTGGATTTTCTGTCAAAAATTTGCAGAACCAAGATGAGGGATGATCCCTCTACATACAGGATCGATCCCTTTGGAAAAACATGCAGGAAACATGCTTCTGGAGTTTAGGGATCGATCCCTTTGCTCATAGGATCGATCCCTCTAGGCAAATTATGTCATTTTCTGCATTTTTAAGCCTTAGTTGAGAAGTTTTCTTAATTCTCTTGATCCTTTCTTTCTTCTCAACTTAAAATTCATTGTTTTAACTCCTTTTTGATGAACCTTAATGTATGAAAATTCATTTTTCATTGATATCATGCCTCAACTCCATCAATTTGAATCATTTCCAACAAATGGTATTACTTTCCAACAATCAACTCACAAGTGCAAAATCATTTTTCTTGTTGAAAATAGTCATGAATTGCATAATTGCATAAATCTTGAAATAATCTTGAAATATACTTTCAATGAATGCTTAAACATAATTTTGAGATTTATTTCATTAATTTGTGGATATGTTTAAGAATTTGATGAACTTGTGCATAATGACTATTGATCATTCTTTTTGTTCATCTTAGTCAAGCATACTTATAGGATTATGTCTATTAGCTTGACTCAACTACTCCACGCTAGATTTCATGATCATTATACATCAAGTGGAAGAACAATTAAAACTTGACCTTAAGGATTGATTTCAAATATAAATTCAACAATTGGTATAAGTTCATAATTTTCATTGGTCTATAATTTGTGATGATAAATGGATCTTAAATGATCAAATGCATGAAACTTTATCATCTATGAACCTAAATCTTTCTTATGGCCAAATTATGAAAGAACTTGAGCTTAAATGACAACACCTACATTCAAAGATAAATGCAAACTTGAACAAATGTACCTTGATTGATATCCATGCATTTATTCTTGATGTTGAACTTGCTTAAGTTGAATCAATGATCATGTCTATGAGATGAAAATATTAGTTTTTCATGAAATTGTACTTGACTTCACTCATAGATAGAAAATCTTAATGGTAATGTTGAATCTTTCCTTGCTCATAATTGATTAAGGACTTGAATTGGAAAATGAGCATAGGATTTTTGTACTTGAAACCATGAAAGAAAATGTGTTTGCTTGAATATCTTGATTTTTGAATCTTCCATGTGATACAAATTTGTGAATATGAATATGGATTAATACTTGATGATAGAGTGCTAATGATTGATTGATCCATATGCATATTTGATGATGTGTGTGATTATGTTCTTGCATTTCTAGAATGATTATTTTCTTGACATGAACACATTACACATAAATATTGGATTCATGCAAAATGCCTAAGTCGACCATTAGTAACAATTGGTATTTAGATTGAAATAACAATTAGTATCATTGGCAACCATATCTTCAACAATTGGTAAGCCAAACCTAAATTGCCAATTGGTATGAGCTTTAAATTGCCAATTCTTCTCATGCTCCTTAGATTGAAATGACAAATAGGGAAGAATTCTTATGAGACACTATTGCATGAAACCCTTTTGTGCTAGAATTTGTGATTAATTGATGTATGATTTAATTCTAGACACAATATTTCTTGAGAATGATTTATGAGCACATGCATATGATATGTTATATAATTTTAGCTCATAATCATGATGTATTGACATGCATCTTAGTTGGACCTTAGAGAACAATTGATATACTTAGGTGCTTGCTTAACTTCTTACCAATTGGAACCTTCTTGCAAAATCACTCATCAACAATTGGTATCTAAGTTATTTATAAACAATTGGTATAGGATCATAAGTCATATTCATTGCATGAATATTTCATACTCTTTGCGAATATTGACTTATTTATTTGTGCTATAAGTCCCATGTACTAACATGTTTCTTGTTGGATGGAGCATATCTTATCTTTTCTCACATAGCCATTATTTTTTAGGGGGAGCATATTTTTTATTTTTTCCTTCTTTTTGCTATGACAAAAAGGGGGAGAGATAGATAAAGAGAGAGATAGATATAGGGAGAGATATTAAGGAGGAGAGATAATGAGGGAAAATTCATTTTCAAAACCCATGCTTATATTAAGGGGGAGCTTTATAAAATCCTGCTTTATTTAAGGGGGAGTATTTTATCAAAGAATTTTCAAAGCAAATTTACATTAAGTTTTGTCATATCAAAAAGGGGGAGATTGTTAGCTTTAAATTGCCATATGTATTTTGAAATGACAAAAACTTAAGCAAGCTTTAATGTTTTAATTCATATTGTAAATTTGCATTATCACACATGATTTTCTCAATCCATTCTAAGTGCTCATATCAAACATTAAGACCATGATTTAATGATATATTCTTATTGGTCTTAATACTTTATAAAATGGTTTTCAATATTAAGTAATTTTCTCAAGAACTATTGAACATAAGTTTAGAAAATTACTTATAAGTCTTTGGACAATATTTTCATTTGAGAAAGTCAAAGAAAAACTCCCTTGAAGCTTATAAACATTTTGGGTTGATTTAAAATCAAAAGCCATATCATTTCTAACCCAAAAGTGCAGGAAAAATGCCCTCTGGAAGCATGGGATCGATCCCATAGGGAAAGGGATCGATCCCTTTTTGGCAGTAAGCTTTTTGGTGGAAGAAAAGGTCCCTCAGCCCAGAAAAAATCAATTCTGGAAAGAAGGGATCGATCCCCTATGGGAAGGGATCGATCCCTTTGCTCGAAAATAGCCTATAATGGCTAGTTTCTGTGAGACAACGGTAATATTCGAGATTTGGCTCCTTCCAACGGCTAGAACACATCCAAGGGACTATAAATAGAGGCTTAGAAGCTAAAGGAAGCAAGAGGAACCACTCAGCAACTCCAAATCTCATATTCCTCAAATCCTCAAGCCTCAAATAACAAATCAAGAGCTACAAAGTCTTCATCATCTATCATTCTCTTATTCCTTGTATTGTTTAGCACAAAAATTGTATAGGCTTTTCATTGTACTTAATTTCTGTAATCACTTGCCCACCTAGAGGCTTTTCTTTGATTACATTATTTGTAACCCATCATTCCTTGTAAAGGGGAGGTTTCTCTTTAACCTATGAAAAAGAGGGAGGTTACTCTTTAGCCTAAGAAAAAGAGGTAGGTTTCTCTTGAGCCTAGAAAAAGAGAGAGGTTTCTCTTGAGCCTTGAAAAAAGGGAGTGTAACAAATTCAAGGATAGTGAATTTGGGGAAAATCCTTGGGAGCGTCTCAAGGTAGAGGACGTAGGCAAGGTTGCCGAACCTCTATAAATCACTTGTGTACATTTCTCTATCCCTTCTCTCTTTACTTTCTTGCAATTATATTTGTGCTTATTGTATTGTATTTAAATTGCAAGATTGAATAGCCTAGAGAACTTAGAAAATATTTATATAGGCTAGAGAATTTAGAGAAATCGAAAAAGGAGCTTAAGATTAGATAAAAACCGATTCACCCCCCTCTCGGTATAGCCTATAGAGCCAACACCAATATTGGAAGGAATCAATTTAAGTAGCCAAGCCTTGAGGATGAAGTCAGAATTGATTATGTATGCCTGGTTTTAGCTGTTGTGTTTTTGGTTTTCTATTTCTTAGCTTGCTTGGTTTTAGCTGGTGTGTTTTGGTTTTCTATTTCTAACTTCTTAGCGTATCATGGCTTCTGTTCATGTACTTTATTGCAGCCTCCTTTGCTGCTTATTATTAATGAAAACCTTATTTAGCCGAGCAAAAAAAAACTAGGGCAAATATAGCTCGCATTGACTTTCTTTACTAAGTTGCAGGATGTGCTTTTCTCGAGCATTGTACATAAATAGCCGTTTCCTTATCTTGCTTCTACCTATATGTCTATAGCCCCTCTTGCCTATGCTTTGCACTCTCTTTTGTTTTTTTTTTTTGGCCTATCAAGCGTTGACTCGACCAACCCTCCAAACACTATCCTAGCAGTTGACTAAAATTGGAAGTTTGGAACTGCAAGCGAAGCCGAATTGAGAGTGGAGAAGACTCGATTTAGTGAAAAGCCATCTAATTTGCTAAGCATCCCTTCCCACCTGTCGGCCCTCAGTGCCTCCCTCACCTTATGTCCTCAGTCACGTTTCATGATTCTCAGTCAAAAGCCACCGCCCACCAATTTTGAGACAACAGACAACCACCCATGGCCAAGCCACGCATTGCGCCACTACCTACCCATGGCCCAGTCACGCACCCACAATCCCACACTGCACTGTGCCACTGCTGCCTACCCATGCTACCCACTCTGCCTCAACCCTCAAGGCCCTTCGCCCTCGTCATCATGCTCGCCCCTTAGTCCTCACAGTTACAAGTCCCTTCACAAATCCCTTTCTCTCCTTTGATCTAAATCTAAGTTCAAAAATTAAAAATAAAAATTTTAAATTTGCTTTTAGATAAATGACTTGCTTACTTGAGTTGTGTCTTTCTTCTATTCTAATTTAAAATTTTTATACTCCAATTTAATGAACAAACGGAGGAAAGCGGCGGTAACAAACCTTTATTGCCGCTATCCATCCTTATGACATTTCGTAATGGCTGCTATTGGTCGTTACTGATGTGATTCATAATCACACCTGCTATTTTCTCAATAGCGATGGCAGCCATCGCTGCTACTGGGATATAACGGCCACTATTTGAAACCCTGAGCATTGCATGCTGGCATAACCATGGTTGGATTAAGCTTTGGATTCGTATTTTTAGCTGCAATGTCCATCACATTAAAGCACTTTGGACCTAATAGTGTTAGTGTCAACCACAACATCCTTATCACCAACATTCTCATTGGATCACTCTTATATGGTCTCCTAGCAGCTTTAGTATATGACTCTAACGTGAAAAGTTCTACCCTAGAGAACACATTGGAGGAAGCAATAGTGTGCATGGGTAAGGACTACTATCTGCTGAAATTCATATGCTAGGGATGCATTTCCCTACTAGGCCTAAACTCAAGTTTTCTGCTTTTTTTTAGGATCAAATGTGCTTATGACAATTATGAGAGGAATAGAAGTTGAGCACAGCTTTCCTAGATTATAAGTAAAGTTCTCTCTTCCCTTTCTCTGTTTTCCTTTCGTAAGATCTCATTTCTGTAATGCACTTGAAAGGATATAATGACTCCTAAGAAAATTGGGAAAACCATTAGTGATGGATGATTCATTGAATTATATATACAACTAACAAATTAAGGTTTTGACCAGTAAGAAGGATGTAAACATGTGAGGATAAAAAATTTGATAATCGAATATTTAAGTTTCATATTAATTTTTTTTGTTTTATAACTTAATAATTGGATTAACAAATTGTCTTTACTTGTCCATTTCTTTCCTTCTTATTAAAAAACGCCATCTATCTCACCTCAAATCAAGCGAACAAATGCTTCTAACAAACTACCAAATGAGAAAAAAAATGTTAGAATTAAATTTTGTCATGACTTATGAAATGCATTATTGTAAATTTTAAGGCAAAAACTGTAATATCCCGAATCTACAGTATAACATAACAATTACTTACCGGTTGGGCTGTCTGTGATGCTTAACAACCCGTAACCCTTTAAGAATTATATAGTACTTCCATTTTTGTACTATAACAGAATTATGAATATTACATTTTATTAGTTGAGATTATTTACAGTCCCTCTTACTCAAAGTAGTACTGTACAATTTTGCTGAATATATAAAGGAATACAATGTACCTTCGATATCGTATATCTGTTGACTCCAGTAGCCATTAACTCTAGAAGGTAATTCTCTTAGTCCAAAATCACCAATCTATGGAGTGAAAAATAAGGGATGAGCGACAATGTGCTCAGTAAGGAAGGTGTATGCTGCTTTATAAAACTATATCCCACAAAACATTTATTTTCCCCAACAACATACCTAGCAGGAAAACAGTGGATATAGTACACAGAGTTTAATATTCAAATCACTTACTAAACAGTTTACAATATAATATAGTAAACAACAACAGGATTTAGTAAATCCTTCCAGTAAATAGAATCAATAAGTTGAGACCAGATATCACCCTACAATTAAATCATGCTCTCATCGTTCCCCCAGGAACACAAGTCGTCCGCTTTGGGGTGCACCCGTAGCCCATCGCCCCTTACGGCTCTCTCGGAGTGTGCCCTTAAGCCAAAACTCCAATTCGTGTTCCCACTGGAACACAACTAGATCTATGGCCATAATCTATAAGTGGTCCTCAGGTACACTTGCCAGGTGACCTCGAGACCTCTGATGACTTGGCGGGTCAATCAGTCTCGTGAATAGTAATGCATGAAACTCGGGGCCTAAAGTCTCAAAATCACTTTATATCTCATGAAGAACCTTGAAGGAATTAATTCACATATTTCATCATTTCTGTAAAATGATTGTTTTCCAAAAAGGTTTTATATTTTCTGTTTACAAAATAGCCAGAAATTTCACCATTTTTTGTGTGAGAAAAACACAAGTTAACCCGACTCGCCCATTACGGCTCGCCCATCGCAGTGGATTGAGCTCGCCTGGTTTTATTCGCCCATGTGGTGAACTAACATCGCCCACTGTGGATCTCACACCGAGCTGAACTAGGGTTCGCCCGTCAAATCTTTCTCTTTAAAAACCACACAAGGGATAGCACACTATTGGCTCGCACAGAAATATATCAAAGGGGTCACCTATATTTAGCTCGCCTAGGTTTAATTTAAAACAAGGGTCGCCTTTCTTTGGCTCACCCAAAACATCACAAAGGGGTAGCCTATCTTTGGCTCTCCCATAAACAACATAGGGGTCGGCTTTATAGCTCGCCCAAATCATGGTTTGTGAAAACAGTTTATCAAACTAATGCATGTCTCAAACCAAATATTTTCTTAATATTTTTATAACATTTTACTCCACAGGACATGCATTTTACTTCACATACTACTCCCTTACCTGGTCTTACGAAGCCTAGCTTCCCGATCGCCTTTGTCAATTCTCAATTCCCGGCTGCAAAATAAATTATTAATACTATTAATATTTTCTTTTCGAATATTTCCAGCATTTTGGCGAGACTTGAGACTAATCTACTAGCTCGCCCAACAGAGCTCGCCATTTAGTAATTAGCTTACACGTGGGAGCTCGCCCACAATTCAACTCGCCATGCCTATGCATGGGAGTTCGCCATACGCGGCTTTTTATTCAGAGGTGGGTTCGCCTATGCATTAAACTAGCATATGGTGACCTTGCCCACTACCACGCTCCATATTATCTAGCTCGCCCATAATAGCTGAGCTCGCCTATGTCTCATTTTCTCATGCCAACTGAATCTTCCTTGTCATTAGCATGATTTTGATTCTATTTCCACATTCAATAAAGAGTACTTAAAAACCATGCTTTATCCATGATTATCCTATTTTAGATCATAGATATCTACCATGGAATATTAAGAAAACCATAAGGATTTACTAGCTTACCTTAACCGAATCTCTCAACACTAGAGCAGTGTAGTGTTCTGGTCCCACGCCAGTCCCCTTCTCTCATTGTTTTTAAGTGGTCTTGAGATGAAAGGGAGATTTAGCAAAGAGGGTTAGGTAATTAGCTAGCTAGGGAAATGAATTTTATACTAAGACTCCTTGGAAAACAAGAGCAAAGCAATCCACTCCCAGCTACCTCATCAAGGCAGACATTCAGTAAAATGAATTGAGAGAAACATGAAATTTGCTGGGGTATTCGATCCCATAATTCCTCTTTATATTCATGTTACTCAATACCCCTTAGCTTCTTCCCTCATCAATTCTCTTGTCTTGTAGTGTATTAATGCATGGAGAAATTCACAACACAAGAAATCAGCAGGTTCCCCTTTTTTCCTTATATGTTATTGACTTTGTTGGCTTACCATTTGATGGCTACTTCAGCCAATAAAGTCCACCCTTCCTCCAATCAACAATTCCCTTCATGTAATCACTGATTATGACTTTTATCCCATATTGTTTTCATTAAATTTCCAGCTTCCTTTCACGTTCCACACCTTTCCCATCTTCCTCTCTAAGTTCCATTATACTTAGCCACAATTGTTGACTATTATTCTTTAATCTTACCTTTCACTCAACTTAGGTTTTCTTCTTTCTTTCTCCTTCCTTTCCATGCCATTTCCAGCCCCTTTTATTGACCTTCATTTAATGTTTTCACACTATGTTCACACCTAAATTAAATGAAGACCAACTCTCCTACATTCCTATTCATCTCTTCAATTCCTATTCTAATTCATATACACCATATTGTAAATTAAATTTCCAACAATTCCATAATAAAAAGTGGAATTTCATATTCAATATTTATTTAATTCCACTAATTAATTTATTTCGGTTATCCATCATTTACAATATGCTATACAGTATAATAAAATCGGGTCTCACAAAAACTATATTAAAACTCTCCACAAAACCAAAAAACTATAATCAGGATTTTATTTCTATTTTCTAACTTTTGTACGAGATGTAATGATAAATGAATTTGCAACCCATCATTAGAAGAGCTAGAATTAAATTAAGATTCCATTTGGATAGACGATAAGATTGATTTTGTTGAAAAAACAACCTCACGAAACACACCTTTAGGGAGAGGCGAGAAGCCATAACTGTGACGAAGCCTCGAGCAGGATTAGACTCAGACTGTTAAAACAAATGAAGATACCTATGGTTTAGACCTAAAAAAAAAAGATCGTGGAGATAACATCAATTACTATAGTAGTGAGATTAAAATCAGTGGTGAGATATTTGTTTGGATGAAAACGTGTGAGGATCACATTTCCCTAAAGGATACTGAGAAATATACTTTTCAAGATGAAAAGTCAATGAAAATGAATAAATTAATTTATTGAAAGTAATTGGTAAATTTAATTAAGGACTGGAAATTGTGAGGATAAAAATATCATGAGGCTTGAATGACCAATCGATAGTGTTTCGACTATAATTCTTGATCGGAGTATCCAAATGATAAACCATAAAATTATTTGGAAAGCTAACTTAATTATCTTTCCAAACATATAGGTCTCTCATTTTAGTTCCCTATGGATCAGTACCAAAAAGTTTGTAAATTTACCCTATGAGCTGTAGATTCTACCAACCGACCTATCTGTAAAGATTTACCCATAGTGGTTGGTAAGAAACTCTGATTAAGGTGATTTGAAATCCATTAGAAAGCTAACTTAAATATCCTTTTAGCCACATAAGGCTCGTATTTTAATTTATTATATATTAACAATAATAAATTCCTACATTCAATTCACAAGTAGGGAATTCAAAAATGAGCAATTGGTAAAGAGTCGTGCATAATTTTTGATAGAAAACTTCGGTTTAAGTTATTCAAATTGCATTAAAAGGTTAACTTCAAGATCTTTTCAACCATATATGGCTCATATTTTTAGGCATTTTGGATTGATCTCTATGAATTTTTAAAGTTGGCTATAAGTGCAGTAAAAGAATTAGAAAAGTGAGAGTTAAAGTATAGAAATTGAATTGGCTTCTAATTATATTATAAAGTGTTATTTTAGCTATGTAAAAATTAGTATAAGTGGATGAATACTACTATTTATTTAATTAGTGATTAAAGAAATAAATAGTTGTCTTCTAATATTTTTAAACAAAGGCAAACCATGAAAGTCTAAAAATTCTCCATCAAATAACATATATTTTAACCAAATAAATGAAATAAATAAAATATACCTAAAATATCTAAGATATTTCTAATATATGTATTGATTAAATAAGAGTGAAAAGGTGATAAAAGGGGGCTTTAAGGGATGGCTAAAGGGTTGAAAATATATTAGTAAATAGAAGCAGCCAAAAACGGGAGAAATGTGGAAGATATCTCCACTTTCCTTGCATTTCATTGGTTAGAAATGATATAATTAACTAAATAAAATTATAGAGATAACATTAACTCAACTACCTAACACCTAAGTGGTTGGAATAAAAAAAGTAAATGGCTTTAAGTGTGTGAAAGTCGGCAAAAACAAAACAGAAAAAAATTGAAGCAGTGGCATGAGGAAGAGTGAGTGAGGGAGGGATAAAGAAAATCAAAAGGGAAAAGGGAAAGGGAGAAAGTGGCTTTGATTCTCATCAACACACCTTCAAGTACACATCTTCTATCCTTCAAATACCCTTAACAGCTGCTGAAATGGAGCCAAACAACAACTGAAAAATCAATGCAGATCAGACAGGGGAAGCAAGAATGTGAGAGTAAAAGAGAAAAAGAGAGGAAACGGAGAAGGAGAAGGAGAAGGAGAAGGGAAGAGAGGTTCAAACCTTATATAGTCATCTTCCTAAACTACAATGTTTCTCTCTCAAATACCCTAATTAGCTACCGGAGAAATGTCACAACCCGATAGCCGTGACGTTCACTTGGCACTTACACTTGTTCCAATTAAGAAATTTGCGAACTAAATTTTTTCTGTTCCACTTACAATTTATATTTGTTGTCAGTGTAGTCACTAAACCATTTTCATTCATTCTTTAAATTCAATTATGATTTAAATTACTCTCTAAGGTAGGGAAAGAGCATTTATAATCCAAAACTTACTATTTCTTAAAAACAGGTTGAAAATATCCCCCTTATATTTTGAGATTTACTCAGTGAACTACCTGCAAATCATCACAATACAACAGAACAACATTTCCCATAGTCCACATTATATTTACCAAATAGGTATCATCTCAACAGTTCTAATATCCACAACTACTCACCACATACACATTATATAATATCAAAATATTATACCGACTACTCATTATCCTAGTTTACATCTCATCATATAGTACTATACAAAAATTTACCTGTATACGAGAGAAGTATTACAATACCAAATATTTGATAGCAAGGTCTTTGGAAGTCAATACACTATTAAATCTCCAAAACTATCCAGTGTGTAATCAATTTGAAAAATAGTTCTCACTTAATGAGTGAGGGCTTAGTAAGCCATTTATATAAATGCAGAATTAGATTTATATTGTTCTAATGCAAATGTATGAAACCTTTAAGTAAAAATTTTTGTCATATTCACTCTGAAATCATTTATCAAGTAGCTCAGATCATGTCCTAAAGGTTTCTAAGTGAGCAAAGGTTTAAGGTATCAATGGAAAAAAGTATTTTGAAATACCTCATTATCCACGTCTTAGCACCTGTCTATCACATAAACCTCTAATCACATCAATTTGATCATTTTTCAATCCTTTTGTTCTTAACCACTGTATTTTGTACAACAGTGGAACATATGTAGATCTGACCTTATATGGTATTAAATCATGCTTATATCAATCTCATGTCCGGTCACATCTCATATGCAAACAATGATCTACGCAATACCAAATTCAGATCGTTTATCATTTAGAAATTATGCTTCTAGACGATATTATATCATATCACTTTTTGTGTGTAAAAAAAGCATGGTCACTTGTATTGTATAGCCATGACACTCCTCATATAATTCTCCTGTTCGTCTACAGTATAAGGTCATGACATCCTAAATGTAAAAAGCATATTGTTATGTGATGATTTAGCATGCAAATTATGCAACTTTACTGTATAAACCACTATCATTTCAATTCATATCAGGTTCGGTATATAATCATGTACGAGATGTATATAGTCTCGAAATCGTATTACATATATTTTTGAAAGCATGTTCATAACATGTAAAATATCAAGTCATTTCATCTTTACTTTTAAAACATGACTAAAGCATGTATAATTCACAAATCATATCACATGTACCTTTAAAGCATATTCTAAAAAAACATGTAATTTCAAAACATCTCACTTTCACTTTTATGGCATGTCAAAACATACACAATCTCAAAACATTTCTCATATACTGTAAAATCATGTCAAGTCTAGAGTTCATATCAAATGAAACCATACTCTAGACAGCATATCATATCAGGGTTGAAACTAGGGTGAATCCCTAGTATTCTATCAATAAAGACTTTAATCACTGTAGCTAGTAATGAAAATCATGTCATCGTCCCCTGGAAACCAACTAGGGCGCTATCTATGGCCATAGACCTCATGTCTCTTAGCCCCACTGATCAAGTGTGACTGAGCCTTGTCTACCACTATTGTCGAACAAGTGTCTCTACCTAAAAAAAATTCTCCAATTAGGTGATTTCCACTATACTTTATTGAATTTAACTCAATTAGGTGCTTATAGTCTCAAAAACATTTAAACCTTTCACTTTTCTCATAAAAATAGTGTAAAGTATGTAACACATTTCTTTAAGATCATTTACATATATAAATACATACACTTACACTATATACTCAATCTTTTCAAAACAATTTAAATATCTAAAGTAGTCATATAAGTATTGCATGGATAAATCTTTTCAAAATCTCCAGTTATAAGTAAAGCATGCTTAAAGGCAATGCAACTAAACGTATGGGTTTAAAACTATATTGTATAATGCTCATGGAATGCATCCATGCAATTTCATTTCGGTCTAGTGATACCTACAAGTCCAATACCACATTAGATCATTTAACCAGGAGTCACATTAATATGTATCTTTATCAAGCTCAATGCCATACTTGCATTTCGCTTCGTTTAATCATAAATCTATGATATTATTTGCTCACATATCATACATAAATATTTAATTTGATATCCATTATTTTCCACAATATTAAATTTCATTCTCAGGCATTCATGCATCCTCAACTAGTAATTAACTGAGATTTACTATTAGCACTTGTTTCTACAGATAATCTTAAAAGCTATAAAAATTTCCTCATAAGATTGCATCTCTATGGTACCTTATCGAGTTCCATGTCATTCTTGCATTTCACTTCATTAAATCACAATTCTATAATATCACCTCTTATACTATACCATATCAACAAACTTTGTAATATTATTTCAAATTTCTTAGTTAAGTCGACTCTCTAAGCATTTGAATCATCATATCATTATATATTAACCTATACAATATAATTCTACTTTTACGTTATATAAACATCTTACCGACTCTTATGCTTTAGGCTCGTGCATCGAGCTTAGCCTAAAGTTGAGTTGTCGCCTTAGCGCCTTGCTACATCTTAAACACGATAGTACCTGATTAGTGCCAATTTACAAGAGTCATTTTCCAATTTAATTTTATAATATGTAGCAATTCGGAGTTGTCTTACCGATTTAAAGTTTAACATGCATGAAATCCAAGCGTCACACGTGTGCACTAAATTTTGCATGTACCCCAGACTTTATGCGTGTATGCTTTAAAATATCGATAATTTATTTAGCATAAATTTAATAAAATTAAAAATATATATAATTAAGTTTAAACAATATTTGCTTACCTATAAACCCGGGCTAAATATATATTTTTTAAATATATATTTCTGTTCTTTCCTTTCTTTTCTTTTTCCTTCTCTCTCTTCCTTTTTTCTCTTTTCTTTCTTTCTTTTCTTGTTTCTTAGCCAGTACAATGGCTAGCCACTTAAAACTCCCCTGGTCTCTTCCTCTTCAACCTTCAACAGCTCAGAATTGCATCTTTCAGCTACTCCTAAACACCACCTTCAATCTGTAAAAAAAAACTTCCTTCAACAACCCTCAAAACCACCTTGAACTACTCTTTATCACTAAGGAATTTTTCCACCCGTGGTAGCCCCTAAAAGTCTCCCTTTTTAGACCTCATAAATGCCACCCTTTAAGTCATCAAAATAGCAACTGTTGTACTATTTTAACCACAAGTGATCAGCTTCAAAACTTAGTCAAACCCCTACTCCATTGCCACCTAAGAGCTTTATTTTTAAACCCTGATTTAGCTTGTGTCTTGGGCACCTCTCATCCTCAGTTTATGCTTATTTCAACTGTCAACAGCCATCTCAAATCCTTTTTTGAACCCCTTGCTTTTCTGCCTTGTATAGCCTATAGTCACCACTAACCTTACTCCCTACAGCCCCTATTTTGATATATGTATGGCCTCATCTTCAACTTGTCAAAAGTTGACTGTTCAAGTCCGGAAACTACCTTTTACAATAATTCAACACCTCACCTAAGCCAGTAACCACCTCACTCTAAGCCAGCCTTGCCAAGGATCATGAATAGTCTCAATGATCAGCTTTAAACCCCTCTGTTTTCAACAACCCCAAAGTCTTGTTCTTCAACCATTGAAACTCTACCAACAGCTTTCTTTACTTTGCTTTAGTTCCCAATTTTAAATGCCACCAAAACATCAAGCTTCATTGATTAAATTAAACTTGAAGCAGCACCATTCAACCATCAGCTTCTAACCCTGAATCGACACCTCAATCTTCTATTATTCTCACACGTTGCAACCTTGTTGGATCCTTGCTTTTTTGCCCAAATCGGCTATAGCTTCATCCTGCTCGACTCTCTCTTCCCTTCTTGCATCGAGTTTCTCATGGTTCACCACTTCACTTCCATTTCTTCCTTTGTCGAGCCTCACCTCACCTCACCTTTGCTTTGCTTCCTTTCTATTTTCATTTCTCTTCAAATTTTCTTAGCTCTGTCTCACATCTCTCATTCTGTCCTCTTTCACCATTCTTTTCTTTTCTGTAATATTTTTTTGAGTGTAGTACAGTATAAGTCTGCCAAGGCCAACCAGTGATAATCGCTACTTTTATAAATTTAATATTAAATATTTGTAAATTTAATATTAAAAAAAATAAATAAGCTAAAGAAAATAAATGAATTTATCTAAGAGATAGAAATATTTGGAAATTTGAAAGTCGTTGAAGTAATGAATTTGAGAATTCGGAAGTTGGAAATTTAATGTGGATATTAAGAAAATCCAAATTAAAGAAATAAAAAGGTGTATATTTATATAATTATAAAATTATATTATATAAATATATTTTAAATGTTAAAGAAAGAAAAATGCGTATGAGGATATATTTATATAATTAGATTATATAAATATGTTTTATATAAATACATATGTATATATATATATATATATGAAATATAGTATATCTTATAAAAGGATATATATACTATTTTATATTAAATAAATACATATGTATATTATTTTAATACATTTTTGTATATAAATATATATGAAATATATATATAGTTATATATATATAGTATTTGAATTTAAATGTATAGATATATATAGTATTATATGAAATATATATCAAGATATATATATCAAATAAAATAATTATATATAATTATATAAATATAATTATATATATTATATAATATAATAAAAAAAATAAAACCGAGAATCGGGAAAACCCGATTCCCTTGTTTTCATTTTGTTTTAACAAAACAGAAATGAAAGAGGGAGTCGAACCCCTTCCCAAACGGAGAAGCCAACGGCAGTCACAACTACCACTGTCGGCAAGACAAGAGAGAAGAGGAGAGGGGAACAACGCCGGCGACGTGAGGAAAGGAGGCCAGAGATGGGAAAAGGAAACAGAAAGATGAAGCGAAGTGGGAAAAAAGAAAGAGGAAAGGAAAATAGGAAAGTGGCGATGCCGGTCGATTCGGCCACCGTCACTGCCACCACAACTTCAGTGGAGGAAGAGGAACGGGTAAGAGTCCACCGGTGAGCACGACAGCGGCTGAGGAAGGAGGAAAGAGCAAGAGAAAGGTCAAACCTTCTGCTGCTAGATCCGTCGTCGTGCTGTCGATCTGGGATGAACGGAGACCGCCAGCAGGTTCGCTATGATCTCTGCCAGCTGTGGAGCCGCTGAACTCCCGGAGAACCGACCGTGAAGAGGGGCTGACCGGTCTGAACCAGTTCAGGCCAGAAAAAAATAAGAAAAAAAGAGGAGAAGAAGAAAGAGAAGAAAAAGGATAGATAGAAAAGAAAGAAAGAAGGAAAGGAGAGGGGCTTGTTTTCCTATAGTCTAAAGGTAAGGCCCTCTAAACATTGAGTTATGATCATTATATATGTGACATATGAATATTTTGGATGAAATGTGATAGATGGAGGTGAAAATAAATAAATAAATAAATAAATAAATAAATAAATATATATGCATCATCCATGAAAATAAATATCATTTGTGTGATATTCATACAAATGTACCTAAGTATATTTTATACATTAAGAGAATAAGTGAGATTAGTTTGAGATATAATTACATATATAATTATATAATTTGTTGAAGTACAGTTATAATTATATAATTATACAAAAATATATATAACGAGGGGAATGCGCAGCATTTATTAGATCAATAATGCCTTAGCGAAATAAATACCAATAGTGAATGATGATACGCATTAGTGGCATGAGAAGGACCTAAATAATTGTGGTCATAAGATATACATTTTTATCTGTGACTAAACATGATGTAGACATGCTATTAAGACATTAATTTCTATTGTGGATTTAAAGGATGAATTGATTTTTTTGAAGTAAGGTTAAGTAATATATATATATATATATATATATATATATATTCAAGATAGGTTAGGAAAATCCCTAAGCCTAGTACCAAGGTATTTTTATATGTGTACATTAATTATATGATAAGGATCAAAGATACATCTATATATGCATGATGTCATTAACATATATGTAGACACACACACACAAAGAAGATGCGATGAAGATAGATGCATGCGGTCCATTAAAATATATATATGAACACATAGACGTGTATATATATATATCGTTTGGATGATAAGGAGGAAATAAAAACTAGGCATAGGCCTTGGTTGCTAACCTTAAAGGAAAATTAGCAAGTATAAGTTAATAAATCATTTATTATCCTATAAGAAATATAAAGTAAAGAGTTATTAAATCGGATGAATAACGCTTTGGCGAGATACATGAAGAATTTAATTCTTTGACAAAGAAGTAAATTTGAATAATTATGGTTCTAAGATATATGTTTAGTATGTGATCAAGCAAAATTAAGACATTGTTATTGAGATGTATTCGCTTGATTTGTAGTGAATCGGAGCAGCATTGGAGCCTAATTTGGCTTGGGACGCTTGAGGAAGACATTTGCTAAAGTTTCGAGGTAAGTGGGTTAAATAAACCAGACTAGTATCATCTCGTAAGAGATGAAAGAAATTTTTATTTGATAATTATCTAATTTATATCAAGTTTGGTGAAATACGATGGAAAAGACTACCAGGGTAAGTCTTGGTAAGATACAAGTTGACTTGATGTGTTCGTGAATAGTTTTTGGATTATTTGTGAATTATGTGTGGTGTGTTATAACTTATTGTGCTCACTGAGAATACGAACTCGTATAAAACATAGGTGCCTAAGTCATGAGACATGTATGTGATTTATTTAAGTTGCACCAAGTGAGCATGCCAATACATTGTTACACTTTAAAAATGTATATACGAATTAGTGTACAATATGTATACAACCTACGATATTTAGCTCAAAGAACTCGAATAGCTCCTAGTGGTATTTATCGTAAAACTAGGATACTAGAAATGTATGACCACTGATGTATATATGTGACTCGAGGACTTGAAAGATTTTTAGAACATTACTACTAGAAATCATACGCCATAAAGGCTAATCCGAGTAAAACTCACTCCTTTGTACCGTGTGAGCCACCTCTAGAGAACTCAAAGGAACTACATGCTACACAGATTCTTTGGAACTGTGGGAGCCACCTTTAGAGTCCTTTGAGAGCTAAGTGCTACAAGAGTTCCAATGAACCATTAGAAAGCATGTGCCGTAGAGGCCAATTTGCGTGAAACTCATTCTTTTGTACCGTGTGAGCCACCTCTAGAGAACTCAAAGAAACTACGTGCTACGTAGCTTTCTTTGTGAACTGTGGGAGCCACCTTTAGAGTCCTTTGAGAGCTAAGTACTACACGAGTTCCAATGAACTATTAGAAAGCATGCGCCATAGAGGCCAATCCGAGTAAAACTCACTCCTTTGTATTATATGAGCCACCTCTAGAGAACTCAAAGGAACTACGTGCTATGTAGCTTTCTTCGTGAACTGCGAAAGCCACCTCTAGAGTCCTTTAAGAGCTAAGTGCTACATGTATACTGATGAAACATCAGAAAGCATGTGCCATAGAGGCAAATACGAGTAAAACTCATTCCTTTGTACCGTGTGAGCCACCTCTAGAGAACTCAAAGGAACTACGTGCTACGCAGCTTTCTTCGTGAATTGTGGGAGCCAGCTCTAGAGTCCTTTGAGAGCTGAGTGCTGCACGTGTATCGATGAACCATTAGGAAACATACGCTATAAAGGCCAATCTGAGTAAAACTCATTCCTTTGTACCGTGTGAGCCACCTCTAGAAAACTCAAAGGAACTACGTGCTACGTAGCTTTCTTCGTGAACTGTGGGAGCCACCTCTAGAGTCCTTTGAGAGCTAAGTGCAGCACATGTATCGATGAACCATTAGGAAACGTACACCATAAAGGCCAATCCGAGTAAAACTCACTCCTTTGTACCGTGTGAGCCACCTCTGGAAAACTCAAAAGAACTATATGCTACACAGATTCTTCGTGAACTAAGGGAGCCACCTCTAGAGTCCTTGGAGAGCTAAGTGCTGCACATGTATTGATGAATCATTGGAAATCATATGCCAATGAGACAATGGATAAACGATGGTGATCTTGTGATGTGGTAAATATCGTTTGATAAGATGGATATTATACATACGACAATGATTTGGAATAATTGTCTAACCTTACATATATTATGCTATAGTATCATGTACTATTCGAAATGTTTGTTTATTTCACGTTCAACCATATCGATGAAAGAAATGAAAAGAATGATATTATGAGAGTTAAAGATGTGAAGAAAAGTATGAATGAGCCTATATGATCTGTTGTAGATTGTGAGTTAGTAGCTAATCTTGTCATAGCGCATACATGATATTTTATGGAGTTCATGCATGTATGATCATATTTTATGATATGAGCCTAGTCTGTATTTATTTAGGCTACTTACTGAGCCGTGGATTGCTCACCCCTTAATTTAACATTTCAGATCATACGAGTTGAAATCCAGCTTCAAGCTTCATATAGGCTCTCTCGGGAACTGTGCCTAGCTGTGGTACTCGTCTACGTTCTCCAAGCTATGCTTTTGTGTTTTGAGGTATACAAATGGTTTATCATTTTGATAATGATGCAAACTTTATTTTCATAGTACTAGGAAGAAATATGGGATGTAACTTTGGATCACCTTAGATTATTATGTAGGTCATGTGATTATTGAATACTATCCGGGATTAGATTTATATATTGAAATACGTATAAACTGCAAAATGTGAAATTATTACTGGTTTAGATCCTTGAGAAACTTGTGATGTATGATGATGTGAATTCTGGGAATTAAAGTTGGCTGTGTTATGAAAGATTGAAATGTATTTTAATACAAGTGATTTTACTGGGGAAAGTGATAAAATACAAGGGGGAGGTTTTCGACCCGTTTCTTTTGGATAAGTGAAAATAAGGCTAAGATGATTAAAATCACTTTGAGAAGTATAACATAGCTAGAGAAATAATATTATTAAGGCAAGATTCGGTTTAGTTACTAAACTAGCACTGAATACAAACCGTAAATAAAAAAAGAAAAATTTAGTTCGAAATTTTCTAAAAGAAATAAGGTAAGTGTGAAGTGAACATCACGGTCTTCAGGTAGTGACAGATTTAATGGTATCAGAGCAGGGTTTGTCTAATACGTGTTAGTGTAGTTAAGATCATTTGTGGTGTTACATCCCATATACTGTGAAATATATGTTTGAAAAATTATCTATTAATTGTCTTATACTGAAATTGGTCTACACTTGGTGTAGGTTTCTATTATGATTTAATTCGAAATTGAGGGGGGACTAGGCATAAAATTAGACTTAGAAGATCAGCTTAAAGATAGTTGATTTCATTTCCAACCCCATCACTATTATCACCCCTATTACTATCATATTCGACGCACTCCCACCCAGATAATAGGGTGTTGAGGATGGCTAGAATGGAGCAGGATAATGAGATAACGATAACCCTACTATAGTAGTTAGTGGTTAGTCAAGCTAGTGCAACAAGCTCAACTCCTTATTATCTCATGTGCTCTTACAAGTAGCTTACACATAGAGTCAAAACTTCTAAGTTATTGGTTGTTGCTAACACGTCTTTCAAAGAACCTTAAAAGAATGAGTGTGTATCATAAGTATAAAGTGAATGTGGGAGATAGAGACCTAATAGCAGATTTGCTAATATTGCATAATTGCAACCTTGGTGTCATCTTGGATATGGACGGGATGGCCACCGATCGTACTAATGTACACTGCTATAAGAAAACCGTAACTTTCTCCCTACCTAATCCACATATAATATGTTTTGACAGATGACAAAGCAATAAGTGCTTATTTGTTTTGTTCTAAATATATTGGAGTAATACCAGTAAAGGCATAAGGGCCTACATGGTCGGAGATTGACGTGATATATCGGTCAAGACTCATGAATGAGAAATGAGCTATATGATGAGTTGGAGTTTGAAGGATGTAGAATTTTGAATATCATACTATTAAAAGTTTTATGATTTAGAAACTATATGGATATTAAGATCACTGGTTTAAATTTATAATGAAGAGAAAGAAATAAATTTAAATGACAAATGTGTCCTTATATTGGACTAATTTCTGAATAGTGGACCAAATTGATCTTGAATTCCACGATAGTGATAAAGCTACTGATGGCATAAGAAATGTAATATGTGTATAACGGTTCCGATTATTAATCCCATCTACAATTAGATTACGGATGCGACCCAAAATGTTTATAGTGGGAAGTCGCAGGATGATTGGCCCTGCTATTTATTCTTAAGGGTTTGAATTAAAAGTGTATTATTAGGATGTTTTTTAAGGGATCATTGGATATGATAAAAAGTGAGATGATTATAGAAGATGACTGAGAAAGTGAATTGTGCATGTGATGAAACCAAATTAGTATGGTTAATTCTGGTTCTATACATTGTATTGTTTATGAAGTATTAAGTTAATATTTATAGAATCGAAATATTTTG
Organism: Heritiera littoralis; assembly: GCA_031772115.1. Lineage (NCBI taxonomy): Eukaryota > Viridiplantae > Streptophyta > Magnoliopsida > Malvales > Malvaceae > Heritiera > Heritiera littoralis. The sequence goes on from JAPDPK010000203.1 coordinate 495,280, forward strand.
AGATATGTTTTACAGAATGAGTTACTGATTGAAGTAGTATTATAAATGTGGAAAATATGTATAAGGACAGTAAAGTGATGATAAGAGATAAGGAAGATGATAGCTAACTTGAGATTATTAAATGAGAATGATCTCTAAAGTAAAACATAGTGATAAATAGGTTAGCTATAAAATGTGTTAGTTAAATGGTTATACTAGATACAACATACAAATTAAGATGATTGATATGCTGTGTAGTATAAGTAAACAAGTGGATCAATGTGGAATATATATGAAAATGAAATAAATATTAAATGTCTCTACCTTGAGGTTATACAGTGGAATGGAAGGACATAATGAGGAAATGTCCAAATTGGTAATAGATGTAAATGATGAAAATAAAGATGATGTAATATGATGATGATTTATAATGATGAATTAAATTTTATTAATTCATAGAGTTTTTACTAAGAACAAATAATCATCTATGAGGAATTGATGCCTTATCTGATCCAATTGGACATGTAAGTTCCTAAGAATAGTACATATACAATGTGTCGTTAGATGAAAAGTTGAAGACTGATGGTCATAAGATGATAATAATTAGAACTCGATATAATTATCATGAGTTCATATTGAGGTTTACAAGGTTAATAAAATACCTTGTGATTTATATAAGCCTAATGAATGAGGCATCCGTATAAGGATAAAGTAATGATATACTGATACGGTCTAAGACATTAATGAATATGAGTAGCACGTTGTATGACCCTGTAAACTCTCAAAGACAGTGAACTATATTTTAAGTAAGGCAAATAGGAGATGTGGCTAGACAGTATCTCTTTCTAAGATATATGATCTCGAATGATAGAATAACAGTGAATCTGTCTATGGTGAAGAGATAATGATTGAGATATGAAATGTACTGACTCTAGCTAGATACTATTGCCAGTCTATGGAAGAGTTATTGGGTTAGCTGCTCTACAGATGTGATAAATTTAAAGAAGTTAAGTCGGTAAATGAATAAGTGTAAAGAAAAGATAGTATGCAAAATGTTAGAAGATTTTAACAGTAGAGTACCATACCACTTGAGAAAATCGACTGAAATGATGAGAGTGGAAAGATGAAAACGTAATAAGAAGATAAATTTTCAGGATGAGTAGGGAACATGAATATGAAGCAGTTCCCAAATTAAGACTGAAAGTGATTTCACGTTGGTTATCACATGATTATGGCTAGATGAAAATTTTACCCAAACCTGAAAGATGAAATTAATTATACTCAAGCGAGTAAAATAGATGAATGATATATACGAATTACTACCAGTCATCTAAATGAGGAACCCAAAAGAGATATGATAATATGGAAGTGATTAAGGACTGATTGTTTAAATAAAATCAATTTCCATTATCAAACTCCTAGATTCTTTAGTGCCATAGTCGGAGTATGAGTATGAAACGATGAGAATGTATATGTACAGTTCCAGTGAGCATTACATGTGATGGGAATCTCTGAGTTGCCATATGCTAATAGAAAATAGCAAAAGGCTTTGAGATCCCAAATGTATTGATAGCACCACTTCGTACTAATGTAAATATATGAGCGTGATATGTAAATGCTCCATGATATTGAGAGAGCGTGTGCACGAGATGTGAAAGCTAATAGGACAAATACATACTACTGATTAAATTGGGTAACTGATAGTTATCAAACTATATTGACTTGGCACCAAAAGAGAAAATAAGTGATAAAAAGTGTGAATTAGCTATTATGTGAAAAGAGGTAAAAATTGATAACTCCCAAATTGATAAGAAATTTTAGAAAGTATAAATATATGGAGAAAAACGATATATAATGGTGTAAAAGGTGATTCTAATGCTAAAGGTATGCTGGCAGTATCATTTAAAGGATGATTGAAAGGACAAGAAAGATAAGAGTACAGGATGGTACCACCTTTTTAACTTAAGTGCAATTCGGAGGACCAAATTTCTTAAGGTAGGAAGGATGTGATAATCGCTATATTTATAAATTTAATATTAAATATTTGTAAATTTAATATTAAAACAAATAAATAAGCTAAAGAAAATAAATGAATTTATCTAAGAGATAGAAATATTTGGAAATTCGAAAGTTGATGAAGTAATGAATTTGAGAATTCGGAAGTTGGAAATTTAATGTGGATATTAAGAAAATCCAAATTAAAGAATTAAAAAGGTGTATATTTATATAATTATAAAATTATATTATATAAATATATTTTAAATGCTAAAGAAATAAAAATGCGTATGAGGATATATTTATATAATTAGATTATATAAATATGTTTTATATATATGTTTTATATAAATACATATGTATATATATATATATATGAAATATAGTATATCTTATAAAAGGATATATATACTATTTTATATTAAATAAATACATATGTATATTATTGTAATACATTTTTGTATATAAATATATATATGAAATATATATATTGTTATATATATAGTATTTGAATTTAAATGTATAGATATATATATATAGTATTATATGAAATATATATTAAGATATATATATCTAATAAAATAATTATATATATAATTATATAACTATAATTATATAGATATTATATAATATAATATAAAAATAAAAAATAAAAAAATAGAATTGGGAATCGGGAAAACCCGATTCCCTTGTTTTCATTCTGTTTTAACAAAACAAAAATGAAAGAGGGAGCCGGCCCCCTTCCTAAACGGAGAAGCCAACGACAGTCAAACTGCAGCCGTCGACGAGACAAGAGAGAAGAGGAGAGGGGAATGACGCCGGCAACGTGAGGAAAGGAGGCCGGCGACGGGAAAAGGAAACAGAAATGAGAAGCAAAGTGGGAAAAAAACGAAGAGGAAAGGAAAATAGGAAAGTGGCGATGCCAGTCGATTCGGCCACCGCCACTGCCACCACACCTTCGGTGGAGGAAGAGGAATGGGTAGGAGGCCACCGGTGAGGACGACGATGGCCGAGGAAGGAGGAAAGAGGAAGAGAAAGGCCGAACCTTCCGCTGCCAGATCCATCACCGTGCCGCCAATCTGGGATGAATGGAGACCGCCAGCAGGTTCGCCATGATCTTCGCCAGCTATAGAGTCGCCGAACCGCCACAGAACCAACCGCCGGAGGAGAACCGACCGTGAAGAGGGGCTGATCAATCTGAACCGGTTCAGGCTAGGAAAAAATAAAAAATAAAAAATAAAAAAGAGAAGAAGAAGAAAGAGAAGAAAAAGGAAAGATGGAAAAGAAAGAAAGAAGGAAAGGAGAGGGGCTTGTTTTCCTAAAGTCTAAAGGTAAGGCCCTCTGAACATTGAGTTATGATCATTATATATATGACATATGAATATTTTGGATGAAATGTGATAGATTGAGGTGAAAATAAATAAATAAATAAATATATATGTATCATCCATGAAAATAAATATCATTTGTGTGATATTCATACAAATGTACCTAAGTATATTTTATACATTAAGAGAATAAGTGAGATTAGTTTGAGATATAATTACATATATAATTATATAATTTGTTGAAGTATAGTTATAATTATATAATTATACAATTATATATATAACGAGGGGAATGCGCAGCATTTATTAAATCAATAATGCCTTAGCGAAATAAATACCAATAGTGAATGATGATACGCATTAGTGGCATGAGAAGGACCTAATAATTGTGGTCATAAGATATACATTTTTATCCGTGAATAAACATGATGTAGACATGCTATTAAGACATTAATTTCTACTGTTTATTTAGAGGATGAATTGAATTTTTTGAAGTAATGGTAAGCAATATATATATATATATATATAAATATATTCAAGAAAAGTTAGGAAAATCCCTAAGCCTAGTACCAAGGTATTTTTATATGTGTACATTTATTATATGATAAGGATCAAAGATACATCTATATATGCATGATGTCATTAACATATATGTAGACACACATACACAAAGAATATGCAATGAAGATAGATGCATGTGGTCCATTAAAATATATCTATGAACACACAGACATGTATATATATATATATCGTTTGGATGATAAGGAGGAAATAAAAACTTGGCATAGGCCTTGGTTGCTAACCTTGAAGGAAAATTAGCAAGTATAACTTAATAAATCTTTTATTATCCTATAAGAAATATAAAATAAAGAGTTATTAAATCGGATGAATAACGATTTGGCGAGATACATGAAGAATTTAATTCTTTAACAGAGAAGTGAATTTGAATAATTATGATTCTAAAATACATGTTTAGTATGTGATCAAGCGAAATTAAGACATTGTTATTGAGATGTATTCGCTTGATTCGTAGTGAATCAGAGCAGCATTGGAGCCTAATTTGGCTTGGGACGCTCGAGGAAGACATTTGCTAAAGTCTCGAGGTAAGTGGGTTAAATAAACTATACTAGTATCATCTCGTAAGAGATGAAAGAAATTTTTATTCGATAATTATCTAATTTATATCAAGTTTGGTGAAATACGATGGAAAAGACTACGAGGGTAAGTCTTGGTAAGATACAAGTTGACTTAATGTGTTCGTGAATAGTATTTGTGAATTATGTGTGGTGTGTTATAACTTATTGTGCTCACTGAGAATACGAACTCGTATAAAACATAGGTGCCTAAGTCATGAGAAATGTATGTGATTTATTTAAGTTGCACCTAGTGAGCATGCCAATACATTGTTACACTTTAAAAATGTATATACGGATTAGTGTACAATATGTATATAACCTACGATATTTAGCTCAAAGAACTCGAATAGCTCATAGTGGTATTTATCGAAAAACTAGGACACTAGAAATGTATGACCACTGATGTATATGTGTGACTCGAGGACTTGATTGATTTTTAGAACATTACTACTAGAAATCATACGTCATAAAGGCCAATCCGAGTAAAACTCAGTCCTTTGTATCGTGTGAGCCACCTCTAGAGAACTCAAAGGAACTACGTGCTACACAGATTCTTCGAAACTGTGGGAGCCACCTCTAGAGTCCTTTATGAGCTAAGTGCTACACGAGTTCCGATGAACCATTAGAAAGCATGTGCCATAGAGGCCAATCCGAGTGAAACTCATTCCTTTGTACCGTGTGAGCCACCTCTAGAGAACTTAAAGGAACTACATGCTACGCAGCTTTCTTTGTGAACTGCGGGAGCCACCTCTAGAGTCCTTTGAGAGCTAAGAGCTACACGAGTTCCAATGAACCATTAGAAAGCATGCGCCATAGAGGCCAATCCGAGAAAAACTCACTCCTTTGTACCGTGTGAGCCACCACTAGAGAACTCAAAGGAACTACGTGCTAAGCAGCTTTCTTTATGGATTGCGGGAGCCACTTCTAGAGTCCTTTGAGAGCTAAGTGCTGCACGTATACTGATGAAACATCAGAAAGCATGCGCCATAGAGGCAAATATGAGTAAAACTCATTCCTTTGTATCGTGTGAGCCACCTCTTGAGAACTCAAAGGAACTACGTGTTAGGCAACTTTCTTCGTGAACTGTGGGAGCCACCTCTAGAGCCCTTTGAGAGGAAAGTGCTGCACGTGTACCGATGAAACATTAGGAAATGTATGCCATAAAGGCCAATCCGAGTAAAACTCATTCCTTTCTACCGTGTGAGCCACCTCTAGAGAATTCAAAGGAACTATGTGCTACGCAGCTTTCTTTGTGAACTGTGGGAGCCACCTCTAGAGTCCTTTGAGAGCTAAGTGCACCACGTGTATCGATGAACCATTAGGAAACGTATGCCATAAAGGCCAATCCGAGTAAAACTCACTCCTTTGTACTATGTGAGCCACCTCTGGAGAACTCAAAGGAACTACGTGCTACACAGATTCTTTGTGAACTGTGGGAGCCACCTCTAGAGTCCTTGGAAAGCTAAGTGCTGCACATGTACCATTGAATCATGGGAAATCATATGCCAATGAGACAATGGATAAACGATGGTGGTTTTGTGATGTGGTAAATACCGTTTGATAAGATGGATATTATACGTACGACAATGATTTGGAATAATTGTCAAACCTTACATATATTATGCTATAGTATCATGTACTATTCGAAATGTTTGTTTATTTCACGTTCAACCATATCGATGAAAGAAATGAAAAGAATGATATTATGAGAGTTAAAGATGTGAAGAAAAGTATGAATGAGCCTATATGATCTGTTGTAGATTGTGAGTTAGTAGCTAATCTTGTCATAGCGCATACATGATATTTTATGGAGTTCATGCATATATGATAATATTTTACAATATGAGCCTAGTCTGTATTTATTTAAGCTACTTACTGAGCCGTGGATTGCTCACCCCTTAATTTAACATTTTAGATCATATGAGTTGAAATCCAGCTTCAGGCATCGTATAAGCTCTCTTGGGAATTATACCTAGCTGTAGTACTCGTCTACGTTCTCCGAGCTATGCTTTTGTGTTTTTGAGGTATACAAATGGTATATCATTTTGATAATTATGCAAACTTTATTTTCACAGTACTAGAAAGAAATATGGGATGTAACTTTGGATCGCCTTAGATTATATGTAGGTCTATGTGATTATCAAGTACGATCCGGGATTAGATTTATATATTAAATAAGTATAAACTGCAAAATGTGAAATTATTACTGGTTTAGATCCTTGAGAAACTTGTGATGTATGATGATGTGAATTCTGGGAATTAAAGTTGGTTGTAGTATGAAAGATTGAAATATATTTTAATGCAGATGATTTTACTGGGGAAAGTGATAAAATACAAGAGGGAGGTTTTCGACCTGTTTCTTTTGGATAAGTGAAAATAGGGCTAAGATGATTAAAATCACTTTGAGAAGTATAACATAGCTAGAGAAATAATATTATTAAGGCAGGATTTGGTTTAGATGCTACACTAACACTGAATACAAACCGTAAATAGAAAAAGAAAAATTTAGTTCGAAATTTTCTAAAGGAAATAAGGTAAGTGTGAAGTGAACGTCACAGTTTTCGGGTCGTGACAAGACCTAAGCACTGGGTTTGGTGGGAAATTTTTTCTTTTCCCACCAACCCAACTTGAAAATATATATTTTTATTATATATTATTAAAAAAATGTTTCTTTCTCTATTTCTTTTATATAGACTTATATATTTTTCATCTTAGTATATATCTAATATATAAATGTATTTACATATTTATTTTTCATTTATGTCATCACTTACTAAACTAATATATATATATGCAAATATATATACATATACGTACATTAATATATTTATCTACTTATTTATTTTTATGACTAGCATATATTAATACGTATGTATTTAATTTGGCTCAAGCATGTACATAAAATTGCATGCCTAATTTGCATATTCCATTTAAATCAATTTAACGTATATCGTATATACGACATACGTGTACGTTTTATGTCTTCTTCGACTTCTATTCTCTAAAACTTTATTTTGATAAATTCCGAACCTTAATTCATATATTTGAAATTTGCAATTACATTATTGCATTACAAACACTAATAATTACACATAGAGTACATCATTGGTTTAACAAAATTACGGTTCTAACATTCTCCCTACCTAAAAAAATTTGGTCCTCCAAATTGCTTCATGATATCCTAAAATAAGTGAGGATACTTATCTTTTTCATCAAACTTTCTAACTCCTATGCAGTCTCCTTCTAAAGAGTGGTATTGCCAAAGCACATTTACTAAAGAAATTGTTTTAGTCCTCAATACCTTATCCTTTCGATCAAAAATCTAAATCGGTCTCTCAATATAACTCAAGCAGTCTCTTGACCTCAAAAGGTTCATACGCAATATTTGGGCAGAATCTGAATAATGCTTCCCATGCATAGATATGTGTAAGACATGCACATCCGATAACTAGAGTGGAAATGTTAGTCGGTATACCACATTACCAAATTGTCGTAACGATTTTTTGTCTGGAGACCTAATCACTAGATGTAAAGTTCTGGAGTCGCCATCAATCATTTTTTTTAAATTAAGTGTGATTGGCCACCTATTTAAAACTAAGAATAAGTACACTGATCTATGTTTCAAAATTTGGGTTCAAGAGTACTGTTACGTGTGAGGAGGTATTAGTGGCCCCATAACGCTCGTCAGATGGACGATACCAATTATCATATTTTATCTTAAGCAATCTTAATTTAAATGGTCTTTTATCCTTAATTAAAATTTTCTTTTTATTATTGATATTTGATTATTTAAATATTTTCATTTTTCTTAGGATATTCTCCAACACTTTAATCGAATTCCCAAGAAAATTTTGTTACCTCAAGAGTATTCACGGGACACACTCGTCCTCATGAAAAGGCTCTATCGTCAGATTAATTAAATGTTTTATAAAAAAATTGGTTAAAATTTATCATTTAATTTAAATTTATTAATTTTGCATAATTTGATATTTGATTATTAATTTATTTAAATATTGAAGATTTCTTTAATGTTTCTCCAACACTTTGATCAAATATATAAGTACCTTTCAACACTTTGATTGAGTGCCTAAGGAAATTTCCTCACCTCAAGAGTATTTAAAGAAACACACTCGTTTCCCTAAAGAGTTTCTGTCGTCGGATTAAATTAAATATTTTATTAAAGGATTTAATTAAAATTTACTATTAAATTTTATTTTTTATTGTTATTTTTGATAAATAAAATTTTGATATTAAAATTATTCCTCCGAATTTTCCAACGCTTTGATCAAATTTAAAGGAACATCTTCATGTCTAGAATTTTCTGAATATCACACACTTATGAAATTCTAAAATTCCATGATTGGTTAAGTTTTCATTTACTCCCATTATCTAAGAAAATTTACATTTTTTTATATTTAAAGATTATTCATTATTATCGCTTTCTCAAAATTTTTTTTTAATTTTGAATTAGACTAATTCGCCAATATTTTATTTAACCTTTTATAAGTTTTCACAAAAATTTCCCTACATACTTCTGTTGGATTATGCCCTTAGAACCATTCATTAGATGATTGACTTTGACTTTGACATTTTATTTATTATAGTTCATTATTATATTTGTTTTATAACTGCGTAATGTAATCTTATATGATAATGTCCTTAGAATAGTAATAACACACTATTCTTAAAATATCCCTAGTCAAGTATTATTGTGAACAAGGATAACAATGATACGATAAGACTAGTATGTGGTTGACTGATGACCATTGTCATGGATATAGGATATCAAGTCATCACATAGGTACATGTTAGAGAACTATGTACTAGATCGACCCTCCATGAGAACGCTACATGGATTGTTATATGAGTGTCATAAGCGATTCTCATAGTAATGATGGTGTATGTGATCCTTTGACTTGAGATCATCAGAGATCCCAACATAGAGAATTGCATACTTTAATGCTGCTAGATGTCATTCGTAACAGGATGGACTATAAAGGTAGAAATTGGATATGCCTTGATCTATGTAGAGGGATGTTGAGTGATCAAGATAGGATTTATCCCTCTTATATAACAAGAGTGATGTCTTGGGCCCTTTGATAGAGTGAGACTAAGAAATGCATGGCCGTGCTCGAATAAGTCAATATGAGATATTGATTTTATTTGTTTAATTAGTCTACTCAAGAATCAAGAAACGCTGATTAGACTATACAAGTGTGACACATTCCATGACTTGTGTCTAATCAAGACATCAAAGGATAAAGGGATTAGACTACACGGTAACATCTATCACGAGTAAGGTTATGTCGAGTCATTGACATTCTCGTTACATGGGTAGCAATGATGTGTTGCTAGATACCGCTCATTGCCTGTGACAATTTTGTCATTGCCATTGTTTTGAGAACTTATTGGGTCGTACACTTAGAACGGATCAATGAGGAGCTTAATTAATCCTATTCTGATTTGGATTAAGGATATAACTAATCATATTCTGAATTGGATTAAGGATATAACTAATCCTATTCTAAGTAGGATTAGAGTTCTGTTTGACAGTAAATTTTAGGGTAAAATTTACTGCCTATAAAAGGATGTTTTGTGTTTTCTAAAACAGAGCCGCACAATTAAACAGAAAAGAGAAACCTGTTCTCTGTGGTTTTAGAGCTTCTTTCAAACAAAACAAAAATATTCTTTTAATCGAAGCTAGCAATTCGGTTAGAATAAAAACTCTCTTTAAGGCTTCTGATCGTGAGACGTTCAAGAGTCGTGAGATCCGTTCATGTGGATACCATAAAGGTAGGAACGAAAAGTTGTTGCTTGTGACTTGACCAACGACAGAAAATCAGAGAAAACGTTAGGTAAAATCTCGAAACCCTAATCAGGCAACTCTCTGAATCGATCCTGGTGGAGGCCGAATGATTTAAATTCCGCTGCGTGTTTGTTTCGATTTCCTTCAACTTCAACACTTTGATTGAATGTAGAGGGTTAAGGTTATTAATTTTTGTTCCAAAATTTCCAACACTTTGGTAAAATTAGACTTTTCTTTTCCTCCTTTTATTTATTTAATTATACATTTCAAAATTATTATTATTTTCGTTTCCATGAAAATTTCTTTACACCCTTCAACACCTTGATTGAATGTAGAGATTAAAGTTATTAATTTTTGTTCCAAATTTTCCAACACTTTGGTCAATTTTGGATTAGGCTTTTCATTTCTTCCTTTTATTTATCTACTTATATATTTCAAGATTACTATTATTTTCATTTTCGTGAAAATTTGTCTACTTCCTTCAACACCTTGATTGAATGTAGAGGATTAAAGTTATTAATTTTTGTTCCAAATTTTCCAACACTTTGATCAAATTTGGATTAGGCTTTTCATTTCTTCTTTTTATTTATTTAATTATATATTTCAAGATTATTATTATTTTCTTTCTAAACCATTATTATTGTTGTTATTATTTATTTATTATTATTTCTTAGTAATAGAAAATATATTAAAGTCTTCGAATAAATTTATTGTACTTCTTTCCTATATTTCTTATTTAAGGAATGATCATTAAAACATTTTGATCATGAATATTTGCCTTTTTTAATAATAATAATAATTGCTTTTTTATTTATTATTATTTTCTTAGCAATAGAAAATATATTAAAGTCTTTAAGAAAATATATTATTATTATTATTATTATTATTATTATTATTATTATTATTATTATTATTATTATTTGCTTTTTTATGAATATTTTATTTGCTTTTAACCTTCAACAAGCTCAAGCAATTATAAACACACGTTCACATATGAATAAAAAAAATTAAAATCTATTATATAATAATGCACTTTCATCGTGCAAACTAAACCTAAAGAAACCATGGAGTAAAACACTACTTCAGCACATGTCAATAGGGGTGTAAAACGGGCCGAAGCCCGCGGGCTTATCCGTTAAACCCGCGGGCTTTTAAAGGGTCGGATTCAATTTTTTAGGCCCATTTAAAAACGGGCCTAAATGGGTTGGCCCGCGTGGGTCGACGATCCCCGCGGGCCGGTTCATAAGCCTGCGGGTCGGCCCTATTTTGGGCCTTTTTTTCTTTTTTTTTATATAATTTGTTTTTTAATTATATTATTAATGTATTTTTATTTCTTACAAAATAATAAATACATGATATGATTTTATTGTATTCTAGCAAAAAAATGAATTCATGTAATTTCATTTTGAATTCAAATCATGACATTTTATATATTATATATATATATATATATATATATATATATATATATACACACATAATAGTGAAAATAAGATGTTGGAAGAATTTAATGTTTAATAGAAATTTATGTTTTTTTTTAAGATTCTAATTATTTATTTTAAAATATTGTAAGTGAATTGTAATTGTATTTAAATTGTATTTGTATATGAATTTTAATGATTTTTTAAATTTTATTTTATTTTTATTATTTTTTATTTAAAAATTATTTGACCCGCGGGCCAGCCTGGTCGGCATTAAAAACGGACCGGGCATGTAAAAATAGGCCCTTTTAAAAATGGGCCTAAACGGGCTTGGCCCGTATCCGTACGGCCCGCGCCCGCCCGTTTTACGTCCCTACATGTCAACATCAACTAAAGATGAAGAAAGGTTAAATAATAAAGAAATAAGAATTGAAAAGGAATTGAAAACATAAAGGCATAGAAAAAGAGCCTCACCATATCAGTCTCTTGACTTTTCTTCTATTCTGCACCGCCATATTTTTGCTTCAGATCTAGCTTTGCCACACCACTGCAATCCAGTCAATAACCAGCACCGCTTATTGCCGTTGCATGGTCACGTGGTTCCTCCTTTCCCGACGCCGCTTGGCCTAGCCATTACTACCGCGCATCACCACATCCAAGCTATTCCACCGCCCGTCTCCGGTTCTGTCTGTCTCCGATAGCCACTGGCTTCTTTTTTTTTCTAGTTTTCTATTTCTTTGAACACCTCTTGTGATTTGTGATTCTAACTTGGATTTGGGTTTTTCAATTTTTGAGCTGAAATTAGGATTTTTTTTTCCTGATCTGTGCTTTTGAGTGTGGTTTTATTTTGGGTGTTGAAAAGTTCCCTCTCTGTCTCCATCTATGTTCTTTTCTCTGATCTCCTTCAAGCCATTTAATAGGCATTTTTAGTCAAGAAAAAAACATATGAAATCCCTGATATTCAGGGATTGTAATCCATTGTATAGATGACTTTCAAATCCAATAATGTTTGATTTTTTTTGGGTATTCTTAAATGTTGGAGAAAATCTACTTAAAAATGGTGATTCTATCGTAAAGACTGTCACAACTCAACACATCACTTTGCTTTATGGAAGTCGAAATTAGTGCCATAAATTTTTTTTTTAATTGATTGAATCCTTTACTGTACCATTTGAGTGTGTATAGTATAGGCATCAACTCAAGCCTGCCTTAATAAATAATTATAATTTGAATTCGTTAAGCCATAGATTTCTTAGAAAATCCGGCAGCATAACAGCTTATTTCTAGCCTAACCCTCCGGTAAGGTAAACACAACAATAACGCCGCCCCAACCATAATATATTCACCACAAAAGCAACTTAGAATTTCATAATTATTGTCAATGGACAACATCCAACATGCTACCTTTTTTTTTTTCATTCAACTATTTTGCTCTTCCAATTTGACATAATTGCAAACCTCATCGATATAGATACGGAAAGGCATATCATAGCTGATGAAACTATAACATCATCATACATCCCACATGTTGGACATAAACACAGCTATTACAATGTGCATGACTGCATAATCTATGTATAAATATATATATACATATATGTGCAAACTAAATATAATGTCGCTATCGATACCTCAAGCTAACTACTAAGCGTTTTGAAGTATCAACCTAACTGTAGTTCACCCGGGACTATCATGAGATAATTTGTGAGGAAAGGAAGGGGTGAGCTTGAGAGGCTCGTAAGAGAAAATATAAGCAGTAAAAATCAAAACTAAGTTAATGATACCTTTTATAAAACCTTGCATGCTGAAAATCACAATAAAGAGCACTATGCAGTTCTTTAGAAATCATATTTATAAATGGTATCGAAAACTATTAGATGTGCAATCAATAAATCATGGTCCACAATCATAACATTTAAAGTCCGCTATGCAATCATCAAAAATAACATAGCCGTATATGCACTTATAAATTATATAAATCACAAATTTCAAAAACATACTAAAATATCGTTTCAGGAAACAAGTCTGGCATATATGTAAAATTGTGAGGTTGCACCAATCAATCTCATGTTTAGAGCTCATATCATCATCACTAGTTCACTACAACATTATCGGTGAACCTACTCATTCCTTTCTAGGAACTGTTCCTCTCCAGGAACCTACTTATGTGCACACAAGCTTGCCAGGCCGTTGATCAAACGGTACTTGACAATATATATCGATCCTCTTGCAGTAGGACCAAACCAAATACAGATCCTCTTACAGCAGGATCAAACCTAATACTTGCTCTAGTAATTTAAAAGTGCTATTCTCACAAAATCACCATGAAGGGATCCAATCCCAACACTACTCGGACCATGATTGAAAATCATAGTGTGCTGAAACATATTGTTTATCTCAAAACCTTGTTACCCTCTCTTAGACATTAAATTCATATAAAAATTTATATAAAAACATCTCGCTCAGCTAAGTATGAGAAAAGCATGCTAAAATTAATTTTATTTCCTTTATAGTACAATGCATCATTAATTTATAAATAAAAACTCTACATGCATGCGAGCATCTCAAATAAACACAAGGGTAACTATTTTACAAGTTCGTCATATCCTTAAATAAATCATGACGTAAATCAATCAAGCACACTTTGCATAAAAATCAAGGTATCAAAGCATGATCAAAACAGAAACTTATAAAATATTTCAAATCATGCAATTTTTGCTTATACTTCCACTTACTCTTATGTATGTCAATTGCACCACTAGGCCCACGTTTTCAAATTCTGTGCAAATTGCTAGTAGCTTGATGATTAGCTACATATAAGAATTATACGATATATTAGTTCCCTGAATTTATATTAATCATACTAGCTCATTCAATTTTTTTTGTCAAGTAACAGAAGTTACTGTTTGACCATATTGTTCACATGTAATTTTGACCTTTGTGCACTAAACTTTACATTAATAATTATGGGAGAATCCAAAAATTATGAATCAAAAACCATGTGCAACCTAATTCAATTCTCTATTCAGATAGGCAAATTTCACAATTTTATCATTTCTCAATCATTTCCATTAATTCCATAAAGTTACCCTATGTATAGGTACATTCAAACAAAATGGTCATCTGACCTTAGTGCACAAACTATCTCATTTTTCAGCATAGGGATTTCCAATTTGTACAAATGCAAAACCATATCAATCCTGACTCATTTATCTTTCTAGAAATATAGAGTTTGCAACAAAATTAAGTCTGGATTATTTTCTAGGCATTTTTGAAGTTGACACTAGGCTATTTGTCCCTTGCAGTGAGTATCCTGCATTCATATATATATATATATATATTATCTTAAGCTACTTAATTCCAAATCCATAATTTCTAGAACTGGATGAAAGCTAACTCATTTTCATATCTAGAAATGTAAGGTTTATAATTTAATTCTTCCTAGATCAATATCAGCAATTTTCCAAAGTTGCACCATGTTCCAGCAGTTTTCAGGTTACACTGACTTACTTGCACAAAATACTTCATATTTAATTATAGATATATCTAATTGGTGCAAATCCAGAACCATCGCATACCTTTCTAGAAATGTAATGCTTGCAACCTAATTCAATTTAGGCTATTTTCTACAATTTTTCAAATTCAAAACCATAATTCACGTTTCTAGACAGAGTAACCTACACGCATTTGTACATATCTCAAGTTATAAAACTCCAAATCAAGAAATTCCAAAATTAACTTTCTCCTAACTTAAAAGGCTATCTACCATAATTTTTTCAAAATTTATCTCAATGTAGAACCATTAAACTGATCGTTTAAACACAAGATCCATAATAGGATACTCAAACAGATTCTCACATTATCACCAATTCATTCTTTATTCATCCCTACCCTATTTAGTCATGCACATTATCATAGATTAATTCTCATATTCCACATTCATACTCAATATTCAAGCAATACAAAGGTAGAGTCTTAGCCCACTTACCCAATTTCCAGCAACAACTTTTAACCCACACAAAAACTACCTCCAGCCTTAGGATTTCTCAATCCAGCAGCTCTCCTTCACAAATTTCCTTCACTTATCAGTTAGTGCAAAGGTTATCATTTAACTATAAATTTTAGTTTCCCTTCAGTGATTAAACTTTAGCAATGAAAAGTATTTCATCACTCACCAAAGCCTTCAAAATCGAGAGCCACATCACCTTTTCCTCTCTTTGGTTTTCACTTCCATTTCACCACACACATACAGGCACTGAAATTAAACCCTACATAAATGTTAAATCCATGGAGATTGTACATGGAAGGATGAAGAGAGGTAACCTTCCTTATCGATTCCATGAAACCGAGAGCCAAATTCTTCATGCACCCCTTTCACTCCTAACTAGCTTTAATCTCACATGCAGCACTGGTCTTAGCTGCCTCACATTATTTCCTTTTTGAATCCTATTGTTTCATAGAAATTTCCCCTTGTATTTCCTCTTTGCTGTGGCTATTTGCAGTTTTTTTTTCAAAGTTCTTTATTAGCTGAAACTAAGGAGGGAAGTGAATGGTGTCCCACGGTTTCCTTTGCCTAAAACCACTCAAGTTAGAAAAATTTTTCCCAAGTTAATGGCTGATTCACGGCAAAACATGGATGGGAGTCCCTATTTGACGATTCATAGTCAGCCTTTAAATTTTTTTTTTGAATACAACTTAATACATTTTTCTTACCATATTCATGTATTTGGGAGTATTAGGCTCTAGGTTCTTTTAATCATAAACGTATAATTTAATTTAAATCCTTAATTCCACTCCCATTAGGTCTTTTCAGATTATGTTAAATCGAACTAAACCTCAAGCCCCATAAAGTTCTCCAGCAAACCAAATTTCATTGATAAATCTTGCAATTACTCACTTTCAAGCTTAATTTCCAATAATTAACTGTATTGATCTACAAGGAATCTAAGGTCATGCCATAAATGACTAGAAAGATCTCTGAATTAACTTTCCAACAAAATTTGAATTACCTAAATCGGAGTTCTCTACCAAAAGTTATGCTGGTTTCATTACCGGTTGCTCATAGTCAGAATTTCCTGACTATGACGTGAATCTGAAAATTCATTGCCATTGATCCACATTGAATTAGACAGCAGGCCTTATATCGTCGGAAAGCTTATCAAGTTAGCTTTTCATAAAAATTTGAATTGCCTTAATCAGAGTTCCCTACTAAGAGATATGCTCAATTCTTTACAAAGGTGTCGGCTAATAGGTTTTACTGCACATAGTTCAATTTCAGAATTTTTCTGGTATTAATCCGTAGGGAAATAAATTATGAGCTTTCTATGGCTAAAAGATCTTTAAGTCAGCTTTCATAAGAATTTTACGGTTTATCATTTCAATACTCCAATCAAGAGATATAATCGAAACAAGGTAGATTGGTCATGAGCCAAAGGCTGAAATTTTGGTTTATTGTCAAATTCTCGGATTAGGCCCAAATCATAACCATATGAAACAAATTGTCTTACTCGAAACCATTTATATGGATTTAAGGTACTTACATAATTTTTAGATGAGTGTGTGATCTTGTGGGACCTGCCAACTTGTTAGTATGGAAGCCTGCGTTCCTACGCCAAAATCCGAATTTATCTCAATTTGGCCTCTAAACACTTCTATGGCTCATTTAACACTAATTAACATATAGAAAAAACTGTGGTTGTTATATCCTCCCCACCTTTAGGAATTTGGTCATCCAAATTAAATCAAGGTTATCTCAAAAAGGTGAGGTTGTGTTTCCTTATCACACTTCCCATATCCATTTAATCCATAACTGGTGAATTCAAAGTCGAATTCATAGGATGCCACTTATCCACGAATCAAATTCATTTTACATTATATCTCAAATCTCAATATTCAATCAATCCACAAATTAGATATATCTCATTAATTTACACATTACAAACATACATCCTTTTATGAATCTAAAACCATCAAGTTGAGGTAAGATCAATGACATTTTAAGATGATCTTGACAGTCTTATCTCACAAAATCCTAACTTTCAAATCAATTTACCACCTTGCTTCACATTCGTCAAAAGTCCCCAATAATACTCAAAGATTCATAATTTCTATAATTAATCATATTTAATATCAAGTCTACTAAAAGCTTCTCCATTAGTAGAGGTTGAAGACCAAAGGGCTTTCCAAAATTCACAAAGTTTTCAAAATCATGTAATTCATTTTTTTCTTTTGAGTTTTTAGAAGTTTCTAGACTTTTCATAATGTATATGATCCAACATATACTTCAATTTCGAATGGAGATCAGACTTTAACTCCTTTTTGAGACATATCCATAAAGTCTTTTTTTTTTGTCAAGCACGATGAATAGGTCATTGGATTAATTTGGGTCTTTAACTTTAACAACCCAACTTCAATTAATTTGCGTCATTGGATTTTAGGCTTCGGCCTAATTAATTTTAACACATCAAGAAAAAGACCCAATTATTTAGGACAAATTTGGAATCGATCTTGAAAGACAAAATCCAATTTCATAATGCTTCAACTGATTCAAACTTCAAATTAATTTTCAACACTACCTCACTCAAAGTTTGTTTTTCAATTCAAACATATGATTAAATCGAATTTATTACTAAGGTTGAAATGAGACTCGATCCAAATACATTTATTATTTCGGACAAAATTAGGCGTCTACAGCTACCCCTGTTTGCGCTTTGTTGAGAATTAGGAATAGGGCAAAGATAATAGACAACAATTTTATCCGACTTATAAACTACTTTTTTTTCTTTTCTTATTATTTTTTTACTCTTTTTTTTTCTAAGAAAAGATTTGTAATGCCCTCGGAAGCTAGGATTTGTGAGCTAACTTTTTCCTTTACTTACTACATTTGTCACTTGCTCAGTGTAGCTAACACCTAATAAGTAGAATTCTACTCGTTTAATTGTTTAAGACTAGTTGTCTAAGGTCCCATTAAATTTTTCTCGTAATGCATGCCAGAAAAACAAAACTGAAAAATTCCACCCCTACTTGGGCTCCTATCCATCCCCATACACAATACATCATCATTTCAACATGTGAAAATTTCAGTCTCAACATAATATCTAAAACATTTAATATCCATTGACTTAATATATATATATATATATATATATATATATATATCGAGATTACAACTCAATTGCATGGCATAGTTTGTTTACAAACTTAATGTTCTCCTAGTACTTACATCCCAATTCCTATACACTGTGTACACAAAAAATTTAGTTTGGGATATAAACAAAAGAATAAAAGGATTATAACTTGTTCCAAAAATATGATTTTCTGCAGCTCAACAAGAC
Organism: Heritiera littoralis; assembly: GCA_031772115.1. Lineage (NCBI taxonomy): Eukaryota > Viridiplantae > Streptophyta > Magnoliopsida > Malvales > Malvaceae > Heritiera > Heritiera littoralis. The sequence goes on from JAPDPK010000203.1 coordinate 514,279, forward strand.
AAGTCTCGGTGCACCACACTCGTGCTGAGTCTACCTGAAGTAATCTATGAGGTGGAAGAGGGGGGTAAGCTAATGCCCAGTAAGATAATATACGCTAAATGATGTCAGACTCCTACTATGCTTAATGCATGTGTATGTGTAAACAAACACGCAAAACTCATGCTTAAATGCGTTTTATTGAATTAATGCGAAGTCGATATGCATTGTTTTTGAGCTATAAAACGCTTGTGCTCACTCATTTATAAAATCGAGATATACATTCAAGGTATTTTCAAGAGACAGGCATCCATTGGTAAGATATGGTAATTTAACCGGGATCTTTGGAAATAACCAATAAACTTTTTACGAAAGCATCTATTGCAGCTAGCAGTGGTCACAATCCCATACTAGGGCTCTATCCATGATCATGAATCCTCCCAACACTAAGTCACGACTAGTTGTCGGATGCTTGGAAGATCACAAAGCATCTAGGATATTTCACAATTCATATATATACACAGATATCCATCAACACACAGGAGGAAATCTGAATTGTGTATATATAGATAGGCACCTTAATGCCACACAGGCATAAAAAATGCCACATAGGCATGACAAATGCCACACAGGCATAAAGTGCCACACAAGCAAGTTGAGTGCCACACAAGCATGGTAATTGACACACAAGCATAGAGTGCCACACAGGCAATAGGTGCGACACAGGAAAGATAATGCCACACAAGCATTTCATAGCATGCCCTGTCTCATACGTCAAAATTCATGTAAGAATAACTTTTACAACATTAATTGAGTATTGAAGGCATGAATCGTGTTAAACACTCTAGTTTTGATAACCTTATCTTACAAAACATATTTAAAGATCATTATTTTGATGACAAGTAATGGTGCCTAATGTATATGTGGTTTTAAATGCATTATAGAAATTTAAACTGATACCAAAAATCCACTTAAAAATTTCTAACAAAATTTCGGCATTATGACAGCATAGGTAGGACACTACCTAGCATCACAAACACAACCAAAAAAACTTGTAGAAAACTCCAACAAGCAATATACTTATTCACCAATCAAACACAATTCAAAATCTCAAACAATTTTACACTTTAAGCTCAATCCTATATATTTTGAAATTTAACTAAGAATTCATTTAAATCCAAGTACTAAATAACATTAATTTAGACATACATAAACATAGCAGGTTAACAAGCATTTACCATATATTCTCTTACCTAGACAATATCACTTTTGCACTCCTTAGCCAATTGTTCAACTCTACCTCCTTGGAAGTTTTCTCTATAATTTCAATGCACAAATCCCATTTAATAATTTATTCATAGTATATTTTCAAACTATATCTCACTCACAATATTAGTTTATAGTATATCATTCTCACAATTTATTTCATCTACCTTAATTCTTTACCTTTGAAAGTCTCCCAACTCTAGCTCTTCCTTGGTATATATTTATTCAAAGCTCCCACCAAGAACCTACACCATCCACACTTCAAAATTAATATCCATATTACACAAGATAAGCTCATTACTACAACTAATCTCTCATTAGTTGCATACATTGACATAAAAATATATATATATATATATATATATATCTTATTCTTAATCCCATGTATGAACATCCTTATCCTTAAATTACCTTGATAAGTTTCCCTTCTTCTTCTTTTCCAATCTCTCTCACTTTCAGCCCTCTTTCTCCTTAATTGATTGCTACCCATGTGTCGAAAATAGAGGAAATTGGTATCTCCTACTGCTGTCCTGAGTTCCTGAAAGAGTGAGGGTCCACAGTCCCTGCCGCTGTCTTGTCCAAAGCCAAGAGGGTGTTTCGAGCTTCAGCCCCACTATTTGTTTCCTTCTTAGCTGAGCCTCACCCTTTTGCCTTCCTTCTTGAACATTATCGTCAACCTTCAACAACTGAAAGACTCTAGCCCCCTAAGTTAGCGACATCTCATACTCAATAAAGTCTCTTTTGTAATACCAAAAATGGCAGCTCCTAACGCCTCCCTTGCTGCAACATTATCAGCCACAAAACAACCTTGTTTCAACTTTGTTTTGACCTATTGTTCCATCTCTAGAAAAAGTCATTGTCTTCAACCTACACCAACGCCCAACAACAGCCTTAATAGTGCCAAAATATCAACCGATCAGCCCCTAACTCAGTGCCTAAATAACCCTCAATGGCTCCTAGAAGTCACCCGTCTTCAACCCTCCTAACAACCACCATTCAAGCCACCATAATAGCCCCTGGTTCCTCACCTAATCAGCGCCTAAAGAGAACCTAGCTCATAGCCCACTCAAACCAACACCAATACAGCCCCACTCTAATGCCTAAGCCACCCCTGATCAACCCTTAAAAGCACCAAGAATGCCCCTCTGTTCCGGAGACATTTAATCCTCCGATCACATCACAACAGCCACCGTTTTTGCCAGCTCCAATTCTTGTTTTTCCCTTAATTTAGCACCCAAAACTAGCCAGCCCAATGCTTACTCACGCATCCCTATTCTAGCATTCAACCACTCCTCTTGTAAATCACAAAATGGCATCGGATCCGCTCCTAGTCACTCCATATTTCTGCCACACGCCATCAGTTTAATCTTGCCGAGGATGGGCTTCAAATTTTTGGTTCGGCCTTCTCTCTCTCTTCATCGATTTACTGATTGGTTTTCCTCAGCCTTATCTCCAATCCATTTATTGCCTTCCTTGTTCACGCCTCTGCTCCACTGTTTTCCCCTTTCCTCATCTCTTCTTTCTTTGGCAGCAGTAATTGTTGCTTTCTTTCCCTTCCTCGATCGAACCTCTCTCACGAGTATCTTTTTGTCTCAAGCTCTCTTTCTCGGTTCTCTTTACTCTCGCCCAACTCCTATTTTCTCTCTCTTTTTTTTTACAGTCGATGTCAATCTCTCCTTCTTCCTTTCTTGGCTGCACCAGTGTCACCTCTCTCATTGGGTCTGTCTTCGTTCTTCTTCCAACATCTCTTTCTTTTCTTTTCTTGTCGATTGGTTCACCTATCCCAATTTCCAGCCAAGCCCCTTCCCTTATTTCCTTTGGTTTCTTGTTGAAACAGCCCTGTGGTGGCTGTGCAAAGAAGGCTCTCACGATAGTGAGAGTGGCTTGAGTTGCGATTGGCTTCCTTAAGAAGCCAATCACATATTTATTTTATTTATTATTATTATTTATTGTTAATTAAATCCTCAAATATTTAATAACATATATAATTAAATTCCTATGATCAAATCTTCAATTGTATGATTAAATTCCCACGGTTAAATTCCATAACTTCACTCCTTATATTAAATTTCCTTTTAATCGACCACAAAATTTGTTAGATTAAATTTCTTGATAATTCATAGCTTGAACTTTCATAACTTTTAATTCAATTATTTCTATCAAACAAATTCACTACCATAGCCCTATATCGTACACTAAAGGTGGCAAAATTTAACCCGACTCAAAAAATCTGTCTAATTAACACGAATCCAAACCCAACCGATTCTATTTGATTAAAAAAGTCAACAACCCAAATCCAACCTAATCCGAATTTGAATTGATCGGAAACCAAATTTATCCGAATTCACATTGATCTAAACCTAAATTCATCTGAATTTAGATTAACCCAAACCCGACCTGATTCGAACCAGAATTGATCCGAACTCAAATTGACCTGAAATCCAAATTAACCCAAACCTAAAAAGATTCAAACTTAAATTTAATATTATCAATAAATATTTAAATGTGAAAATTAATTATCAAAGTATTTTAATATAGTAAAAATATAATTTTTTTTCAATAATATGAGTGTTATATATATTTTTTAATCTAGTTAAACTTAAATATTCACTTTTATATTATTTTCATTTGAACCTAATGTATAATTATTTAATGGCTAATCTATAATAAAGTACAGAAGCTATATCGCTTACACTTAATGTCTGTAATTATTCTATAAAAAATAAATATAAATTAAAGAGATATATAATACTGTTTTATGATATTTTGTAGGGATTATTAAATCACTTTGATTCATAAAGTTATTAATTATTATAGATAATAAAAATAAAATGAAAAAATGTAATTAATTTATGAATATTGGTAAATATAATACAAAGAAAACTATTATACAAATTATTAAATATTTTGATTATTTCAATCCCAATTTTACTATAGGTCATGTAAGAAGAAAATTTTATGTTCATGAGTTTTGTAATTCTTAGAAATATAGTTTCAACTAATTTTCATATCAGATAAATCATATCGAGAAGATCAAGGCTTAACCTAATAAACCTGTCCAATCGACTCGAATCCAAATCCGACCAACCCAAATTAACTAAAAAAGTAAACGACCCAAACCCAATCTAATCCGAACCTGAATTAATCAAAACCTAAATTGATCCAAACTCGATCTTATCCAAAGCCGAAATGATCTGAACCCAAAATAGACCGACTTTTTTCTTACCCTAAACCCAACCTTATCTGAACCTGAAATGATCTGAACCCGAAATGATCCAATTTTTTCTTAACCCAAAATGATTCGATCCAAAATAACTCAACCCAAACCCGATCCAACTTTCCCATTTGCCACCTCTATCGTACACCTCTAAAAATTGATTGCTCATTAAATTCCCAAAATTATCAATTTTCATAATTCACCAAAAATAAATTTTCAATAATTAAATTATTTCTAAATATCACGTTTATCTACTTACAGAGTGTAGAAATTTGTGATTCTCACAAGATTTAAACTTAACAGTCTTCTTCTTACTAAAAGCTCTTCACTTTAATTTGGCTCCTTTCTCAAGAGGCGTATAACTTTGAATAAAATAAACTGGGCTCCGCTTTTTTAAGAGGCACATGACTTTGAAAAATAAACTGGGCTCCTCATTTTTAAGAGACACACGACTTTGAAAAATAAACTGGGCTCTTCTCTTTAAGAGGCACAGGACTTTGAAAAAATAAATTAGGCTCCTCTTTTTAAGAGGCACAAAGCTTTGAAAAAAGAAAAAAAATTAAGACTAGCATGTTCGTAGAAAAAAAAATTAGGACTAGCATGTTCGTAGAATGTTCTTAATCAACCATAGTTCAGCTTTTTCCTATCTAAAGGTAATTCTATGTTTGGCTAATTATTTACTAAAAACCAAATCCTACCTAAGGGATTTTATTCACATGTACTATTGCATTATCATGATGCGAACGTTCCCATTGGGATGATGTCACAAATGATTAATGAGATGCATTGCATAACTTAATCAGGTATGACTGTACACACATTTTGGTGATGTGCAAGTAGGATGTGTATGCTTCTTAAAGGCATGCAACACCTATTATGAGATGGTATTCATGTGAGTTTTAATTCAAAGTTTTGCAATCTCATGCACCTTTTCTATTTCTCTTCTTCTCCTTTGCTTTTCATGATTCCACTAAGATAACCTTCGACTTTAATTCTTATAGTTGCGTTCATGCACTCTTAATCCTTTGTCATGCCAGCTAGATCTCATCACGTAACCCTAAACTCCCTTTAGTTATTATTCCACTGGTACCATCATACTTTGCCTCATTTACATCTCACTTTTGTTATTATTAAATCTCTTATAAGTAATTTGAAAAGCAAGTAGATCTTCTTATGCCGTTATAATTTTATATAATATGAGACATACTGCAATTCTGAATTCCTTTCAAAAGATGGGTAAGTGAAGATGAATATTAAGTCGAGACAACAAAAGAAAAATGTGTTTTTATTCGAATGAAAGGCGATTAAACAGATACAATGAAATGGGATATCAAAGTTCAACACTAAGAAATAGGATCCCCTTACAATAATTATTCCGATCATTATAAATTAATCCAAAACCCTTTTTCTGATTTCATTGTTTGATCGATGGCTTACGCTTCAAAGAATACCTCAAACTAAACTCTATCACTTTTTGCTTACGAGCCTGCAGAATATTTGGCTACCAACCTTATGCACCGTTGTTTTCTATTTAAGTCGCCCTTTTTCGAGTTTTCAACTTAAACATTCCCACTCGAGTTCAAATCGCCCTTTTTTTTTTTACTTGAACCCCTCCTTATAATTTTTCTTTTGTTCTTTTTTTTATGCATAATACTTTTTTACTGCATCAGCATTTACTGGATTGGGAAGGTCTCTTCCATCCATTTCTGCCAAGATTAATGCTCTTCCTGAGAATGTTTTTCTTACTACAAAAGGGCCTTCCCAATTTGGAGCCCATTTGCCAAATGGATCAGGAATATTGGGTAGAATTTTTTTCAAAACCAAATCCTCTTCTCGAAAATTTCTAGGATGAACCTTCTTTTCATGTGCTCGCATCATCCTCTTCTGATACAATTGCCTATGACATAGCACCTTGAGTTTTTTTTCCTCAATAAGGTTCAATTGCTCATACCGAGCTCGAACCCATTCAGCTTCGTCCAATTCAACTTCCATAAGGACACGCAAAGAAGGAATTTTCACTTCAATAGGCAAAACTGCCTCCATCCCTTACACTAATGAAAATGGGGTGGCTCTAGTGGATGTGTAAACCGATGTACGATAAACATGTAGAGCAAAAGGCAACTTCTCATGCCAGCCTTTATATGTATCTATCATCTTCTAAATGATCATCTTGAGATTTTTATTTGCAGCTTCAACAACTCCATCATTTTTGGACGATATGGTGCCGAGTTGTGATGCTTAATATGACATTGGGCATATACTTCCTCAATCAACTTATTGTTGAAATTCAGAGCATTGTCTAAAATGATCCTTTTTGGCAGCCCATACCGACAGATTATCTCTTTCTTGAAGAACTTGCACACTACAGACTTTGTCACACTAGCATAAGATGCTACTTCCACCCATTTCATGAAGTAATCAATCATCACCAAAATGAAACGATGTCCATTTGAACCTTTGGGGGTAATTGGTCCAATCATATCTATTCCCCATGCAGAAAATGGCCAAGGAGTTGTCATGACATGTAAGCATGTAGGAAGGGCATTTATTTTGCTGGCATATATTTGACATTTATGACATCTTCAAGCAAAGTTGATACAATCATTTTCCACTGTCATCCAATAATATCCAGCCCTCATAATTTGTCAAGCCACATGTAACTATTTGCACGAGATCCACAAACACCTTCGTAAATTTCTTTGAGTATCCTTTTGGCCTCTATGGCATCCACGCACCTTAGAAACACTTGATCTCTCCCCTTTTTGTATAAAATTTCACCATCAAGGAAGAATTCCATGGCCATTCTTCTCAAAGTCCCTTTGTCATTGTCTGATGCCCTTTCTAGATACTGGCGATACTTCACATATTGCAATATATCAAGATACCACGGTTTCGCATCTTTCTCTTCTTCTACATTTAACCAATGTGCTGGTGATCCACGTATGCTCATCTTGATGGGATAAATTTTAATGCCTGAATTTACCTTGAACATTGCAGCTAGAGTAGCCAATGCGTCAGCCATTTGGTTTTCTTCCCGAGGTAAATGCTTAAAACAAATTTTCTTGAAATGTTTAACTAGATCGATCACAAATTCACAATACTGAATCAATTTTGAGTCTCTTGTTTCCCATTCACCTCGCAACTGATAAATTACCAAGGTTGAATCTCTATATACTTCCAATACTTTAACACCCTTGTCGATTGCAGCTCAGAGCCTTATGATACAGGCCTCATATTCTGCCATGTTATTAGTGCAGTCCAATCCAATTTTGCAGTGAATGGATAACAATCTTCCTTAGGGGATACTCAAACTACCCCAACACCATGCCCTAAAGCATTAGGTGCCCCATCAAAGTACATTTTCCAAACGAGTTCTTCTATGGAACTTTCAACATTTATTTGTGATATGGCCATTAAATCTTCATTAGGGAAATCAAAATTCATTGGTTTATACTCCTTTTCAACTCGATTTGTGAGGAAATCAGTGATTGTACTACCTTTAATGGCCTTTTGAGTCATATAAATAATGTCATACTCAGAAAGCAACACTTGCCACCTTGCTATCTTCCCAGACAATGAAGGTTTCTCAAAGATATACTTAACAGTGTCCAATTTTGAAATTAGCCGTGTAGTATTATAAAGCATGTACTGTCTCAGTTTATGAGCTATCCAAGCTAAAGCATAACACATCTTTTCCAGTGAAGAATACATAGCTTCATAGTCAGCAAACTTCTTGCTCAAGTAGTAGATAGCTCACTTTTTTTTCCAAGTTTCATCATGTTGCCCCAGCACATACCCCATGGAATTTTCATGCATTGTTCCATACAAGATGAGAGGTCTCCCTGGCATAGGTGGCACCAACACCGGAGGACTCGAAAGATACTCTTTGACATTATCGAATGCTATTTGGCACTCATCACTCCACTCTCTTAGGTCTCATTTTCGGAGGAGTTTGAAAATTGGATCACACTCAGTGGTGAGTTGGGAGATAAAACACGCAATGTAATTCAATCTTTCTAAGAATCCCCCTTACTTCCTTTTGGGTATAAGGCGGTGATAAATTCTGAATGGCATGTATCTTATCAGGATCCACTTTTATACCTCGTTCACTAACTCCAAATCCCAATAACTTTCTTGACGTCACCTCGAAGGTACATTTGGCCGAGTTGAGCTTAAGTTGAAATTTTCTCAACCTTTCAAATAACCTTTTAAGGTTGGCAACATGATTTTCTTCCTTCCAAGACTTTGCACTCATATCATCCATGTAGACTTCTATCTCTTTATGCATCATGTCAGGAAACAAGGTTACCGTGGCTCTTTGGTAAGTTGCACTAGCATTTTTCAACTCAAATGGCATGACCTTGTAACAAAATGTTCCCCACATGGTCACAAAAATGGTTTTTTCCATATCTTCGAGTGCCATTTTGATTTGATTATAACCAGAGAAACCATCCATAAAAGAGAATATAGAATGTTCAACTGTGTTGTCAACTAGGGTATCAATATATCGTAAGGGAAAATTGTCTTTTGGACTGGCCCTATTTAGATCACGATAATCTACTCACATTCGTATCTTTCCATCTTTTTTAGGAACTAGAACAATGTTTGCTACCCATTCAGGATATTTTGTCACTTCTAAAAATCCCACATCAAACTGCTTCTTGACTTCTTCTTTTACTTTTAACAACATTTCGGGCTTCATTCTCCTCAACTTTTATTGAATTGGCTTGCACTTTGGTCTTACTAGTAGCTTGTGAACCAAAATATCATAATTCAAACCTAACATGTCCTGATACGACCATACGAACACATCGGCATATTCATGAAGTAAGCTTATTAACTCTTTCCTTGTGGATGATGATAGAAATGTGCCTATTTTAACCTCTTTTCTCACTTCATCACTCCCCAAATTTATGGTCTCAGTGGGTTCTTGATGGGGTATAATTTGCTTTTCTTCCTGTTCCACCAGTCTCAAAAGTTCAGGCGATAACGTATCATCATCAATATCCTCTTCTTCATTAAATTCACCAGCACAAACAGTTCTTTCAAAATCAAGTTTTGGATTATCATCACAATGGCCTTTATATTCATTGTTTGGGTACCTGCATATGGGACAAAAGTTGGTAAAATGTAGATGGACTCGAATATGTATGGGTAGAAGAAAAGATGAAAATGAAAGAATTCAAATAGGAAAAAGGTATGACAGAAGGCAAGTTTTTATTGAAAGAGTAAATAGCCCTACATAAGAGACCATGATACCCTTGGGTAGGGGTGATCAGGCTTTACTTATTGAATTACTTTGGCAGAGATTTAGTGATAATAAGAAGATCTATGTAGTGCCAATTCCTCAGCTGAAAGCCTAGAGGGCAAGGGCACACCTTCGAAACACTTAAGACTTCTTCTTTATCTATGTTCATAAATATGGATAGACAAATTCTCGAATGCTACAATTGAATCCATTACAAGCTCATCCTTGTTAACCTTTACTGGGGCCAGATAAATGTATCCCACAGAATGAAAGACATCCTCTAGAGAAGGAAAAACCATCAGCTCAGTTTCCTCATCGACTCCTTTAAAATTAGCCATTCTTCTTTCCCTTTTCTTTTCCACTAACTTTCTCCTCTCTAACACAGTTAGCTTGTAACCAAGACCAAATCTATCATCCTTCACTTTTGCTGTCAAAGCTCGTTTTATCCCTTGCAAGCTCTTCCCTAATCCTACTCCAACGTAACATTTTTTCCTAATAATCTATTGAATTCCTAACATTGTGGTGCTGTACAACCCTAGCATTGGTATCTTAGATCCTTCTCCTATGCATGTAGCATTTACAAATTCTAAGGACTTGAAAGAATATTCTGGTGCATCCTCATTCACCTCAATATATAGAGCAGTGGAGGAAACTGTAGCAATCATATCTTTTTCTCTAACTACACCTACCACTTGTCCATCTATTATAAATTTGACTATTTGGTGTAAAGTCGATGGGACTGCACTAGCTGAATGTATCCATGGGTACCCAAGAAGGCAATATATACAGGGTTAATGTCCATCACCTGAAATTCCACATTGTAAACACCAAAGCCAACTTGAATTAGAATTTCTATAGTCCCTGTTACTCCTCGACATGTACCATTGAATGCTTTTACTACCATATTGTCACGACCCGAAAGCCAATGACGACCGCTTAACACTTACTTGATTTCTTATGAAAATTTCAAACCAAATTTTTCTTTCTCTACTTACGGTTTGTATTCGGTGTTAGTGTAGTATCTAAATCAAATCCTATCTTACTCATATTATTTCACGAGCTATGTCACGTTTCTCAAGGAGATTTTTCTTATTGATTTTCGCCTTATTTTACTATTCCCAAAAGAAACAGGTCAAAAACCTCCCCTTTGTATTTTATCAATTTCCCTAGGTATAATTTCCTGCAGTAAAACGCATTTTAAATCACATAACCCAACCAGCTGGTGTTTCTCCACAGTTCACACGATCGAGTATTTCAAAGATCTCAAGAGTTTTAACCATTACTAAGTTCATATCTACCACATTATATATATAAATCAAAACATACATTAGGACCAGGATCGGACTCGATAACCACCTAGACTCACATAGTCATCTAGTGCGATCCAAAGTTACATCCCATATACTTTCCTAGTACTGTGAAATTAACGTACACATGATTATCAAAATGATATACTAGCAGTATACCTCAAAATACAAAATGCTAGCTCCGGAGAACGCAAATGAGTACCACTACTAGGTACGGTTTCCCGGGAGCCTAAACGAAGCCTGAGCCGGCTATCAACTCGTATGATCTGCATATATTAAATTAAGGGGTGAGCAATCCACGGTGCAGTACATACTAGGCTCATATCGTAAAACACTATCATACATGCTTGAGTTATTATAAAATAGCATGTATGGATTATACTAAGGTTTATTACCATTCCGTATGTACACAAACATCACAAACTTGTTCATGCTTTCATTCCATTCTTAAATTCACAAGGCATCATTCTTTTTATCAGTATGATTAAGTGTGAAAGAAACGAACATTCAAATAGCACATGTTTGAGTGGCATATATAAACATAATCCAATAATCACACACATTATGTCATATGCATAGATCTATTTCATTCTTTGACATTCGTCGCATTCACGAATCACAATCACTTACTTATCGTCACAATATTCTATGATTCCTCATAATTCGTCGGAACTTGTGTAGCACTTAGTTCCCGAAGGATTCTAGAGGTGGCTCGCACGGTACAGAAATCGAGTCTTTGCTCGGTTTGGCCTTTAGGACTTAGACTTATTACTAACACATCGGAACTCGTGTAGCACTTAGTTCTCGAAGGACTCTAGAGGTGGCTCACACGGTACAGAAATCGAGTCTTTGCTCGTTTTGGCCTTTAGGACTTAAACTGATTACTAACACATCGGAACTCGTGTAGCACTTAGTTCCCGAAGGACTCTAGAGGTGGCTCACACGGTACAGAAATCGAGACTTTGCTCGTTTTGGCCTTTAGGACTTAGACTGATTACTAACACATCGGAACTCGTGTAGCACTTAGTTCCCGAAGGACTCTAGAGGTGGCTCACACGGTACAGAAATCGAGTCTTTGCTCGTTTTGGCCTTTAGGACTTAGACTGATTACTAACACATCGGAACTCGTGTAGCACTTAGTTCCCGAAGGACTCTAGAGGTGGCTCACACGGTACAGAAATCGAGTCTTTGCTCGGTTTGGTCTTTATTTTCCTAGCTTTCGACAAATATGACTAGGTACTGATTAAGGTCTATTGACTCAACATCGGGAGCGATATGTATATATTGTACTCAAATCACATATACTTACTCAAAGCATAACAGTATGTTAACATGTTCAGTAATCATAAGGAAACCATAACACATCGCACAATTCACAACAAGATCACTTTTCAAATAAGTATATTTCACAAGCACATCATGTCCGATTTAAAAATCTTACCATAATTACTCTATTTGTCTTACCCGTAATGTCCAACCAAAATCCTATATAAATTTAATTAATTATTTAATGAGGATTCTTTCATCTCTTACGAGATGATACTAGAAAGATTTATTTAACCCACTTACCTCAATGCTTAGTAGGTTATCTTTCCTCGATCTTCAACTCAAGCTAAACTCCTGCACCGCTGCAAATTCACTACAATTAAATCAAATGATGTTTCAATAACATGTCTTAACTACGTTTTGATCACATATCAATTGTATATCTTAGAATCCAAACTATTCCAACTCACTTCTTTGGCGAGGGGCTAAATTCTTTATGTGTCTCGCCAAACATTACTTATTCGATTTAATAACTCTTTACTTATATTCTTTATAAAATAATAAAAGGTTTATTAACTTGTATACGCTATTTTCCTTTTGTTAGATATATATATATATATCATTATAACTATATCTTAAACACTGGTAGAATTATACTTGCACTTATATCTTAACAAACCCCTTTTTCTTTTCTTTGCATTTCTTTTTCTTTGTCTCTTATTTAGTTTTCAAGTGAATAGCATATATATATATATATATGTATGTACTTAGCATTAGCATAGTAAAATTTCTAAGGATTTACTATATGTCTTTATATAAGCACTATACATACATACATAGATTTATTTATTTCTTCGTTTTTAAGCAAGTAGTATACATACATATAAACACAAGTGATATATATATGTACATATATATATGGGTATTTGATACTAGTGTAATCTAAATTCTTAAATTTTATTCTTTCATTTCTAAATATGCAAATATATATTTATATGGCAATATATAGATATACATTTCAATACATAGCACTTACATGGTATACATTTCCAATTTCAATTCCCTTACTTTACTACATCTTGATACATGTGTATATCTATATAGATATATATTTACATCCATATATATATGTGTGTATTACATATATATACATATCTTTTAATTCTTTTCCTTTTCTTTTTATTTCTCCTGTTATTTCTTTCAAGACCTATTTCTATGCACATTGCTATTCTCAAAATCCATTAAAACATTAACCAAGAAAATGTCATTTACCTTAGTTAGAACCCTCCAAATTTGGCTGCAAGATCAGCCCTCATAATCCCCCTCTCGGCTTGCACTGCTTACGTTGAACAACCTTCTGTTCATGCTTCAATAACGGCTACAAGAGCCACACAATACAGCCCCTATTCTGCCTTTATCCCAGTTTCCGTTCAGCCCCTTATGCTACTGTAGAAACTAGTGAATGAGCCTTCATTTCACCTCAACAACTCAACCTTACTGCCTCACGTTCCCTGTTCCAAACTTCCCTAATCAGTCTAACATTCCAGCCCTTATTCACATTGTCTTCTCCAGCCTAAAATGTCACTTGACAGCTTCTGTTATGGTCACCTTCTAACAGCTAGGAAGCAGCCAAATTTCGTCTTCAATTCCCTATTTTAAGCCTCACAAACCCAGCCTCAAACAACATCAAAATCCCACGTTACAAACCTAAAAAATCTGACAGTAATGGCTTCCGAACAACATCCTCGCTATACCATTAAATTCCTCATGGCATTGTCATAAAATCTCCTCCTTCAGCTCACGGTTCCAGCTGCCATCACCGAATGAGCCCCATTTTCACAAACTCGTTTTGTTTCTCTTGTACATTTAAAATTTCCCCTCTTTTCCGTTTCTTTACTGCACAACTTTTGTTCCTCCTCCTTCACTGCAACGTCTCTTTCTCTCCTTTTTCTTTTCTTTCCGGCTGCTTTTCTTTCTTCTCGGCCTCAGCTCATTTCCTTTCTTTCCTCTTCACCGATGGGTTCAACCTCCAGCACTCTGTCTCGTGCCTCTCCTCCTTTCCTCTCGTTTTTCCTTGTTTTATTTACAAGGCTTCTTTTAGAAGCTTTGGTTGTTGGTGCCGGAAATGTTAGTGGGGTTTGATGGGAGAAAGTCCCATCAAACTCCACTAACACATACTTAAATTTTTATTATTATTAATATATTTTAAATATCTAAAATTCCTATATTTTATAATTGTCTTTAAATAATATATATTTATCTATATACCAATCATATATTCATATGTATTTATTTATTTTATTATACTCTTTACATTTAATAGTAAATATACCTATATTTAAAACCTTAATTATTATAAAATATATATTTATATATATATATATACATATACATATCCATATAAATATATATGTGTATACATATAATATTTTCATATCTAATATAGTTTTTTTGTACGGTATGTGTATACATATGAATTCTTCAATTTATTTTAATTATTTATTATTCATGCATACTACATTTCCTTTAGTATACTTGTGTGCTTTGTTTTATTAAAACAAACCTACCTATGTATTTGGTGGAATATATGCATCTCATTAGTTCTTATTTAAATTCTTGAACTTAGTTATGAGATTTTCCAAATGACACAAAAGTGTAAATTATTTGTTTTCTAATTCCACTATTTGAGGTTTCATCCTCATTACTTGGCATAAGATTGTTACTCTTACAAAATATCATAGTACTCAACTTACTCCATGTCTCTTATTTATTCACTAATATGATACAAAGTTTGTAGTTTTTACATCCTCCCCACCTTAGGAAATTTGGTCCCCCAAATTTTCTGTGTCTAGCTGAATAGGTGAGGGTATTTCTCTCTCATTAAGCTTTCCAACTCCCATGTGGCTTCCTGAAGAGTGGTGCTGCCAAAGCTTTGACTAAAGGGATTGTCTTAGACCTCAATATCTTATCTTTCCTGTCTAAGATCCGAATAGGTCTCGACATAGCTTAAGTCCTCTCTAATCTCCAATGGCTCATACTCGATAACATGAGATGGGTCCGGATGATATTTCCGTAGCATCGACACATGAAAGACGTTATGCACACCCGATAGCTCAGGGGGTAATGCTAGTCGGTATGCCACGTCACTAACTCTCTCCAATATCTCAAACGGACCAATGTATCGAGGACTTAACTTCCCTTTCTTGCCAAATCTCATTATGCCTTTAGACGGAGAGATTTTTAAGTACACTTTATCACCCACTTGAAACTCTAAAGGCCTCTTTCGACAATCGACATAGCTTTTCTGTCTACTTAGGGCTATCCTCAATCTATCACATATCAATTTCACATCTTCGGAAGCTTTCTCTACAATCTCCGGAGTGAATAACTTTCTTTCACCTACCTCTTCCCAGCCAATAGGGGACCTACACCTACGCCCATACAATGCCTCGTAAGGTGCCATCCCAATACTAGAGTGAAAGCTGTTGTTATATGCAAACTCCGCTAGTGCCAGATGATCATCCCATGAGCCTCGAAAATCCATAACACATGCTCTCAACATGTCCTCAAGTGTCTGGATAGTCCTTTCTGATTGCCCATCGGTTTGAGGATGGAAGGCTGTGCTAAAGTTCAGTTTAGTTCCCAAAGCATCCTGAAAGTGTTCCTAGAAATGGGAAGTAAACCGCGAATCTCTGTCCGAAACTATGCTCACTGGGACTCCATGTAACCTCACAATCTCCTTAACATACATATTTGCTAAGGCACTAAGCGAGTCGGTAGCCTTCAAAGCTAGGAAATGAGCGGACTTTGTCAATCTGTCAACTATCACCCAGATTGCATCATAATTCCTACGAGTCCTCGGGAGCCCCATAATAAAGTCCATAGTCACATGCTCCCACTTCCACGTAGGTATGGGCAAAGGCTTTAGTAAGCCCGCTAGCCGCTGGTGTTCAATCTTAACCTTTTGACACACTAGACACTTAGACACAAAGGTCGCTATATCTTTCTTCATACCAGTCCACCAAAACACTTTGCGTAAATTCTGATACATCTTTGTATTGCCTGGATGCATAGTGTATTTGGAGCTGTGTGCCTCTTCCAAAATTTGCCTCTTCAACATCTCATCATTCGGGACACAAATTCTGCCCCTATATCTCAACAACCCATCATCTGAAATCCCAAACTCTGAGTCTTGGCCCGGTTGTATTCCACCAATAATCTCCACAAGTCTAGGATCCTCTTTCTGGGCTTGTCTAATTTGATCCATAATGCTAGGCTCTATCCTCAAGCTAGCCATCAAACACTCACCATCGGGCTCTAGGTTGATATTCAACTCCGAAAATTTCTCCATCAAATCCCATTCTCAGACCATCATGTAGCTAATAAAACCCACACTCTTCCTACTTAATGCATCAGCTACCCGGTTTGTTTTACTCGGATGGTAGAGAATCTAGCAGTCATAGTCCTTCAATAGCTCCATCCATCTTCTCTGTCTCATATTCAGCTCTTTCTGCGAGAATAAGTATTTTAAACTCTTGTGGTCTGTGTAAATTTGGAACCGCTCACCATACAAATAATGGCGCCATATCTTTAGCGCAAATACTACCGTTGCCAACTCCAGATCATGAGTAAGGTAATTCCTCTCGTGTTCCTTCAACTGTCTTGAACTATATGCTACTACTCGACCATTCTGCATTAGCACACACCCTAGACCCTATAGAGAAGCATCACTATACACTGCAAATCCTCCGGATCCACTTGGAATTTCAACACAGAAGCCGTAGTTAACCTTTGCTTAAGCTCTAGAAAGCTGCGCTCACACGCATCACTCCACCCAAACTTGACATCCTTGCGTGTGAGTCGGGTTAGTGGAGTAGCAAGCTTGGAAAATTCCTCTACAAATCTCCTATAGTAACCTGCAAGCCCTAAAAAGCTACGAATCTCGGTCACTGTTTAGGCCTCTCCCAATTCATCATTGCCTCTATCTTAACTGGATCAACTGCTACACCATCCTTTGATACCACATGCCCCAAAAAACTGATTTGTTCCAACCAAAACTCACACTTGCTGAACTTTGCGTATAGCTCTTCCTCTCTAAGAGTTTGGAGTACCATGTGGAGGTGGTGCTCATGTTCTTCCCGGGATCGGGAATACACCAGTATGTCATCTATGAACACAATGACAAACTTATCCAAGTGAGGCTTGAATACTTCATTCATCAATGCCATGAATGCTACAGGGGCATTCGTTAGGCCGAATGGCATAACCAGGAACTCGTAGTGGCCATATCGAGTCCTGAAGGCTGTCTTTGGTACATCTCCCCCTTTAATCCTCAATTGGTGGTACCTCGACCTCAAATCAATCTTCGAAAATATTTGGGCACCCTTCAATTGATCCAACAGATCATCAATCCTAGGCAGTGGATACTTATTCTTCACCGTTGCTTGATTCAATTGCCTATAATCGATGCATAGCCTCAAACTGCCATCCTTCTTTTTCACAAACAACACCGGAGCTCCCCACGGTGACACACTCGACCTTATGAATCCCTTGTTCAACAACTCTTGTAATTGCTTTTTCAACTCCTCCAACTCAACTAAGGCCATTTGGTATGGGGGCTTGGATATAGGTTGAGTGCCTGGGAGCAGCTCTATGGCAAACTCTATCTCCCTTTCCGGAGGTAGCCCTGGTAGCTCATCCAGAAATACATCAGAGAAATCCTTGACCACTGGGATGTCAGACACTTCCGATTGGCTCTTTTCGGCATCCTCGACAAACGCGAGATAGCCTTCATAAACAAATCAATCTCATATTAGTGAGACACTAATAAAATCATAAACATTCTATTCATTATCTCTAAGGCGTAATACAAGTTTTTCAGGTAAGGAGAAAGTAACAACCTTGCTATAGCAATCTACACTAGCATGATGGTTGGTTAGCCAATCCATGCCTAGTATTACATCGAAGTCATACATATCTAATAACACCAAATCTATCACTAAGTACTTATCTCCCACCTTTACTTTACACTTACGATACACATGTTCGGTCATTTGAGATTCTTTAAGAGGAGTAATCACATGTAATAGATGTCCTAAGGGCTCACACTCTATATGCAATTTACTAGCAAACATAGGTGAAATAAAGGAGTTTGTTGAGCCTAGATCAATAAGTACAAATGCTTCTAAATCACAAATAGTAAGCTTACCCTTAATGACCGAACCAGAAGCGTCGGCCGTCTCTTGGTCGAGAGCGAACACCCTTCCATGCTCCATGGGTTTCTTGCCCTTATCTTGAACCTTCTTCTGTTGTGCCACCGGTGGTCTATCATCTCGTTTTTCAGTGGCCTTAAGCTGAGGGCAATCTTTAATCACGTGGCCTATCTCACCACACTTAAAGCAAGCTCCTGAAGCTCTATGACAAGGCCGATTCCTATGGAATTTGCCGCAAACAGTACACGGCTGAGAAGCATCAATGGGTGCTGCAGTTATGGCTCGAGTAGTGGGTGCAGCTGTAGCAATAGGCCTAATAGCCTGTGGTCGAGGCGCAACAAACTTCTGCCTCTTACTAGGGCCCTGATATCTGCTTTGCTCGGGCCTCCTTCTATCAAATCTTTTATTAGTGGGCTGTTTCGTTTGGGCTGTCTCCTAGCATCATATTCGGCCTGTGAAGCCTCAATTTCTTGTTCAACTGTCAATGCCTTCCTCACAACAGCCGCATACTCCGTAAGCTCAAAGGGGCTAACTCTACCCCTAATATTGGACCTCAAACCCGAAGTGAATTTCTCTGCCTTCTTCTCATCATTGTTGGCATAATCCACATCATATTTGACTAAGGCAGTGAATCGGGTCTCATACTCATCTACCTTCATAGACCCTTACTTTAATTCAAGAAACTCTGTCTTCTTCTTTCGTCTTGCCACTGCCGACACATAATAACCCATGAGGGTCTCAACAAACTTCTCCCATGTAATAATGGGATCTTTGGCCAATACCAAGGGCTCATTAGTCTTCCACCAGTTCTGAGCCTCACCTCTCATCATATACACAGCTAATGATACCTTCTCGGTAGAATTGCAGCCCATGTATTTAAAGAGGAACTCCATCTCCTCTATCCACTCTTCCGCCTTAGTGGGATCTTTTTCCCCTTGAACTGTGGAGGATTCATCTTTTGAAATTGCTTCAAGAGAGACATGTTCTGATCTACTGAACTCCCAACCTGAATAGTAGCTGGCTGAGGTGTAGCTACTTGAGGTGTAACCGGAGGAGGAGCAATATGTGGCTCTACGAGAGTCGGTGGAGGTGGCACCTGTGATGGTGGTGCAGGTGGAGGCACTACGGGTGCAGATGGAGGCACTGAAGATACTGAAGGTGCATGTGGAGGTGGCGGAGCCTGAGGTGCACTAGTTTGGTTTGCCACAAGTTGTTGTAGCAAGGCTGTCATAACCTCATAATTCTGCTCCATTCTAGCCATCCTCGCCTCCATGCTATCCGGAGGTGGGGGTCGGGTGAGGAGTCGGATGTGGAGGTGATGGAGGTAGAGGTGAAGGAGTCGAGGGTGGTATTGCTGACCCCCGAGATGGCCTCCCGAGTCCACCTCTACGTCTCGTTCTCCTCATTCTACTCAAATTTCAAGTGCCTATACCAAGAGCAGATCAATCTCAGTATAAGTCAAATTTGGAAACTTTCACATAAATTTCATAGTACATGGGATGTAACGCTACAGACGGTCTAAACTACACTAACACGTACTAGACAAACCAGGCTCTGATACCATTAAATCTGTCACGACCCGAAAGCCAATGACAACCGCTTAACACTTACTTGATTTCTTATGAAAATTTCGAACCAAATTTTTCTTTCTCTACTTACGGTTTGTATTCGGTGTTAGTGTAGTATCTAAATAAATCCTATCTTACTCATATTATTTCTCGAGCTATGTCACGTTTCTCAAGGAGTTTTTCTTATGATTTTCGCCTTATTTTACTATTCCCAAAAGAAACAGGTCGAAAACCTCCCCTTTGTATTTTATCAATTTCCCCAGGTATAATTTCCTGCACTAAAACACATTTTAAATCACATAACACAACCAGCTGGTGTTTCTCCACAGTTCACAATCAGTATTTCAAAGATCTCGAGAGTTTAACCATTACTAAGTTCGTATCTACCACATTATATATAATTCAAAACATACATTAGGACCCGGATCGGACTCGATAACCACCTAGACTCACATAGTCATCTAGTGCGATCCAAAGTTACATCCCATATACTTTCCTAGTACTGTGAAATTAACGTACACATGATATCAAAATGATATACTAGCAGTATACCTCAAAATACAAAATGCTAGCTCCGGAGAACGCAAATGAGTACCACTACTAGGTACGGTTTCCCGGGAGCCTACACGAAGCCTGAGCCGGCTATCAACTCGTATGATCTGCAGATATTAAATTAAGGGGTGAGCAATCCACGACTCAGTAAGTAGTTTAAATAAGTACATACTAGGCTCATATCGTAAAACACGATCATACATGCTTGAGTTATTGTAAATAGCATGTATGGATTATACTAAGGTTTATTACCATTCCTATGTACACAACATCAAAACTTGTTCATGCTTTCATTCCATTCTTAAATTCACAAGGCATCATTCTTTTTATCAGTATGATTAAGTGTGAAAGAAACGAACATTCAAATAGCACATGTTTGAGTGGCATATATAAACATAATCCAATAATCACACACATTATGTCATATGCATAAGATCTATTTCATCCTTTGACATTCGTCGCATTCACGAATCACAATCACTTACTTATCGTCACAATATCCTACGATTTCTCATATTTCGTCGGAACTCGTGTAGCACTTAGTTCCCGAAGGATTCTAGAGGTGGCTCACACGGTACAGAAATCGAGTCTTTGCTCGGTTTGGCCTTTAGGACTTAGACTATTACTAACACATCGGAACTCGTGTAGCACTTAGTTCCCGAAGGACTCTAGAGGTGGCTCACATGGTACAGAAATCGAGTCTTTGCTCGTTTGGCCTTTAGGACTTAGACTGATTACTAACACATCGGAACTCGTGTAGCACTTAGTTCCCGAAGGACTCTAGAGGTGGCTCACACGGTACAGAAATCGAGTCTTTGCTCGGTTTGGCCTTTAGGACTTAGACTGATTACTAACACATCGGAACTCGTGTAGCACTTAGTTCCCGAAGGACTCTAGAGGTGGCTCACACGGTACAGAAATCGAGTCTTTGCTCGGTTTGGTCTTTATTTTCCTAGCTTTCGACAAATATGACTAGGTAATTAAGGTCTATTGACTCAACATCGGGAGCGATATGTATATATTGTACTCAAATCACATATACTTACTCAAAGCATAACATATGTTAACATGTTCAGTAATCATAAGAAACCATAACACATCACACAATTCACAACAAGATCACTTTTCAAATAAGTATATTTCACAAGCACATCATGCCCGATTTAAAAATCTTACCATACTTACTATTTGTCTACCCGTAATGTCCAACCAAAACTATATAAAGTTGAATTAAGTATTTAATGAGAATTCTTTCATCTCTTACGAGATGATACTAGTAAGATTTATTTAACCCACTTACCTCAATGCTTGGTAGGTTATCTTTCCTCGATCTTCAACTCAAGCTAAACTCCTACACCGCTCCAAATTCACTACATTAAATCAAATGATGTTTCAATAACATGTCTTAACTACGTTTTGAGCACATATCAATTTTATATCTTAGAATCCAAACTATTCCAACTCATTTCTTTGGCGGGGAGCTAAATTCTTTATGTGTCTCGCCAAACATTACTTATTCGATTTAATAACTCTTTACTTATATTCTTTATAAAATAATAAGAGGTTTATTAACTTGTATACGCTATTTTCCTTTCGTTAGATATATATATGTGATTATAACTATATCTTAAACACTGGTAGAATTATACTTGCACTTATATCTTAACAAACCCCTTTTTCTTTTCTTTGCATTTCTTTTTCTTTGTCTCTTATTTAGTTTTCAAGTGAGTAGCATATATATATATATATATATATATATATATATATATGTATGTACTTAGCATTAGCATAGTAAAATTTCTAAGGATTTACTATATGTCTTTATATAAGCACTATACATACATACATAAATTTATTTATTTCTTCGTTTTTAAGCAAGTAGTATATATACATATATACACAAGTGATATATATGTACATATATATATGGGTATTTGATACTAGTGTAATCTAAATTCTTAGATTTTATTCTTTCATTTCTAAATATGCAAATATATATTTATATGGCAATATATAGATATACATTTCAAAACATAGCACTTACATGGTATACATTTCCAATTTCGATTCCCTTACTTTACTACATCTTGATACATGTGTATATCTATATAGATATATATTTACATCCATATATATATATATGTATTACATATATATACATATCTTTTAATTCTTTTCCTTTTCTTTTTTATTTCTCTTGTTATTTCTTTCAAGACCTATTTCTATGCACATTGCTATTCTCAAAATCCATTAAAACATTAACCAAGAAATTGTCATTTACCTTAGTTAGAACCCTCCAAATTTGGCTGCAAGATCAGCCCTCATAATCCCCCTCTCGGCTTGCACTGCTTACGTTGAACAACCTTCTGTTCATGCTTCAATAACGGCTATAAGAGCCACACAATACAGCCCCTATTCTGCCTTTATCCCAGTTTCCGTCCAGCCCCTTATGCTACTGTAGAAACCAGTGAATGAGCCTTCATTTCACCTAAACAACTCAACCTTACTGCATCACGTTCCCTGTTCCAAACTTCCCTAATCAGTCTAACATTCCAGCCCTTATTCACGTTGTCTTCTGCAGCCTAAAATGTCACTTGACAGCTTCTGTTATGGTCACCTTCTAACAGCTAGGAAGCAGCCAAATTCCGTCTTCAATTCCCTATTTTGAGCCTCACAAACCCAGCCTCAAACAACATCAAAATCCCACGTTACAAACCTAAAAAATCTGACAGTAATGGCTTCTGAACAACATCCTCGCTATACCATTAAATTCCTCATGGCATTGTCATAAAATCTCCTCCTTCAGCTCACGGTTCCAGCTGCCATCACCGAATGAGCCCCATTTTCACAGACTCGTTTTGTTTCTCCTGTACATCTGAAATTTCCCCTCTTTTCTGTTTCTTTACTGCACAACTTTTGTTCCTCCTCCTTCACTGCAACGTCTCTTTATCTCCTTTTTCTTTTCTTTCCGGCTGCTTTTCTTTCTTCTCGGCCTCAGCTCATTTCCTTTCTTTCCTCTTCACCGATGGGTTCAACCTCCAGCACTCTGTCTCATGCCTCTCCTCCTTTCCTCTTGTTTTTCCTTATTTTATTTACAAGGCTTCTTTTAGAAGCTTTGGTTGTTGGTGCCGGAAATGTTAGTACACATACTTAAATTTTTGTTATTATTAATATATTTTAAATATCTAAAATTCCTATATTTTATAATTGTCTTTAAATAATATATATTTATCTATATACCAATCATATATTCATATGTATTTATTTATTTTATCATACTCTTTACATTTAATAGGTAAATATACCTATGTTTAAAACCTTAATTATTATAAAATATATATTTATATATATACATATACATATCCATATAAATATATATATGTGTATACATATAATATTTTCATATCTAATATATTTTTTTTGTACGGTATGTGTATACATATGAATTCTTCAATTTATTTTAATTATTTATTATTCATGCATACTACATTTCCTTTAGTATACTTGTGTACTTTGTTTTATTAAAACAAACCTACCTTTGTATTTGGTGGAATATATGCATCTCATTAGTTCTTATTTAAATTCTTGAACTTAGTTATGAGATTTTCCAAATGACACAAAAGTGTAAATTATTTGTTTTCTAATTCCACTGATTTGAGGTTTCATCCTCATTACTTGGCATAAGATTATTACTTACAAAATATATCATAGTACTCAACTTACTCCATGTCTCTTATTTATTCACTAATATGATACAAAGTTTGTAGTGTTTACACATATGACTTTTCCTCATGTGCAACTCATCTACAGGTAATTTTGACAAAATTCTTAGAGGCATAACATTTAAAGCTGAGCCATTGTCAATTAGAACTCTAGGTAGGACGTTGCCTTTGCAAGTGGTAGTAATATGCAAGGCTTTGTAATTCCTTCCCCCATCAAGCGAAATCTCACCATCACTGAAGGATATAAAATTGTCAACTGCAATATTTCCAACAAGTCAATCTATCTTTTCTACTGACACATCATGGTGTACGTATGCTTGATTTAACACTCGTAGAAGAGCTTCCCAGTGTAGTTCTGAATTCAATAATAGAGAAAGCAGAGTGATGCGCACTGGCGTATGATTAAAATAATCTACTATATTGTACTCACTGTGCTTGATGAATTTCAAGAACTCTGAAGCTTCTTTTTCAGTCACCAGCTTGCTTCGCTGCTGTAACATCCCAAGTCCACAAAATACCGAATATTCATTTATTAATTACACTCACTTACCGAATTGGGCTGTCCGTGATGCTTATCAACTCCTATCACTTTTATAAGAATTATTAAATTATTACCTTAAGAGGTATATACATTCCCTTTAATTTGGAGTAGTACTATACCATATTACTGAATATACAACAAAATACAACATACCTTCGATATCAGATCTCTGTAAGGTAATTCTCTTAGCCTGAACCCAATAATCTGTGGAGTGAAAAATAGGGAGTGAGCGATAACGTACTCAGTAAGGAAGGTGTATGTTGCTTTATAAAATAACAACTATCTTCCCAAAAATAAATCAATTATCTTAACCATAAACTCATAAAAAGACAAGAAGTTGAGACTAGGCAATAAATAAATCATGCTCTGTTCCTTTAGGAACATAAGTCGTCTGCTTTTGGGGTGCACCCGTAGGCCACCGCCCCTCACGGCTATCTCAGCTAGATCTATGGCCATAATCTATAGGTGGTTCTCGGGTCCACTTGCCAAGTGACCTCGAGACCGCTGATGACTTGACGGGTCCATCAGCCCTGTGACGCCCTGAGGTGCACTCATTGGTCCATCGACCGAGCCACCGCCCCAGGTGGGTCAAACGAATACAGGAATAATAATGCATGAACTCATGGCCTAAAGTCTCAAAAATCACTTTTATAACTTATGAACAAACTTTGTGAGATTATTTCACTCATGTGATCATCTCCATAAAATGATTTGATTTCCAAAAGGTTTTATAAAAGAGTAAAACAGCACGCAATCTCAACTATTCCGTGTGAGAAAGGCACGGGTTACACTGGCTTGCCCATGGCTAATTCGCCCATGGTCAGCTCGCCAATAGTCAATTCGCCAGTTGGTCAACTCGCCCAGCATAAAAGGTTTCATATTCTATTTTCAAAATATTAAAATAATTCATTTTAGTTGAGAAAATATTCATAAATTAATTCTCCCATGAGCAGTTCGCCAGGTACGGTGAACTAGTGTTCGCTCGCCAGGCTTGCTTTTAACACAAAACGTAAAACTGGCTCACCCAGTGGCTCGCCCATTATGGCGTTGCATGACCAACTCGCCCATATCATAAAAATGGGAATCGCCCGACCCAAAACAACATAAAAAGGGGTTCGCCAAGTTGGCTCGCCCAGATTTACATATTGAACACAAGGCTACTCGCCCACGATATCAAATACAATAAAGGAGCTCGCCAAATGGCTCGCCCGCCATTATTCATTCGCCCAAGCATACGATTATTCATAACAATGCATGTCAAAAACAAAACAATTTCTTAATAATTTCATAAATTTTAACTCCACAGGACATGCATTCACTTCACACACATCTCCCTTACCTCGTCTGATGAAGCCTTGCTTCTCGCCCGCCTTCCTCAATTTTCGTCTGCAAAAGCATTTATTTAAACTATGAATATTTATTTTTCGAATATTTTCCAAAACTATTTATATTTTCCTAATAATAGTGGCACTTTGGCGAGACTAAGTTCGCCATTCGCCCACAGAGCTCGCCATTCACTATTGGCTCATTTCTGGGAGTTTGCCCAACATGGGAGTTCGCCCACGTCAACTCAACTCGCCCTGCTCTTTCATCTCAGAATTGGGCTCGCCTATCGATTAAGTTAACCCTTGGCAACCTCTTCTTTTCCTACTCGCCTCATTGGCAACCACTAATATTCCACCTCGGGCGAATACATCATTCTCGTCTTTTTGGGCGATCATTTATCCTCGCTCATCCCTTGGCGAGTACCTACTTTTTACTTGTCTATTTGGCGAGCTATTGAATAATTACTTCGCCTATTATGTTTCTTATACATTTTAACAGGATTTAGCAACAACCAGCCTATATCTATGTTTATTACGTTGTAAAACATAGAATTCCAGCATTAAATATTAAGAGAACCATAGAAATATGGAACTCACCTTAACTAAGTCGCTCTTCCAACAACAGAGTGTTTTCCTTGCCTTACTAGCTTTACTTTGCTTATTCCTCAGCTCTTCAACAATTAGAAAAAGGTTTGGCTATTTAAGAATGGAGTTTTCATGGCTTATGTACGTGAGGAAATGGAAGAAACGTTAAACTTGCAGAAGACAAAGGATTGGGTGAGAAGGTTGTTTAAGGAGGAGAAGTTTGCTTACATCGTTTTTTTTCCTCTTGAAGCCTCCTTATATAGCCATGTTAGTCGAACCAGGACTCACCATCTGCTCCCTATCCCTTCCTTCATCATTACCTCGTCTTGTAGTGCATTAATTCATGAAGAAAATTGCACCAAAAGAACATCTGAACGGCATTAAAACGGGTAGAAAACTGCAGCAAAAAGGCGACAATAGCTTATTTTTTTCATACAAGTTTTTTACTTTTCCCATTTCTTTTCTTCTCTTCTCCTCGCCAGCTCACTTCCAGCCAACGTTGATTGGCTATCTCCTCATCCTTTTCTTTATTTTGTCCTCTAGCCATAAATTCTCTTTTTATTCTGCTTCTTCCCCACGCCAATGTCAGCCACAATTGTTAACTTTGTCTTATCTCATTTAATGCTTCCACATTTCAACCAATAAGATTCCTTTTTGCATTTCTTTTCAACCAAATGCATATACATCATATTATACATCATAACTTAAAATGGAAAGTGGAAATTCATATTCGGTTATCCTTTAACTTCGCTAAAAGAATTTATTTCCACTATCAATAATGTACACATATGACATACAGTATAATAAAATTAGGATTTTACATTTCTCCCCACCTTAAGAAATTTGGTCCTCCAAATTTAATTTGGACCTATCACTGGAAGAGCTCTGGATACCTCTCATGCATAAGACTCTCCAACTCCCAAGTAGCCTCCTCCTCGTTATGATACTGCTAGAGCACTTTAATCAAAGGAATCGTCTTAGATTGCAACACCTTATCCTTCCTATCCAGGATCCGTACTGGTTTCTCGACGTAACTCATGTCCTCTCTGATCTCCAGTGGTTCATGTCGAATCACGTGAGAAGGATTTGGATGGTACTTTCTCAACATCGAGACATGGAATACGTTATGCACACCTGACAAGTCTGGTGGTAGTGCTAACCGATATGCCACATCTCCCACGCGATCTAAGATCTCATAAGGCCCAATGTACCGAGGACTCAACTTTCCTCTTTTCCCGAATCTTATTATACCTTTGGATGGTGAGATCTTTAAAAATACATAATCACCCACTACAAACTCTAATGGTCGGCGTCTAGTATCTGCATAACTCTTCTGCCGACTCTGAGCCGTTCTGAGCCTCTCACAAATCATCCGTACATCACGAGAAGCCTGCTCGACCAAATCGGGAGCTAACAGTTTACGATCTCCTACTTCTTCCCATGCTATCGGGGATCTGCATCTTCTACCATACAAGGCCTCATAAGGTGCCATGCCGATACTCGTATGAAAACTATTATTATAAGCAAACTCTGCCAGGGGTAAGTGATCGTCCCATGAGCCTCTAAAATCCAATGCACACGCTCTCAACATATCCTCGAGCGTCTGTATCGTACGCTCGGACTGCCCATCAGTCTGTGGATGAAAAGCGGTGCTAAAACTCAACTGGGATCCTATAGCCTCCTGAAATCTCTCCCAGAAATGAGATGTGAAGCGGGAGTCCCTATCAGAGGTAATACTCACTGGAACATCATGTAACCTCACTATCTCCCTGACATACAATTCGGCCAAGGCACTAACTGAATCTGTAGATCTCATGGCCAAGAAATGAGCAGACTTAGTCAATCTATCCACTATCACCCAAATAGCATCATACCCCTTCCGGGTTCGTGATAATCCCATAATAAAATGCATAGTAACATGCTCCCATTTCCACATAGGAATCGATAATGGTCGAAGCATACTTGCCGGCTTCTGATGCTCAATCTTAATCTGCTGGCATGTCAGACATCTAGTAACAAAGTCAACGATGTCTTTCTTCATCTTAGGCCACCAATACCCTCTCCGAAGATTCTGGTACATCTTCGTACTACCCGGATGTAACGTGTATCTAGAGGTATGGGCCTCTGATAAAATCAAATCTCGAATCTGCTGATCACCGGGAACACATAACCGACCTCTGAACCTCAGTATCCCATCGGTGCCAATCTCAAAATCTGACATAACTCCTATCTGAATCTGACTGGCAACCCTAATGCAATAGTCATCCCTCCTCTGAACTTCCCTGATTCGGTCCATCAAATCCGGCTCTATACGAAAGCTAGCCATAAATCCATACTGGTCAAAGGAAACAACTGTCAAACTGAGGTTAGAGAATTGCTCTATCAAATCATGCTTCCTGATCATCATATACGATACCATGCCAACATGCTTACGGCTCAATGCATCAGCTACTACATTAGCTTTACCTGGGTGATACAAAATCTCACAATCATAATCTTTTAATAGTTCCATCCACCATCTCTGCCTCAAATTCAACTCTTTCTACCAGAATATATACTTCAGACTCTTATGGTCTGTATATATCTGAAATTTCTCCCCATACAAGTAATGTCGCCATATCTTCATTGCAAACACTATGGCGACTAGCTCCAAATCATGTGTCGGATAATTCCTCTCATGATCCTTCAACTGTCGAGAACCATAGGCTATAACCCGACCATGCTGCATAAGCACACACCCCAAACCTTGAGCGGATGCATCGGTATACACCATAAATCCTCCTGATTCGCTAGGAAGGGCTAATACGGGGGCACTAGTCAATCTCTTCTTAAGCTCGAGAAAACTGCGCTCACACGCATCATTCCACTCGAACTTTACATCCTTACGTGTGAGTCGTGTCAATGGAGCAACAAGTCTAGAAAATCCCTCCACAAACCTGTGATAATAAGACCCAAGAAACTCCGTATCTCGGTAACTGTGTTAGGCCTTTCCCACTGAATAATGGCCTTTATCTTGGATGGATCAACTGACACCCCGTCCTTTGACACTACATGTCCGAGAAATATAATATGGTCAAGCCAGAACTCGCATTTACTAAACTTAGCATATAATTTCCGCTCTCTGAGGGTCTGTAAAACAATCTGCAAATGCTGCTCATGCTCTCCCGGAGTCTTAGAATAAATCAAGATGTCATCTATAAATACTATGACAAACTTATCCAGAAAAGGATGAAACACCTCATTCATCAAACTCATAAAAGCTGCAGGGGCATTGGTTAATCCAAAAGGCATCACCAAGAACTCATAATGACCATAACGAGTCCGAAATGCTGTCTTATGCATATCCGACTCCTTAATCTTCAACTGGTGATAGCCTGATCGTAGGTCTATCTTGAAAAATAGCTGTGCACCCCTAAGCTGATCAAACAGATCATCAATTCGAGGTAGTGGATACTTATTCTTAACGGTAGCTCGATTCAACATCTGATAATCTATACATAATCGGAGGCTATCATCCTTCTTCCGAACAAACAATACCGGAGCTCCCCACGGTGACACACTAGGACGTATAAATCCCTTATCTAATAACTCCTGGAGCTGCTTCTTGAGCTCATCCAACTCTGTCAGTGCCATCTGATATGGGGGTCTAGAAATCGGCTCCGTACCGGGTACCAACTCGATCATAAACTCTGTTTCTCGATCTGGTGGTAACCCTGGTAAATCTTCTGGAAATACATCCGAGAAGTCCCTAACCACAGGAATCTCTTAGATCTCTGGATGTTTCCTCTCTACATCCTCCACACTAGCAATATATCCTTCATAAACATTCATACAACCACAATTTCAGTACACATAACATTTCACAAACATACTTTTTATTAATTTACAATAACTTTACAATATACTTTTCGGGATGAGAGAAGGTAATAAACTTAGTATTACAATCCAAACTAACATGGTTTGCAACTAACCAATCCATACCTAAAATGATATCAAAATCATATATATCCAACAAAATTAGGTTAGCTGTCATAACCTTCTCTCCTATAGTCAATTTACAATTCCTATATACAATATCCGTCCTCTGGAAGTCATTAAAAGGAGTTTTCACTTGCAAAGTATATTCTAACAACTCCGGCTTTACTGGGGTCCTGTTGGCATATGCAGGTGATAAGAATGAATGGGTAGAACCTGGATCAAATAAGGCAATTACGGGAATATCAAAAAGATAAATTTTACCTTTAATCACATCGATAGAGGCGTCGGCAGTCTCCTGATCCAACACGTACACCCGACCCTGAGTCACAACCTTTTTACCCTTCTCTGCGGCTATCGCCCACCTAGGCTGTGAGGGTGTCGCTTTCTCTGACTCACGTTGAGTTGCCGGGGCCACTATCTGAGGTGCTGAAGGAGGAATAGTAGAAGCAGTCGATTCTCTGAGCATCGGGCAATTCTTGATAAAGTGTCTCGTCTGTCCACATCTAAAACATGCCCCAGACATTAAAGGACACAGGCGTGACCCATGTGACCTTCCACAATGTCTACATAAGGGCGCAACACTTCTCTGAGTAGTGGTGGGGCCACTGGCAGGAGTAGAAACTGCTGGTCTATCAAGTCTGCCCTCCGAAATCTGTATGCCCGTAGATCTGGTCTTCTTACACTGCTCTCTACCTGGTCTGTCCTCCATAAATCTCTTAGCCTTTCCCTTTGTTTTGCCTTTACTCTTACTACTAAAATCAAGCTGGAACTGCTCATAATCTCTCTCACATAGCTGCGCCCGTTTAACTATCTCATCATAAGTCTGTATATCAAATGGGGCTAGCTTCACTCTAATAAATGGCCTCAAACCAGCTCTAAACCTTGAAATCTTATACCGGGTATTCGCACTAGTTTGTGGATCAAAACGACTCAAGGTAGTAAATTTGGCCTCATACTCGACCACTGACATGCTACTTTGTACTAATTCCATAAATTCCTGCTGTAATTTTTCTTGAGCAGTGTCAGGAATATACTGTCTCCGAAAAGCATCCACAAAGATATCCCATGACAGATCCTGATGCTGAGCAAATAATATGGTCTGAGTGGCCTTCCACCAATGTCTCGCATCATCTGCCAACTGGAATACTGCTAGGCCTACCTTCTCCGTCTCTGAACATCTCATGATCTGAAGTAATCTATCGATCTCAATGACCCACTGCTCTGCTAGCAATGGATCCCTAGTACCTTTAAACTTAGGTGGATCCAGCTTCTTAAATGATTTCACCAATATCACATTACAATAAGATTCCGCATTTCGAGGCGGCTGAATCAATGGCTGTGGTGGAGCTACTTGTGGCTGAGCTGCTGGTGGTGGAATAGGCTAAGGCTCAGGTATATCTGGTGCCGGCTGTGGTGGTACTAGCACCTCTACAGGAGCTGCGGGAGCTGCAGCTCTCTCTCTCTCTGCCCTACAAGCGGCTCTATCCGCCTGATACATAGCCATAAAATCGGCTACTAACCTCTCTACTTGATTCACGCAAGCGTCAATGCTCTCTAACTGTAGAGGGCGTACAGGTCTTGGAACAGGTTCCGGTGTCTGTGGTTCCGAAGTCTGTGCCGCCCTACCTCGGCCTATGCCTCTCACAGAGCGCATCCTCCTTCTTCCACTCATATCTGTACCACAGAGATCATTTATCACTTAAAATCAATACATCAATTATATATTCAGACAGTACAGTACTATAGGGAATGTATACCGTTTACTTTAAGCATCACTAAACATCCGACCAACCCTGCTCTGATACCATTAAATCTGTAACATCCCAAGTCCACAAAATACCGAATATTCATTTATTAATTACACTCACTTACCGGATTGGGCTATCCGTGATGCTTATCAACTCCTATCACTTTTATAAGAATTATTAAATTATTACCTTAAGAGGTATATACATTCCCTTTAATTTAGAGTAGTACTGTACCATATTACTGAATATACAACAGAATACAACATACCTTCGATATCAGATCTCTATAAGGTAATTCTCTTACCCTGAACCCAATAATCTGTGGAGTGAAAAATAGGGAGTGAGCGACAACTTGCTCAGTAAGGAAGGTGTATGTTGTTTTATAAAATAACAACTATCTTCCCAAAAATAAATCAATTATCTTAACCATAAACCCATAAAAAGACAAGAAGTTGAGACTAGGCAATAAATAAATCATGCTCTGTTCCTTCAGGAATATAAGTCGTCCGCTTTTGGGGTGCACCCGTAGGCCATCGCCCCTCACGGCTATCTCAGCTAGATCTATGGCCATAATCTATAGGTGGTTCTTGGGTCCATTTGCCAAGTGACCTCAAGACCGCTGATGACTTGGCGGGTCCATCAGCCCTGTGACGCCCTGAGGTGCACTCGTTGGTCCATCGACCGAGCCACTGCCCCAGGTGGGTCACGCGAATACAGGAATAATAATGCATGAACTCATGGCCTAAAGTCTCAAAAATCACTTTTATAACTTATGAACAAACTTTGTGAGATTATTTCACTCATGTGATCATCTCCATAAAATGATTTGATTTTCAAAAGGTTTTATAAAATAGTTTTTCAACTATGTGAGAAAGGCAAAGGTTTTATAAAATAGGCACGGGTTACACTGGCTCGCCCATGGCTAATTCGCCCATGGTCAGCTCGCCAATAGTCAATTCGCCAGTTGGTCAACTCGCCAATTGGTCAACTCGCCCAGCATAAAAGGTTTCATATTCTATTTTCAAAATATTAAAATAATTCTTTTTAGTTGAGAAAATATTCATAAATTAATTCGCCCATAAGCAATTCGCCAGGTACGGTGAACTAGTGTTCGCCCGCCAGGCTTGCTTTTAACACAAAACGTAAAACTGGCTCACCCAGTGGCTCGCCCATTATGGCGTTGCATGACCAACTCGCCCATATCATAAAAATGGGAATCGCCCGACCCAAAACAACATAAAAAGGGGTTCGCCAAGTTGGCTCGCCCGGATTTACATATTGAACACAAGGCTACTCACCTACGATATCAAATACAATAAAGGAGCTCGCCAAATGGCTCGCCCGCCATTATTCGTTCGCCCAAGCATACGATTATTCATAACAATGCATGTCAAAAACAAAACAATTTCTTAATAATTTCATAAATTTTAACTCCATAGGACATGCATTCACTTCACACACATCTCCCTTACCTCATCTGATGAAGCCTTGCTTCTCGCCCGCCTTCCTCAATTTTTGTCTGCAAAAGCATTTATTTAAACTATGAATATTTATTTTTTGAATATTTTCCAAAACTATTTATATTTTCCTAATAATAGTGGCACTTTGGCGAGACTAAGTTCGCCATTCGCCCACAGAGCTCGCCATTCACTATTGGCTCATTTCTGGGAGTTCGCCAACATGGGAGTTCGCCCACGTCAACTCAACTCGCCCTGCTCTTTCATGTTAGAATTGGGCTCGCCTATCGATTAAGTTAACCCTTGGCAACCTCCTCTTTTCCTACTCGCCTCATTGGCGACCACTAATATTCCACCTCGGGCGAATACATCATTCTCGTCTTTTTGGGCGATCATTTATCCTCGCTCATCCCTTGGCGAGTACCTACTTTTTACTTGTCTATTTGGCGAGCTATTGAATAATTACTTCGCCTATTATGTTTCTTATACATTTTAACAGGATTTAGCAACAACCAGCCTATATCTATGTTTATTACGTTGTAAAACATAGAATTCCAGCATTAAATATTAAGAGAACCATAGAAATATGGAACTCACTTTAACTAAGTCGCTCTTCCAACAACAGAGTGTTTTCCTTGCCTTACTAGCTTTACTTTGCTTATTCCGCAGCTCTTCAACAATTAGAAAAAGGTTTGGCTATTTAAGAATGGAGTTTTCATGGCTTATGTACGTGAGGAAATGGAAGAAACGTTAAACTTGCAGAAGACAAAGGATTGGGCGAGAAGGTTGTTTAAGGAGGAGAAGTTTGCTTACATCGTTTTTTTTTCCTCTTGAAGCCTCCTTATATAGCCATGTTAGTCTAACCAGGACTCACCATCTGCTCCCTATCCCTTCCTTCATCATTACCTCGTCTTGTAGTGCATTAATTCATGAAGAAAATTGCACCAAAAGAACATCTGAACGGCATTAAAACGGGTAGAAAACTGCAGCAAAAAGGCGACAATAGCTCATTTTTTTCATACACGTTTTTTACCTTTCCCATTTCTTTTCTTCTCTTCTCCTCGCCAGCTCACTTCCAGCCAACGTTGATTGGCTATCTCCTCATCCTTTTCTTTATTTTGTCCTTTAGCCATAAATTCTCTTTTTATTCTTCTTCTTCCCCACGCCAATGTCAGCCACAATTGCTAACTTCGTCTTATCTCATTTAATGCTTCCACATTTCAACCAATAAGATTCCTTTTTGCATTTCTTTTCAACCAAATGCATATACATCATATTATACATCATAACTTAAAATGGAAAGTGGAGATTCATATTCGGTTATTCTTTAACTTCACTAAAAGAATTTATTTCCACTATCAATAATGTACACATATGACATACAGTATAATAAAATTCAGATTTTACAGCTGCTCCTTAAATTCCTTTTCTTCACCCTCAAATGGGGTTTCTCTGATACTCCCCTTGTCTTCTCCCTCTTTAGCCTTTCCTTTTTCAATTCTCCTTAAAATTTTAGGTGTGTAACATCTCCCACTTTGGGTGATTCCTCTTGTGCCTATTATGTCAACTGCATTTGTGGTGCTTGTTGTGGTGGCCAAAGGGTTACTGACTGACCCTTTAGCAGTGATGTTGCAATTATAGTTCCATGGGACTGCTTGATTGTCCTTGTATGGAAAAGGACTTAGAACCTCAATGGTTATCCTTCGCAGCTGAAACTTAGGCTTTGAATCAATTATAGGCTTATCTTTATCCTCATAATAAATAGTCAATGGTTTCCATCGAGCAGGACCTGTTTCTCTTCCAATGACATTGATTGATTCTATTTCCACTACCTCGTAAAACTCTATGGTACCCTCATCCATCATGTTTTGCACTTTTTGGCGAAACTCTTGACAATTTTGGATTTCATGCCCCACATTCTTCTTGTGGAACTCATAAAAGTTTCCTTCTTTAGGCATCTTTTCATCATCTATCTGGATTAGCTTTGCCTTACCTATTGCATCGAACACCACCTTCATTAGTGTTTTCACCTCATAAATGCTTTTCTTGACCCAAAGATCCACTTCCTCAATTATGGTATTTACTTTACCCTCGTCATGATCTAGTAATGGGTTTTTGTTTACACTTGGTTCTTCCTTCTTCCCAAAACTCAATATTCCTGCCTTAATAAGGGTTTGAACCTTGTGTTTCAATGAGTTGCAATTTTCTGTTGAATGACATGGAATTCCGTAATGATAATCACAATGGGCATATGAGTCATACCATGCAGGGTAAGGAGGTTTAAGAGGTTCTATATAAACTGGTGCAAGGAAGTGATTTTCGATTAATTGAGGCAAAAGATTTGTGTAAGTCATAGCGATTAGGAAAAAATGTTGCTTATCTCAATTGGATTTTTGCCTTCTCTGATTGTCATCTAGCTAATTGGCAGGTGGAGGTCGTTAAGTTAATGTGGATGTGATTAGTGAATTAGGAGCTCTCGGCCGATATATGGGGGTATAAGTTGGTCTTGAAACTGATTGGTATGGTTATGGTCCTACTGTGACATTGTTTGCAGGTGAGTAATAAGGTGGATAAATCGGGTAAGGAGAATAAGGGGTAGGGTTTCTGGATGGTTGGCCTCTAATGGTCATAGTGTGGATGTCACCTTCTTTTTTTTAAATGTTGCACCCTTCTTGGATCCTCTACTATCGAGTACCTCTATCTTGCCATTCTTTATGCCATTTTCTATCATTTGCCCATAAATTACCATGTCGGCAAAGCTTTTGGTGGCACTTCCAATCAACTTACCAAAATAAGGTTCTCGAAGGGTACTAACAAATAACATAGTTGTCTCCTTTTTAGTGATAGGTGGTTGCACTTAGGAAGCTACATCTCTCCATAGCCGGGTGTATTCTTTGAAAGCTTCATTGGCTCTTTTTTTTTCATATTTTGGAGAGTCATCCTATCGGGAGTCGTATCTACCATGTGCTGGTACAGAGCCATAAATGCTCTAACGAGATCTTTCCATGAATGTATATGGTTCCCATCTAATTGGACATACCACCTTGCAGCGAATCCAATAAGGCTATCTTGAAAACAATGGATCAACAACTTATCATTATGAGTATACCCCGCCATCTTCCAAACGAACATTATGATGTGGGCTAATGGACATGTTGTTCCGTCATCTTTTCAAAGTTGGGAGTTTTAAATTTTGGTGGGAACACTATATCAGATACTAGGTTGAGTTCTTCTACATCAATTCTACCAAATGTGTCCTTCCCTTCCATTGCTCTAAGCCTCTCTTCTAGGAGGTCATACTTATGTTCTATCCCCACTCCAGAACCAGTTTCAGGGATTGCCTTTCTCAATTTTCTTGCTCACTAGGGTCATCGAGATTTGGAACAAAAATAGGATCTGCAAGATTGCCCTCGAGACCTGATCCATAGGTGGGTTTACTCTATTAAAAGCATAAGGTCGACTACCCTAGTGCGGCATCACTCGTTAGTAGCCTTCTTGACAAGTTGGACATGTGGTGGCGTAAATCTTGGAAGGTACAATAGCTCTTCTTGCCCATTTCCTTGATTGCGCGACTCTTCTCTAGTTGCAAAAGTTTCCACCATATTTTTGTCTTTGACCATCCTTCTCATTAATTCCATCATTTCAACCATTGGTTTCCTCATCTCTTCTTGCATCTCAACCATTTTCCCCCTCATTTCCTCTTGCGGTTTCTCCATTCTTTCTATCCTCACTTGTTGTTCATTTTCTATATTCCTAGCTTGTAGACGAGTGTTGTATGGATGATTAGTAATTCTCACTGGTCAAGCTATCTTTACACCTTTATTACCCAAAATCTCTAGAATTAGGGCATGTTCATTTTATCTTTGAGCAAAGTTATTTATGCATGCTAATGTTTTTACTAAAGAATGTATGAATGAATGAAAAGGGAAAGCATTTGCCACATAACTAACAAAAGATTCTTCCATTGGACTTAGAAGTTATTTTACAACAAAAGTCCAAACTACATCCATGAAAAGTCTCGTCTCTAAGCCCTTGGTTTCTTCAAAAAGTTCATAACCTGCAAGAAATGGTCTTGTGCTTCATCTAGAAACTCTGATAAATGATGACCATGATCAGTCATTTGGACTCACTCCTAGCTTTAACTGCTCTCTCACCCTTTCCTCCATTTCCTCCACTTTTCTGGGAGCCATGTTAATTTGCTCAAATAAGTGCTATAGATGTTGTTGTTCCAAAAAATGAGCACGTATCCATCCTCACGTTCATCAACCAAGACTCACAGGTCGTTAACTTCTTGTTGGAGTACTATGACATGGCTTTGAGATTCTGATAGTGTTTTTCCCATCATTTGTATTTGAGCTTGCATATGGGCCATTTCGCTCTCAAGTTGCTTGTGCTCAAGATTGTTTTGACTCTTTGCTTGGAGTTGTTCATTTTCCATTTGTAGGTGACCCAATTCAGCAGTAGTGGACGAGATCGTGCTATTCATATCCTTAAATAGTGTCCTCCATTCATTACGCTCTTCTTGGATCCTCTTGCTCCAATGCTCTAAACTGCTTTTCATTTCATGCTTAAGTCTTTTGTTTTCACATTCCAACTTGTTTTTCTCTTCCTGAAGTTTTTGCTTTGCCTTTTTTATCTCTATTATTGGATCTTGGAACACTAGTTTCATGGGGCAAGTGGGTATGCACTCTTGGGGAATGACCACATCCTTTCCCTGCCTTGCATGCCACATGAAGTACTCTGGGGATGAAACATCAGTATGTCTCCCTTCATCCAACCTATTAGCATGCTTCCATGCTTGAATGGCCTTTGCAATTTTCATTGATGCATTGACCTCCATGTATGAGAACTCTATTTTATTAAGGCCGAAGGTTGCTGGGATAAGCTACTCATATCCAAACTGACACCTTACCATGACAGGAGAGTAGCTAACTGCTCCCCATAAGCCTAGGAGAGGCACCCAGTATTCATCTCTGCAACTATATAACACTGGCTCAAATGGCATCCAAAGAGCTCTCCATATTAATCCATTACTGGTGAGGCTTCGGAAGTATGACACCCACTCATCTCTAGTTTTTTGCTGAAGCTAACTATTCTCCCAAAACTCCTTAATTAAGACCTGGAAAGACATGAACAGCTTATAAAACTTGCCCTCGTTGCATTCAAAATGACTTTTTGCCCTAATAGTTAATAGTTGTGCACATCCAATGAAGCATCCTTCTCTTTTTCGTCGACAAAAACTTAAAGATCTAATGGTTTCATCTAAGATTGTTGGAGTAGGATTGACATTATGTTCGACTTGCTCAAAGAAGTCTACTACAGCGACATCAATGCTACCTATGACCTTCGGGAATACCACCATACCATAGAGGGCTAAGGTAAACAATCTCATACCTTGATCATCATCAAGATGTTTGCAGATGAAATCCCGTAAGAAACTCCAAGGAAAACAAGTATTCTCACCTTTAGTTTTGATTTGAGCATCAATGACTTATGCATTTAATCCCATCATCATGGCAAGCTTTTTGCAGTAGCCGGTCTTCTTGTTTTTCTAGTAAACTTTATCTTAATTCAACTTTGACATATTAAAGCAAAGCAATCCAGAGTACCCCTTTATTGTTGGTACCATATCCACTTCGTTAAAGACAAAGCACCTATAAGAAGGGTCCCAGAACTATATCATGGCTTTAATGAGCTGGCTATCAATGACCACTAGTAAGAAGAGTGCTAAGTGCCCATATTTCCCTTGGAAAGCTTCCCTCCCTGGGTAGTCCCATTGTTTCCAAATATGTCCCAAATCTTCTAAGTTGTTCTGCCTGAACTCGGGATAGACTTTTTCTAGGAGAGTAGACATGTAATTTGCTGGCAAACAGTCCCCATTCTTATGCTGAGCTTCTTCCGATTTAGTTTTCCAACTGATGCAAGGTTCCTCTAGGGACTTGAAAGATGGTTGACTTTCCATATATGTAGAGTTAGCCATGCAGCAACTACTTCCCATGACAATATCTACTAATATGAGTGCATATGAAATGAATTAAAGTATGTAAAGTAATGTCATATGAATATATTATTTTCAAAAAGAAAATGAACACCCATACATGCGGATGCCACTATTTGCTCTATGGTACAGAAAACTCCTTCAGGTTCTCTGCTTAAAGGTCTTGGCATAATTCTAACTTAAAGTTGGTTCCTTAGGCTTTTGTATATGCATGGTTCAGGTTTTATCATCTAGCTAACAGGTTCCCAAATTGTTCCTCACTGACGCCCATGTGGACTAGTAAGGCACCCTGATCCTTGCCCATTAGGCTCAAACGAAAAGGGTTCAATTTGAGTGAGAGTTATTCACTAGTCCATGCAGAGGTTACTACCTCATGAGAATGTAGCTACTCACTCTCTCTTAATAAGGATAAAGCTTGGGAGTTAGAGCTTATGCATGCAAATGCACGTGTTGTATGTGTGAAGGAGAATACCAACTTTTAATAACATCATAACCCTCATCCTAGATGCCCCAATAGTTTATAATATATCAAGTATAAAAACAACACAATCAATAAAATTCAAAAGCATTATTTTGAACTTAAAGAATTTAAACACCAATTAAGACCATTAAACCAAAGCTTAAAATATCACATGATTAATTAATGGTTCAACTCTCAAAGTTCTCAGTGGAGTTGCCAAGCTGTAATAATAATTTTTTGTTTAGGGACCTAACCGCTAGATGTAAAGTTTTTGGAGTCACCACCAATCATTTTTTTTAAATTAGGTATGATTGGCCACATATTTAAAACTAAGAATAAGTACACTGATCTATGTCTTGAAATTTGGGTTCGGGAGTATGGTTACGTGTGAGAAAGGTATTAGTGCCCCCATAACGCCCATCTGATGGAGGTACCAATTATCATATTTTATCTTAAGCAATCTTAATTTAAATGGTCTTTTATTCTCAATTAAAATTTTCTTTTTATTATTTATATTTGATTATTTAAATATTGTCATTTTTCTTAGGATATTCTCCAACACTTTGATCAAATTCCCAAGAAAATTTTGTTACCTCAAGAGTATTCACAGGAGACACTTGTCCTTGTGAAGAGACTCCGTCGTCGGATTAATTAAATGTTTCATAAAAAAATTTGTTAAAATTTATTATTTAACTTTAATTTATTAATTTTGCATAATTTGCTATTTGATTATTAATTTATTTAAATATTGAAGATTTCTTTAATGTTTCTCCAACACTTTGATCAAATATATAAGTAAATCTTTTAACCTCAAAAGTATTCCCAGAACACAATCGTTCTTGTGAAGAGACTTTGTTTTCAAATTTTTATTTTATTAAAATTTATCTTCATAATTTCTAGCTAATTTATTAATATTTTTTAATTATTTAAATATTAAAAAATTCCATAAAGTACCCTCCAACACTTTGATTGAGTGCCTAATGAAATTTCCTCACCTAAAGAGTATTTAAAGAAACACACTCGTTTCCCTAAAGAGGTCCCGTCGTCGGATTAATTAAATATTTTATTAAAGGATTTAATTAAAATTTACTATTAAATTTAATTTTTATTTTATTAAAATTTATCTTTATAATTTCTAGCTAATTTATTAATATTTTTTAATTATTTAAATATTAAAAAATTCCATAAAGTACCCTCCAACACTTTGATTGAGTGCCTAACGAAATTTCATCACCTCGAGAGTATTTAAAGAAACACACTCGTTTCCCTAAAGAGGTCCCATCGTCGGATTAATTAAATATTTTATTAAAGGATTTAATTAAAATTTACTATTAAATTTCATTTTTTATTGTTATTTTTGATAAATAAAACTTTGATATTAAAATTATTCCTCCGAATTTCCTAACACTTTGGTCAAATTTAAAGGAACATCTTCATGCCTAGAATTTTCTGAATACCACACACTTGCGAAATTCTAAACTTCCATGATCGGTTAAGTTTTCATTTACTCCCATTATCTAAGAATATTTACATTTTTTTTATATTTAAAGATTATTCATTATTATCACTTTCTCATTTTTTTATAATTTTGAATTAGACTAATTCACCGATATTTTATTTATCCTTTTATAAGTTTTTGTAAAAATTTCCCTACATCCTACAACACTTTGATCGAATGTAGAGGGTTAAGGTTAATAATTTTTGTTCCAAAATTTCCAACACTTTGGCCAAATTGGACTTTTCATTTCCTCCTTTTATTTATTTAATTATACAATTCAAGATTATTATTATTTTTGTTTCCGTGAAAATTTCTCTACATCCTTCAACACCTTGATTGAATGTAGAGGATTAAAGTTATTAATTTTTGTTCCAAATTTTTCAACACTTTGGTCAAATTTGGATAAGGCTTTTCATTTCTTCCTTTTATTTATTTAATTATATATTTCAAGATTATTATTATTATTTTATTTCTAAACCATTATTATTGTTGCTGTTATTTATTTATTATTATTTTCTTAGCAATAGAAAATATATTAAAGTCTTCGAATAAATTTATTGTACTGCTTTCCTATATTTCTTATTTACGGAATGATGATTAAAACATTTTGATCATAGATATTTGCTTTTTTTAATAATAATAATAATAATAATAATAATAATAATAATAATAATAATAATAATAATAATAATAATAATAATATTATTATTATTATTATTATTATTATTATTATTATTATTATTATTATTATTATTATTATTATTATTATAATATCCACTTTTTTATTTATTATTTTTTCTTAGCAATAGAAAATATATAAAGTCTTTAAGAAAATTTATTATTATTATTATTTACTTTTTTTATGAATATTTCATTCGCTTTTAACCTTCAATAAGCTCAAGCAATTATCAACACATATGCACATATGAATAAAAAAACTAAAATCTATTATATAATAATGCATGAAAAAGCCCATCTAAAGCACTTTCATCGTGCAAACCAAACCTAAAGAAACCATGGAGTAAGACACTACTTTAGCACATGTCAACATCAACTAAAGATGAATAAACGTTAAATAATAAAAAAAAAATTGAAAAGCAATTGAAAACATAAAGGCACAAAAAAAGAGCCTCACAATATCAGGCTCTTGACTTTTCTTCTATTCTTCACCGCCCTTTTTTACTTCAAATCGAGCTTTGCCACACCACTGCAATCTAGTCAGTAACCAGCACTGCTCATTACCACTGCGTGGTCACGTGGTTCCTCTTTTCCCGACGCCGCTTGACCTAGCCATTACCACCACACATCACCACATCCAAGCTATTCCACCGCCTCTATCTCCGATTCTGTCTGTCTTCGATAGCCACTGGCTTCCTTTTTTTCTAGTTTTCTATTTCTTTGAATAGCTCTTGTGATTTGTGATTCTGACTTGAATTTGGGTTTTTCAATTTTTGAACTGAAATTGGGATTTTTTTTCTGATTTGTGCTATTGAGTGTGGTTTTATTTTGGGTGTTGAAAAGTTCCCTCTCTGTCTCTGCCTATGTTCTTTTCTCCGATCTCCTTCAAGCCATTTAATAGGCATTTTTAGTTAAGAAAAAAACAGATGAAATCCCTGATATCCAAGGATTGTAATCCATTGTGCATATGACTTTCAAATCCAGTAGTGTTTGATTTTTTTCGAGTATTCTTAAATACTGGAGAAAATCTGCTTGAAAATGGTGATTCTATCATAGAGGCAGAGGGCTATAGAGGAAGGTTTTTAGGGTTTTGAAACAGGGATCCTCTTGAAACTGATCCCCTATTTCTTCTTCATCTCCTTTGAGCATCTCTTAATGTGTATTCTTAGTCAATAAAAACATATCAAATCCCTGAAATTCTAAGATTATGATCAATTTGCAGAAGATTTTCAACCAGAAAAGAAGTTTGTCAATGAGTTGGTGGAGATGGCAGGGCGACTAGTAAATTTCTAAGTTGGTGTCAACACC
The DNA here is from genome assembly GCA_031772115.1 of Heritiera littoralis. Lineage (NCBI taxonomy): Eukaryota > Viridiplantae > Streptophyta > Magnoliopsida > Malvales > Malvaceae > Heritiera > Heritiera littoralis. Next base: position 558,189 of record JAPDPK010000203.1, read on the forward strand.
AGACTCCTCTTTTTTTTCTTCTAAAAAAATTAAATATTTAAAATACTAAATTTTTTTCTATTTTAATTTTAATACAAATAAAATAAAATATACGGGTTCAGATCTTTAACTATAACAACCTAACTTCAATTAATTTGGGTCATTGGATTTTGGGCTTCAGCCCAATTAATTTTAACACATCAACAAAAAGGCCCAATTATTTAGGACTAATTTGGAATCGATCTTGAAAGACAAAATCCAATTTCACAATGCTTCAATTGATTCAAACTTTAAATTAATTTTCAGCACTACCTCACTCAAAGTTTGTTTTTCAATTCAAACATATGATTAAATCGAATTTATTACTAAGGTTGAAATGAGATTCGATCCAAATACATTTATTATTTCGAACAAAATTAGGTGTCTACACAAATCTCTCTAGTTCCGAGGAACATTTCTTGCCTTTATACCCTAACAACCTATCAACACTAATTTCATACTTTAAGTCTTGATTTTGGTTGTGCCTTACCTTACTCTACTGAAGGTACCTTAATCTCAAATCAATGTTATAAATTACCTGGGCATTGTTTTAACTCATCCAATAAGTTATCAATTATAGGCAATGGGTATTTATTATTAATTGTCACCAGTTTTGATTGCCTATCATCTATATACAGCCTCAAACTATCGTCTAGCTTTTTGGCTAACAATACTAAAGCCTTTAAAGTGACACACTTATCTAGCAACTGTCATAGTTGCTTTTAAGTTCTTCCAACACTTATCAATGTCCTTCTAACATATGAGGGTGCTTTTCTCTATAACTTTTTCTATCTCCATATCATCTCAAGTTCGATAAATTTCAAAATCAGATTTGCATATTATCATTTATTCTAAAGATCAATTGTTCTTTTATAAATTTTAAAGTTTAATACTTGATATGTAAAGACTGCGAAACTTTGTACCATGTTAGTGAATAAATAAAAGACATAAGATAAGCTAGTACTGAGATACATTTTTGTAATTATTATTCTTATGTCAAGTAATGAGAATGAAGTCTCAAAGTAGTGAAACTAGAAAATAAATAATTTATGCCTTTGTGTAATTTAGAAATCCTATAACTAAGTTCAAAGAACTATATAAGAACAAATAGATGCATATATTCCACAAAATATATATGTATATTTGTTTTAATAAAACGAAGGCACAAGTATACTAAAGGAAATGTAGTGCACATGAACATCTAAATATTTAAAATAAGATAAGTAAGGAATACATAAATATATATATACACACACACACATATACCTACTGAGTATTAAATATGTATATATATAAATATATGTAAATTTTAAAGTAAAGGAGGAATATATATGTATATACACATACCTACACTAAAAATATATTAGACATGAAAATATATATTATATATATGGATATGTGTATGTATATATTTTTATAATTAAGGTTTGAAATATAGGTACATATACATGTTATATGTAAACAAATATAACAAAATAAATAAATACATATTAATATATATTAATATATATATATATAAAGATATATATTATTATGTAAAGATGATTATAGGTTATATAATTATAAATAAATGAGATAGGAATAAAAAAATATAAAATAAAATAAAAACTTAAAAATGATATAATTAATTGTATATTAATATATAGATTGTTAGTGGAGTTTGATGGGACTTTCTTCCATCAAACCCCACTAACATCACCATCGGCATCATCACTTAAGCTTCTCAAAGAACCTTTGGAAATAAAAGAAAGGAGAATGTAAGCAGAGGAGGAGAGGCACGGGAGAGAACCAGAAAAGAAGGAAAGAAGGCTGAACCCGATAGGGAAGAAAAGAAAGGTGAGGCCGAAAGAAAAAGGGAGAAAAGAAAGAGCAACCGGAAGGAAAAAGGAAAAAAAAAAAGAAGAAAGGCACAAGGAGAAAGAAGGCCAAGAAGATTTCGATCAATGTAAGATTTGTCCAAAAACTTTATGGCTTTAATTTGTTTTAAGGTTGTGTTCTTAGTGTATTCAAGTTGTAGAAAAAGATTATGGCATTGGATTTACCTAAAAATGGCTAAATAAAAATATGTCATATTTATGGGTTTCGGCCAGCCATGGTTCATGGTGAATGCATGCATTTTGTTGCATGAAATTGGTAGGAAATGAAAGCTAGAAAAGGTTTAAGTAACATAGAAACAATAGTTTGAAGAAAGGATTGAAAAATCAAGAAAAATTGTAAATGGGGGTTTCGGCCAAGGTTGGTTTGGGCATGATTTAATGCTAAATTTTAGTATTTGATGAATATACTAAGTGAATAGAAAATATTTATAAGGTTAGAGTTGAAAAAAGAAGAGAAACAAAGTGCCAAATGTAGATTTCAATTTTTGCTGAAAAACTGTCTGTCTGAGTCACATATTTAAAAATTCAGTTTGGGGCTTTTAGAATGAAATAAATTCTGGAAAAATTATTACAGGTTATGAGTTAGGCAAAATTCAGTTTTGGAATTACCTAATTTGGAGTTGTGTAGCCTGAGATATAGGCAGTTGAACACAGGGCACTCAGTGCAGTAGGCGAGATGCTCTATGTCAACTTTGAAAATTTGTAGAAATTAGCACAGATTGAATTTGGCTGCAAAATTTATGTTTCTAGAAAGGTAAATGAGTTATGAATAATATGGTTTTGAGTTTGCACAATTTGGACAAGCTTATCTTGAGATATGGCTCAGTTTGTACATAGAGGTCAGTAGACAATCTGCCAGAATGCATCTGGAAACAGGGCAAATTTGAGGAATTATTAAAAATAATTTCGAAATGATAAAATTGTGAAAGTTGCTATTCTGCATAGGTAATTGGATTAAGATTCATATGGTTTTGGGATTCATAATTTTGGATATCCCTATAATTAGTAATATAAAATTTAATGCACAAAGGTCAGAAAACCATCCTGTCATATGGGTCAGAATTGGGCTGAATTTTGGAAAATTGTGAGGAACAATATGGAATGAACTAGAAAATGGGCTTTATATTTTTGGATAGAAAATTAAGTTAGATCACATATAAAATTGACGGTGCACTAATCAGAATTCAATATTTTCCGTTATGAATAAAAAGGCATTGATAGGTTGGAAATTCTTATAAAGAATAATTCTACCTTAATGAGTAGGATTTCTATGAATGCTTAGTGTATATGTATGTTTCGGAATTGAACTTGTATGACTCATCTTCTGCAGCTCCGAAGCTAAATAAACGAAATGGGAAAGAAGACGAATAAGGACATAATCATTGGTTCAAGGCCACAAAATGTACTGTTTGAATGAAATAACACCGTACAGGTAAGGGGGAAGTGAGTGAGTTGTAGAGATATAGGAAATGCATGTTTTATTGAGATAAATTTTATGGAAATGTTGAGAACATGATTTGGTTTGAAACATGCATGAATTGTGGTTGAAAAGCTGGTTCTATATACTGTAATCTCGATGCAGGATGTTAGAAATCCGCAGCTGTTATGCTGCCGAAATTTATCAAAATTATTCTAAAATATTATAAATATTTTAGATGCTTGAAATTAGGTCTAAGAACATAATCGAAGACCATTTACACAAAATTTTCCATAAAGTGAAAATTATGAGAAAATTATTTAATTTGAATATTCATGTTTTAATATTTTGATTTAGTGAGAAATTATTTATGATTTATGAAATATTAAAAATTCAAAATGAATATTTATTTATTTATTTTCTCACTATATACATGGATATCAATCGACTGGTTTAATGTATTGGAAAGGAAAATAAATACCTTTTGGAAATAATGATTTAAATAAATGAATTGATTTGTAGTGACTTGGAGCAGTGTAGGAGCTCGAATCTTAAATTTGGAAGACCGAGGAAGACGATTTCTAAGCATTGAGGTAAGTGGGTTAAATAAACCATACTAGTATCATCTCGTAAGAGATGAAAGAAATCTTTATTCGATAATTATCTAATTTATATCAAGTTTGGTGAAATACGATGAAAAGACTACGAGGGTAAGTCTTGGTAAGATACAAGTTGACTTGATGTGTTTGTGAGTAGTATTCTTCCGGAATAAAACCTTATTTGTGACTTGTGCATTATGTGTATGACTTGTTTATGCTTACTGAGCATATAGAATCATATAAATTGTCGGTGCCTGCATTATGAGAAATGCATGTGATTTATTAAGTTGCACCAAGTAAGCATGCTAATATATGGCGATACTTTGGGAATGAATATGTGAAGTAGTATACAGTATATATGCAGCTTACGATATTTAAATTCATGGACCTCGAATAAAACCTAGTTGTATTCATTGAAACTAGGATAATGGAATTGTATGACAACTGATGTATATATGTGACTCGAGGATTTGAATGATTTTTAGAACATTACTACTAGAAATCATACGCCAAAATGGCAAATCCGAGTAAAACTCAATCTTTTGTACCGTGTGAGTCACCTCTAGAGAACTCAAAAGACCTACGTGCTACATAGATTCTTCAGAACTGTGGGAGTCACCACTAGAATCCTTTGAGAGCTAAGTGCTACACATGTACCGATGAACCAATAGAAAACATACGCCATAGAGGCCAATCCGAGTAAAACTCATTCATTTGTACCGTGTGAGCCACCTCTAGAGAACTCAAAGGAACTACGTGTTACACAGATTCTTCGAAACTGTGGGAGCCACCTCTAGAGTCCTTTGAGAGCTAAGTGCTACACGAGTTCTGATGAACCATTAGAAAGCATGCGCCATAGAGGCTAATCTGAGAAAAACTCATTCCTTTGTACCGTGTGAGCCACCTCTAGAGAACTCAAAGGAACTACATGCTACACAGATTCTTCGGAACTATGGGAGCCACCTCTAGAGTCTTTTAAGAGCTAAGTGCTACAAGAGTTTTGATGAACCATTAGAAAGCATGCGCCATAGAGGCAAACCTGAGTAAAACTCAATCTTTTGTACTGTATGAGCCACCTCTAGAAAACTCAAAGGACCTACATGCTACATAGATTCTTTGAAACTGTGGAAGTGTGATAACCGTAAATTTTCCATTTATTGGAAATAAATATTCGAGAAAATAAATATTGGAAATAAATAAATAAATAAAATTTTGAGAACAGGATATTGGTGAAAATCCCGAGAATTGAGAAAGGAAACGGATCAAGAAATTCGAGTGAAGGATAAATAAGATGAGAAATTATGGAAAATAATGAAAAGAGGAAATTTAATTTGGATAATGGAAATCCAAATTAAATAAGAAAATGAGAAAAGAAAATGAAATATATTTATATAATTATATATTATATAAATGTATTTTTATACAAATACATATGTACTGAAATACTATATAGTATATATTAATATACAGTGGTATATTTATATATATACTATTTTATCAATTTAAATAGTACATATGTATACAAGTATAATATTTTATGTATATATATAAATATATATATATATACATACATATATGGAAAATGTAAATGTTATTTTATTTAAAGTACATGAAAATATATATTTTTATGTGTAAATATATATTATTAATATATAATATATATTTATATAGTATATAGTACAAAGTACTATATAATAAAATAATATAATTATATTTATAATATAGTTATAAATATAATTATAATTAAAAAAAAGCGAAGAGGAAGGAAAGATCGGGAAAACCCGATCCTTCCTGAGCAGAGGGGCCGACGGCAGCACCCACCGCCGCCGTCGGGGAGATAAAAGGGAGAGAAGAGTGGAGACGTCGCCGGCAAGGGAAGAGGAGAAGGAATTGACCAGCAGCGGAAAGGAACAGAAGCGAAAATAGGGGCGAAAACCGACGAAACCGAAAGAGAAAAAGGAAAATGAGATCTAGCGGTGCCGGCCAAATCGGTCGCAGCCACTGCCATCGAAGCATCGCTCGGGAAAGAGGAAGTGGAAGGAGGCCACAGGAGGCACGGTGAACGGCGGAGGAGGGCTGGCAAAGAGGCGGAAGAAATCGAAGGTAAACCGACTCGATCTGCCGCCCTGCCGTCGATTCGTGACGAACGAAGACCAGATCCGGCTTCGCCGTGGTGCCGGCCAGCTGCTGAGCCACCAAACCGTCAGAGAACCGGCCACCGGAGAAGAACCGGCGGTGAGGGGGGTGACCGGTCCGGCTGGAAGAAAAGAAAAAGAAAAAGAAAAAGAAAAAGGAAAAAGAAAAAGAAAAGAAAAGAAAAGAGAAAAAGAAAGAAGGAAGAAAAAGAAGAAAGAGAAAGAGAAAAGGAATTTCGGGAATTTGGAGAATTCCCGAGAATTCAAAAATTACGTGAAATCCTGGGAATTACGGGAATCGGTAAGAAATCCAGGAAAGTGTTAAATTATGTAAATAATTTATTTATTTAAATAATTATGGAAAAAATTCTAAATTTTAGAATTTAATTTTCAGAAAATTTCCTCGATGACCGAGCTGATGGAATCGGGCGAGGTGAACACGGGCGCGACCTTTGAGAGGAAGTCGCTTACCCGAAACAGGTAAGGGAGACATGTGCAGCCTGTAGGGATATTCGGCACACATGTTTTAAATTATGCATTTAATTTTTATAAATGCTATTAATAATTATTGGTTGGAAAAATTGCGGTGATTTACCGGTTGAGATTTAAATTGTATTTTCCATGCAGGAGGCTAGCCAATCGGCAGCCGTTATACTGTCGAAAATTTATTGGAAAAAAATTACCGAAAATCATAATAAATGATTTTTCATTACGAGAAACGATTTCCAACCACGAAATTCGAGAAATCGATTAATTTTCATAAAACATGAATATACTGATAATTAATTTTAAAATATTCATGTTTTTGAAAATGGTGAAAAAGGAAATCACCTAAATTTATCCTGATAGGTGATATTTCACGTAAAACGAGGTGAAAAAATGAAAAAGACCAAAGTGAATATTTTAATAATATTTCTTCAAATATTCACTTGATTTTATAAATAACCTTTATGGTTTCAATTATGAAAATAAGTGTTTATAGAAAATTCCATAAAGTTAATTAAAGGTGAAAAACAGTATTTTGAGACTAGAAGGTCTCCACATGTGTTTACAGAGAAAACATGGAATGGGAGTGTTGATTTGGAAAATAAATATTTTAATTTTCCATAAATCATAAAAATAATTTATTTGAATCCCAATGACTTTGAAAATCATGTTTTCGATAGAAAGCACGGAAAAGCGTGCGTATGTGTTTTGCGGTGAAAAAGAAACAGTCATGAGATTTATTTTACAGTGTGATTATTTTATAAACTGTTTTCACCGTATGAAAAATGTGATTTATACTGTTCTATAATATTTAGAACATTTTCGGGAATGATTACCCCATTATGAATATTTTATAAATTGTTATTCATAAGATGAAAATATTTTCCTTATGAATATTTATGGATTGATTGAACTTACATTCAGTGAAATTGATTTCATAAATGGGGTTTATATCACGTGTTTACTGTTTTGAGACTGTTAGGCCCCATATCATGCTCACGTGTCACGTGTTAGTGCTGATAGATACTGATCCTATTATCAGCGTCCCAGTGGACAACTGATCAGTGCACATTGTGGATCCCATAGACTATGGGCATAGATCTCATGTGTTTCCCCTATTTGGGATGATATTATAGCATGATATATTTAGGGTGTTGCCTAGTCTCCATGATACTGTACTGATGATTGTACTTTTTATTGAACTTTTGCTGGTACTAAATTATCTACAGCTACTGAGCTTTTGATATATTACGTGTTGAGCTAAATATTATACGGTGTTTTACAAGTGTGGAAATGAGTATTTGTGAAAGGAACACTAATTCCTTATTTATTTACTTAAATGTTTTATCACATGAATATTTAATGTTTTACTGGGATTCGAATATCAAAAGAAAACGATTACTCTCTACAGTTGCTTCTAGGTTTCAGGACAAAACAGGTATTCTAAAATACCTGCCTTACTCCATCCGGATCCCTAGCCGACTGTAGTATCCTTCCTACATGTGAGCCTAAAGCCTCTAGGAAGATTTAAAGAAAGTGAAAAATTATTTTCAGCATATAGGTAGCTGAATATCAAGTGTTGCATATAACTCTCTTACTGAGTCGTGGTTTGCTCATCCCTTAATTTTAAACATTTCAGGTTTTAAAGATTGTGAGATCAGTTGATTATGGATCACGGCTGTACACAAAGGACAATGTGACAGATCGACTGATTTATATGAGGCACGATCATTTATTTTCTGTATTTAGACATATCTGCAGTACTACTTATCTGATTAATTAAGATAGGGGATGTGTATAATATAAACAATGTTATGTAAATTTGTTTAACAGTTAGTAAAAGTGAAGTATCACAGACAGCCCAACCGTATAAAATGTATAGAAAAATGTGAAAAATGTGGTCACGGGATGTGATAGGAAGCCACCTCTAGAATCCTTTGAGAGCTAAGTGCTGCACGTGTACTGACGAATCATGGGAGATCATACACCAATGAGAGAATGGATAAAATGATTGTGACTTGTGATGTTGTAACTATCATTAGATAAGATGGATATTATACATACGACAGTGAATTGGAATAGTTATCGAACCTTAGTTATATTATGCTATAGCATCATGTGCTATTTGAAATGGTTAGTTATTTCACACTTAACCATATCGATGAAAGGAAAGAAAAGGATGATATTGTCCGAGTTAAAGATATGAAGAAAAGTATGAATGAGCCTATACAATCTGTTGTAGATTATATGATAGTAGCTAATCTTGACAGAGTGCATATATGCTATTTTATGGAGTTCATGCATGTATGATCATATTTTACGATATGAGCCTAGTCTGTATTTATTTAAGCTACTTATTGAGTCGTGGATTGCTCACCCCCTTAAATTTAACATCTGCAGATCATACGAGTTGATATCCAACTCAGGCTTCATATAAGCTCTCTCAAGAACTGTACCTAGCTATGGTACTCGTCTACGTTCTCCAAGCCTTGTTTTTGTTCTTTTGAGGTATACAATGGTATATCATTTTGATAATTATGCAAACTTTATTTTCACAGTACTAGGAAGTAAATGGAATGTAACTTTGGATCGCACTAGATTATTATACAGATTTATGTGGTTATCGAGTACGATCCGGGATAATATCTTTTTTGAAATACGTATAAACTGTAAACAAAAGAATGTGGAATTACTAGTGAGATGGATCTTGAGAAACATGATGTGCATGATTGTATGAATTGTGGAAATTAAAGCTGGCTGTATTGTGAAAGTTAGAAATGTATTTTTAATACAGGTGATATTATTGGGAAAATTGATAAAATACAAGAGGGAGGTTTTCGACCTATTTCTTTTGGGATAAGTGAATATGAGACTAAAATAGTTATATTCACCTTGAGATTTATAATATAGCCAGAGAAATAATATTATTAAGGCAAGATTGGTTTAATTACTACACTAACACGGAATACAAACCGTAAATAGAAAAGAAAAATTTAGTTCGTAATTTTCTACAGGAAATAAGGTAAGTGTTAAGGGAACGTCATGGCCTTCGGGTCATGACAGATTTGACAATTGGTTAGCATGTCTCAACATCTTGATGAAGTCAAGGGTTCGAGACATGCGAGACGCAAATTGTGAGTGAGCCTTCGAGCTGGCTAGGAACTGGACTTACGATAAAGCCTTGAGGGCCAGTGGGCCCAAAGAGGATAGTACGGATGAGTAAAGCGGCTCGGTAGAAAATCGTTTTATTGTAAAGCCCCGGAGACAATTGGTTAGCATGTCTTAACATCTTGAGGAAGTCAAGGGTTCGAGACATGCGGGACGCGAATTGTGAGTGAGCCTTCGAGCCGGCCAGGAACTGGACTCACGACAAAACCTTGATGGGGCCATGTGGGCTTGCCAAAGAGGACAGTACGGATGAGTAAAGCGGCTCGGTGGAAAAATCTGGGGCTTTACATGATAAGTCCACCAAATTGGATGTAACTCGTTAGTTTATATCTTGTGACCATTTATTCTTATGATTCAAAAACTATTAGACTGAGTCAAGATTAATGTCAAGACTTGATGATCTCAAAGGTCTTATCTCACCCAGTCTTAACTTTCATGTCAATTTGTTAGTTTGCACAACATGCCATAATAATTTCAAATTCCCATTAAAAGAGCCTTTTTCTATAACATGTTGTATTCATTTTGATTCTAATAGTGAGAAGTCTGAAGAGTCTTATGGGTTTCGAAACCACATAGTTCAAAACCATAGGATCCAATTCATTGAACTTTCAAAATTCATGTAATTCAAAGGATATATTTCTAAAATCAAATACTTTTTGAAGTTTATGTACTTTCCAAGTCGTATGGTTGTCCAAAGTCCATACACTTTTCAAAATTTATAGGATCCAATTCATCTTTCAAGTCTACAAGGAGCTTAGGAAATTGTTCCTCCTAAGGCATCTTAATAAAATCCACTTCCTACCACACGTAAGAAATTTCTTGCCACTATTGTCGTCAGACCCAAACTCCTACTAGCACACTCCAATAGGTCCAATCGAACCATATTTTATTAAGCTCATTAAGGATTGTTGATCCTTCAAAATCCAAAACTTTCATATTTTGATATGAATATGCAACCCTAATTGTTTTCACAACGAAGATGGGTCCTGCATTTAATCAAATCTTGTCCTTGTGAGGTATCACAAGTTTATTGGCATAAAGCCATTCAAACTTCTCCCTTTGTTTCAAATATGAGACTTTATAAGACCCATACTTGTCTAAAGGCTAAGTGTGTAACTCAAACTCTATACCTTCACATAACCTCATTTGCCAACCATGCTAGTACATTCCACAATCATTTCCATCAAACCAAAATTTTAAGCCTCGTTCATAAGCTGTGATAAGTATACTATATCAATCTCCACAACCCAATATTCAATATAGGCTATTATGCCTTGTCTAACCTCATTACAATTCATAGTACCTTAAAGGCCATTGTGTCACTTATTAAGGCTTCAAACCATTCACAACTTAGCAAACTTCTTTACTTTATTATCATTTAATTTCTATATGAAAAACACATGCAATTGGAACAGTTTTTCGCATTTATTGAGCACTTAACTTTCAGGCATTTACAGTACTATGGGATGTAAACTGTTTTGACATATCTACATTAACACGTATTAGATAAACATTGCTCTAATACCATTAAATCTGCCATGACCCGATAGTCATGATGTTCATTTGGCACTTACACTCATTCCAATTAAGAAATTTGTGAACTAATTTTTTTCTTTTCCATTTATGGTTTGTCTTCAGTGTCAGTGTAGTCACTAAACCATTTTCATTCATTCTTTAAATTCGATTATGATTTAAATTACTCTCTAAGGTGGGGAAAGATCATTTATAATCCATAACTTACTATTTCATAAAAATAGATTGAAAATATCTTCCCTTATATTTTGAGATTTTCTCAGTTAACTACCTGACAATCATCACAGTGTAACAGAACAACATTTCCCATAGTCCACATTATATTAATAAAATAGGTATCATCTCATCAGTTCTAATATCCACAACTACTCACCACGTACACATTATATAATATCAAAATATTATACCGACAACTCATTATCCTAGTTTACATCCCATCATATAATACTGTACAGAAATTTGCCTGAATATAAAATCATATACAAGAGATGTGACGACCAGTATCATATGGGGCCGGTCGCACTCAACCGTATTGTCCGCTTTGGGAGTATCATGTGGGGCCCCCTCACGGATTTCTTTCGCGTCCGCCACTACTCGAACCCTTGCCATCCAAGCGATTCGAGTAACGACTAACCATTGGACCTAGAAATACGTGAGGACCTAAGTGCCACATCAGCTGAACTGACGGGGGCCACCTCTAGAATCCAAAGCGGACAATACGGTTGAGTGCGATCGGCCCCACGAGATACTGGTCATCACAAGAGAAGTATTACAATACCAAATATTCGATAGCGAGGTCTTTGGAAGTCGATACATTATTAAATCTCCAGAACTGTCCAATGTGTAATCAATCTGAAAAATAGTTCTCGTTTAATGAGTGAGGGCTCAGTAAGTCATTTATATAAGTGCAAAATTAGACTTATACTGTTCTAATGCAAATGCATGAAACCTTTAAGTAAAGTTCTTATGTCATATTCACTTTGAAATCATTTATCAAGTAGCTCAGATCTTGTTCTAAAGGTTTCTAAGTGAGCAAAGGTTTACGGTATCAATGGAAAAGAGTATTTCGAAATACCTCATCATCCACGTCCTAGCACCTGTCTATCACATAAACCTCTAATCACATCAATTTGATCATTTTTCAATCCTTTTGTTCTTATACCACAATATTTTATACAACAATGGAACATATCTAGAATCGACCTTATATGGCATTAAATCATGCTTATATCAATCTCATATCCTATTACAACTCATACAAAAAATGATCAGACGCAATACCAAATTCGGATCGTTTATCATTTAGAAATTATACTTCTGGATGAAATTAAATCATATTACTTTTCGTGTGTAAAAAAACATGGTCACTTGTATTATATAGCCATAACACTCCTCATATAATTCTCATGTTCGTCTACAGTATAAGGTCATAACATCCCTCGTGTAAAAAGCATATTGTTATGTCATGATTTAGCATGCAAATTATGCAACTTTACTGTATAAACCACTATCATTTCAAATCATACCACGTTTGGTATATAATCACATATGAGATGTAAATAGTCTCGAAATCATATTACATATACTTTTAAAAGCATGTTCATAACATGTAAAATCTCAAATTATTTCATCTTTACTTATAAAACATGACTAAAGCATGTATAATTCACAAATCACATCACATGTACCTTTAAAGCATACTCTACAAAAAACATGTAATTTCAAAACATCTCATATTCCCTTTTACGGCAAGTCAAAACATGCACAGTCTCAAAACATTTCTCATACAATGTAAAATCATGCCAAGTCAGAGTTTATATCAAATAAAACCACACTCTAGACAGCATATCATATCAGGGTTAAGACTAGACTAAATCCCTAGTACTTTATCAATAAAGACTTTAATCACTGTAGCTAGCAATGAAAATCATGTCATCGTCCCCTGAAAACCAACTAGGGTACTATCTATGGCCATAGACCTCATGTCTTTCAACCTTATTGATCAGGTGTGACTAAGCCCTGTCCACGACTATTGTCGAACAAGTATCTCTACCTAATAAGTATTCTCCAATGAAGTGGTTTCCACTATGCTTTATCGAATTAACTCACTTAGGATGCCTATAGTCTTAAAAACATTTAAACCTTTCACTTTTCTCATGAAAATAGTGTAAAGTATGTAACACATTTTTTTAAGATCATTTACATATATAAATACATACACTTACACTATATACTCAGTCTTTGTAAAACAATTTAAATATCTAAAGTAGTTATATAAGTATTGCATGGATAAATCTTTTCAAAATCTCAAGTTATAAGTAAAGCATGCTTAAAGGCAATGCAACTAAACATATGGGTTAAAAACTATATTGTATAATGCTCATGGAATGCATCCCTGCAATATCATTTTGGTCTAGTGATGCCTACAAGTCCAATACCACATTAGATCATTTAATCATAAGTCGCATTAATATGTATCTTTATCGAGCTTAATGTCATACTTGCATTTCACTTCATTTAATCGTAAATCCATGATATCATCTGCTCACATATCATATATAAATATTTAATTTGATATCCATTTTTTTCCACAATATTAAATTTCATTCTCAGGCATTCATGCATCCTCAACTAGTAATTAACCGAGATTTACTATTACCACTTGTGTCTACAAATAATCTTAAAGGCTATAAAAATTTCCTCATAAGATTGCATCTCTATGGTACCCTATCGAGTTCCATGTTATTCTTGCATTTCACTTCATTAAATCACAATTCCATAATATCACCTCTTATATTGTACCATATCAACAAACTCTGTAATATTATTTCAAATTTCTTAATTAAGTCTACTCTTTAAGCATTTGAATCATCATATCATTATATATTAACTTATACAATATAATTCTACTTCTACATTATATAAACGTCTTACCAACTCCTATGCTTGGGGCTCGTGCGTCGAGCTTAGCCCAAAGTTGAGTTGTCACCTTAGCGCCTTGCTACACCTTAAACACGATAGTACCTGATTAGTGCCAATTTACGAGTCATTTTCCAATTTAATTTTATAATATGTAGCAATCCGAAGTTGTCCTACCAATTTAAAGTTTAACATGCGTGAAATCTAAGCTTCACACGTGTGCATTGAATTTTGCATGTACCCCAGACTTGATGTATGTATGTCTTTAAATATCGATAATTTATTTAGTATAATTTTAATAAAATTTGAAACCTATATAATTAAGTTTAAACAATATTGGCTTACCTATAAACCTGGGCCAAATATATATATTACCCTTCTTTCCTTTCTTCCTTTTTTCCTTCTCATTTTTTTCTCTTTCCTTTCTTCCTTTTCTTATTTCTTGGTAGTGCAATGGCTAGCCACTTAAAGCACTCCTGGTCTCTTCCTCTTCAACCTTCAACAGCCTGGAATTGCCTCTTTCAGCTACCCCGAAACGCCACCTTCAATCCCTAAAAAAAAACTTCCTTCAACAGCCCTCAAAACCACCTTGAACTACTCTTCATCACTCAGGAAATTTTCCACCTGTGGTAGCCCCTGAAAGTCTCCCTTTTTAGCCCTTATAATTGCCACCCTTTAAGCCATCAAAATAGCCACCATTGTACTATTTTAACCACAAGTAATCAGCTTCAAAACTCAGTCAAACCCCTACTCTATTGCCACCTAAGAGCTTTGTTTTTGAACCCTGATTTAGCCTGTGTCTTAGCCACCTCTCATCCTTGGCTTATGCTTGTTTCAACTGTCATTAGCCATCTCAAGTCCTTTTCTGAACCCCTTGCTTTTCTACCTTGCATAGGCTATCGTCACCACTAACCTTACTCCCTACAGCCCCTATTTTGATATATGTATGGCCTCATCTTCAACCTGTCAAAAGTTGACTATTCAAGTCTGAAAACCACCCTTTACAGTAGCTCAACACCTCGCCTGAACCAGCAACCACCTCACTCCAGGCCAGCCTTACCGAGGATCCTGAACAGTCTTAATGATTAACTCTAAACCCCTCTGTTTTCAGCTCCCCCAAAGTCTTGTTCTTCAGCCATTGAAACTCTACCTTCAGCTTTCTTTACTTTGCTTTAGTTCCCAATTTTAAATACCACCAAAACATCAAGCTTCATTGATTAAACTAAACTTGAAGCAGCACCTTTCAACCATCAGCTTCCAACTTTGAACCGACACCTCCATCTTCTATTGTTCTCACACATCACAACCTTGCTGCATCCCTATTTTTTAGCCCAAATCGGCTCTAGCTTCATCCTGCTCGACTCTCTCTTCCCTTTTTGCATCAAGTTTCTCATGGTTTACCACTTCACTTCCATTTCTTCCTTTCTCGAGCCTCGCCTCGCCTCGCCTCACCTCACCTCACCTCACCTTTGCTTTGCTCCCTTTCTATTTTCCTTTCTTTTCCAATTTTCTTAGGTCTCTCATTCTGTTCTCTTTCACTTTCTTTTCTTTTCTATAATATTGTTTTTTGAGTGTAGTACAATATAGGTCTGCCTTGGCAGACCTAAGCAATGGGTCTGGTGGGAAATTTTTTCTTTTCCCACCAACCCAACTTGAAAATATATATATTTTTATTATATGTTATTAAATATGTTTCTTTCTCTTTTTTTATATAGACTTATTTATATATTTTTCATCTTAGTATATATCTAATATATAAATGTATTTACATATTTATTTTTCATTTATGCCATCACTTACTAAACAAATATATATATGCAAATATATATACATATACGTATATTAATTTATTTATCTATTTATTTATTTTTATGACTAGCATATACTTATACGTATGTATTTAATTTGGCTTAAGCATGTACGTAAAATTGCATGCCTAATTTGCATATTCCATTTATATCAATTTAATGTATATCGTATATACGACATACATGTGTGTTTTATGTCTTCTCTGACTTCTATTCTCCAAAACTTTATTTCAATAAATTTCGAACCTTAATTCATATATTTGAAATTTGCAGTTACATTATTGCATTACAAACACTTATAATTACACATAGAGTACGTGATTGGTTTAACAAAATTGTAGTTCTAACAAGAAGGGAGCAAACAGTGGCTACTTGAAGCAGAATAGAACGTAGCATCAAGAATAGGGCAAGTTCGATTTTTCAAGGGTAAGATGGATCCGACCATTTCAATTAATTCCAAGCTTAATATATGTGTTAGAGGGATGGATTACGAGTGTAGTTGTGATGACAAAGTACAGGAACATTGGTTGGAGAGTGAGGAGAAGAATTGTCAAAGAAAAAAAAAGGTTCCAAGGGTATACAACCTTTCTCTAGCTTGATTTGGATATATATGATTGCTAGGGTATGTTTAAGTGTAAAATTAGTGTTACCATGTGAATATATTGTTGTTAAAATGGTGATAATATGCTGCCCTAATGAGAAGCGTTGGTGAAGGAATTTATTCAAATTAAATTTGTAAGGTTTTATTGCTATAAATGGTGTAAGTAAATTGTGTGTAGTATGTGATTATAGTAAAAGGAATAAATGTGGATTACTAAATGATATTAAGAGTACTAGTATAGTTAAAAAAAAATTACGAGATGGTACTTTGAAGTATGATAAGGCAAGATTACTAATAATTGGCCTTGTATGAATGTTGGTCGTTACTAAGGAGTCCATCAATAAGAACACAGTGAGAAAAGGATAGACACACTTAAGCTGCAATCGAAGGATTGCTAAGCAAAATAGCGAGGATTGAGGGAAAGGATAAGTATGGATGACATAGGATACTATGAATGCATATTGATGTTGAAAATGATTTTTATGGAACTGTTTTGAGATTGAAATGGATTGGATTTTGTGAACTACTGTTGGAATTAGGCTTAATAGCCAAAAAGATCCTCAACCTTTAGCACAAAATTAAACTAAGCCCTCAATGTTTTATTGTGTGGAAATTAATCCACAAACTTTTATTTCATTGTAAATAAACCCTCAACCTTTTAAAATTATGCAATTAAGTCCAAATCTGTTAAATGATACTAACTTCCGTTAGTATTGCACACGTGGCATGCCACATGGCAGCCAACTAAGCTATCCACGTCAGCTTTCACGTTAGATGTCCAAACAGCAGTGTCACAGCCCGTGACCCTATTTTTCATATTATTCTATACATCTTATATGGTTAGGCTGTTTGCGATACTTTACTTTTTCTTTTACATATAAACAATTTCATATTAAATTACAATATGAATTACATCCCCTATCTTACTTCATAAGAAAGTAGTACAGTGAGTATGTCTAAATACAAAAAATAAATGATCATACCTATTTAAATAATTCAAGCTGTCGCATCGTCCCCAAATGCACAGCCGAAATCCTTTAAGTTGTCAGACTCTCAGTCCACGAAAACCTGAAATGTTAAAATTAAGGGGTGAGCAAACCACGGCTCAGTAAGGGAATTATATGCATACTTGATATTCAGCTTCCTATATGCTGAAAATCTTTTTCATTTTTCCTATGGGGCTCTAGGCTCGCATGTAGTAAGGATACTACAGTCGGCTAGGGATCCGGATGGAGTAAGGTATGTATTTTGAAATACCTATCTTGTCCTGGAACCTAGAAGCAACTGTAGAGAGTAAATTTCATTTTTGTTTTGAAATTTAAATCCTTTTTCCTTTTTATTCCATAACCTTTTCATATTCTTTTCAAAATAATGCTTTTATGAAATAAAGCATTTAAATAAAATAACTAATATTCATATTTTCTGTGAAAAGAATATTAGTTAAATCATCATCATTTTCTTTTAAAACTCATTTCATGTTTTACTGTACTCTCATAATTAGTACAGTACTTTAATAGCAAAATAAGCTATTAAACCTTTTTCGTATAACATATAAATCATTTAAATCTAATATTCAATTTAAAATTAAAATAAGAATATTAGATTTACTTTCCTCCTTTTTCCTTTTGAAAACATATTACATATTCATATTACATATCATATGAAAATCATCTCGTAGTACTAAAAACAGTACTGAAATAAGCATTTTATAAAAATGCTATAAATCATTTCATTTCCCGTATCACATATCATGTAAAACTTTTATATTTCACATATCACATATCATGTAAAACTTTTCATTTAAAACATATCATATATGGAGACTTAGGCACGCACGCCCAGCCCGTCCACTGGGTCGTTACTCATATCATGCTATAGACCCCGAAGGGTATAAATAATCATGTCAGATCTATGGTCATAGTCTATAATTGTCCTCGGCAGATTACTGATCAGGTGTCGGCCGGGACTACATATCACATGTCAAATGTCACATATCACATGTCAAATGTCACATATCACATGTCACATATCACATATCACATATCAGCATGATAAGGTTGCCTACTAGTCTCAAAACAGTATTTTTCATCATCAATAAACCTTTATGGAATTTATAAAAATATATAATTTCATAATTTAAAACCATAAAGGTCATAAAACCATTTAGTGAAGATTTAAGAAATATATATAAAAATATTCACTTTATTTCTTTTCATTCTTCATCTCGTATTACGTGTAATTTACATATCAAAAGAATTTTCGGTGAATATCAAAAGAATTTTCGGTGATTTCATTATCACTATTATTGAAGAGAATTTTCGGTGATTTCATTATCACCATTCTCGAAAACATGAATATTTTAAAATCACTTTCATTTTTTCATGTTTTTATGATAATATTCATTTTCTCGATTTTCGTGGTTGAAAATCATTTCTCGTGACATAAAATCATTTATTATGATTTTCAATAGTTTTCGAAAAATTTTCGATAATTTATCGACAGTATAACGGCTGCCGATTGGCTAGCCTCCTACACGGAAAATATAGTTTACAATTTCCAGCCAGTACTTCATTCCAAATTTCAACAAATCATTCATCATGATAATTTCATAAAATATTTTCATAAAATATTTCAAAATTAAAACATGCAGACTGAATATCCCTACAGTGCTGCACATACATCCCTTACCTTTTCCAGGTCGGCGACTTCTTCTTACCGGTCACGCCCGTACTCCATCTCTCTCGATTACTCATCTCGATCGCCGAGAATAATTTCTGAAAATTAAAATTCTAAATTTTAGAATTTTCATAAATAATTTATTAAATTTTTACTCGAAATCATTTTTCTGAATTCTTACCGAATTTCTGTAATTTTCGAGTTACTGAATTCCCGAGAATCTTCCGAATTCTCAAAATTCTCTTTTTTCTCTCTCTTTCTTCTTTTCCTCTTTTCTTTCTTCCTTTTTCTTTTTTCTTTTCTTTCTCTTTCTTTTCTTTTTCTTTTTCCTTTTTCTTTTCTTTTTCTTTTCCTTTTTCCTCTTCCTTTTCCCGTCAGCCGGTTCAGCCTTCTTCCTCGCCGGCGGTCAGTTCTCCGGTGGTTCAAGCTCCCTTCAGCTAGCCGACGTCAAGGCGAAATCGTCGATGCCCTCCGTTTGTCCTGGATCGGCGGCACGGCGGCAGATTTGGCGGCGTGGGTCTCGGTTTCTCCTCCTCCTTCGTTCTACCCTTCCTCCGCCGTTGTTGGCCTCTCCGGTGGCCTCCTTCACCTTCCCCTCACCTCCGCTGAGGTTCGAGTGGCGGTGGCGGTGCCTAGGCCGGCCGGCACCGCTGTATCTCTTTTCCTTTTCTCCTCTCGGTTCCGCTGGTTTTTCCCTTCTGTTTCACCGCGTTTCGCTTCTTCTTTCCGTCCTTTCCCATCGCCGGTCGCCTCCTCTTCTTCCTCCTCTCGTCGGCAATGTCTTCTTCTTCTTCCTTTGGTCGGCAGGCCGACGGTGGCCGGCCTCTTCGTCTGTTTCGTTTCTGTGTCTTTCTCCTAAAACAAAAGGAAAATCTGTTTCAAATTTTTTTAATATATATATAATTAATTATATATATAATTATTTCTTTTAATTATATATAATTATAGATATATATATATTTATATAACCCATTTTTTATATATATATATATATACACATCACTTTAAAATACAATAATATATATTTCTTATATATATTTTATATACTTTTATTTAAAATAATAATGTATATAATGTATATATACATATTTCATATATATACATATATATTTATAAGTATATACATATATATATTTTATAATATACACATGTATTTATTGAAGACAAAATAGTATATTTTTCATTTTATAATATATCTAAAATTCATATACATACATATGTAATTATATAAAAACATATCAAAATATATTTATATAATCTAATTATATAAATATGTAATATACGCATTTTATTTCATTTAATTGGATTTCTTAATATCCAATTATTTTCTCCTTTTCCTTTCTTATTTAATTTGGATTTTCATTCATCCAAATTAAATTTCCTCAATTTTATCCAAATTAATTTTCTCCACTTCTTCACTTCATCAATTTCGGGAATTTCAATGATATTCCCATCTCGTAAATAAATTTTATTTATTTACTTTAATTTATTTATTTCCTCTTATCTATTTTCTTAAATATTAATTTCCTAAAATAGAAAATTTGCGGTTATCACAGGCAGTTAGTGTCATTTAACAGATTTGGACTTAATTACATAATTTTAAAAGGTTGAGGGTTTATTTACAATGAAATAAAAGTGTATGGACTGATTTTCACGCAATAAAACATTAAGGGCTTAATTTCATTTTGTGCTAAAGGTTGAGGGTCTTTTTGGCTATTAAGCCTTGGAATTATAAATTGTGTTTTTCCTGCAAGGAGATTAGGATAGAAATAGTCGTTATGCTGCCAAAATTTCTAAAAAATTAGTAGAAATATGTTTTGGTATATGTTTAATACTAGAAATGAAAATTAATTGAGTTTTACTTGTGTTTTACTATAGATATCCCATAAGCATACTGAAACGGGTAATCTAATATTTAAAAATTATGTTATCTAATTTTATATACGTGAGGGTACTACCATGTTTTTATAATGTATTTACAGATAAATAGTATATTTTTAGAACTGAATATTGCCTTGTGAATATTTTATGAATTTTTATTCTTGAACTGCCTATATTTCCATAATATGCATTTATGGACTGACTAAAGATTTAATCATTGAAAGTGATTTCTTTAAAGATGTTTATACTATTTGAGACTGTTGGCCATATAGCTGCTTATTGGCACATGCATCACTATTACTGTAGCTGATTGATTTCAGCCTTTTCAATCAATATCCCAGGTGACAGCTGCCCGTGTTCTCTTGTGAATGCCCCTTGACTATGGCCATATGTCCTTATGCATGAGTCTATTGGGTGTTGCCTTGTCTCCACTGTTTTATCTGGGGTGGCAAATTCTCGGACATCCCAAGCACTCCCAGAAAATATATATGATAAGATTTGAGAGCTGTTTAATATTCATTGAATATGCTTTCTAAGTTTTGCTAATGTTAATGAAATTGATTTTTATACTGCTTGCGGAGAAATGATTTATATTGTTTACATGAATAACCAAAGTTACTATTAAATATTGTTTATTACTGTTTATTGAATTTTCATACTGAGATTGCTTTATGAAATTGTTTTAAATAAATTATTTTACATATCATTTATAGACTTAAAAATTTCATAGAATTGTTTAATGGTTTTTATACTGTTTATTTATCTCATCATTAACTGTTTAATCTCTATAGTTGGAACTAGGGACCAGGACACGAAAGGTACTCCAAAGTACCTCCCATACTCCGTCTGATCACCTAGCCGATTATAGTATCTTTCCTAAATGTCCCTTAGTGTACCACTAGGAATTAAATGATTTTGTGCATATAGATTTCATAGTATCAATTCTCTTATACTTATTTCTTACTGGGCTTCCCCAAGCTCACCTCTCCTTATTCACCATCTCAGATAGTTCACTAATATACGTAGCAATCGCTACATCAAAATTTATCGAAGAAGACTACTAGAAGTTAAAGTCTTACTCGAACAAGTATATCTTAAGATTTAAGTGTTATGCTTTTATATTCAAACATGTGTATGCACAGTAGCTGTATTTATGGTACGGGATGTAAAACATATAGTGTAAGGTCAAAGAGAAGAACTAGTTGAAATGTACCAGTAGTAAGCTAATATTAATCAATGTATAAATTTTATATGGTGGTTTATACTCTAATTTCATATTTATTATTCGTGAATAAATCATTCTAATGATATAAGGATTAATAAATATCGAAAGTTATAGGGTGAACTTACACTGACATCGAATGCAAATCATATAATGGTAATTGATTGAATGTGAATAAGTGTTTCAAAAATAAAAAAGTTGGTTCAAGAATTTAATATTTCCAAATGTTACAAAACGCAATGATGATGCTGAAGTATTTTATAAAAATAAAATAACTAGTAAAGACATTAAATTAAAATTTATATATAATAAAATTTATAGTATGTATATTTTATATTTGTGAAATTAATAAATATTTAAAAATTATTAAAATGATAGCAAATAATATTTTTAATAAATTAAAATTTTTAAAATGATTTTTATATCAAATAAAACTTTTATTTTTAAATATTTAAAAATTATTATATATATATGTATACATGTAATATTAATTTACTATTAATAATAAAATTTATTTATATATTATATCAAATAATAAAGTTAGTCTAATTTTTAAAAAAGGAATTAAAATGAAAAAATATAATCTTGTCCAATGTTATAATGATTAAAGTAAAAAATAAAAATAAACAAGGGTGAAATTGAAAATTACATAATGTGGCGGGAAGGATGTTTTCTATCGTGCTACACAATAGAATCCAAATGCATCTTTTGATGCGTTCGGATTCAATAAGGGATCAAATTACACCGAAACTGGGTGTGATTAGATCCAAACTCACCTTAAAAGACTCAGGCTAACATTGGTTGAGAAAAGGGAGGCAATCTTGGTGCGGGTCACCAATGTCATTGGCCCTAAAGTAGTCCAAATGCATCTTGGTTAGCACCTTACCGTTGGCCCTTGCAATTTAGGCTCATTTAGATGAACAATGAAATAGAAAATACTAGTGGTGATAAGATTGAATATTGCAACAGTTAGATTAAAATTAATAGTAGTATAGATAATTAGATCTATTTAGATAAAAAATGAGAATGAAAACAACAGCGAAGATAAGATTAAGTACTGTAGCAGTGTGATTAAAATTAGAAGTAGTACGTATGTTTGGCTGTAAATGTAGGTATGTTGGTGATATAAAGTGTAATGGGAGGGAAAATGACCTTTAAAAACAATATTAGATTAAAATTTGTATATACTAAAATATAAAATATATATTTGATAATTGCAAAAATTAATAAACAATTTAAATTTACTAAAATTATAGTGGATATTTCTTTTTGTTTGTATTTATGTATTTTTAATATTATAAATATTTATTATATAAAATAAATTATATATAATTATTTTATACAATTAATTTTATGTATAAATATATTTATTTATTAAACGAATAATTAAAATTTGTAAGCAAAATAATAAAAAAAATCAAATAAGGATAAAATGGAAAAGGCTTGCAGTTAGTAGGAGTTCGCTTTTTTTCTATTGGACTCCTAAAAATCCAATAACTAATCATATATGAGGGGTGTGATTAGTTTTAATGAGATTAAAAATAAAGGTGGAGGTGAGATTAGCTAATGTAGTAGTGAGATTGGATACTGTAACGATAAGATTAAAATAAGTTGTGAGATCTATGTTTAGATGTAATAGCAGGCGGTGCTGGTAAGGTGAAGTGTAGTGAGAATAGAAAATGAGCACCAAAGGCATTAGATTAAAATTGGTATAAAATAAAATTTATAATATCTTTTTTTTAAATTAATAAATAATTAAAAAATTTTATATTAAATAATATTTTTATAATGAAAAATTTTAAAATTGATTTATATATATTAATGTTTAAAACTTTTAAAATTTTACTTAATAAAGATTGATATATTATTTTATGTTAAATATATTTAAATTTATAAATAATAAAAAGTATCATAAATATACCGTAATAATTTATATATAAATTTACTTATACTTTATATACTTAAAATTTCAAAATAAAAAAATTTAAAAAAAAAGTTTAAAATGAATAAAAAAAAAGGGTCATAAGGATAAATTGAAACTCACTGAACCTTGAAGGGTACGATGAGAATAAAGTTGTACGGTACAGTGGGATTGGCTCACCTTCTCACACTGGTATCATTGAAATGAATGACAAAACGGGACCCTAGAATTTATCCTCCCATTTTCTTTATTAAAAGTAGAGATTTCTTTATTTTTTTAAATAAATTAATGACTAATTATACTTTATATACTTGAAATTTCAAAATAAAAAATAAAAAATAACTTTAAAAGGAATAAAACAAAAAAATAAAAAAATTAAGAGGGTTATAAGGATAAATTGAAGCTTACTGAACCTTTAAGGGTACAATGAGAATAAAGTTGTGTGGTACGGTGGGATTGGCTCACTGTGTCACAACGGTATCATTCAAATGAATAACAAAAAGAGGCCTTAAAATTTGTCCCCCCACTTTCTTTATTAAAAGTAGAGATTTCTTTATTTTTTAAATAAACTGATGAAAATGTTTATTGTTATTTGGTTTTTTTATTGAAAAATATATTTTTGAAATAATATTTCAATAACTTTTAAAGTAATATCACTATTATTATAATATTTTAATATTAACATAATAATATTAAAAACTATAATATTTTTATTTAAAATATCAAAAAATTATACTATTAAAATATTTATATTTTACGTAAAAAATTTATTATTAAATCATTAAAAAGTATTATTTATTTAATTTATATAAGCATAGCGATATAAATACATTTATCAATAAAATATAAAATTTGTATGTTGTAAATTGAAAAATATTAGGAAATGATTAAAAATATTTTTATAATTAAGATAATAATATTTTTATTTTTAAATAATAACAAATATTAAACTAATAAAAATAGCATTTACTACTTATAAAATAATAATATAATACTATTTATTTTTAAGATATTACAAAATTTGTTTAATAATTCAAAAATAAAAAACATTTAAATAAAAATATTAGAATACTTTTAATATTAACATCTTAATATTTTAAATTTATTAAAATCAAATAAATTTTTAAATATAATTATAGCCATATTAAAATTGAAATTAAAAAATCATATCCAAAATTCAACTTGAATAAAATTATACTTATGACTCAAGAGCTTGGCAAGTAATCATAAATGATAAAATCATTATCCAAATATCACCAAAAAAAAATCATTATCCAATCAATTTTCTGACAAAAATATAAAAAATTCAGAAATCATTTTTTAAAATTTATTTTACGTGCAACAAACTTTTTTTTGGTGTAAGCGTGAAACAAACTTAGCTTAAAATTGAAGGTAATTAAAAAAAAAAGTGAAGATTCTCTTTATAAAATGTGGGAGACTGCCATGCTCGATTGAAACAGAAAAGCAAACGTGGGAATGAGGCTAGGAATATTAGACATTTGTGGCCTACCTTTAAAATTTCAATAGGGAAATTGAAAGCGCATTGCTTCGACATTAACGAGTAAACAGGAAACCCAGTTAAGTGTTTCATTTTCCTTAGTTATTTTATTTTCATTTCGGTCTTCTTCTGTTTCATTCACAGTGGAGTTGTATGACTTGATTTTGTGCAGGTAATGGCTACTGACAACATTTGCAATGAAATAGGCGAGGAAGCATTTAGCGAGTCTCCTTTTAGCGAGTCTTCACCGTCCAATTCAAAAACTCACGCGCAGCGTCAGGTAAAAACTATAATCGCTAGCTATATATGATCGATAAACTGCAACTTTTGATTGCTATGAGTAATTTCATTCATAGAATCTTAAATCCATTAAGAAATTACAGATTTAAATTTTTAATCCAATAATAAATTATTAAATTTAACTAAATAGCATGTACTCTATTTAATCAAACCAACAACCATGTTGATATATATACTCAGAAAACTTCAAATACTTAATCAATAATTATATAATGAGTTTGTACATCTCATAATATGCTTTCCAAGAACAGCTAAATTACTTTATAACCGAATTAGACTCTTAGTTACTAGCCATATGAAAGATATCAACAAACATATTAAATATTAAGGACTTAACTCAAATCATATATAAAAGACTAAGAAATCGATTTTTATACTAAAAAAAAAAGAAAATGTTTTATATAAATTTATAAAGAAGTCGACAAGCTTATATTTAAAAAAAAATAAAAGAAAATGATTTTATACGAAGAATACAAGAAATTGGCAAAAAGAGAAGGAAAAAAAAAAGAAAATCGGCAAACAATTTTATAAAAGAAAAGAAATCAAGTTTTACATTAAAATGAAGAAGAGAAAACGCTAAAATACAAAGGTCAACTATATAAATTATTTAAAACTTTATAAACTTTTCAGAAAAAATTCGACATCCTTCATATAAAATCACCTAAAAACCGACAACTATATAAATTATAAGTCAAAATTCGACAATCCTATATAATTTTACAAAAATTCGACATCTTTATACAATATGAAAACTGTCATCTACCCTTTATTTTTTATAAAAAGTCGCGTTCTCTTTTATATATAAATATATATAATATGTATATATTTATATAAATTCGACATCTTTATACAATATATAAACAGTCATCTTTATATATGTATGTATGTATGTATGTATGTATGTATGTATATTTCTCTTAGACACTTTATAAAAATTGACTAATAATTACTAAACCCAACCCAATTATCCCCCAACACTTAATTCTTACCTTACCCTTAAAGTAAGTCTTACATGCAAAGAAGAATAATATAGACTCTCAATACAATAGAAATAAAAGAAAAAGGAAAAGAAATTCTCCATGTTTTCACCATTGGGTTGCCTCCCAAGCAGTGCATTTCTTTAATGTCGCTTGCTCGACTTTTCCACAACCAATCCCAAATGCAAATCTTTTTTTTTTTATACCTCCTTCTTAAGATCTTGGCTCGTGGTTACTTCCTCAAAGATATTAAACCAAACAATTTCACCATTAGATTCCATGGTGAGTGTTTCGTTGTCAAAATCTGTCTTTGCTTTGGATGTCTTCAAGAATGGTCTCTTTAACAAAATTGGTGCAAGATTAGTAGATATGTCATCCTCCATATCAAGAACACAAAAGTCCACTGGAAAGATTAATTTATTAACTTGCACCAAAACATCCTCTAACATTCCATTAAGATAAGCATTAAATCTGTCAGCAAGTTGTAAAATCAAACTATTTTCTTATAAAAGTCCAAGATTTAAAGAATTATAAATTGAAAGAGACATGACATATGTAGAAGATCCTAAATCTATCATGGTCTTTTCAATTATGGTGTTTTCTATTTTTCAAGGAATATTGAATATAGTAGGATCTCCACATTTAGGGAGAAGTTTTCTTTGAATGATTGTTGAAACATTCTCCCCCACACTTATCTTTTCATTATCTTTCAATTTCTTCTTTGAAGTGCATATCTCCTTCAAAAACTTTGCATATCTTGCACTTACTTGATAGCATCAATTAGAGGAATATTTACTTCCACTTTCCTAAAGGTCTCCAATATTTCTTTTTCTTGCTCTTCTTTCTTCGTTTTTGCAAACCTACTAGGAAAATGAGATGGGTAAGTACCTATATTAAAGGGAATTCTTTTATCACTTACCTTGGGTGTGGAAGCCTTCTTTTCGATTTCTTCTTCCCTTTTTTAACATTAAAGCCAACATCCTCCTTAAGGGACTTCT
This sequence comes from Heritiera littoralis, assembly GCA_031772115.1. Taxonomy (NCBI): domain Eukaryota; kingdom Viridiplantae; phylum Streptophyta; class Magnoliopsida; order Malvales; family Malvaceae; genus Heritiera; species Heritiera littoralis. The sequence continues at coordinate 586,223 of JAPDPK010000203.1, forward strand.
TAGCTTCAACTTCCTTCCCACTTCTCAATATTATGGCACTTACATTCTCTTTTAGATACACCACAGTTTGGGTACTCATTCTTGTTTCTTGTTGAATTTGTAATATGTTGGAAGCAAGATTCTTAATAATTTCTTTAAGAGACAAACTTGGTTTTTCAAATTGGAACTTGAGGCATCTCTTGGAATTGAGGTTTGGGTTATTGGAAGTTGTTTGGCATACTGTGAGGTGGAATATAAAGGCCTTATCAATTTCATATTGCAAGTTGGGATGATTCCTCTGTCCTTCGTTGTAAGTGTTAACATAGGGATTATATTTTTGTTGTGGCTACTTGGGAAATCCAACAATTGCATTTGCTTACTCTATTGTGTCTCGTTGGAGTGTTAGTCAAATGTCAATGGGGTGTCCTATATTGGAGCAAATTCCACAAGCCTTGACTTGTTGCATGTTACCTACAACCATCTGATGCACAAGAGAGGCTAGATCAACAATTTGCTTTTCAATGGAAGAAGTACTGACCTCATGTGCTCACTTTGGTAGTGGATTATGCCTAGTGCTAAATTGTTGAGAATTTGCAACCATGTTTGCTATTAAGTTCTTAGCTTCTTGAAGAGTCTTATCCACCAATGCTTCTCCACTTGTACATCAATCATGCTTCTATCATGAGGCGAAAGTCCTTTATAGAAGTATTTGTATTGCCTAATTCCATAAATTTCTTTGCAAATATTAGCAGCCCTTGAAGTAGAAAAGTATCTCTTCAAGAATAGCTTCTTCATCTCATCCCATGTGGTGATGGTCCCTGATGGTAAATAGTGAGCCAATCTTTGACTAAGTTTGCTAAAGAGAATGGGAATGCTTTAAGCTTGATTTGCTCTTTAGAGACTCCTGCAGTTTCATACTTAAGCAAACCGCATGGAATTCCTTTAGCCCTTTATGTGGATCTTCACTTACAAGACCATAAAAAGATGGTAAGAGATGAATCAAACCAGATTGTAATTCAAAAGCAACATCTAAAGTAGGACAAGCAATGAAAAGGGGTTATTGGTTCATGGTTGGTGTCACACTCTGATTACTAAAAATCGAAACTAATTTTTTCCATTTTCACTTAGTTGGTTGGGTTGTGCGCAGTGTTTCAGAATTTCTTATAAACTAAACTTTACATCAACTAAATCAATTTCCACTTAATCTATAGGTCCCGGTGCAAACTTAACAAATTTGATTTATAATTCATTTATGTTGAGTATGCACTTTCATCACATCAACTAAGGCAAATTAAAACTTTTTGTATTTAACTCATATATTGAACAAAATGCTTACCATTCCATACAGTTACAAGTTCATCTATTAACCAATAAATACTTTCAATTCTCGTTTAGTTTACATCCCCATATAGATACTATAGTATTGTATAACTAAGTCTAAATATAAAGGAATAACTGTACATATATAACTTCAAGGAATTGTATCGAAAGCCTCGAAAGAATTGGATCTGAGCCTCACTTTCTGGAGTGTCCACTGTAATAAATCTAAAAGGTTGGAAGAAAGGGTGAGCTTTACACTCAATAAGAAATATAAATAAAAGAACTGATACTGTGCACAACTATATGCAAGTATCTTGAAAACATGCTCTTTTACACAAAGACTAATGATCACACATTCTTAGACACGATATCGGAAAGGATATTATAGTGGATTAGATAACTAGTTTGAGTACACAAAGATGCTTTAAAGCACCTCACTTGTTTCGATAGCTAACTCCAACTATAAGGAGTTCTTTAAAGCTTATTGAATTGCAAAGTTCAGTAGGTATACAAAAATAACTTCCCTTATGCAATTCATAAATCATTCAAATAACTAGTTTCAAAACTCTCTGTAAACAATGTCATAATCAATTTTAGTAATTCATACCAAGATCAAAAAACATATTAAATCAATGACTTGAAAAATAGAAATCTATAAAATTTAGGAGTGCTAGGAATAATAGGAATTTGCCACCCCATTAAAAACTATATGGTGGAGACAAGGCATCACCTAACAAACTCATGCAGTAATAGTAATAACAACATATGGCCATAGTCAAAAAGGGTCTGCAAAGTACACGGATCAGGTGACAACTGTGGCACTGAAGACGTGACTAAAGTCTATCAGCAACAAAAATCAGTAATAACAATAATGACAACATAGGCTCGTATGCAGCTATGGGGCAACAGTCTTAAAACAGTTCATAAATCATTTCAGAAAGGTTTTATGGAGATCAATTCAGTAATTAATATCTTCAAATAGTCTATAAAGCATTAAAATCATATAATTATTATACTTGAGGAATAAAAATTCACCAAATATTCTCAGTTCAATAACCCATGTTCAAAATATTTGATTTACGTATAACAATGACATATAAATATGAATATATCAAGAAATGTATGAAAATTATTAAAAATTCCTTTGGAAACTAAGTTACAAAATTTGCGTGCAATTAAGACATTTTGAAAGCTATGAGCCCAAATCACATTTTCCCTTCATTTTCTATTTCAAAATAATGTAAATGATGGTTTTGGAAGTTTAATGCTTATTCTAGAAAATTTTGGCAGCATAACGACTCTACCTATCCTAACTCCTTGTATGAAAACACAATTTATAATCCACAAGTCCAATATCATAATTCAACCAAATCTTCCCTTTTAATTTCATAAAAATTCATTTCTATCATTCCCAATGCAACATAGTATCTCTACACCTTCTACATATATCTCTTACCTCAATCCTCGCTATTTTACTTGGTAATCCTTCGGCTGCAGCTCAACCGCGGTTATCCTTCCCTTATTGAAGTTTGCTCCAACGGATTCCTTAACTACCACCAGTGTTCAAACAACATCATTCAATAACAATTATATCTCATTACACTTCAAAGAATGTCATTCTAACCTTAAACTCTCCAACGAAGTAGTTTTTCACTACTTTTCCATGAAGGTCGAAATTGTCATTTCGCAGTCTTTTCAGTTTTCTTCCAATTTCATCTATACCAATACTTTCAATATTATGTTATAACTTATTAGCAATCACTAAATTAGTATTTAAGTCTCAATTTCTCAGTGTCCTTCCCCTAGCCAAATGCATTTTTGACATCCGAGCCATTTTCTTTTGGTTTTATGTATCTCAGTATCGTTCTTTATTCTTAATATCACTCCTCTTAGTACTTAAATAAATTTATGCACACTAACCCCATGGAATTTCTGCTAGCCAAACCCCTTTCATAACCTTTCTTTAAATTCTTCAAAACTCAACACAAGTCTAAGCTTAAGATCGTGCATATCTCTACCTGTGTTGTTTTCAAGATAATTTATACAAACTTTACAGCCTAAAACCCATTGGGTTGAACATGATTCACTATCTTAGGAGTGTTTTTACAGCTTTCTAACACTAAATTCATGCTTAGAAAATCAGAACTTAAACATATTGAAATTTCAAGCATAGTCTCACATTTACACAGTCAATTTCTAGCTCAATTTTCACCCATCAAATGAAGTTCATTTTGGCTGATTTTCGGATATACTATATAGAAGAGATAGAACTTTAATCGGTTCTTCTAGGCCAAGAGCAACTAAGGTCATTTTGGTGGTGCTTTTTCCTCTCCTTTCTTTCAAACCGAACCTGCCCTGTGTTTGGTGCTCTGTTTGGTTCTGTTCTTTTGCTGTTGTTTTCTTTAGTTTCTAACTGCTATCCAGGGCATTTAAGAGAATGAAAATAGGGTTTAAAAGGGTTACTGTATGGGGTATAAGTCTAGAGTTTTCCTCTCAACTAATTCCTTCTTCTTCCCTTTTTATTCTTTTTCTCACAGTTTTACTTTCCCCTGTTTCTTTTCTCTAGGTTTTTAACTTCTGTCCTGATCTGCTTAGCCCTTTGTCTTTTTTCTTATTTAATTTTTATCCCTTAATTGTTAAGGAAAGTGGGGTTGTCAATGGTCATAGAATTGCTACAAAATATCTTGTATTAGTTGTCTACTTAGTTATGATTTTTAACCTCCTTCAAGTTTCAATTCTGCCTCATTTCAGTCAGCCATAAATTCTCCCATTCCAGTCAAATATTTTGACCTTTCTTGGACTATTTTCCTACTTAAATTAGTCTTTAGTGGTTAACTATATAATGGCTATTGAAAAGTATCAATTCTTATATGAATTTTATCTATTTCCTCCCTTTGTACTACACCTACCACACAGTTTGTGTAGCTGGAATTTTAGCCATTGTTCCATGATAATTGCTTATATCTTTTACTCATTAACAATACTAAAAAAGTAAGTAACTTTAAAGAATCAAAAGTGAATAAAAATGTGTTAACATATTTAATAAATTTCAGCTCTTTTTCCTCTTGATTCACATAGTTTTCTGTCTAAGTTTTTTATAGTGCTTATTGAATTTAAAAATTCACTGCAATCAATCCATAACGAATTAAAATATGAGCCATACATGGTTGGAAAGCTATTTAAGTTAATTTCCAACACAATTTGAATCACTTCAATTGGAGTTCCTTATAAAATTTACGCCTGACTCTTTACCAATTGCTTAGTTTTGAATTTCCTATATGTGACGTGAATGTAGGAATTCATTAGTGTTGATCTACAATAAATTAAAATATGACCTTATATGACTGAAAGTATATTTAAGTTAGCTTTCTAACGGATTTTGAATTACCTTAATCAAAGTTTCCTATCAATAGCTATGGGTGAATCTTTACAGATAGGCCAGCTAACAGAATCTACAGCACATATGGTAACTTTACAAAATTTTTGGTATTGATACATAAGGAACTAAAATGCAAGCCTTGTAAGATTAGAAAGATAATTAAGTTAGCTTTTCAAAGAATTTTACGGTTTATTATTTGGATACTCCGATTAAGAATTATAAATGAAACACTATCAATTGGTTATTTAATTCTCATGATGTTTCGTCCTCAAAATTTCCAATCCTTAAATTTTTTTTGTGATAAAATCCTTAATGTACTTATTAAAAAATCTAAAATTCATGGTTATCACAATTTGGTGCTTGACTTCTTCACTTGGGAGGTTAACCAAACTTAACTCCTATAAGTCAAATTACATTGACCATTTTGATCACTTGATCGCACGTCATACGGATAAAGCCATCATTTTTCAATTTGTTGGCCCTAATTCTTATGTACCTCAAATCAGACTTCGACCGCGAAGAAATTTATACCATAGGTATTTCAAATTCCAAATGTCCATAATTTACCCTTTAAGGGCCATTTCAAGTCTCCACAGATCTCTGTGGGGCCCGTGTCTAATTTCTCTAACATAACCACTATTTGGAAATTCTTAGTGATTCACCATTGCCTTTACAGTTGGAGTCGCCAACTCCTTTAGAGTCCTATTGTTTGTGTTTTGAGTCGTATCTTCCTCCTCAAAATCACTTGAGAATTCAAAAGATGGATTAAAGGGGGGCTCAGTGGAGTTTGGATCAATAAGGGGTAATGGTGGTGGTGGTTGTGGCATTTGAGGCACCACTTGTCGGTTTGCTTGCACAAAGCTCCTAATCCTTTGAAGTCTTTGGCTAGAATCTTCGTTTGACATGCAAACCAATAAAAGAAAACAAAAAGAAAAATTAGATATATAATTTAAAATAAATAATTCAATTAAAATATCAATCCCTGACAACAGTGTTAAAATTTGATGAGTGTTTAGGTCACCAAAAACAAAAGTCCTTTATCCAATGAATTTATAGTTAGTGGAGTAAGGGTCAATCCCACATATATTTATTTTAATCAAATTAATTATAAAATTATGTCTAATTTTAAGAAAAGAAGAGAGGGGAATTTTAAATTAATTATCTAATTAAAATAAATATTAAAAATTAAAAACAATCTATTTGAGAAAAATTGGTTTTAGACAACTACAGACATGCTATGGTTACAAGGTATCTAATAATTATTGGATTTTGATGTTGATCATTGAATACAAACTAAGATTGTCAATTAAGCATTTAATTATAGCATAACAACAAGCTCTATTACCTTATATTTCCTTACTATGTCGTTAATTGAAACAAGTTCTTAAATTAATCCCTAATTACTAAACTACCTATAACAAACTTTCTAGATATAATTTGTAGTAGCATTAGTAACAAGAAAGATATTGATTGAAATTAAGCGATAAACACATAAGCTTACTTTATTTAACTTAAAATAGAACATGTGTCATCATATAAGAAAATAATTTTTTTTACGTAGATAACTACTTTGAATAATAAATTAATTTTAACTTTTTACAAAATAATCCTACTTAATTAATTATTCATTTTAAAAATATTTAAAATTTAAAAAAATAGATTTCAACCATATTATCTTCATTTAAATCAAGTAAAATTTATTTTAGAATTTAAAATTTCTTGTATCACTTATTTTTTAAATTAAAAAATATATATTTTGATCGAAATTATATTAAGGTTTTAAATTTTTATCAAAAAATTAAAATTGAATATTAAAGTCTTTATATTTTTGTATTGAATTAAACTTTTATGTCTTTTTTGAAAATTTTCATTTCATTCCTTTTTTAGATTTATTTGTTCAATCATTTTATTTATTTATTTGTTCACTCATTCTCTTTGATTAAAAAAAAATATCCAAATGAGTTATCTATTCTTTTGAAATGTATATTATATCTTAAATATTATGTTTAATAATTTTGAATTGGCTTAAATTTTAAAAAACTAAAATACCTTCTCATATTTATATTATTTTAAATATTTGAAGCAATTAAACTGGTGATGTCACTGGGTTTTGTTTGCGCATCATTTATTGATAATCTCATTGAGTTTTGCACATCATTAATTCATTGGGGAGACAAAGCACCATCTTATAGTCCAATTTGTTAGACGAGCTCGGGCGAGTATTGCTTCGACTCTAACTAGTTAACGCGAAACCCAATTAGGTGTTTCATTTTCTTCGTTATACTTTGTTTATTTTATTTTCATTTCACTCTTTTTCTCTTTCATTCACAAGGGACGAGGTAATTGAGAAGGACAAGTAACTTCATTTATTTTCTTTTCCCTTGGTTTTTTTCGGATTCGTCTCATCGGTAATTGAGACGGATAAGCAAATTCATTTTGCTTCCGCACCTTGCAAATTGAGTTTCTTCGATCTTGTTTGTTGATTAGTGCTGTTAAAATGAGCCAACCCTATTTGGTTCGGATTGGACAAAATATAGATCGGGTGAAAAAGTCTTTTTCTTAGAATGGGCCTCAAAACTCAAATTTAAATCTAGTCCAAAGGATTAAGAAGTCTAAATGGACCTACATGTATTTAAAAAAATTATATTAACAACACATTTTAGTAAATAAATAAAATAAATTTTTGAAATAAACATAAAACAAAAATCAAATAAGTTCATATCAAATTTGTAACTTCAAGTCTTCAACATCATTTGAACATATTAATTGTCTAACAACTATAATATAAATTGTATTAACAAACGTAGAGACTAACTGGCATATGCTATTGTTTGTACATCAATGCATACAGACATTAATAGTGTAGTGTAGCTTATACCTTGGCTTGGTATCCCAAATTTTCCATGTCCACTTTATTAAGGATTTTCATATGTCTTATTCCAAGACCTCCTTCTTCCTTGGACATGGTAATAGGCTCCCAATTGATCATGTGAATCTTGCTTCTATTTTTTGAGGAGCTCCACAAGAAATTCCTAGTGATAGTGTTAATCTCATTGCAAATGCTCATAAGAAGAAAGGCTACTTGCATGTAGTACTAGCTCCTTGCATGTTGTACATAAGGATCGACCCTAGCACCGATTTAACCAAGGTGGTTCGACCCGTAAAATAAAGCAACTTAGCTTTCCAACCTAACAACTTACTATTAAGCTTATCAATAATGAACCGATAGCTTGCAACTTTTCTTACCTTTGTCATGAGGGACCCTGGATATTTCCTAAGATCTTTAGCTTGTGTGACCCCCAAGGTCCTACTTAGATTATCTTTTAAGTGCTCCTCCACGTTGTTGGAGAATAGCATTAAAGATTTAGAACAATTAATAGTTTGACTTGATAACTCATAGAAATTCTTGAGAGTTGGATAGTACCCAACTTTCTTCCTCACATTCTACAAGGATCTTGAGATAGAGATATTCAAGGCATAAGATTAATATATAAGGCGAAAGAGGATCTCCTTGGTGAATTCCTCTTGATGGGAGAAATTTGAACTTTGTTCTCTATTGGCAAGAATTATCATTGAGATAGAGGTTATGCAAGACATAATCAAGTTGATCCAATCTTAAGGGAAATTGAAGAATTTTAACATCTTTTGAATAAAGCTCTATTCCATTTTATCATAGGCCTTCTTAAAGTCAACTTTTACTACCATGAGGCCATTTTTACCTTTTTCTTTTCTCCAGTGATTGAACCACCTCTTCAGCTATAATGACATTGTCTTGAGCTCTTCTTCCTATGATAAAACTTGCATGGAGTAGGTGGATGATTAGTTTCAAGAAAGGTCTAATGCGATTTATAATTACCTTAGAAACCACTTTGTAATGATGTTGCATAAGCTAATAGGGCGAAACTAATTGATGCTCTTGGGACTCTCAATGTTGAGAATAAGACAAATAAGACATCAATGTTCTCAGGAATTTTCTTAACTTCAAAAATGCTCCTGATGAGCTGATCAATTGACTTGCCAATGGTGTCTCAACACTTTTGAAAGAATATTGGGTGTAATCCATCTAGCCTTGGCGCCTTTAAAGGTTTCATATCAAAGACAACTCTAAAGATTTCCACTTCCTTGATTGGTGTATTAAGAATATTGTGCTCACTATCTGTTAGAAAATGATCATATCTACTAAAGCAACAATCATTAAGATTACAAAGCTCCATTGACATGCTATCGAGTTGCAAAAAGTGATTAGAAATATTATCCTTAATACTTGAAACATCATGAACTATGTTGCTTAACGAATCATTAAGACAAAGAATTATATTTAGTCTTCTCCTTTGAATGGTGCTTATGTGGTAGAATCTAGAGTTATGATCACCATCACTAATCTGATCCACTCTTCCCTTTAAAGTTCAAGTTCTTCTTCCTATTTCAAGGTAACTTGGTATTCTTTCTCCAAGCAATCTTCCAACTCAATAAGCTACGGGTTAGGGGATACATCAAGAGCCCTTTGAATCCCATCAAGCTTGACTTTGAGTCTTCTTTCTCTATAGAAGATATTTCCAAAAGAGTTTTTATTCCAAACACAAAACTTCTCTTTAAATTTTGGAATAGCCTCCATTATTAAATTGTTTGCTTCCTCCCATGCAGACCCAACCACATCCTCAAAATCCATATGATTGAACTGAAAGGTTTCAAACCTAAAAAGTTTATGTCCAAAATGGAGGACATTGAGGTTGGTATCGAGGAGAATCGTTGTGACACCCCAATCCCACATTGGGATGTTAGAATCTACAATGCATATGTAGAGACTCGAACTCATATTTGAAAAGTGCTTTTTATGTGACAAAACTGTGAAACCTTCGAGTCAAAGAAAAAAATACTTTGCAAATTGGGCGTGGGTCTTTACAAATGGTATTAGAGTGGTCAACCAATTGGAACATGAGAACTAAGTGCTACACAATAGGAGCCAACTCTAAATTCCCTACGCCTAATGTGATTTTGATTCTGTTATGTATTGGACTTGACAAGGATGTCAAGTGTTAAAGTGGGGGAGTTTGTGAGACCCTAATCCCATATTAAGATACTATTAGGATCTACAATGCTATATATGTAGAGACTTGAATCCAAATTTGTGAGGCACTTTTTGTAGGACAAAACTGTGAGATTTTTGAATCAAAATGAACAATACCTCGTAGATTGGATATAAGTGTCCACAATTGGGTTGTGATTGTATTTAATCTTTGTCAAGTGAAAAATAGTAGAACCTGAAAAAAGCAATTTCCATTGGTAGTTGGCCCATGCTCGGTCTAGACGTTCTCTTACAATTTAGCCAAAATGATTTTTGTTAGTCCAAGTGAACTTGTGACCAACAAAGTGGAGATCCACCATGCCATAGTCATTCATGCAATCCTGAAACATACATACCTAAAATTGATTGATAGGGCGGCCCCCTAATTTTTCGGATAAAAAGGAACTTCATTGAAGTCACCTATTATAAGCCAGGGTAATGAATGTTCATTTGCAAACATAGTCAACTCTTTCCAAAAAATCTTTACCATTTCAAATTTTAGTCGTGCATAAAGAGCCAATAAAATAAGACCTCAAGCATTTTAAATATTAGAATTTGTATAAGACATGCAGGAGACATAGGGTTCGTGTATACTTGAACTAAAGTGTGGATCACTTGAGGCGTATAGTGAAGAACAGTAATATTCACCTCTGCAGTGTGCCATAGCAATCAAATTCCTCCAAAAAAAAAACGTTTATGTCCAACCTAAAGCATCCATCAGAGCCAAAAGAACCATAAACTAGCTTTGCTTTTGATCATGAGATCTTGTCTCCATTATGATAACAAAGCATGGATTATTGATCTAAATTAAATCCATGAATGATCTTCGAAAAACAAGGCTCTCACCCCTCTTGCATTCCATAATAAAACCGTGCATGGGACCAAAATCAAGTGGTCGTTGATTCAGTAGGCAATCAGCTAGATCTGGGAGGGCTTTAACCTACCCTGGTTGCACCTTGCATATCAAATTTGGAGAAAGATAATTTTGTGGAACTAGCACCATTGTATGTTTGGTGTCTTCCTTTTGAACGCTTGATTTGATTTCATAGCCATTGTCATTGGATTCATTGTTGGCTTAGAGGTTATCAAGGTGGCTTCCTTGACTTCCTTTGTCACCCTTATTATCCTTGATGTGTCTAAAATTATTTGTTTCAGTGAGATGTGTCAAAGTAGGGGTAACACTTCCACTTATTTTGGGACAATCACCAATGTTATTTCTTGCAAGAGTTGAACATAAGGTTGTGGGTCTAGAATGTTGAAGACCAAGATCATGTTGTTCCAACCCTTCACTATCTCTTCCTTGTTCCATTCACTCGCCTAAGGCTTGTTCAAAATCATCAGCTCGAGTGCTTCCTTCAACTTTATGAATTTTCCATCAAAAAATAGGAACATCAAGTTTAGTTCTTTGAACATTCCTAGCTAGTTTTCCACTATGCCTGCATGAAGGTAACTTTTCTTTGGCACTTGTGTCATCTACACTTTTTTGAGTAGTGGAAGAATTCTTCTTGCTGTAAAACCTAAAAAGTGTTTGGTTCTATGCTCTAGCTAGGAACTAACGAAACATTACTCTTCTTTTTGTCCACAAGAAGTTTCCTTTGATAGTTGTGCCTTTATTGAGACAAGACTTGCCATAAAGCTTTGTCCATCTTTGACTTATTGTGAAAAATTGGCCGTTGATCCACCTCCTTCACGTGGTTAGAAACTTTTTCTTTTCCTTTGTCCTTACAAGTTTTTAGGTAAAATTTCGGATCACTTTTACTCAATTTCTATTCCTTTCCATTCGTTGGCTTTCTTCTTAATACTAACATCTATGGACCGTACGCTTCTTCTTCCTTTCTGTTTGCACCTGATTCAGTGTTGTTTACTTTGGACACCTCATTTTAAGGTGAGACTTCTGTTTAGTTCTCCTTCCCAACCATATAATGCTCCTTCCGGTGGTTGATAATGTCACATGAAAAGCATAAACTTGTCAAAATATTCAATAGGCAAACCAAGTAGTCTCACCCTGATTGTCATGGTTGAAAATGTTGAAGAGGAAGTCCAAATAAAGATTAATTCCGAAACTTGCATAGTTAAATAGTAAGGGCTAACAAACCATGGCCCTCCATGTAACACCTTGTGAAAGTCAATGTATTTAAAACAAAACAAGAAGAAGTCATGGTCTAGATCCACGCAATCCATTACCCCCATCGATTTCTACTAAGCTTTCACTCGAGAGAACAAGAAATTATAGCTTTGGTTTTATCAAAAGTTTTAACAATTATCGCGTTCTTCCATAGTTGGTGAATTCTATTTTTTTTTCTTCTCTTGATAAAAGAATGTAGGAATATCATCCTACTCCTCAGACTCGATATCTGAGTCTTCATCCATGAAGGATGGTGTGTTGATGAAAGAGAAGCTAGTGTTATCTTGACTTCCCATGAGAGTATCTCTATAAGAGAAAATAAAGTTTTGCTTGTCTTGCATTTCTTGATTAGTTTGCTCGAAATCACCATTTTTCATCCTTTTCACACTTCACTTCTTGAGGTCTTCTTCTTTATAGCATTGTGGAACATTAGAATTTTCCATCGAGCCGACTTTCTTAATTTCATCTTTAAGTCATTGAATTTGAATCTTAACTTTCAACCATATCAATAGCTAGGCACATCATTTATTTATAGCTGACATAAAACTTTTTTTAATGAAGGATTATTTTTCAATACACATATTTAAAAAATTAAAAAATAAAGTAAAATATATGTCATCATTTTAATTTTGTTTGTAAAATTTTAAAATTATATTGACAGTATAATAAATAAAAATTCTTTAAAGAAAACATATACGTGCATTCTTAATTTCTTCAACTTTAAATGAGTACATAGGAAACTACTTAGGTGTTTCATTTCCCTTAGTTATATTGTCTTAAGGTGTTATGGTCTTAAGCCTAACCATTAGACTTAAAATTAGAATCGTCACCACCATTTTAATTTAGGTGTGATTGTTCATCTATTTTAAGAATAAGATGGGTCTACATTTTATTTCTAGATCTTGGAGTTCGTTTATCTATGGAGAAAGATTAACACCCTCATAACGTCTGTTTAAATATCAATTCCATTTAGTGTAAGGTTATCATATTTTGATTTTGTTTGTATTAATTTCAAATATTTAAATATTGACAATATTTCTGAGGTCTACTCCATTATTTTGGTAAAGTTTCCAAAGATATTTTCTCACTTCAAAAGTATTTAAGTAGTCTTATCTAACCCACTCAAGAAGGCTGTGTTGTCACATTCATTGAGTGTCTTATGATATTTTCCTAAATCTAAAATCTTTTTGATTTCCATCTAATTATTTTTCTACCTTTCGTGTTCTTTATTTCTTTATTTATTATTTTCTAATAATTTTTATTTTTATTTAACCTTGTTTATTTGTGAAAATAAAAATCAGTTATTTTTATTGAAATTATCCCTTAAACTTTTCATTATACTAGCAAAACTTAAAAGAAAATTCCTCCTCTAGACATATATGAGGTTTTATACTTATTTGCATTTGCTTTGAGAATTTATTATCGAAATAATTTTAGTTCATTTTTATTATCATTATTTATTTATTTATTTGTAAACATAGATTAATTTTATTGAAATTATTTTTTTAATTTTTCACCATACAAGTAAGATCCAAAAAAATATTTTTCACCAAAGAAATTCTTAGTTGCAATACATTCGTAATTTTCTTTAAATTTTCATTATTGGAATAATTTTAGTTTATCGTTATTATTGTCATAAAATAATTTGTTTTTCATTTCTTTAATCATAGCTTTAACGTAAAAAAAATAAGCAGACAAGTAGTATGTGTGTGTGTATATATTGGTTACAAGAAAAATATTAAATAACTAGATATGGAAGTGCTTGGATTCAAATCCAAAGCTTACAATATGTCACAACTTATTATTAACCATTAGGTATATTTGAACAAACAAATAAAAATAGATAAATTTCATGAATATAAAACACGTTCAATTAATTAAATTATTCCCTAGATTATCGACATTAACTATCCGACAAAATTTATGAATCAAGTTTCATATCCTAATTTTAATTAATCATGCAGAATTGCTTAAATTATTTTTCATTTAAATATTTAATTAGATTAAATCAAGTCTTAAATTAAAGCTAATTTAAACTATTTAAAAAATTATATTTTATATTACATTAATTATTAAACATAATTAATAAAATAAGCAAAAAAAAAAGAAAGCTGCAACCAGGTCGGGTCTAAATCCGGGTTGACTCCTAGATCATGTGGAGCGGGTCTCGGGTCAGAATCGTACTAAATTTCCAGATTTTACCTTTACAATCTCATGAAACTAAATCCGGTATCCGATTCTCTCAAAAACCTCCAGATTCCTCTAGATCTAAAGCTAAACCCAAAGGAAATGTTGATACTCCAAAACCCAAAGAAAACCTACTGCCTCAGCCCTTTTTATTTTCTGTATGTGTGTATGTTGATTCTTGTGACTGCGGGTATGGTTATACCTACAAGCTAAGAGGGATTGAATCCCTCGGATTTGAATTTTGAATAACTTTTTGTTGTCTATTGTTTCGGATTTGATTTTTGAATTCCATGGGTATTCTGCTGTTGAAGATTTGTTACACTGATTTTCTACTCTTTTTCAAACTTTTCATTCCGCACAATTTTCAATCCTTTTTTTTATTTCGAATTTTTTATTTTGATTTTTTTTATTTTATCATTATCGGTCTGAGTCTTTTTTTTTAATGAAAATCTGTATCCGTTCTTATACGCAAACTTTGATTTTATTTTACTTCTCACAGATTTAATATTTTTCACAAATTTGACACTTTTCAAACCATCCGGATTTTTTTTTTCTGATTTTTATTATACTTACTAGTGAGGTGGTTATTGGGTCGGGTTGGTCCGATTCGGTTCGTAATCAGATCGGGTCGATTAGACCCAATAATCAAACTAGTACAATATCGATTTCGAACTGAACCAATCCAGTATCATATCAGGAGGGGCCGGTTTAATTAAATTTGAACTGAGCCAGTTAAGAGCCCGAAATATTCGGGCCTGTTGAACCGGTCCGGTTGAACAAAATTAAAAAAAAAAAATGAGAAGCAGCCTGCCACTGCATGCACTCAGGCAGTAGCCTGCAAAGGCTACTGCCTGTGTTGATGGGCACTGCCCTCCCTTTTATTTTTTTAATTTATTTTTTAAAATTTTTAAAATTATTTTAAATTTTCATTTTTCTCTCTATAAATATCAATTCATTTCTTTTCATTTTTTTTATATTTTTTCTCAAATCTAAACACTCATCCACTCTTATTCTCTTAATACTCACTCTTACTCTCTCAATAATCACTCAAACTCTCTCAAATTCACTTATTCCAATTTTATAATATCATCATTTTATTCTCTAAATTTTTTTTTATCATAATAATTGTATTATAATATCATATTCATAATATAACTTTATTATAACAATAGATTTACTACATAATTTTATAGTAATTTATTTTTACATTATTGTTACATTAATTAAATAAATTATAATAACTTTATAATAAATTGTTGTTAAATTAAACTATTAACATTATTTATTATAAAAATAAATTTCTTAGATTAAATTATAAAAATATATTAATATATATTTATTTTTATTAAAATAAATTAATATAAATTTAAAAAAAATAAAAAATTTAAATTAAAAACAGGATCGGACCGATTTAAACCGGTTCAGTCTGGCTTAACAGCGAATCGGTCCATGAACCAGGCCGATTCGCAAGTAAAAATAAAGTGAACTAGCCCAGCTCGGACCGGTTCACTACCGGTTCAGACCAGTTTAAGCTATTAGTGAGCCAGAACCGACCTGGACCGGTCCACTAATAACTTTTTACTATTTTTCAAAATAAAATTAAAAATGAATATAAAAATGAATAAATGAAAAATTAGAAACATGAATTGGACTAAGCTGGGGTGAAATTGAAAGTCCTAGCTAACCCATTTTAATTTACAATCTTACATCCAATAACATAACACGTGCCCGAACAGAAATCTGTCTTAAGGTTTCAAAACATGAAGCTCAAATATCAATTATTAAAAAATCTGCAAATATTAAAATTTTAAATTAAAAAACGACTTAATAAACCTAAAATCAAAGTATTACTAAAAGTGCTGTATAAACATGATGTCTATGTATACTATATATATTTATATATATTTATCTCGTTATCTCGTAGGGTTCATTTTATCTTTCATTCACAAAAAATAAAATATAGTATCGACGAAGCACAGCCCCTTTCCCTAGGTTTGATGGTAATCGAGAGAGCACCCTTTGATGGATACTATTTCTTTTTTAAATGAAAAAAGAAATGATGCTATATTGATTAAGTATGTTTTGCATTTTATTTTTTTAATTATTACTTTGTCTGTCTCTTTTTTTACATCTCTATTTTTTAAATAGTTTTTTTTTTTGCTTTTTATTATCTTTACTGTTTTTTCTCTTTCTTTCACAAAGGTTACTCGCGCGGAGGAGCTCACGGCTCGTAACGTCACCTGGTCCAGGCTTGCAAACGAAGTGATAATACGAAAGGTCGCCAGGACGCTTTCTGGTTTATCGCTCATTCGCAACACCAGAAACAATCGTTCGGTAAAATCTGAAATCTCTATGAACAAAATTAAATTTCATTCTGCCATTTTCCCTAGATTTGATGTGCATTATCCATAATTTTTTATCGATAGTATTTTTTTTTAGATTCACTTTTAGCTTTTAACTTTTTAATCTTTAATAATTTCAAATTTAAAATATTTTTAAAGAAAAATCTGCAAATTTTAAAATTTTAAATTAGAAAACGACTTATAAACCTAAAATCAAAATATTACTAACAGTGCAGTATAAATATGATGTCTATATCTACTATATTTATTTTTGTGTTTCGTTATCTCGTAGAGTTCATTTTATCTTTCATTCACAAAAAATAATATATCGTATCGACAAAGCACAACCCCTTTCCCTAAGTTTGATGTTAATCGACAGTACCTTTTTTGTGGATACTAATTTTTTTTTAAATGAAAAGAAAATATGATGCTATATAGATTAAGTACGTTTTGCATTTTGTTTTTTAATTATTCCTTTGTCTGTCTCTTTTTTTACATCTCTATTTTTTAAAAAGTTTTTTTTTGCTTTTTATTTTCTTTACTGTCTTTTTCTCTTTCATTCACAATGGGCAAGCGCATGGTCAGCAAGAGTCGTAACGTCGCTAGCGAAAATCCTTCGGTAAAATCTAAAATCTCTATGAACAAAGTTAAATTTCATTCTGCCATTTTTCCTAGATTTGATGTGCATTATCCGTAATTTTTTTTATCCATAGTATATTTTTTTAAGATTCACATTTAGCTTTTAACTTTTTAATCTTTAATAATTTCAAATTTAAAATATTTTTTAAAGAAAAATAAAAATAAATTTTTTAATTTCATTTTTAAATCGTTGAATTTGGATATTAACTTTTTTATTGATGGCTAGCCACATAATTTATTTATACGTGAGACAAAGCATTCTTTTTTCAACTTTAAACGAGTAAATGGGAAACTAGTTTAATGTTCCATTTCGCTTTTTTTAGTTATATTATATGCATTTATTTTATTTTCATTTCGAGATCTTATTCTCTTTCATTTACAAAAAAATAAACCAACAAAGCACAGCCCCTTTCCCTAAGTTTAATGTGAAGCGATGGTAACTTTTGGTTGATACTCTTATCAAAAAAACAAAAAAACTTTTGATCGATACTATATTTTTTTAAATGAAAAAAATTATTATATTAAATTATTATTTCATTTGTCTTTTTTTGCTTTTTTATTTTTTAAAATTAGATTTAATAATTTATGTATATAATTTGTATTTTAATTATTTAAAATTTAATTCATATTGTATAAAATAAAAAATTGTATTTTTATTAAATCTACAAAATACAGTAAAATGTTTTATTTAAGCGAATTCTTTTCGGTCAATACGTTTTCTCTTTCACCGACAATGGACAATCCCTTGGTTTTGCGCAGGAAAAGGATATGGAGCTTCCAATTTCTTGCCCAACTAAGGTAAAAACTAAAATCCCTATATATGATCAAAAATTAATTTTCATTCCGCCTTTTTCCCTAGATTTGGTGTGCGGGCGGTGACTCTAACTCACTCACGATCGAAACAGTAAATTCCATTCACTATTCTTATTAACTTATTATTTTAGTTTCACTTTAACTTCTAAATTATTCAATTTGAGTCTTAATTTCTGTAAATTTGTTTCACTTTGAACATTTTCTCAAATTATTTCATTAAAACTGATGGAATGTTAACATCACATGCGAATTGTGTCAAATTATTTTCTTTGCTGTCTTTTTCTCTTTCAAAGAAAAAAAAGGGAAGCTTCGGGGAGGCTCGTATCCTCGCCTGGACCAAAAAGATAAAAGAAACGGTCGTCCGGACGCGTGCTTTTTTACCGTTCATTTTCAGCACTGGCAAAAACCCTCAGGTAAATCTAAAATCTCTATGAACAAAATTAAATTTCATTCTGCCATTTTCCCTAGATTTGATGTGCATTATCCGTAGTTTTTTTATCGATGGTATATTTTTTTAAGATTCACTTTTAGCTTTTAACCTCTTAATCTTTAATAATTTCAAATTTAAAATATTTTTTAAAGAAAAATAAAAATAAGATTCTTAATTTCATTTTTAAATCTTTGAATTTGGATATTAACTTTTGTATTGATGGCTAGCCACAGAATTTATTTATAGGTGAGACAAAGCATTCTTTTTTCAACTTTAAAACGAGTAAATGGGAAACTAGTTTAATGTTCCATTTCGCTTTTTTAAGTTATATTATATGCATTTTTTTATGTGGAGTTATATTATATGCATTTATTTTATTTTCATTTCGATATCTTATAGAGATCTTATACTCTTTCATTTACAAAAAAATAAAACAGCAAAACACAGCCCCTTTCCCTAGGTTTAATGTGAAGCGATGGTAACTTTTGGTCGATACTCTTATCAAAAAACAAAAAACTTTTGATCGATACTATATTTTTTTAAAATGAAAAAAAAAATTATTGTATTAAATTATTATTTCATTTGTCTTTTTTTTGCTTGTTTTTATTTTTTAAAATTAAATTCAACAAATTATGTATATAATTTGTATTCTAATTATTTAAAAATTTGTAAATATTGTTTTAAATAAAAAATTGTATCTTTATCAAATCTACTTAAAATCCAGTAAAATTTTATTTAAGCCAATTCTTTTCGGTAATTACATTTTCTTTTTCACCGACAATGGAGTATCCCTTGGTTTTGCGCAGGAAACGGAAGACAAGCCTCCAAATTCTTTGCCAACTGAGGTAAAAACTAAAATCCCTATTATGATCAAAAATTAATTTTCATTCCGCCTTTTTCCCTAGATTTGGTGTGCGGTGACTCTAACACACTCACGATCGAAACAGTAAATTCCTTTCACTATTCTTATTAACTTATTATTTTAGTTTCACTTTAACTTCTAAATTATTTAATTTGAGTCTTAATTTCTGTAAAGTTGTTTCACTTTGAACATTTCTCAAATTATTTAATTAAAACTGACGGAATGTTAACATCACATGCGAATTGTGTCAAATAGACTTTCTTTTAGTAATAACATTCAAAACAAAATAATTATTTTATGTTTATTGCCATACAATTACTGAATCTACATCAACATGTGAAGCAATGAAGTGATGATTGGATTGGTTTGGACTTAGATCTTCGTTTCGGCGCGTTTATGCACCTTTTTGGTGATAATTTTTCAACATATGCAATTTTATAAATATTAAATAATTTAAATTTTTTATTATATACACATTTTTATCTAATATATTTAGTGATAATTTTTCAACTACATTTTTTTTGAAATAATTTAATTTTTTTTATTACATTTCATTTCAGTGTCATCGTTGCATTTGTACTAAAACACGCATTTGTATTAAAATACATATTATTTCCGATTTTGATGTTGTCGTTGCAATATAATAATTAATTTCATTTTTATCGTGCTGAAACCAATCCACTGGATGTCTAAACTAACCTTTTATCGAGTAAACGTGAAGCCAGTTGGGTGCTTCATTGCGCTTTGCCGGTCGTTTCTATATTTATTTTCATTTCGGCTTTTTTCTGTCACTTCGGGGACATCCGATAAAATTGGAACTGTTTTTTTCTCTTTCATTCGCAGCGGAGTTGTATGGTATCACATGGTTTTGCGCAGCAAATGCCTACGGCTCTTCAAACAAATAAATCTGAACAACTTATTTCTGAGGCGATCGAAAAGCAAAAGCAGCTGTCAAACTCACACGCAACATCGTCACATACTTCTTCATGGTGCTATTCCGGCACTCAGGCACAACCTCAGGTGAAAACTAAAATCCTCCGTTCTTTACCGATTTGACGTGCAGTGATGTAATTTTGATCAATGGTATATTTTTTTAAAATGAAAAAGATATGGCATGTTGTTTTTATTTTTTTTTGTTAGCTTAAATTATTACTGTCTGCTTCATTTTTTAGGTCTCTATTATATTTTCATGAATTAAAAAAAAAAACCATTGATTTTGATCTAAAATTTTAAATTTTTATAAAATTAATATTCTATCATTTTTAATGTGTTAAAATATAAAATAAAAAACCGAAAAAAATAAACGGAATACAACAAATGTAAAAGTATTAAGTGTTAAAAAAACAAAACATAGTGTTAGAACATCCAAAAAAATTTAACTTTTTAATAATTTTAATTTAGAACATTTTTAAGATGAATAACAGTAAATCTCATCCATGATTCTTGTTAATCTATCATTCTTGTTTCACTCTAGCCCTTGATCTGAACTTTTATATGATGATTATTTGATCATTTTGTCACATTGTTTTATTAGAATTGACAGGATGTTCGTGTGACATGCCAAGGAATGTCCTCACGACATGCCACATAATCCATCACATGGACATTCTGTCAGTAAATAATAATAATGGTACAAGTGGACAAAATGGTCAAAACAAAACTATTTTAAGAGATTAAGATCTAAAATAAAACAATTCAAAAATTCAGAACAAAAAATAAAAATTAGAATAAAATGTAATTACAACTATAGATGGAATTTACAAAAAATAACCTCTCAAAGAAATATAATGTTAACAATCAACCACAATTAAAATGAGAAAATGACTTCCTAATTACATTATAATGCATAAAAAGCATTAATTGGAGAAATTGTTTTTAGATTTTATTAAATAATTTATTTAGATGTAATAAAATAAAATTTTATTTTTTTCTCGGATAAAAAGGTAAATATAAATATTTTGATAGTTTCTTATGAATTTGAGTTATGATAATTTCAATTAGTTTGTATTATTATCCTATCCATTGTAAATAAAGTTTTTTAATTCCAAAAGAAAGGTTAGGATAATGACATGTACTACATTTTATTTATTTTTTATTTTCTTAATATTTTTTACATACATGTGTCATTATCTTAATCCTACTTATGGAATTAAAAAATTTTACTGGCAGTAGATAGGATAATAATCCAATTAATTAATAACTCATACTTTTTTTTTGTTACAAAGAAAATATTTAATAATTGGGGATAGGGGTGAGATTGCTTGGATTTGAATATAAGTGTACAATATGTCACAATTTTTTTTTAATCACTAGGTCAAGAGGCTATTGGTTAATATCTCATTCTTTATAAAGTTTGACTTAATCAAAGTTTTTAATAAAACGAAAATATTCATAAATCAAGCATAGAAAAAATTAATTCATATTTCCAAAGTTCATTGATTAAATTTTAATGTTGTAATGAAGCTCTTTATGTAGATATTCTTGTATCATCAAATGAAACTATTAATATCCTATTATACCAACCCATTTAGGGTTAAGGGACATAATATTGTTTTCTCATAATAAGAGTGTGAGTTTTAAGAAGCGATAACAAATGAGAGGAAAAATATAACAGTTTGTTGCTATAGTGTTAAAATTTAAAGTTGAAGCTTTAAAAGAATTTAAAAAAGAGAGGAAAAAATGAAAAGTTGAGAAATAATAAAAGAAAAAAATAATTACAAATAATTATCTCACCTTTTTTTTTAAATATCAAACAGATCTTATTAGTTTTTTCTTTCGTAGCTGCAAAAGAAGAAAAAAAAATAACAAATGGATGCATTGTTCCATAAAGAAAAAGGAAACATTGTCCAAAAAAGCCGATGCTCGTAATGTAAGTATTTTCAATTAAATAGAGAAAATAAGAATAAAAAAAATATCCATTACTTGACAGTCCTGCCCATGAAAAAGATCAAATCTTTTGTTTCTACAACAGTGCTCATATATTGGCTTGGTGCATTTAAAAAAAATTAATTTTCTTAAGTGCTGACTTTAAGATTTGAACTTTGAATTTGATTTGTAAGACAACACTTGTTTGTCAACAGATCCAACCATTGAGATAACAAAGAATGTTAGTAATGTTAGCGGTGGTAGCTTACTTAGAAAACTCGTTCAAAATATCCAAATTTAAATCCAATCAAATTTGAATTAATTGAAAAGTGAAAGATGTAAATTTGAAAAAATAATTCAAAGTATGACTTGAATTCAAATAATTGAATTTTTAATCTGAAAAAATTGGACTTAAGATTGATTCAATTTAAATCTGCAATTCCCCTAATTAAATACTAAAAATCAAAAATCACCATGTTTTAATTAAAAATTTAATCATCAGTCTTATTTTAACTTTTTTTTTTGGCCATCAAAAGAAACTTCATTTCATTTAAAAGTCAGTCAGTACATCAAATGATACATCATAACCAAGCACCAAACATTAACATTGAGACATCTAAAATTCACATATCTCAGAATATTTGGCATACAATCATTAGTTAGTTGGAGGAGAGGGAAGACCATCTTTATTCAGAATATGAACCAAGGAAATTGGGGGTTGAATAACCCAATTTGACAAGCACAATCTTCTTTTAAATTGTTTTGCAACCCAGTCAGCTGCTCTATTTGCAGACCTTCCAACCCATTCAAACCTGCAATCCATGAAATCTCTTCTCACCAGATTTATATCCCTTATCAATGGAGCAATCCTCCATTGTCGACCATAATTTCTTTGCCTTAATTCCTCACACAGAAGCTTTGAGTCAGACTCAACTATTACTTTCCTCAACTGCACCTCTTTTGCTAAGAACAAACCATCCCTAACTGCTATAGCTTCTGCTTCAAGACAAGACTCCACCCCAACTGTCTTACCTTTTCCACCAATCAACTCACCATTACTATCTTTGATGATCACCCCAATTCCAGCCTCCTTATTCTTCTCACTAAACGCCCCATCACAATTTATTTTATACCAATCACATGGAGGTTTCTGCCAAGTCATTTCCACCTTTTCCTTTTCCTTCTGCTTCTGGGATTTATTCAGCAAACTCATGCTTTCAGCTACAGCTTTATTGATTTTCCTAATCACCTCCAATGGTCTAGGTTTTATTCTTTGATACACCACAGTACATCTTTCCTTCCAAATAGCCCATAAAGCATGAGCTATGACTATTGATAACTCTGCCTTATTCTCAACAGTTAGTACTTTATCATCTATCACCCCTTTTATCCAACTATCCATTGTTCTAATCAGTCCCCTGTCAACTTTGTACCCAATATTTAAACCAAACCAAACCAGCATAGTCCAATCACATAATAGCAAAGAATGTTCAATAGTTTCAGATTCCTTTCCACAAACCTGGCAAATGGGGTTGCTAATAACCTTCCTCTTCCATAAGCTCCAAGCATTAGCTGTTGCATCCTTGCAAGTTTTCCACATAAAACATTGTATCTTAGTAGGAACATGAATTTTCCAAATTATCTTCCACACTTCTTTGTCTATAACATATGAAGAAGATGGTCTACAATTCCCACTAGAGTTTCCTTTATCATGTAACATATGATATCCCGCCTTCACTGTATATTCACCATTAGGATTACTTGGCCAAATTACTCTATCTTTACCTCCACTCCAACAAATTTGAAGCCTTTTAATTGCTTCCTCTTCACTAGAAGAAATTACGCTGTTGATGGCATCTAGCTTCCAGCATCGCCCATCCCTATCAATAATCTCACTAACCTTTCTTGGCAAATTCCATCTTAACATTTCCTCCTCTGTTGGAACAAAAGATAGACCACCTGGAAACCAGTTATCCTTCCAAATGTCAACCTCTTCACCTCCTAACACCTGCCATCTAACATTCTCCTTCAGCACATCTCTGCCTTCAAGTAAGCTGGACCATCCCCAAGAAGCTCTGGCCCCTTTCTTTGCATCCCAAAAAGAGCACCGAGGGAAGTAAATACCCTTTAAGATTCTTGCCCACAAAGCATCAGGGTACATTAGAATTCTCCAGCACTGCTTTGCAAGTAGAGCTCTATTCATAACCCTTAAATCCTTGAATCCCATTCCACCCTCTTCTTTTCTCCTAGTCATATTATCCCAACTCACCCAATGGATTCTTTTTTCATCATTCTGCTGCCCCCACCAAAAATTAGCCATAGCAGAATTTACCTCATCACAGATTTTCACTGGAATCTTGAAACATTGCATAGTATATAGTGGAATAGCACAAGCTACTGCCTTGATTAAAACCTCCCTTCCACCTTGAGATAGCAACCGTTGCTTCCACGCTTTCAATCTATCAATTACTCTATCTCTAATAAACTTCATAGACTCAATTTTAGTCCTACCCCAACATGATGGAATGCCAAGATAAGAACCTGGATTCTGAATAACTTCCATACCAAATCTTCCTGCCAACTCCTGCCTTAGCTGATCTGGAACATTAGAGCTAAAAACCATGCTGGATTTCTCGAAGTTTATTAGTTGCCCAGAAGCTTCACAGTATTCCTTTAAAATTCTGCTCAACTCCAAACAATTTTGTTTTGTCGCTGCTAAGAAAATTAGAGAGTCATCTGCAAAAAAAATGTGAGATAAAATTGGACAATCCTTACTTAGTTTGACACCTACTAACTTTTTAGACTCAATGGCTTTATTAATAGCCCTAGACAACACATCAATGACTAGCAAAAAAAGGTAAGGAGATAGAGGATCTCCTTGCCTAAGACCTTTAGATGGAAATATTGTACTAGAGAATTTCCCATTGACAATAACCTTGTAGGAGACAGAAGATACACACTCCATAATCCATTCAATCCATTTCATGCTAAAACCCATTTTAATCATAATAGCTTTCAGAAAGTCCCATTCAACCCTATCATAGGCCTTATTCATATCAACCTTCATGGCCATGTCATACTTCTTCCCTTTCTTCTTTATCCTTAAATAATGGAAGACTTCATTAGCCACTACTGTATTGTCCTGAATCTGCCTATTTTGTAAAAATGCACTCTGATTCTGAGTGATCAAGTCTCCCATGATAGGTTTTAATCTGTTCACCAAAACCTTAGCAATTATCTTATAGGAAAAGTTATAACAACTAATAGGTCTATATTGCCCTATTAATTCTGGATTTTTCACCTTTGGGACCAACACCACACTAGTTCTGTTTAATTCTCTAAGCATATGCCCTCCATGGAAGAAGCTTCTTACTGCTTTCACAACACTATCCTTCACTACTTCCCAATATTTTTGATAAAAAACCCCATTATAACCATCGGGATCCGGAGCTTTCAAGCCTCCTAATTGGTAAACAGCCCTCATTATTTCCTCCTCATCAACATTATTTGTCAAGATTCTGTTTAACCTTCCATCTATACATTCTGGAACAACTTTAAAATCTGTCCCCAATCTCTTCTACCACTAGAAGTGAATAACTCCTTATAAAAATCAGTAAACTTCTTGTGTATATCCTCCTCTTTATCAATCCACACATCATCTGTAATTTTCAACCTTAAAATTTTGTTTTGATTCCTTCTTTGTACTGTTTTAAGGTGAAAAAATTTGGTATTTTTATCCCCCTCCTTCAACCACTTAACTCTGGATCTTTGGAACCAATATTGCTCCTCGAATTCCCATAGTCTTCTAATTTCATCCACTACCTTCTCAATCTTTTCACAACATTGATTACTCATGTCTGAATTTTGTAACTCAGCCACTTTATTCATCAGCTCTGCAATTGCTTTCCTATTATTAGGGAAAGCGTTCCTACTCCACTCAATCAGTAGTCTTTTACACTTCTTTAGTTTCTGAACTAGCTGAAAGGAGAAGGATCCATCAAACCTTGAACTCCAACCTTCTTTTATCACCTGTTCACATTCTTCCTTCTCATCCACATTATTTCAAATTTGAACAGCCTAGGAGACTTTTTTTCACCAAAGTTTATATCTACCAGAATAGGTGAGTGATCTGACCCTATAATAGGTAGATTAATCACTTGTGTCTTTGGAAACTCCTCTAGCCAACACAAATTTACAAGGGCCCTATCAATCCTCTCCTTTATTAGTTTCCTTTCCCTTTTATTTATCCATGTAAATAGCTGCCCCTTAGATTGAATATCAATAAGTTCACAGCTCTCAATCATCTGTCTGAAACCCTTTATCTTTTTCTCAGCTCTAAGTTTCCCTCCTACTTTCTCATAATGATATAGAGTATCATTAAAATCCCCAATGCACATCCAAGGGCCTTTAATAACCCTTGATCTTTCTACAATAAGCTTCCAAATCCCCTGTCTTTCTTCAAAATCTGTAGGACCATAAATCCAGAAAATTCTACTAACAATACCTCTATCACCATTAAAAATTTCTGTATCAATCAGATTCTTACAAGTTCCAATGATTTTTATTTGTAGTTCCTCTGTCCACCATAACGCTAAACCCCCACTAATACCTTCTGGTAGAACATAACATTTCCCAGGAAATCTTATCTTCCTCCTTATCTCTTCCATCTTCTTTTCTTTATTTTTTGTTTCCATCAAGAACACAACCCCAGGATCATATACTTTCTTCAGCTCCCAAAGAGCTTCAACTGTCAAGGCTGATCCTAAACCTTGACAGTTCCAAGATAACATCTTCATAGCCCCTTGGTGGTTGTTTTGGTACAGCCACCCAAACCAACATTATCATTCATCTCCAAACTATCACTCCTATTATTTACTTCATTCCAATCTTTTCTTTCCTCAATTCTGACATCCCATAGCCCATTCTCCCCTACAATTTCTCCCTTAATCCTCTTCTCCTTCTACCTACTTTCCTCCTCCTATTTCCTTCACTCCTAATAGTTTCTCCTCTATCTTCTATTTCCCCATTTCTCCTCATTAATTCTACTGACCTGTTCATCCCCTCAAATTTCTTATAGACTCCCTCCTCAGTAAACACAACCCTAGCTTTTCCCCTATCATCTCCATTCTCTTCTATGTTCACCATAGCCCAACCTCTTTTAATAGGGATACTAGAATTACTCGCCCTTTCTCTTATTTCCCCTTCAGATACGACTCTGCTATCACTACAGCTTTCAGTAAACTCAACAGATTCATTAGCACACTTTCCTATCTCTATCTCCTTTTCCCATCTGTTAACAAACTCCTTATTCCTCTCATCCACAATATTTACAGCACTTGAACTATCACCATTCAAACCTTCCTTACAGACATCTCTATCATTTTGATTATTTTCCAGAACTATATGAGCATCCAAATAGGTGTTTTGGGTATCTATGTTTGGGTAAGTGTTTTGGGTATATGTGTTTGGGTTATGTTTTTTGTATGTATTTGGATTACTCTGTTGGTTTTGTATGGCAGTATCTGCTATGGTATTACTATTTAGGCTAGTGCTCTGGATAAAATGGGTTTGGGAATTTATATTCTGTTTACTGGTATGAGGCTCTTTTTCCTTCAAAGAATCTGAAACCAAATAGGCATTGGGTTTAGTCATCTTACCTCCTGTTTCTGTAATAGCTGTCCTCCTTTCACCCGCTATCTCTAGAATCCCTTCTTGCTTATCATAGTTGCGATCTTCAGGAGCCCTCTTATCTCTCCCAGATAAATTTCCAGATCCATCTTGGATTGCCACTAACTTCTTATCACTACTCTTCTCTATTCTATCTGCACTAACTACCTCATTTGGTTCTTTAACTGACAAACCATCTAAATCCCTAGCAACCTCTGCAACTACCTCACCAACTTTCCCAGTTAAATCCATGCACCTGATCTCCCCACTTCCTTCACACACCACCCGTTTTCCATTATCACTAATTCCCTCTTTCCCAAAATTCTTCCCAAAGCCCCAACTCCCAGAGGAAGAGTAAATACTTTTCTTCCCCTGTTCATCCCTACTCTTCCCGAAAGATATTCCTTCAACAGCATCATCCTTCTCCCTAATGATGTAGCTCGTATCCAAGGCCCATACCGATTCCTCCCCTTATGAGGATTCTGATTTTCAGTAATTTCCTCCAAACATATTCTATCACCATGCCCTGGTCTTCCACAATTGAAGCAAAAATCAGATAACTTTTCATACTTAATTTCTGCCCATATCTTTGAATTGCCTTTTCTTGGAACCCAAAAACCTTCCACTAATGGTTTCCTAACATCAATTGCAACTCTAAATCTCAAAAAACATCTACCAACCCCTTGTTTCCAGGACGTGTCCTCAATCTTAATCAGGTCACCAATGGTTTTCCCGATCCTAACTGCATTCTGTTTATTCAACATTTCCAAAGGTAAATTGTGTATCTGGGTCCAGAAATTTACCTTCGAAAAATCAATCTCCTGGATCATCTTCACCGGATCCCATTTTTGTAGATTGAGGCAGAACCCCATTACTGACCAAGGGCCTTTTTCAAGGGCTTGCTCCATCCCTTCTTCATCAGTGAAAGATATTCCGTAGAGATTCTCACCAAGATCTCTAATGCTCCGTACCTCCTTGTACGACCAAATCCCCTTTAGAATATTGAGTACCCCTCTTCTATTCAAGACTTTCTCCGCTACAATCTTCCCAATTAACGTAAATTTGGTATCCAAACTAACATTATCCTTCTCTGATTCCAACTCAATCTCCAAATTACTACCCATTCTTCAACTAAAATGATTAAAAGAATCTTAACACTACACGAATTTTGGAAACACAGAGTATGAATCTTCTATTACCCTGTCAACAGTATTCTCAAAAGCACAACAATCCGAAAGGAAAATAAGCAAAACCTAAAGAAAAGAAAGGAAATTTCACTCGATGAACAAAACCTAAACATAGACTCAATAAGGATTGACTCAAGACGTCACGCTAAAACGAGCAAAGAAAACCAACAAGAAAACCCTAAAAAAATCTCACTTTTGGAGAGGGAAACTCCCGCGTAGAGAGAGAGCTCTCATTTTGGAGAGGAAAAAAACTGATAGTGAAGTTGGATTCTTATTTTAACTTAAATATCAGCTTAAGATGGTCGAGTAAAAACTTTTTTAAATTCAAAGAAATTTTAATTCAAAACAATTCTAATTGAAATTTGAATATGAAAAGATTTAAATTGAACTTGCCCTTTAATTTGCTAGTTCTATATAATGCAATGCAATGATAAATAAATTTTGCCCCAGACCCTAGTAAGCAACAGGCAGCATCACGCAACCCATATATTGATTTCCTTTGCGGTACGTAGTTGTGTTGTTTCAATTAATAAATTTATCTACCGATTCTTACGCAGGCTCGAGGTAATCAACTTTCTAATTTGTCGGACCCAAATAGCTGGAGTATTTTTAAAGTGCCTTGTCGACTTCGTGAAGTAAATGAAAAAGCCTATGAACCGAGGCTAATTTCAATTGGTCCCTATTACCATGGTGTGGAACACTTGAAGAAGATGGAAATTTTCAAAAAGAGTAGTTTAAGTAGGATTATTGGAGAAAGCGAGGATAAGGCCGAAGCATTTGTGAAGGCCATGATAGAGATGGAAGACGATGTTCGCAAATGCTACCCAGATGCGTTACCGAAGTCCATGGACAGCTCCGATGCATTTGTTAAAATGATGATCCTTGATGGATGCTTTATCGTTGATCTATTTGGACCAGAGGACCCTCTAAGTAAGTCTTTTTTCCAACTGAACCGCATTCTCACTGAGCTGTATTATGATTTGTTACTACTCGAAAATCAGCTTCCTTTCTTTGTGCTTTCCAAGTTGAATTGCTTGATCAATCCGTCAGATGGTGAAGAAACATTTTGCCAAGCTCTTAAACAACTTGGAAAATGTGTGCCAGCACCAGTTAAATTTGATGGAAAGTTTTCCGGGGATATCAAGCATCTATTAGGCTTAGTATATGATAGATGGATTCCTCACCCTGAAGACAAAGGAGCCAAAGGTCAGGGCACTTTTTCGAAGTTCATACGCTGTGCAAAAGAGCTTGAAGAGGCGGGAATCAAATTTGTAAAGAAAGATAACAAGGTCGGAGAAGATAAGAAAGTGAAAGACGAGGATGGGGCAGCGAGCTCATTGTTCGACATAAGCTTTAGAGATGCGAAACTGAAGATTCCACAATTGGAAATTGACCATAATACAGAGCTTATCTTGCGAAACTTTTTGGCCTATGAACAGTTCATCCCGATTAAGGAACCAACTTACGTTTGTGATTATGTGGCGTTCATGGATAACCTCATCGACTCAGGCAGGGATGTGCAATTACTCCGTCATTCTGGAGTTATTGTTAATTGGTTAGGCGATGATGAAGCTATTGCCAATATGTTCAACAAACTTCGCGACTTCACCTACGCGACCGAGCACTCATTCTATTATAAAGAGATGTATGATAAGCTGGACGAGCACTGCCAGAGAAAATGGAACGGATGGAAGGCAAAATTGAGGAAAGATTATTTTAACTCTCCCTGGTCGCTCATTTCAGTTATCGCTGCCATTGTCCTTCTCCTACTTACCGTGGTACAAACTATATTTTCAGTTTTATCTTATGTTCATCAGTAGCAACTGCAATGCTTCTTTTGCATTGGAGGCAGGCCGGAAAGTGAAGCCAAGTCCATGAAGTACTAGTTTAGACTAAAAGCTCATGTTATTGAGTTATTGCGTGCCGTAATAAGAAAACAAGTACTTGATTTTCCTGTGAGATACAACTAATGTTCGTAATTTGTAATTTCTTGGGGTTTTGTGTATTTATAGTTCTTAAATTGCTAAACCTTGTAACTAGTAAGGTGGTTATTTGTAATTGCATCTATGAATTAATGCTTATTCTATGGATTTCCTAGCAATTGAACATATATCTTTTGTTATTGAGGGAAACCAAATGAAAACAAATTTGTTTCATTTGCAAATGAACCGTCATATATGGTTGTTTTATTATCTATATTTTAATTTGAAACCAGGACTGAAATAGTGGATAGAATTTTAGTATCTGCTTCTTTCTGAACTCTGTGGGTTTGTTTACTTCAATTCCTTATGCTATGATTCACAAACATTTTTGAAGTAATGAAATTATTATTAAACTCTTAAATGTCAATTAAATTTTCATATACCCAATTTCATGTGCTAATTCTGAATGTAATTAGTATTAATATATAAAAATGAAATCAAAGCACAGTTTCCATCCCATTCCAAATCGCGTGTATATACATGGAAGTTAATTTGACTAGTCGTTGTAACACCATACTTTGTTCAGGTTTGAGAAGTTTATCTAGCTATTGAACCTGCTGAATTTATTTTAATTAATGAGCTTATTTAAGATTTGACTGAAATTAATGTAAAAATTTTTGTCTTAAATCTAAAGCCGAAATCAAGCCCAAGCTTGCACACAGGCAATATATATTTTATTTACTAATTTATAAAATATCTAAAAAATTTTGAAACTAAAAAAGATAATAAAAAAAATGCAAAGTAAAGATAATTAGGCTTAGTAGATTTTTTTTCAAAATAGTAATAATAATAAAAAAGAGATAAAGATTAAAAATCAAATTAAATAATCTAATTTGGATGACTTTTAGGAAATGTTGAAATTAATCTTAATCTCCAATTAAATAATCTTATTGGGTCTTGTCATTTACTAGTTTTACATGAAAACTTGTTACTTACTATTACAAGTTATTTGGAAAAGTACCTTTTAACACTTGCATAATTCAGCTTTTCAACTTCTCACATAGGTAACCGATCTTCACGTAAAACTAAAAAATAACACTACAAGAAAATTAACTTTCAGCGACGGAAATTTAGCTACGGAATTTTTCCGTCGCTGAAAAATGGTATTAGCGACTGATTAGCGACAAAATGTATGTTGAAATTAGCGACGGATTAGCGACGAAAATTTGTCGGTAATTAGTGACGGAATATTTTCCTTCGCTAATTATGGCGGGATGTATTGTGCAATAACGCCAAATATTACCGACGAAATTAGCGACAGAAATTTCTGTCACTAAATCCGAAATTAGTCATAAGAGTTAGTGACAACATTTTTCCGTTGCCAATTCCGTCGCTAATTAGCTTTAGCGACGGAATTAGCGACGGAAAAATTTCATCGCAAAAGACCCGTAAATATTTTCTATGTTAAATGTTTATGTAATTAGCGATGAAAATTTTTCCAACTCTAAAGCTCATTAGCAACGGAATTAGCGACGGAAAAATTCCGTCGCAAAATATTTATACATATTTTTTATTTTTCTATGTTAAACGTTTATGTAATTAGCGACGGAATTTTTCCGTCGCTAATGAGCTTTAGCGACGGAAAAATTCCGTCGCAAAATATTTATACATATTTTTATTTTTTACTAAAAATTCTTTATGAAATTAGCGACGGAATTTTTCCGTCGCTAAAGTTTATTAGCGACGGAATTAGCGACAAAAAAACTTCGTCGTAAAATATTTATACATATTTTTTATTTTTCTATGTTAAATGTTTATGAAATTAGCGACAGAATATTTCCATTGGTAATTCCATCGCTAATGATCTTTAGCGACGGAATTTTTTGTCGCAAAATATTTATATTTATTTTTTTCTTTTTATTTTAAATCTTTTATGAAATTAGCGACGGAATTTTTTTCCATCGCTAAAGCTTATTAGCGACGGAAAAAATTCCGTCGCTAAAACCTCGTGAAGTGTGTTACATCTATTTAGCGATGAAATTTTTCTGTCGCTAATCAGACGGAAATTCCGTTGCTAATTCATCGAAATTCGTGATTCCCTCTCTTTTTTCTCTCCTTTTCGCCCGTGAAACCCATTTTTTCTCCTCTCTTTCTTGTTTTCTCCTTCCTCTTCCCTATGTGCCGCCGGTCCCTTGCACCTTCACCCGCCGTTGGTCCCTTGCCCCTCCACCCGCCGCCAGTCACCCTCCCTCCTCTCCTTGTCGTCGGTCCCTCCTCCTACTGTGTAAAAAAAATAGAAGCAAAACAGTCCCCCGCCACTGCCACTGCCCCCAACGGCTCCACCGCTACAGCCCTAATTGTGAGAACCGTGTATTCAGATACTGTTTCACATGTAAGGACACTCACACTGTTTATTTCCTGTGAATTTTGCAAATATGAGCCAATACAGTGTAGTGGGCTCCACAGGTTC
Source organism: Heritiera littoralis (assembly GCA_031772115.1). Lineage (NCBI taxonomy): Eukaryota > Viridiplantae > Streptophyta > Magnoliopsida > Malvales > Malvaceae > Heritiera > Heritiera littoralis. The sequence continues at coordinate 619,475 of JAPDPK010000203.1, forward strand.
TACAGTGCCCGGATGGACGTGAGACCAGACAGATAATACATAGAGGGTCTAATAAATATACGGTATGAAATTTAAGTCTAAATTTCCTCATTTAGATTATTTTTGAAGAGTATGAAAACAAATTAGAAACTGACGTTTAAGTAAATAGCTCGGTGGCATTTTCGTAAATTGAGGTCAAAATAAATGGGAATTTAATCTAGTGATTAAAGAATGATATTCTACATGAAAATAAGCCCAGGGTTATATAAATAGATAGACCGAATCGGTAGTCAAATTAGAATTCTACGTAATTTACCCGATAAGGGTATTTTTGTAATTTCACCTTCTCGAAAAGGTTAAACCCGAGCCAAATCACCACCATTCATCAAAATACACTTAATATGAATTTTTGGTGATGGAAAATAAATTTTTGGGATACAATGCCTAGTTATAAAAATTCCGGAAGAAAAAGACCAAAAAACCTATCATTAATGGCATTTTTGTTTTTTTTAACATTTATAAAATATGTCCAAATATTTTATATATTTCCAGCTGCTGCCGGCACTGTTGCATCTTCTTCTTTCTCTCATTCTCGTGGCCTCCATGGAAGAACAAAAGAAAAGAAAGTGAAAGCTTCCAAAAACACTTGATTTTCACCATATTTTCACTAAGCTATTTCTACCTAAATTGCTCTACTCATCTTCCTCTCTCAAACCATACCAATAGCCCCTTGATTAAGTAGCTAAATCAAGAGAAAAGTGAAGAGGAAATTTTGGCCAAGGTACCCATTTATTGTGTATTTATATTCTTTGAATTTTAATGATAGATTTTATGAGAATTAAGCTTCCTAAGCTTGTTTATGGTATTAGTTTAGGTTGAATCTAGCTAAATCATACTCAACTATTAAGAGGGGTGTTCGGTCATGCTTAGGATTAAGGGGAATTATAGTGTTTTATGCATAAAATTGATGTTAAATGATGATAAAGCATGATTAATTAAGGTATAATGGCTAAATTATGGAAAAACAATGAAAATGGCAAGAAGCCATTTTTGGCCATGGTGAGATGGGAGAGTTTTGATGCTTCAAATTATGATGTTAGGATGTTAAGAGACTGTAGAAATTATAAGAAGACTGATGGTGAAGTCAGATTTCGATTCGAAGCTAAATCGACAAAGTTAGGTTTTAGCACAGGTGCGAATTATATCGGTTTAATATTTTCTACTGAAAATATGGTAAAATTTATTGCAAGAAAAATTATTAGAACTTTAATTATGGTGAATAATGGTTTTGGGTGAATTTTATTGCAGCTCGGGAGAGGTGATTCGTACGTGGTGCTATCGGGCGATTTTATTTCATTTTACAGGTAAGGGATGCGTGTGTGAACCGTAGGGATATTGTAAGTGCATAGTTTGGTTCACACTATTTTTATAAAATAATTTGGATATAAATTGCCTTTGAAAGTGGTGAAATTTGGTGAAATTATGGCTACTGTTGAAATTATAAACTGTAATTTCCGTGCAAGAAGGTTAGGTTAAAAATAGCCATCATTCTGCCAAAAATTATAAAAATATTTAGAAAATATTTCTAGTATTTTTCTAACGTGGAAATAAGTGGAATTTTGGAAAATTTCCATGAAATTCATTAAATTGCATAATTTTATAGTTTACAGAAAAACTAAATTTAAATATTCCTGATAATGAATTTTATTTATGTGAGAATACCGGCATGTGTCTTATATTGTTTTATAAATATCTAGAACATTTTCTAGAATGATTGTTACAGTATGAATATTTTATGAATTTTTATTCATAAAACGAATATATTTTAATTTTAAATATTTATAAACTGATTGAAAATATATTCAGTGGAATTGGTTTTATAAATGGTGTTTATATCACGTGTTTATTGTTTTGAGACTGTTAAGCCCCGTATTATGCTCACGTGTCACGTGTTATTGCTGATAGATACTGATCCTATTGTCAGCATCTCCGGTGGGCACCTGATCAGTGCACACTGTGGACCTCCTAGACTATGGCCATAGATCTCATGTGTTTCCCCTATTTGAGATGATATTATAGCATGATATATTTAGGGTGTTGCTTGGTCTCCATGATACTGTACTGATGATTGTACCTTTCCCTGAACCTTTAGCTGGTACTAAGTTATTTGCAGCTACTGAGCTTTTGATATACTACGTGTTGAACTAAATATTATACGGTGTTTTACAAGTGTGAAAATGAATAGTTTTTTGAAAGGAATATTAATTCCTCATTTGTTTACTTAAGTGTTTTATCATGTGAATATCAAATGTTTTTAGCATATAGATTTTATAGTATCAGTTTCACATACAATTTTCTTACTGAGCGCGTTAGCTCACCCCTTTACTTTCTCACTCCATAGATTATCTTCAGTGATTCTATTCCATAGTATTTAGCTGCGTGGTAGTTGACCCCGAGGCAGCTTTTAGTGGATCTTGGAGGTATTATTTCTTTTATATGTTTTCAAACATAGTTGTACAGTACTACCTTTGTATAATTCTTGTACCGGGGATGTAGAACACGTGTATATACTGTATATATATTGCAGTAAATATTCCCATCAACTACTGAGTTAATTTAAGTATAATAGTAGTTACTGTTTTTTATAAGTGAGTGATAAAGGCATCGCAGACAGCCCAACTGTCACGTGTGGTGTTACAATATGGTAAATACTGTACATTTTGAAATGTGACAGTTAAATTGGTATCAGAGCAGGTTGGTCTGATGTCTGTCGGTATCTTTGGGTTTCAATAAGAGTACATCTCCTATAGTACTATATAGTCTGAACATATTTAAGTGAGTCAAGTGATTGAACACTATTTTGAAATGTCTGTATTGTGCAGAAATGAATGGACGCAGTGGTAGATGAGGTAGAGGACGCGGTAGGGCGGCACCTATTCCGAAGCTTACACCGAAGCCAGCCCCAGAACCCGCACTCCCTCCGCAACCTGAGAGTCCGAATACCAGAATGAATAGGATGGAACGGATGTTGGCGGACTTTGTAGCCACGTATAACGCTGACAGAGTTGTTGACAGAGCTGAGAGAGATAGAGATAGAGCAGGAGTAGCTCCCTTAGTAGCACCACCCCCACCACAACTAGTAGTACCACCTCTCGTACCTCCCGAGCCACAGCCTGCCCCTTAGCTAGTACCACAGGCACCTGCCGTAGTAGCACCGCAGCCACCAACACGGTCGCGTAGTGTTGAGTCTTACTGTGATGTCACTTTGATATGGTCGTTTAAGAAGTTGGATCCTCTGAAGTTTAAGGGGGATAAGGATCCACTGGTGGCAGAGCAGTGGATTGAGGCTATAGAGAAATTATTTAGGTATATGTGGTGCATAGAGACAGAGAGTGTTGGACTAGCAGTGTTTCAGTTGACTGACGATGCGGAGCACTGGTGGAAGTCGACACTGACAGTTTTGTTCACCCAACATCAGGTGGTGACATGGGACATATTTATAGAGGCTTTTCACCAACAGTACATTCCCGATACTGCACAGAAGAAACTTCAGCAGGAGTTTTTAAAGTTAGTACAGGGGAGTATGTCGGTGGATCAGTATAAGTCACGATTCACCACCTTGAGCAAATTTGACTCGCAGATTTAGATGAGTAATCAGCATAAGATAGACAGATTTATGGTGGGTTTGAGACCCTCTACTGGACCCGGTTAGTCCCGTTAGACATCCGTACATATGATGAGGCCGTGAGACGAGCACAATTATGCGAGCGGGATTATGAGCAGTTTCATACAGAGTCTAGGTCTAAGGGTAAGGGTAAAGGCAGAGAGCAGCCAAATAGGAGCACCAGTGATCGATCTAGTAGATGGCAGCTTAAGAGGGCTAGGACATCGGGTATACAGATTACAGAGGGGAGGCCAGTTAGATCTGCTACAGTTGCCCCTACTACTACTAGCCCTAGTACATTTCAGAGATATATCGCGGCCAAGTGTACATTGTGTGGGAGGTCGCACGGTACTAGACCATGCCATATGATATTTAGGGCGTGTTTTCGATGTGGACAGATGGGGCATTTGGTCAGAGATTGCCCAATGTTGAGAGAGGCAGCTGCATCTACAGCTTCAGCTCCTACTCCTCCTCCAGCAGCCCCGATACAGATTGAGACAGATAAGGCGACACCTTCACAGCCTAGACGCGCGACAGCAACAGAGAAGGGTAAGAAGGCTGTGACACAGGGACGGGTGTTCGCATTAGATCAGGAGGCTGCTGATACTTCTGCAGATGTAATTAAGGGTAAGATTTATATTTTTGATATTTCAATATTAGCACTGTTTGATCCTGGTTCTACGCATTCGTTTGTATCACCTACATGTGCTAATAAGATACCTGTAGAACCTAAACCTTTAGGGTACGCTTTGCAGATTAGGACGCCATTTAAGGAGTCCCAGATGACGGACATAGTGTATAGAGATTGTAAGGTTACTGTAGGAGAGAAGGAGATGACAACTAACCTTATTTTGTTAAACATGTTTGACTTTGATGTAATCCTAGGAATGGACTGGTTAACTGCGAATTTTGTTAGTTTAGATTGTAATACCAAGTTTATTACCTTCTCTCCTCCTGAACGATATATTGTAAAGTTATTTGATAAATAAATAAAGTGGGGTATTTTACTAAAATTGTTTAAATGCTACTTTGGTATGATTGAAGGTTTTATTGCGTATGTGGAGGATGTGGAACAGAAACGTCCAGATCTGTCGAATATTCCAGTGGTTAGGGATTTCCCGGATGTATTCCCGGATGAATTACCAGGGTTACCACCGGATAGGGAGACGGAGTTTGTGATTGATCTAGTACCCGGTACGAAGCCTATATTTAAGCCCCCATATCGGATGGCATTAGTGGAGTTGGAGGAGCTTAAGAAGCAGCTCCAGGAGTTGTTAGATAAGGGTTTCATCCGCCCTAGTATTTCTCCTTGGGCTGCTCCAGTATTATCCGTCTGGAAGAAGGATGGTAGCTTGAGATTGTGCATTGATTACAGGTTGCTTAATCGGGCTACCATTAAGAATAAGTATCCCTTACCCAGGATCGACATTTTATTTTATTAGCTCAGGGGTGCAGTGGTATTTTCTAATATTGATCTCCGATCAGGGTTTCATTAGTTGAGGATACGGGAGTCTGATGTCCCTAAGACTGCATTTAGGACTCGGTGTGGTCACTACGAGTTCCTAGTGATGCCTTTTGGATTGACTAATGCCCCTACAACTTTTATGAGTTTGATGAATGAGGTGTTCAAGCCATACCTAGATCAGTTTGTGATTGTTTTCATAAATGATATACTGATTTACTCCAGATCATCAGAGGAGCACGAGCAACATCTCCAGATAGTCTTACAGACCCTCAGAGACCGAAGGCTTTATGCCAAACTTAGTAAGCGTGATTTTTGGCTAGATCGCATTGTATTTCTGGGGCCTGTGGTGTCTAGAGACGGGGTATCTGTGGATCTGTCTAAGATCGAGGCGATTATTCAATGGGAGAGGCATCGTACAGTTACAGAGATACAGAGTTTTTTGGGTCTAGCCGGATATTACCATCGGTTTGTGAAGGGGTTTTCGAGACTAGCTGCTCCACTGACGCGCCTCACGCGTAAGGATGTTAGATTTGAGTGGATAGATGCGTGTGAGCCCAGTTTTTAGGAGTTAAAGCGACGGTTGACTAGTGCTCCTATTCTCGCCCTTCCTAGCAGATTTGGTGGTTTCTTAGTGTACAATGATGCATTCGCGTTGGGATTAGGGTGTGTTTTGATGCATAATGGTCGGCTAATTGCTTATGATTCCAGACAGTTGAAAAAGCATGAGAAGAATTATTCGACCCATGATTTAGAGTTAACTGCAGTGGTGTTTGCATTGAAAATTTGGCGGCACTATCTATATGGAGAGCGATTCCAGGTATACACAGACCATAAGAGTCTGAAGTATCTATTCTCGCAGTGAGAGTTGAATATGAGACAGCGCAGATGGATGGAGCATTTGAAGGATTATGACTGCGAGATCCTCTACCACCCGGGGAAAGCTAATGTGGTGGCAGATGCTTTGAGTAGGAAGTAGATGGGCATGGTTGCTTATATGATGGTCCGGGAGTATGAGTTGATTGAGCAGTTCTTGGGCCTCAGTTTGAGTGAGATTTCCTCTGAGAGATATGGATTTATGGCTAGCTTTCGGATAGAGCCGGATTTGATGGACAGGATCAGGGATACTTAGAAGAGTGATTCTGATTATATAGAGGTTGCAAGTCAGGTACAAATGGGAGTTTAATCTAATTATGGGATTGGCAGCGATGGGATACTGAGGTTCAGAGATAGGATATGTATTCCCGATGACCAGCAGCTGAAGCATCTGATTTTGGAAAAGGCTCACACCTCCAGGTACACTCTGTATCCGAGCAGTACTAAGATGTTCCATGATTTACGGAGAGTGTATTGGTGGCCTAAGATGACACGCGACATCGCGGAGTTTGTTGCTAGATGTCTCACATGTCAGCAGGTAAAAGTTGAGCGCCAGAAGCTTGTTGGATTATTACAGCCTCTACAGATTCCGACATGGAAGTGGGAGCACATTACTATGGACTTCGTCATGGGTTTACCGAGAACCTAGAGGAATCACGATAGTATATGGGTGATAGTTGATCAATTGATGAAGTCCGCTTATTTTCTTGCCATGAAGTCTACTGATTCCCTCAGTGCCTTAGCCGATTTGTATATTTGGGAGATAGTGAGATTGCATGGTGTTCTAGTGAGTATCAGTTCTGATAGGGATTCTCGGTTTACATCTCATTTCTGGGAGAGATTTCAGGAGGCGATGGGATCCCGATTGAGTTTTAGCACCGCTTTCCATCCGTAGACTGATGGACAATCCAAGCGCACTATCCAGACACTCGAGGATATGTTGAGAGCGTGTGCACTAGATTTTAGAGGCTCATGGGACGACTATTTGTCACTGGCGGAGTTCGCATATAATAATAGTTATCAGTCCAATATCAGCATGGCACCCTATGAGGCTTTGTATGGCAGGTGTAGACACCTAATTTTGTCCAAGTTTTACAAATTATTTTGACAAATTTTATTATTTTATTTTATTTTATTTATTATCTTCTTTATTTTCATTTTTCTTATTTATTTTGTTATTATTCATATCCCTATTATTATTAATTTTATTATTATTATATATTTCATATTAATATTTATTATTATTATTATTATTATTATTATTATTATTTATTTCACATTTCAATTATTATTATTATTATTATTATTATTATTATTATTATTATTATTATTATTATTATTATTATTATTATTATTATTATTATTATTATTATTATTATCAGTCCCTGTCACAGTGAAGCATTAAATGCTTCGGATCTACCCAAGATCTGCCGGTTCTTGCCTTAGCCGCCGGCGCCTCATCCTCCAACCCAGATCCAGAAACACCGCGCCGTAAATCCCCTTCCAACAGAAGCCTACCGATTCGGTGATTCTGAAAGGCTAGGGGGGAGCTTCAACATCGTTTAAGAAGACCCCAAGCAAGGATCTGGGGCTTCTTCTTCAGAGAAAAAAGGAACCGAAAACAAAAGAAAAAACTCCTATCATCAAAACCACCATCGTCACCATTGAAACCCTTAAGCACCACCACCATCGTCACCACCGAAGCCTCCCAAACACCATCACCCAAACCAAAACAAAACCCCTAACCCAGATCTGAAAAACCTAAGATCCGAAACCCTCAAACACCCTCACCATCACCACGACCCAAACCGAGACCAAGATCCCTCAACCCAAGACCCCTTCAAAAACCCAGATCTAAGCCCCCACCTGCAAAAACACAAAAACAACAAGCCAAACACGCATACCAACAAACCACAACGACGACAAACCGCAACCAACAACCAAACCATCAAAAAACAAAAAAAGAGAGAAGAACTCAGTTTCGGGGAGTTCAGATTTACGGGGTTAGGACCATTTTTTGGCAAAACTAAGGTCAGAATCGGAAAGAGCATGGGAAGAGGAATCGGAAAAGGAAGAACTTTTTGATTTTTACCGCCGGTGAGTGGCGGCCAGTGGCGGCGCACGGCGGTCCGGCGTGGCCGGAAATCGCCCGGAGAGGCAGAGGGACGAGAGAATTTGGGAGTTTAGAAAATTTTTTTTAGAAAACGCCGATGGAAATGAAGGAATAAAAAAAAAAGGGCCTTTTATGGAGAGCCGAAACGGTGCGTGTTGAGCCCCTGACCCGCGACCCGACCCGAGATCCGCGCGACCCGCGTGCCGACCCGCGCTCCATCCCGACCCGGTTTCCGACCCGGCCACGACCCGGATCCGTTTGGTATATTTTCTTTTCTCTTCTTTGTTTTTACTTTTATTTATATATTTATTTGTTAATTATGATAAAAAAAATAATAATAATAAATATAAAACAGAAAATATAACAAAGCAAAAAATAAATAAATAAATAGTATAAAAATAGAATAAAATAAAATGAATACATGGTTTTAAAAGAAAAGACAAATGAATATAAAATATGTAAAATAAATAGTTTTAAAGTATATAGATTTCATAAAATACATATATTAATAAATATTAAAAAAAAATATGTATAAATATATGGTTTAAAATGTATGTAAATAAACGTGTAAAATATATACATATAAATATATAAAATGTATAGCTTTAAAACATATGAATATATTATAAATAAATATATAAAAATGTATATGGATAAATTATATAAAATGGAAATTAAATTTTATTAGATAAGTGAAATGTGGGTTAAGAAAAAAACAATAATAATAAATGAAGAATAATAATAAAATAAATGAATAAAGTAAGCATGAATTCCGATGATGAGATATCGTAGAAGTCACAAGTAGTGATTCTTCGAATATCTCTAGGTAAGAGGAATTTATCGAATATCGCCAAAAGTATTGGGATATTCGATTTAATTTTTCAATATACAAATTCATGCTTATTTTAAAATTATATAATAATATGTTTGGTAATAAGGATTATTTAGAGAAAAAATACTAATTAAACGGAAATTAATAAACACAAAAGAGGTAATGGAGATAGGTGGGAAAAATTAATAAAAGATAAAAGAGATTTTAGAGATATATGAATACAAAATAATTAAACCAATAAAAAAAATAATAATAAAGTTTCAAAGGTGATTAAATTAACCAAATAAATGGTAAGAGGATTTTAATAAAAGATGACAACAAAAGGATTAAGTTAATAAATCTAAATAAATGAAGACAAGAATTAAGGGAGTTAGAATAATTCATAAGAGATGAAAGCTAATGCCCGATGATGGGATGTTACGGAAGTCACAAGTAGTGATTCCTAATTGATCCCTAGGTAAGAGAAATTTCACTAAATGTTGCCAAAAGTATTGGAATATTTAGAGAAGTTTTTCAATACATAAGCTTTTATCTTGAAAATATTTAATAATAAATATAAAAAATTAAGATCAACAAAAATAACAAAATAAATAAAATAACAAAATGAAGAAAAACAATGAATATGTTCAATAAGAAAGTAAAAAAAAAAATCTATATGCATTATATATTGTATGCTTGCATCATATGCATAAATGTTAATATTAAAACAAATGGAGTTCGTCCGATGATGGGATGTTACGGAAGTCACAAGTAGTGATTCCTAACTGATCCCTAGGTGAGAAGGGTCCTACTAAATGTTGCCAAAAGTATTGGAATATTTAGTGTGATTTTTCAATACACGAATTTTCATTTAAAAAAAAACAAATAATATAAAGAGTAAGAAAATAATAAACGAATTAAATGGACATGCATGCGCATCATTATCTGTTTACATCGCATACATTCATGTGAATTAAATAATGTGGGTCCCACCGATGATGAGATTCTATAGAAGTCACAAGTAGTGATTCTTTAGAAATCTCTAGGCGAGGAGAATTATTTCGAATGTCGCCAAAAGTATTGGGATATTCGATTTAATTTTTCAATAAAAAGGGATTCATGTTACTTTTAAAATAAAACTTATTTTAAAATATATAATAATGCTTTATTCAATTACACAAAAAAACGTGAACCCTCCGAGGATGAGATTCTATAGAAGTCACAAGTAGTGATTCTTTAGAAATCTCTAGGTGAGGAGAATTATTTCAAATGTCGCCAAAAGTATTGGGATATTTGATTTAATTTTTCAATAAATGGGGTCCATGTTAATTTTCAAAGGAAGTTTTTAAACATACATGAAATAATAATTTTTAAGCCAATACACGAGTTTTCTAAATAAGCAAATTAGTGTTAAACCAAGACTCTTTTATTAAAATCAAAAGATGCCACGTAGTTAGGATGGTACCGTTTTCTAACGGGCGTTATGAGGGTGCTAATCCTTCCTCGTACGTAACCGAACCCCCGAACCCAATTTTTGTTTCGCAGACCAAAAGATTATCTTTTTAATAAAACTTAATTAATTTTGAGATTTTGTTGAAAAGATAAACGTTTTCAGGTGGCCAATCACACCTAGTCAAAAAAGATTGGTGGCGACTCCATTTTTGTTTTTAAACGCTTTTTTTCGAAAATCGTCGAGAGCGAAGCCGTTACGACAGCTTGGCGACTCCACTGGGGACGCTAAGAGGGTCAAGCCATTAATTAACCATGTGGTGTCTTAAATTTTAATTTGATAGTCTTGGTTAACATTTAAGTCTAGTTTTTCATTTTAAAACAAATTTCTTTAAAACCAAAAATAATAATCATTTCATTCATTTTTGAACTTTTGATTCATTACATTCTTTGTGTGTGAAGGTATTGAAAATAAAGTAGAATATATGCTCATTCATGTTACATACATAAATGCATTGGCATAACATGAGCTCTATACCCGGGCTCTGTCCTCCTTAGGAGGGAGTAAAGTACCTATGCTCTCGTGAGGTAATCACCTCCGCAATGGCAAGCGAAATACTCCCACTCAAATCTGTTCCTTACTAGTCCAGTGTGGACGACAGTAGAGAATGGTTTGGGAACCTGTTAGATGGGTGATACCTCAAACAAGCATATAGTGTGTTGTGAGGAGACCAACCTAGGATAGAGCCATTCCTACCTTTTTGAGAGTGACCTTTGATAGGGCATAAATAAGCATTTTACCTGCTTTTATTTCTTTGTTTATATGTTTTATACACATACTAACTCGTATTTGTTTTCCTGTTTTCTTTTGCATAAATCACCTTGCATCACATAGTCACATAAGGGGTGTTTTTAGCTATGGCTCTCTTCAACGAGGAATTTTTCACAGAATCCATAGAAAGGTTGGCTTGTTCATCATCCGTGAGTGTTCCGTGTGATTCCTATAGAGAAGTGCAAATATGGTCCGAAAGAGTTTAGCAAGTGAAAGGAGATTGTTTGACTGGAGATTTTGTGTCCCCACTACCGCAAGAGGTGAATTTGAATTTGAAACAAAACAACCTAATAGACTTAGCCAATTTATGGAATCAAATCAGTGAGGAGGGGAAGAAGGATTTCCGGGAGAAATATGGCCAAATAGAATCTTTGATTGCTGTGAAAGTTGAAGAACCTATGATTAGAGCAGCCATACAGTTTTGGGATCCTTCTCACAGGTGCTTTTCTTTCAATGGGTTAGACTTAACACCTACGGTCGAGGAATACTCCGTCTTGTTGGGAATAGATTTGAAAAGTCCGGATAAGATATACGTTCGGAAGCCAAAGTCCGGATTTCGTAAGAAGCTAGCTAAGCTTTTGGGAGTCAGACCGGAGGATGTAGATCTCCATGTGAAGCATAAAGGGTCCAACATCTGTGTGCAGTGGGATTTTCTGCATGAATTCATCAAGGGTCACATTAATGACGAGCAAGGGTTGACAGTTTTTGCTTTGGCAGTCTATGGTTTGGTTATCTTCCCAAAGGTATTAGGACACATTGAAATAGCTGTAATAGATCTTTTTGAGCAAATCGAGAACAATGGAAATCCATCGCCTGCTATTCTAGCTGAAACTTTTAGATCTTTGAATCATTGTAGGCAAAATGAAGAAGGCCGATTTGTGGGATGTATACAATTACTTCATGTTTGGGTGAAGAGCCATTTCAAGTGCAAGGAAAAAGCGTTCAAGAGAACATTCATCCATCACCGTGCCCCGATCAAAGAATTCTGCAACAGCAAGTGGCCGAAACCGAAGAGCAAAGAAGAATGGGCCGATCTTCTGCAAAGACTCGGGGAAAATCAAGTAGTGTGGATGGCACCGTGGATGCCTCATGTACCCGTCCTATATCGATGTGGAGAAGAGTCGTGGGTACAACTTTTGGGACCATGGGGAATAGTGAGCTACGCGCCGCTTATGGTACTACGACAATTTGGGGCAAAGCAATTCATTCCTCCGACACACGGGCTTGGTGATATGGAATTTTCTTATGGTGAGTCCAAGGCAATGAAGAAAGTCGAGCAAGCTGTTCGATCGTGGAAACAAACCCGAAGAGTCAATCTTGGACCCCTTTCTGATAAGGCTACCCCGGAATACTTGGTGTGGAGGACAAAACAAGTAAGGGAGGTAGTTTTTCTCCCAAAAGAATGCAACATGCCTCTAGAACCAGAAGTAGAAATATCCGAGGTTGAGATCGCTAGGCAGCAATACAAGATAGAGGAGGAAAAGTGGAGGCAAGAGAATTTGAAGCTTCGGAAAGAGATGGAACAGCTTAAATACGAGGCGGAAATGCGAGAAGCCAAGTTCAGGAAAGTCCAACAAGAACACAATGTCACCAGCAAGGATCTAAGAAGTCTGCACCTAGAGAACAAAAAGTTGAGATCTGAAATGAGGGTCGGAGGAATTATGCAAACTTCAAATGAAAGAAAAAGGGAATTGGAAGACTTGCACAAAAGGGTAGAACACTGGGCACACAAAGCCAAGAAGAGTGAAGAAGAAGTCGTTTATTTGTCCTAAGAACGGCAAAATTGGGAAGGCATGTACTCAGCAAGCGCAAGGAAATTAGCCCAATGTCAGAAAGAGAACGAGGAACTAAAGGAGAAGTTGAAAAAGGGAAAGCAAGTTGAGATAGATGATGAAAAAGCTACATTGCAACAAAAGGTTCAGATGTTAGAGGAACAGCTACAAGCATATAAAAACCACATCAAAGTGATAATAGAAGATTGGGAACAAAGTGAAAACAACTGGAGTTATGGATATGACATGGCACAGGATGCAAGCATGACGTGGAGAGTGGAAAATCTGGGAGACAGCAATATATTGAGCATATGGCCACTCAAGTTTGCAAGGCCGTGACAAAGGCAAGGGAATGGTTGAAAAGCTGAAGCTCTGAGACAAGAAATCCTTCCGACAGAAAAATATGGGCAAAGGCTGCTGAACTTTTTAGACGAGGCTAGGGATCAATATCAGCAAGTTAGTCGTTTTTATGGCTTTAATCAGAATATGATCGGAATGTAACAAGTGACTTTTTGAATGAATGAAAGTTCCTTTTTGTTGAAATTGTTATGGCTTAAATATCCCTTAAAGTATCATTTACTTAACATCACATTCATTCCATTCATTCATTCCTTCATATAGTTTAAATAAAATATTGCATCATGTAGTAATTAGTTTCTTATTGTGGTAATCAAGATTCAAGGTAACTTCAACATTCAAGATTCCAGCCCAAATTCCCAAACACTCATACAATACCGGTCACGCTCAAGAGCAATGGAGGAAGAACATGGTAATAGGATGGATAGGATGGAGAAAGCGCAAGAAGATATCCGAGGGCAGTTAGCCGCTTTAATGGAAATGATGACAAGGATGAACAGAGAGAAGGAAGTGGCTAGAGAAACACCTAACCCAAGGACAGATCAGCCCCGAGAAGATGATGATCCCCAATACCCTCCAGGGTTTACCCCATTTCATGCCCAATCCTCACAAGGCATACCTCCACCTCCACCTTATGTCCAAACCTCACAAGGCGTACCCCCACCTCCACCTCCTCCACAGCCTATGGGCAGTTACGCTTATGTGTACCCGGGAGCACCGAGCACCTCAGCACAACCTCATATCACAGTGCCTATACCTCTCACTCAAGGGACAAGACCTGCGGATCCAATTCAAGTCCCTGACTTAGATGATCCAAGAGAGCAAGAGAAATTGAAGGGTAGCGTGTCGGAGGTAAAAGGCAATTCTGACTCTAAAAAGCTTAGCATTATAGAGGAAAGGCTGCGGGCCATCGAGGGTAGTGATTTCTATGGGTCAGTGGATGCAATGGGATTGTGCTTAGTTCCAGATGTGGTGATCCCTCCTAAGTTTAAGACTCCTGAGTTCGAGAAGTACGATGGGACCAAGTGCCCCATCACCCATGTGACAATGTATTGTCGCAAGATGGCCACTTATAACCATGATGACAAGCTATTGATATATGTGTTTCAGGATAGCCTCACGGGGTCCGCTGCTAGATGGTATGTGCAGCTAGATGGGACGCGTATTCATAGTTGGAGCGACTTGGCTAGGGCATTTATTGCTCAGTACAAGCATGTCACGGACATGGCCCCAGACAGATTGTCCTTACAGAACATTGAGAAGAAGGCTAATGAAAGCTTCAAAGAGTATGCTCAGCGTTGGAGAGACTCGGCAGCACAAGTCCAGCCACCTCTGACTGAGAAGGAGATGACAGTGCTATTTGTTAATACTCTGAAGGCCCCCTATTATGAACGTATGATAGGGAACACAACAAAGAATTTCGCTGATATGGTCATCACTGGTGAAATAATCGAGAACGCAATTAAGAACGGGAAGTTGGAGGGCAGTGATTCAAAGAAAGGTGGGTTATCCAAGAAGAAAGAGGTTGAAACCCAAGCAGTCACCCATACAACACCTCGGTATAGGGGATATGCACCCTACCCACCTCGATTTCGACCACAGCCTCAGCCTTACCCATATTACCAACCTTATTTCCCGGCCTCAAACAATGTCTCTCCTGCTCCCTACCAAGGCCCATTACAACCACCAACTTTTCGGCCAAATTTTCGTCCTCCAGCACCGTACTATACACCAACACCTACTACCCCGCCCTACCAACCAAATAGTAACCCAGCTGCTAACCAAAAACCTCCTCGAAGAATTATTGAAAAGCCTCCTATTGATCCTATCCCCATGTCATACACAGACCTATTCCCACAATTGGTGAGAGGTCACATGATCGCACCTCTTTACATGGAGCCAATGAAACCACCTTTTCCAAGATGGTATGACCCCAGCGCTCGATGTGACTATCATGGTGGAAATCCGGGTCATTCTACGGAGAATTGCACAGCTTTGAAATATAAGGTGCAAGACTTGGTCAAGTCAGGAAGGTTAACTTTTTCCAAAGAGGTGGAACCCAGTATCAATGCTAACCCACTGCCCAGCCACAGTGGAGGATCAGTTAGTGCAACTGAAGTTCAGGGGAAACGTTGCATAAAAAGACACGTGGAAGAGGTTAAGACTCCAATGAGTCTAGTATTCGATGTTCTAACCAAGGCCAATATGATTCAGCCTGCACCTGCACTATTGGAATCCAAGGTCCATCAAGATGAATCCGACCCGGATCAAGCGTGTGAATATCATATGGGATCTGTGGGCCACTCTATCCAAAACTGCCCTCATTTTCGACAAGTAGTCCAATCGGTGATGGATTCATTCTTAATAGAGTTTTATACGGAGGAAGAGGGAGATGTAGTGAGCACTGCCTCGAATGAATTTTCGGGGTATGATTACCCTTGGGGGAAACCGCTGACGATTTTTTACAAAGAAAAGTCGAGTCCCAAGAAGGAGGAATCTAGCCTTGTCACTCCTCCGACCATGACAATCAAAGTTCCGAGCTCTTTCCCTTACAAGAGCAATAATGCTGTCCCTTGGAAATATGAGTTCAAAGCAGTGATTGAGGGGTCTAGCGACATGAGCTCAAACAAGTCAGATATGCCCGATAATGCCAACATAAGTGGGGTAGGAGGAATCACACGAAGCGGAAGATGCTACACACCAGAGATGTTAGATAGGGCCCGAAAAGGGAAAGGAAAGGAGAAAAAAGAAGACAACCAAGCGGAGAAAGAAGAGGAACAGGCCTCGTTTTCCAAAGACCAAGGAGGAAACTTGCAAAAGCCAGTATCGGAGGATGATGCAAAGGAGTTTTTAAAGTTGATAAAGCACAGTGAATATAGTGTGGTCGAGCAATTGAATAAGATGCCTGCTCGAATTTCACTGTTATCTCTGCTGTTAAATTTAGAATCGCATCGGAACGCCTTAATGAAAGTGTTGAATCAAGCATATGTGCCTCATGACATCCCGGTTGACAGTATGGACCAGTTGGCAGGGAATATCATAGCGGCAAACTTCATATCTTTTACCGACGACGAAATTTCGCCGGAAGGGCGAGGAAGTATTAAGGCCTTGAATATCACTGCAAGATGTAAGGGTCACACAATTGCCAAGGTTTTGATTGACAATGGCTCATCGATCAACGTCATGCCTATGGCCACGCTAAAAAAGATGCCCGTTGACCTATCTTACATACAACCAAGTAACATGGTTGTGAGGGCCTTTGATGGTTCCAGAAGGGATGTAGTAGGTGATATCGAGATCCCAATTGAAATCGGGCCGGTCACTTTCAATATCCAGTTCCAAGTTATGGATATTTCCCCGTCATACAGCTTCCTACTGGGGAGACCATGGATCCACACGGCGGGTGCTGTTCCTTCATCATTGCATCAGAAAGTGAAGTTTGTCGTCGGTGATAAGCAAATTTCTGTCTCTGGAGAAGAAGATCTTTGATCACCAAGCCCTTATCTGTGCCCTACATTGAGGCAGCCGGGAAGCGTTAGAGTGTTCTTTCAGGGCTTTTGAGATAGTGAATGCAACATATGTGGGAGAAGGATCAAGAATACCCACCCCTCGGTTGTCAACCACTGCTAAGATGATCGTTAAACAGACACTGCAAAAGGGCTGGCGTGTCGGAAGAGGCTTAGGGAAAAATCTCCAAGGACAAAAGAAGCCTGTAAGATTGAGGAGAACAAGGATAGGTTCGGCCTCGGATACAAGGCCACTAGTTCAGAAAGAAAGAGGATTCTAGAAGAGAGAAGGAAGAAAAGAATAGCCCGCCTCCAATGCTAAAAGAAGAATCAGAGAAGATGGTGATCCCGTACCTCTATGACACTTTCCGCTTTGGCGGATGTTACCACCCCGATTCGTTAGAGACGTGGAAGCGAGACCCATGAAATGATCCTCGCATGGGTTCATAGTCTAAATGGTGCATGGGAAAATGACAACTTTTGTTATAGAAATGATTGTGTTGATGGGGCACAGAGCTGAAAGACTGAATTGTTGAAAGGATACCTTCTATCTTTTGTTTTTCTTTTGTAATGTAGTGAGGTAGATTATCAACATCTCGGTCTAGAGAGCTCTAGAAGATTTTTTGTAAACTTGATCTTCATCATCATTTCAATAAATTAACAATTTCAATGCATTTTGAGCACTTTCTTCTCATCCCTCACCATATCTATAACTGTTTTTTTTCCTTTTCCTTCACTACAATTGGTAAGAACAACCAACCATATCTGCCAAATCTTTACTTTTTCAGGAAAATGAATAATGAATGTGAAGATAACCTTAACAGCTATCCGGGTTTGATTTTGAAAATTCTATGCATGTTGGTGAACTCGATAACAATGTAGATTCAGACGATGATGCTTTGTCTCCGATCTATTGAAAATGATTGAGCAAGAGAAAAAACCAATTGAACCCCACAAAGAGGTAATTGATATGGTCAACCTAGGGGATGATGAGAACGTCAAAGAAGGCAAAGTAGGCACAGCACTTCCATTGTTGAAAGGCAAAGGCTAGAGGAATTACTTCGTGAGTATGTCGATGTGTTTGCTTGGTCTTATCAAGACATGCCTGGGTTAAACACTGATGTTGTGGAGCACTGTCTGCCCTTGAAAATGGAATGTAAGCCAGTACAACAGAAGCTTAGGCGCATGAAGCCGGAGATGTTGTTGAAGGTGAAGGAAGAAGTAAAAAGCAATTCGATGCAGGGTTCTTAAAAGTAGCCAAGTATCCGGAATGGGTGGCTAATATAGTCCCGGTACCAAAAAAGGATGGGAAAGTAAGGATGTGTGTAGATTATCGGGACTTAAACAGAGCTAGTCCCAAGGATAATTTCCATTGCCGCATATTGATACCCTGGTGGATAATACAGCCCAACACTACATGTTTTCGTTCATGGATGGTTTTTCAGGCTACAATCAGATTAAAATGGCTGAGGATGACATGGAGAAAACCACCTTTGTGACAGTTTGGGGACATTTTGCTACAAAGTTATGCCTTTTGGTTTAAAGAATGCCGGGGCCACCTACCAAAGGGCAATGGTAACTCTCTTTCCATGACATGATGCATAAAGAGATAGAGGTGTATGTAGATGACATGATTGCCAAGTCCCGAGGAGAAGAGGATCATGTAGCCAACCTTCGAAAGCTGTTCGAAAGGCTACGGAAGTTTCAGCTCAAGTTGAACCCCGCCAAATGCACTTTTGGCGTTAAATCGGAAAGTTGTTGGGGTTAGTCAGAAAAGGAATTGAAGTGGACCCGGACAAAATCAGCGCATACAAAATCTGTCGCCTCCACGCACACAGAAGGAAGTAAGAGGTTTTTTGGGAAGATTGAACTATATTTCCCGTTTTATCTCGCAACTTACGCTTAAATGCGATCCCATTTTTAAGTTGCTTCGGAAACAAGATCCGGGAGAATGGAATGAGGCATGCCAAGAGGCTTTTGAAAAGGTGAAAAGGTACTTGTCAAATCCACCTGTTCTAGTACCGCCGGTTGCAGGAAGGCCTGTTGTTGTACGTGACTGTCAATGAACATCTATGGGATGCGCTGGGCCAACATGATGATACGGGCAAGAAAGAACGGCCATTACTACTTGAGCAAGAAGTTCACTGATTACGAGGCCAAGTACACTACAATAGAAAAAATGTGTTGCGCGTTGGCTTGGGTCGCTCGTAGATTGAGGCAGTATATGTTGTATCATTCGACTTGGTTGATAGCTAGATTGGATCCCCTCAAGTACATCTTTGAGAAACCATCATTATCAGGCAGACTAGCTAGATGGCAAGTTATGCTTTCTGAATATGACATCGTGTACGTGTCTCAAAAGGCAATCAAAGGTGGGGCAATAGCCGACTTCCTGGCGGATCGTGCTACTGACGAGTATGAGCCTATCAAGCTAGATTTTCCAGATGAAGATATAATGTCTGTCTTTCAAGTGGAGAAAGAAGAGCCTGATAGCAGACAGTGGAGAATGTTCTTTGACGGCGCGTCCAACGCCTTAGGGCATGGGATAGGAGCAGTTTTAATATCTCCAAATGGAAAATATTACCCGTCCACAGCCAGATTAAATTTCAACTGTACCAACAACATGGCTGAATACGAAGCTTGTGCAATGGGTTTAGAAGCTGCAATCGAGAGGGGAATCAAGAACTTGGAAGTTTACGGAGATTCAGCACTGGTTATTTATCAGTTACGAGGTGAATGGGAAACAAGGGATCAGAAGCTAGTTCAGCACCAAAAGTACATAGCTAACCTTGTACGACAATTTGACGATATCGTCTTCCAGCATTTATCTCGAGAAGAAAACCAGGTTGCCGATGCCTTGGCAACACTAGCTGCAATGTTTAAAATGGAGACGGAAGCAAATGTTTCACCAATCAAACTGCGCATGAGAGATTCTCCAGTCCACTGTTCTAGTATTGAAGAGGAAGCGGATGGACAACCTTGGTATTATGACATCATGCAATACCTTAAGAGTCAACAATACCCAGAGCATGCATCGGAGAATGATAAAAAGATCCTTAGAAGATTGACAATGGGATTCCTCGTTGATGGAGACGTTTTGTATAAAAGAGGTAGAGATCAGATGTTATTGAGATGTGTAAAAGCGTCTGAAGCCAAAAGGATTCTGGAGGAGGTACACGATGGAACTTGTGGGGCACATCCAAATGGTCATTTCATGGCTAGACAGATTATGAGGGCAGGCTATTATTGGACTACACTAGAAAGAGATTGCATAGATTATGCTAGAAAATGCCACAAGTGTCAAATCTATGCTGACAAGATTCAAGTTCCCCCAACTTCACTAAACGTCATGGCACCACCGTGGCCTTTCTCTATGTGGGGAATGGATGTGATTGGACCCATCTCTCCCAAGGCATCAAATGGGCACAGATTCATTTTCGTGATGATAGACTACTTTACAAAATGGGTCGAGGCTGCCTCTTATGCGAACGTGACTAAGTCTACTGTTTGTAAGTTTCTAAAGAAGGAGATAATATGTCGGTACGGGCTCCCAGAAAGGATCATATCAGACAATGCCCTCAACTTGAACAATGACATGATGAAGGAAGTATGTGCACAGTTCAAAATCAAGCATCACAACTCAGCCCCGTATCGCCCGAAGATGAATGGAGCCGTTGAGGCCGCCAACAAAAATATTAAGAGGATTGTGGGGAAGATGACCAGCACATACAAAGACTGGCACGAGAAGCTACCATTCGCTTTGCATGCTTATAGAACGTCAGTGCGCACTTCTACTGGGGCAACTCCTTTTTCTTTGGTTTACGGTATGGAAGCAGTGCTGCCTGTTGAGGTAGAGATCCCCTCCCTAAGAGTTTTAATGGAGCTAAACTTGGACGAAGCTGAATGGGTTCGAAGTCGCTTCGAACAATTGAATCTTATAGAAGAGAAAAGGCTTACAGCACTATGTCATGGTCAGATGTACCAGAAGAGAATGATGCGAGCCCATGATAAAAAGGTTCGACCCAGGCATTTCGTGAAGGGGAATTGGTGTTGAAAAAGATCCTCCCAAATCACCACGATAATCGGGGCAAATGGACACCAAATTGGGAAGGACCTTATGTAGTGAAAGAGCGTTCTCAGGTGGAGCGTTGATCTTGACAGAGATGGATGGGAATGATCTGCCTAATCCGATAAATTCCGATGCTGTGAAGAAATACTATGCCTAAAAAAAAAAGCAAGAAAACAAGCAAAAAAGAAAAGAAGAAAAGAAAAAGCAAAAAGCAAAAAAGCAAAAAAAAAAAAAAACAAAACAAAAACAAAAAAAGAAGGGAAATTGAAAGGAGAATTCAAACTGAAAACCCAAAAAGGGCAGTTGAATTAAAGGGGGATATCTAAGTTGAAAACCTGAAAAGGCGGCTTGGATGCAGAAAAGATCAACACCTGGATCGAAATCGTACGGAGCATGGCATCAGTCGGATGAACTCAGCATGACAGGGGGCATCAACGGATTAGTTTTTTCTAAAGAAAGCACCGGTCTGGTTCGTGAAGGGTTATCTAGACATTCATTATTTATTTTGAAATTCACCACTTGACCCTTGTGGCATTCACTACCCAATTGTACTCTTATTGTCGTTGTCTCTTGTCAGCTCAGTAACAAATGCTTTTCTTCTAAATTTGGTTGTTCTTTTGGTCATTCCATAACCAACCGATAAAGTGCAAGAATGCATTGCTTTTGTTAACAAAATGAAATGAAGATGATGATTAAAATAAGGACCTACTTGCTAACATTACTAAAGAAAAACAAAAAGGAGAAGAAAGAAAAAGAAGAAAGGAAGAAAAAGGAAAAGAGAAATAAAGGAATGAAACAAAGGAGATTGAAAATTGTGACAAGTACATGTTGTGAACCAGCTCCGATTCGAAGTCGGTGACAACTATTCTATGAAGCACGAGTAAAAGGATTAAAAGACACAAAAAAGACAGTTCTGAGAATTTGATTACCACAATAGGAATTGCATGACTTTGTCAATACATGCATTTGCATTTCATCCACATTATAAGAATTCAAGCACCAAAACAAAACAAAAAAATCAAAAAAAAATGTTCAAAAAATCATCATCATTGATAAAGAAACGTGCATTGGCATTGTTGATATTACATTTGCATTCGCATCAGTGATCATGGCATCAGCCAAACATTGAAAAATGTGAATATAAGAGATTTTGGATAAAAAAAAAATGAATGAAAATGATGAAAAAATGAAAAGAAAGGAAGAAAAGAAGAAAGAGAAGGAAAAGAAAGAAAGAAAAGAAAGAGGAGAAAGACAAAAGAACAAACAAAAAGAATTTAAAGAGGAACACCTTTTAGAAAAAATTTTAAAGTTTCATCGCCTCTGCTGCAAGAGGAGCACATTTTCAGAAAAAAAATTTTAAAGTTTCATCGCCT
This sequence comes from Heritiera littoralis, assembly GCA_031772115.1. Taxonomy (NCBI): domain Eukaryota; kingdom Viridiplantae; phylum Streptophyta; class Magnoliopsida; order Malvales; family Malvaceae; genus Heritiera; species Heritiera littoralis. The sequence goes on from JAPDPK010000203.1 coordinate 641,738, forward strand.
TTGCTGCAAGAGGAGCACATTTTTAGAAAAAAATTTTTAAAGTTTCATCGCCTCTACTGCAAGAGGAGCACATTTTCAGAAAAGGAATTTAAAGTTTCATCGCCTCTGCTGCAAGAGGAGCACATTTTCAGAAAAAATTTTAAAGTTTCATCGCCTCTGCTGCAAGAGGAGCACATTTTCAGAAAAAATTTAAAGTTTCATCGCCTCTGCTGCAAGAGGAGCACATTTTCAGAAAAAAATTTTAAAGTTTCATCGCCTCTGCTGCAAGAGGAGCACATTTTTAGAAAAAAATTTTTAAAGTTTCATCGCCTCTGCTGCAAGAGGAGCACATTTTCAGAAAAAAATTTTAAAGTTTCATCGCCTCTGCTGCAAGAGGAGCACATTTTCAGAAAAAAAAAATTTTAAAGTTTCATCGCCTCTGCTGCAAGAGGAGCACATTTTCAGAAAAAATTTTAAAGTTTCATCGCCTCTGCTGCAAGAGGAGCACATTTTCAGAAAAAATTTTAAAGTTTCATCGCCTCTGCTGCAAGAGGAGCACATTTTCAGAAAAAGAATTTAAAGTTAAAAAAAAAAAAAGGGATTGGGTCTTGAGTTGGACAAAATTATTGTCTATTGTCTTTGCTTTATCCCTGATTCTCAGCAATAAGCAAAGAGGGGCAGCTGTAGACACCTAATTTTGTCCAAGTTTTACAAATTATTTTGACAAATTTTATTATTTTATTTTATTTATTATCTTCTTTATTTTCATTTTTCTTATTTATTTTGTTATTATTCATATCCCTATTATTATTAATTTTATTATTATTATATATTTCATATTAATATTTATTATTATTATTATTATTATTTATTTCACATTTCAATTATTATTATTATTATTATTATTATTATTATTATTATTATTATTATTATTATTATCAGTCCCTGTCACAGTGAAGCATTAAATGCTTCGGATCTACCCAAGATCTGCCGGTTCTTGCCTTAGCCGCCGGCGCCTCATCCTCCAACCCAGATCCAGAAACACCGCGCCGTAAATCCCGTTCCAACAGAAGCCTACCGATTCGGTGATTCTGAAAGGCTAGGGGGGAGCTTCAACATCGTTTAAGAAGACCCCAAGCAAGGATCTGGGGCTTCTTCTTCAGAGAAAAAAGGAACCGAAAACAAAAGAAAAAACTCCTATCATCACAACCACCATCGTCACCACTGAAACCCTTAAGCACCACCACCATCGTCACCACCGAAGCCTCCCAAACACCATCACCCAAACCAAAACAAAACCCCTAACCCAGATCTGAAAAACCTAAGATCCGAAACCCTCAAACACCCTCACCATCACCACGACCCAAATCGGGACCAAGATCCCTCAACCCGAGACCCCTTCAAAAACCCAGATCTAAGCCCCCACCTGCAAAAACACAAAAACAACAAGCCAAACACGCATACCAACAAACCACAACGACGGCAAATCGCAACCAACAACCAAACCATCAAAAAAAAAAAACAAAAAAAGAGAGAAGAACTCAGTTTCGGGGAGTTCAGATTTACGGGGTTAGGACCATTTTTTGGCAAAACTAAGGTCAGAATCGGAAAGAGCATGGGAAGAGGAATCGGAAAAGGAAGAACTTTTTGATTTTTACCGCCGGTGAGTGGCGGCCGGTGGCGGCGCACGGCGGTCCGGCGTGGTCGGAAATCGCCCAGAGAGGCAGAGGGACGAGAGAATTTGGGAGTTTAGAAAATTTTTTTTAGAAAACGCCGATGGAAATGAAGGAATAAAAAAAAAGAGGGCCTTTTATGGAGAGCCGAAACGGTGCGTGTTGAGCCCCTGACCCGCGACCCGACCCGAGATCCGCGCGACCCGCGTGCCGACCCGCGCTCCATCCCGACCCGGTTTCCGACCCAGCCACGACCTGGATCCGTTTGGTATATTTTCTTTTCTCTTCTTTGTTTTTACTTTTATTTATATATTTATTTGTTAATTATGATAAAAATAATAATAATAATAATAAATATAAAACAGAAAATATAACAAAGCAAAAAAAAAATAAATAAATAGTATAAAAATAGAATAAAATAAAATGAATACATGGTTTTAAAAGAAAAGACAAATGAATATAAAATATGTAAAATAAATAGTTTTAAAGTATATAGATTTCATAAAATACATATATTAATAAATATTAAAAAAAAATATGTATAAATATATGGTTTAAAATGTATGTAAATAAACGTGTAAAATATATACATATAAATATATAAAATGTATAGCTTTAAAACATATGAATATATTATAAATAAATATATAAAAATGTATATGGATAAATTATATAAAATGGAAATTAAATTTTATTAGATAAGTGAAATGTGGGTTAAGAAAAAAACAATAATAATAAATGAAGAATAATAATAAAATAAATGAATAAAGTAAGCATGAATTCCGATGATGAGATATCGTAGAAGTCACAAGTAGTGATTCTTCGAATATCTCTAGGTGAGAGGAATTTATCGAATATCGTCAAAAGTATTGGGATATTCGATTTAATTTTTCAATATACAAATTCATGCTTATTTTAAAATTATATAATAATATGTTTGGTAATAAGGATTATTTAGAGAAAAAATACTAATTAAACGGAAATTAATAAACACAAAAGAGGTAATGGAGATAGGTGGGAAAAATTAATAAAAGATAAAAGAGATTTTAGAGATATATGAATACAAAATAATTAAACCAATAAAAAATAATAATAATAAAGTTTCAAAGGTGATTAAATTAACCAAATAAATGGTAAGAGGATTTTAATAAAAGATGACAACAAAAGGATTAAGTTAATAAATCTAAATAAATGAAGACAAGAATTAAGGGAGTTAGAATAATTCATAAGAGATGAAAGCTAATGCCCGATGATGGAATGTTACGGAAGTCACAAGTAGTGATTCCTAATTGATCCCTAGGTAAGAGAAATTTCACTAAATGTTGCCAAAAGTATTGGAATATTTAGAGAAGTTTTTCAATACATAAGCTTTTATCTTGAAAATATTTAATAATAAATATAAAAAATTAAGATCAACAAAAATAACAAAATAAATAAAATAACAAAATGAAGAAAAACAATGAATATGTTAAATAAGAAAGTAAAAAAAAAAATCTATATGCATTATATATTGTATGCTTGCGTCATATGCATAAATGTTAATATTAAAACAAATGGAGTTCGTCCGATGATGGGATGTTACGGAAGTCACAAGTAGTGATTCCTAACTGATCCCTAGGTGAGAAGGATCCTACTAAATGTTGCCAAAAGTATTGGAATATTTAGTGTGATTTTTCAATACACGAATTTTCATTTAAAAAAAAAACAAATAATATAAAGAGTAAGAAAATAATAAACGAATTAAATGGACATGCATGCGCATCATTATCTGTTTACATCGCATACATTCATGTGAATTAAATAATGTGGGTCCCACCGATGATGAGATTCTATAGAAGTCACAAGTAGTGATTCTTTAGAAATCTCTAGGCGAGGAGAATTATTTCGAATGTCGCCAAAAGTATTGGGATATTCGATTTAATTTTTCAATAAAAAGGGATTCATGTTACTTTTAAAATAAAACTTATTTTAAAATATATAATAATGCTTTATTCAATTACACAAAAAAACGTGAACCCTCCGAGGATGAGATTCTATAGAAGTCACAGGTAGTGATTCTTTAGAAATCTCTAGGTGAGGAGAATTATTTCAAATGTCGCCAAAAGTATTGGGATATTTGATTTAATTTTTCAATAAATGGGGTCCATGTTAATTTTCAAAGGAAGTTTTTAAACATACATGAAATAATAATTTTTAAGCCAATACACGAGTTTTCTAAATAAGCAAATTAGTGTTAAACCAAGACTCTTTTATTAAAATCAAAAGATGCCACGTAGTTAGGATGGTACCATTTTCTAACGGGCGTTATGAGGGTGCTAATCCTTCCTCGTACGTAATCGAACCCCCGAACCCAATTTTTGTTTCGCAGACCAAAAGATTATCTTTTTAATAAAACTTAATTAATTTTGAGATTTTGTTGAAAAGATAAACGTTTTCAGGTGGCCAATCACACCTAGTCAAAAAAGATTGGTGGCGACTCCATTTTTGTTTTTAAACGCTTTTTTTCGAAAATCGTCGAGCGCGAAGCCGTTACGACAGCAGGAAATGTAGATCACCTGTTGCATGGGAGGAAGTAGGTGATCATTAGATATTAGCTCTTGATTTAGTAGAGCAAGCTTCCCGGAGTGTACAGTTGATTTCGGATAGATTGAGGACAGCTCAGAGTCGGCAGAAAAGTTATGCAGATACTAGACGCCGACCATTGGAGTTCTTAGTGGGGGATTCTGTCTTTCTTAAGGTCTCATCGTCGAAGGGTATTATGAGATTCGGTAAGAAGGGCAAGTTGAGTCCTCGTTACATCGAGCCCTTTGATATCTTAGACCGTGTAGGAGATGTTGCCTATAGGTTAGCATTACCTTCGGAGTTATCAGGGGTTCATAATGCCTTCCACGTATCGATGTTGAGGAGATATCATCCAGATCCCTCTCACATAGTTCGACATGAGCCACTGGAGATTAGGGAGGATATGAGCTATGTGGAGAAACCGATACGGATCTTGGATCGGAAGGATAGAGTACTACGGTCTAAGATGATTTCACTGGTGAAAGTGCTCTAGCAGTATCACTCAGAGGAAGAGGCTACATAGGAATTAGAGAGTCTCATGCGAAAGAAGTATCCAGAGCTCTTTCAGTGATAGGTTCGATTAAATTCGAAGGATTGAATTTCTTAAGGTGGGGAGAATGTGAGAACCATGTATTCGGATATTGTTTCACATGTAAGGACACTCACATTGTTCATTTCCTGTGAATTTCGCAGATATGAGCCAGTACAGTGTAGTAGGCTCCACAGGTTCTACAATGCTCGGATGGACGTGAGACCGGACAAATAATACACAGAGGCTCTAATAAATATACAATATGAAATTTAAGTCTAAATTTCCTCATTTAGATTATTTTTGAAGAGTATGAAAACAAATTAGAAACTGACGTTTAAGTACATAGCCCGGTGGCATTTTTGTAAACTGAGGTCAAAATAAATGGGAATTTAATCTAGTGATTAAAGAAAGATATTCTACATGAAAATAAACCGAGGTTTATGTAAATAGATAGACCGAATCGGTAGTCAAATTAGAATTCTACACAATTTACCCGGTAAGGGTATTTTTGTAATTTCACCTTCTCGAAAAGGTTAAACCCTAACCAAATCACCACCATTCATCAAAATACACTTAATATGAATTTTTGGTGATGGAAAATAAATTTTTGGAGTTCAACTGCCTAGTTATAAAAATTCCAGAAGAAAAAGACCACCGAAAAACCTATCATTAATGGCATTTTTGTTATTTTTAACATTTATAAAATATGTCCAAATATTTTTATATATTTCCAGCTGCTGCCGGCACTGTTGCAGCTTCTTCTTTCTCTCATTCTCATGGCCTCCATGGAAGAACAAAAGAAAGTGAAAGCTTCCAAAAACACTTGATTTTCACCATATTTTCACTAAGCTATTTCTACCTAAATTACTCTACTCATCTTCCTCTCTCAAACCATACCAATAGCCCCTTGATTAAGTAGCTAAATCAAGAGAAAAGTGAAGAGGAAATTTCGGCCAAGGTACCCATTTATTGTGTATTTATATTCTTTGAATTTTAATGATAGATTTTAAGAGAATTAAGCTTCCTAAGCTTGTTTATGGTATTAGTTTAGGTTGAATCTAGCTAAATCATATTCAACCATTAAGAGGGGTGCTTGGCCATGCTTAGGATTAAGGGGAATTATAGTGTTTTATGCATAAAATTGATGTTAAATGATGATAAAGCATGATTAATTAAGGTATAATGGCTAAATTATGGAAAAACAATGAAAATGGCAAGAAGCCATTTTTGGCCATGGTGAGATGGGAGAGTTTTGATGCTTCAAGTTATGATGTTAGGATGTTAAGAGACTGTAGAAATTATAAAAAGATTGATGGTGAAGTCAGTTTCGATTCGGAGCTAAATCGACGAAGTTAGGTTTTAGCACCGGTGCGAATTATATCGGTTTAATATTTTCTACTGAAAATATGGTAAAATTTATTGCAAGAAAAATTATTAGAATTTTAATTATGGTGACTAATGGTCTTGGGTGAATTTTATTGCAGACCGGGAGAGGTGATTCGTACGTGGTGCTATCGAGCGATTTTATTTCATTTTACAGGTAAGGGATGCGTGTGTGAACCGTAGGGATACTGTAAATGCATAGTTTGGTTCACACTATTTTTATAAAACAATTTGGATATAAATTGCCTTTGAAAGTGGTGAAATTTAGTGAAATTATGGCTGCTGTTGAAATTATAAACTGTAATTTCTGTGTAAGAAGGCTAGGTTAAAAATAGCCATCATTCTGCCGAAAATTATAGAAATATTTAAAAAATATTTCTAGTAGTTTTCTAAAGTGGAAATAAGTGGAATTTTGGAAAATTTCCATGAAATTCATTAAATTGCATAATTTTATAGTTTACAAAAAAACTATATTTAAATATTCCTGATAAGGAATTTTATTTATGTGAGAGTACCAGCATGTGTCTTTTATTGTTTTATAAATATCTAGAACATTTTCTAGAATGATTGTTACAGTATGAATATTTTATGAATTTTTATTCATAAAACAAATATATTTTCATTTTAAATATTTATAGATTGATTGAAAATATATTCAGTGGAATTGATTTCATAATTGGTGTTTGTATCACGTGTTTATTGTTTTGAGACTGTTAGGCCCCGTATCATGCTCACGTGTCACGTGTTATTGCTGATAGATACTGATCCTATTGTCAGCGTCTCCGGTGGGCACCTGATCAGTGCACATTGTGGACCTCCTAGACTATGGCCATAGATCTCATGTGTTTCCTTTATTTGGGATGATATTATAGCATGATATATTTAGGGTGTTGCCTGGTCTCCATGATACTGTACTGATGATTGTACCTTTCACTGAACCTTTAGCTGGTACTAAATTATTTGCAGCTATTAAGCTTTTGATATACTACGTGTTGAACTAAATATTATACGGTGTTTTACAAGTGAGAAAATGAATAATTTTTTGAAAAGAATATTAATTCCTCATTTGTTTACTTAAGTGTTTTATCATGTGAATATCAAATGTTTTTAGCATATAGATTTTATAGTATCAGTTTCACATACAATTTTCTTACTGAGCGCGTTAGCTCACCCTTTTATTTTCTCACTCCACAAACTATCTTCAGTGATTCTATTCCATAGTATTCGGCTGTGTGGTAGTTGACCCCGGGGCAGCTTTTAGTGGATCCTGGAGGTATTATTTCTTTTATATGTTTTCAGACATAGTTGTACAGTACTACCTTTGTATAATTCCTGTACCAGGGATGTAGAACACTTGTATATACAGTATATATATTGCAGTAAATATTCTTATCGATTACTGAGTTAATTTAAGTATAATAGTAGTTACTGTTTTTCATAAGTGAGTGATAAAGGCATCGCAGACAGCCCAACCGTCACGTGTGGTGTTACAATATGGTAAATACTGTACATTTTGGGATGTGACACCAGTCCCCACCACCGCCGTTGCCTGCCAGCCGCCCGCCTTTTGTCTGTCGCCCCTCACCGCCGATCAGCTTACACAGTGGTATTATATATTTTTTTATTTTTACATTTAAAAATATTTATTTATTTGTTTATATTGTTACTTTGTTTTATTTTTGTGTTTATTCTCTTTTTATATATTGTTAGTTTATTATTTATTTGTCTATATATTATTATTTATTTGTATATATTATTTAGTTATATATATATATGTTTAATTTGTTGTGTGTATATATTTATTTATTTGTGTATATATATATTTTGTTGTTGTTTATTTGTTTAATTAGTTACTAATGATTTTAATATTGTTGATATATATACACACACACGCACACATTTAATAGTATATATTTATTTGTATATATAAGAATATTATTAGGAAATTTGTATTTAAAGAGTTATATTTATTTTTGTTAGCTTTTAAATATATAAATTTATTTTTTTAATTATAATTTGGTTATAATATTGTTAATTATGAAAATTTATTTTTGTTTTAGTGTATCTAATTATGTGATATTAATAGATTGATTGAATTAGTGTTATTAATTTTTTTTGTTCAGAAAGTATTATTAATTTTTTTTTAATGTGAGATATACACATTGTTATATCTATATATATATATATATATATATATATATATATATATATATATATAAAATTTTTTTTTCTTTCTTTGAATAAATGTATATATTGTTGTATTAATAGCTTTAATATATTTAGTTATTTGTATATATTTTTAATTTGTTGTGTGTATATATTTATTTATTTGTATATATTTATTTGTGTCTGTCAAAGTTAGTTGTCTATATATATTTATTTTTTTGCATATATTTGTATTTATTTATTTGTGTGTGTATATATATATATATATATATATATATATATATATATATATATATATATATATACTTTGTTATTATTTATTTGTTTAATTAGTTACTATTGCTTTTAATGTTGTTGATATATATATATATATATATATATATATATATATATATATATATATATATATATATATATATATACACACACACACATTTAATAGTATATATTTATTTGTATTTATAATAATATTAGTAGGAAATTTTTATTTAAATGTTTAAAGTTATTTTTGTTAGATTTTAAATATATAAATTTATTTATGCAAATTTAATTTCGTCATAATATTATTACTTTTTTGTTTATGTGAATTTAATAGCTTAATTACTTTTTTGTTTGCTTTTATTTTACAATATTTTGTAAGATGTTTTGTAAAATGTTAATTTATTTTGTTTGTTAAGTTCATTAGTATTCTAATACATATATTATTTTTTTCATGTATTACAGGTATAATGAAACCATAAAAAAAATCATCTGGTAAGAAGGCTCGACCCTATAGATCTTCTACAACGGGTTGGAAGTCCTTTTTCATACCTACTCCATGATCTCAGACCTCACCAATTAACCTTGAAGCACAATTATTTCCATTAATAGAAGTGGATACTGATGAGGTGGACCCACCCACTAACCAACTGATTAACTAGAGATATAGTCCAATTGCCCAAGGCCCATCCACACAGGGTCTATCTGGCCAAGCCTCATCATCTGCCGAGGGTATATCCCCTGACGGAATACTGATCGAGCAGCTTAACATCGATCATACTTGGACAAACACAGGCAGTGGTGCGAGTTCCGATGGTAGTGGCAGTGGAGGTAGAAAACGAACAAGAGGGCCCAATCAAGGATATTTGACTCCAAGTAATCCGGATCAAAGGGCACGACTTACTTGTTTGAATAACGGGTAATAAAAATAATAATACTATTTTGCTATATGAAGTTAATTAATTAATATTATATAAAAAATTTGAATTTATTTATGTCACAGCGTTTTTTTGGAGCCTCAAGTTGTTCGAACAATTACAACATTAATTAAAGATATTTTACTGATCCTTGGCCAACATGGAAAAAGTGTTCCAACTGTTGTGAAAACCCAAATATGGGAAAAATTTTCGGTATGTCAATCGCAAATAATTAATACATTACTTTATTTTATTATTTTATTTAACATGATTTTTTACTAATGATTTCGATTGATTTAGGAAATTTTTACTTGGCCTCCTGAAGAGACGATTATTGTGAAAAATATTTGGGAGAACATTTGCAAAACACGATTCCGTGACTTGTTGCAAGCTGAAAGAAAAAAAGCAATGCAACATTTTGGCACGGATCGAATTGCAAACTGTAAAGGGTATATGTCCAGCTAGATCAAAGTTGAGATATGGGACTTCTTGATTGATGAGTTATGGGGCAAATCGGAATGGGAGGCGAAGTTACAAAAAGGAAAGCTAAATCGATTGACCATAAAAGAAGGAATTGTTACCAAGCATACAGGTGGATCGATTTCTTTTCCCGTGCATGCACATAGATTGGTATGTAACTTTTTAAATCATATGTGTGATATTCTAGTTAAAATATATATTGTTTACAGCTAATTTCAATTTTTTTTTGTTTTACTTGTGAAGAGGAATCAATATAATCGAACACCTACATATAAGGAGGTTTTTGATCAAACTCACAAAAAAAATTGCTGGCCAAGGTGAATATGTGGACAATAAGTCGAAAGTTGTCAGTGTACGTATATTTAAAATTATTTCTTTTTATGTATGTCAATTATTATTTAATTACTTTTTAAGTATATATATTTATAATAATAATTTTTTTTATTATAGGAAAAATATAATGCTTCATTGGTTGAGAAGTATGGTGCGGATATTAGCAGTCAACCACACTTTGATCCTGTTGCTTGGTGTGACTGTATTGGAGGAATGGAAACAACCCGCACACATGTGTACGGGCTTGGAAGCAGTTCACAAAATAGAGATATACTTGAGTCATCCGCCTCCTTAGCAAGTCCAATATTCTCGGTTTCTCAATCCACAGTAAGCCAGGATGAGCGAATCGATGTTATAGAAGAGAAACTTGATGAAGTTCTCAAATATTTACCGCAAATGCACCAATGGATGGCTGAGATGACTAATGCATGGAAGAGTAGCAAAGGAGGCCCTTCAAATCCCGATGATAGACACACATCGAACCTCGGAGATGGGCCTTCTTCATAAATCTCTGTTTTAATGTAAGAAATTTAAGCACTTAGTTCTTTTTATGTTTTAAGAATTTCATGGTTGTTGAGAGATGTTATGAATTTTATGAATTTTAACCATGTTTTATGATTATGTATGAATTTTATCGATATTTTATGTTTATGTATTAAGGTCTTTTAAATGTTGCTATAGTAATGAATTTAGGGTTTTAAGCTTAAATTTAAATATATTTCGGAAAACTTTTGGAAAGAATTTTGGAATTTAACATTTTGGTAACGAAATGCACAAATAATAGATGATGATGAAAAAATATATTATTAGCGACGGAATTCAAAGAAATTAGTGACGGAAATAATAGCATTAGTGATGGAATTTTTTGTTGCTAATACCATTAGCGACAGAAATTTTCTATTATTAGCAATGGAATATTCTGTCGCTGATAACATTTAACGACGGAAAAAATTTATTATTAGCGATGGAATATTCCGTCGCTAAAGTTTTTAGCGATGGAATATTTTAATAAAATTTAAAAATAAAAATAAAATTAGTGACGGAATTAGCGACGAAAAATTTCGTCGCTGATAATTTTACCTATGGATTACTAATGACAAATTTTTATTTTAGCGACAGAAAATTTCTGTCGCTGATAAGAACAAATTTAATTAGCGACGGAGTGTACTTTCAGCGACGGAATGAGTATCAGCGACATTGATTTTTCTAACGGAAATTTTTCGTTGCAAAAAAGGCTTCAGCGACGGAATCACTTTTAGCGACGGAAAATTTCGTCGCTAATTCCGTCGTTGAAAGTCTCTTTTTTTGTAGTGTAAGTGGCCCAATAAATTTGAAAGTGTTGAAATGTAATTGTTAAAGTGACTGCCCTTAGCATTTCCCATAAAGATAAAGTAAAAAAAGAAAAAAATTAATAAATAATAAAATAATTATTCCAATGATGAAATCCTTGAGGCGATTGCGAAGGAGTAACTAACGAGTAATTCTTAGGTAAGAGAATTCTTCTATGTTTATCCATAACGAAGAAAAATTTAAGAAATATTTTCAATATTAAATATTTAAAATTCTAAATAGAAATAATAAAAATAATATAAGAAATAATTATAAAATATAAAAATAATAAAAATAGAAATAATAAAACGATAACGAAAAATTAAATAAAATAATAAATTAAGAAATAATAAATTTATATAAAATAATATTTTTGATGATAGAGCTTCTTCAAGGGAGTCGAGTGATATCCCTTGAATACTCTTAAGGTAAAAAGAGTCTTTTAAAAATTCATCCAGAATATGGAGAAATCTTAAATGAATTTTCAATATTTAATTTATAAAATAATATAAATTCTAATAGACCATTAAAATTAAGACTAAGTCAAATAACATAAGATTAAAAATGATACAAATTTTGGGCATTGCAAAGGTGCTATATCCTTTCTTACACGTAAATGAGCTGTCGAACCTAAACTCTAAAAGCACAAACCAAAACCTATTTTCCTTTGGAAAACCAAACTTAGGATTTCTTTAGAAAGATAGAAATAAATAGGTGCCCAATTAGTAATTACACCTAGATAAAAAAAATTGGTGAGGACTCCTTTACTTTAATGTCTAACGACCGAGTCTTAGGAAACATTATAACAGTCATAAATATATTTAATTGGATTTACATAACTATCATATTAAAGATGAGTTCAGGGAAAAAAAACTGAATTTTTTTCTCTAATTGATATGTCGTCGTTTTGAGGTCGATTTTGGTCATGCTTAAGGCAGCCGAATTTTCTCGAAACATGTGTTGCATTGCATGTAAATGGAAAACATATTGAATGACAGTTGCCGTTTTGGCTTTTGCTTTTGGAAAGGCTATTCCAAACATCTAACAATTGTCAAGAACTGTTATACTTTTTTTTTTGAATTCAAATCAGCAGCTTTATTTTTGTTGAGTAGTATATTTTCATTATAAATTACAATCACAATCAGTATATTACAATTCATGAACAGGTAATTATGAAAATCATATTACTCGAACTAGATAAATTAATAAATAACTATAATAAACTAAACAAACTAGTAAATAATTAAACTAACTTAAACTCACACTTGGTGAAACTTGAACATGAGACCTCAAATTTTAGGATCTCCTTTTTGCCACTAAACTAATGCTTCATTGGCAGTCAGCAGCTTTATTTATGTATTAATAAAGTGTACATCTAGCTCCAAAACATTATTTGGAATTGATGGAAAGTATCGGCTGAGAACATGTTAGAGCAAAATTCAATAGTAAATTCGCTGCTTCATCGCCAGATCGGTAAGTATGGAGGAAGCTCCATGCTCGAAAACATTTTGACATCTTCTTTACATTGTGCAGTATTAATCCCAGATGTGATAAATCTTCTGCAACAGTACTTAGTTTTTGGCAAACGATTAAAGCATCTCCTTCAATCTCAGCCTTCGAGAGCCCCAAATCCAAAGCAAATTTAGTCGCCTCCTTGGTTGACATCACTTCCAGCATCAAGCTCTCAGTTTTCTAGGGAAGAATACAAACCGCAACTCCTAGCACTTGACCGGCGCAATCCCTTGCCAACAGACTGATACCTCCCCTGCATCCCACCTTGTTAATGGCTACATCATAATTTACTTTGGAAAATCTTTGTGTCGGTGGTCACCATGGGTGTAAACACTTAATTTTGTCCAAAATAATAAATATATTTGAATCAAACCTCATTTTAACCTTAATAATAAATTCAATTTAATGATATATTTGAATTGATTTGTCAAAAATAAATTTTAAGTGAGGTAATGTTGGTAATGTTGAAAATTAATTTATAGTTTGAATATGTGAAAATTGAATTCTTACTTTCAAAATCAATTTCAAATTTATCTTAAATAACTCGTTCTTTTCTTTGATTTATTGAAATTAATATCATTTGGGTTAAAGGCCAATGAGCCCAAATTAATTGAATCGGAGCTGATGAAGCTAAAGTTTTAAACCGCCATCTTCTAATTTTGATATTTAAATTAAGTTATCTTTATTTTATTTTATTTTATTTTAGAATTAAAAAAAGTCAAGAAAATATATACCTAATTTTTAACTATTTTGTTTTTTAAAAGAAAAATTTTAAAAAAATGTTGCCGGTGCCGACTGTCAGCCAAAATCAAGCTGACTCCATTGACAAACACAAAAGAACTTGAAAGTCATCTGCTAAAGGGGTTACAATCCTGGATTTCAGGGATTTCATCCGTTTTTCTTGACTAAAAATACCTATTAAATGGCTCGAAGGAGGCCGGAGAAAAGAGGAGGAAACAAAGAGAAAAGAAAAAGAGCTTGAAAATGGAACCCAAAAATTTTTTTTTTCTCTCTGCCATCCGCCAAAACACACACCCGAGAACACAGAGGAAGGAATTTTTCCACACCAAAAAATAAAAAAAATGAGCACTGGCACAACAACACAGATCCAAATATCTGAGAATCAATAACCCAAGAAAAAAGGTAGATTCAATCTAAATGGTAGAATATCTTCAAAAGAAGCATAGAAAATAAAAAAAAGGGACAGAACAGGCGAAGCAACTTGGCTCGGAGGAAGACACGCGGTGGCCACGATCAGAAGAGGAGCGGGTGACGACGCCGTTGGTGACTGGCTGGCGGCTGATCTGCGAAAAAGGAGAGATCCGATCAAAAAAAGAAAAACGAAAGAGGAAGGGGAAGGGGAATAAGCTTTACCCAAACAGAGCACTGTAAGTACGCTCTCCCTCTTACATCGCTACTTGCTTTTTTTTTTTCTTTTGTTTTAATATGTCGTTTGTGGTGTGCACTGTGTATCTAGAATATATTTGTAGTCTGAACTTAAATTATGGGTTTTGGGTATTGGCATTTGTTGGGTAAAAGCTAGGGATGGGCTTAACTTATGTGGGATTTGTTTGTTTGGGTTTTTTTTAAATACATTTTTTAAGTTGGGCTTATCAAGTATGGTGACCTTTCTTTCTTTTTAATTCATGTTTTCTATACATGGGCTTGTTAAATACTGATTTTTTTAACCTAAAAATGATTTTGGCACTTGAAATATATGAGAGTAATACGTTTTAGGCCTCCTGGAAGTACTTTAATTTAATAAACGTTAGCCTACAACTTGATACGGATATAGATTTTCAGGTAAGAATAAATTTATAAATGAAAAATAAATATGTGATAAAAAAAAGGTTTTCAAAGAAAATTGTAAAAGAAAACCTTTGAATAATAATAATAATAATAATAATAATAATAATAATATGCTAGTATACAATGTTTTAAAGCCTTAAAGTGAAAGATAAGCATGTTTCAAATTTAATCAAAGTGTTGAAAAATTTGGAACAAAATTAATAACACTAGAACTAAGAGTCTCTACCCATCCTAAAATAAAAAATAAAAGAAAACATCCGATCAAAGTGTTGAAGGGTGTAGAAATATTTTCACCATTTTCCCACTTATAAATATTAGATAAAACGTTAGTAAATTAGTCCAATTAAAATAAAAAAATTAATTAAGAGGACAATAATAATGAATAATCCTTAAAAAAAATTACTTTTGACATAATTTGCTTTGCAGTTAAATCTATAAACCTAGAAATGAAAGAGGTTCATCTATAGAGATTAAAAATAAATCTTTAATTAAAAAAATGATTTTTCAAATTTGACCAAAGTGTTGGGAAATTTGGATCAAAATTAATGACTTCAATCCTCTACATTTGATCAAAGTGTTGAAGGCTATAGAAAAATTTTCGCTAAAACTTATAAAGATTAAATAAAAATATAGTGAATTAGTCCAACTCAAAATTAAAGAAAGCGATAATAATGAATAATCCTTAAATCAAAAATGTAAATTTTCTTAGATAATGACAGTAAATGAAACTCCAACTAGAATAAAATTTCGCAAGTGTGTGATATTTAGAAAATTCTAGGCATGAAGATGTTCCTTTTAAATTTAACCAAAGCGTTGAAAAATTCGGAGGAATAATTTTAATATCAAAGTTTTATTTATAAAAAATAATAATAAAAAATAAAATTTAATAGTAAATTTTAATTGAATTTTTTAATAAAATATTTAATTAATCTGACGACGGAGCCTCTTCACAAGGATGAGTGTGTCCCGTGAATACTCTTGAGGTAACAAAATTTCCTTGGGAATTCAATCAAAGTGTTGGAGAATATCCTAAGAAAAATGACAATATTTAAATAATCAAATATAAATAATAAAAAGAAAATTTTAATTAAGAATAAAAGACCATTTAAATTAAGATTGCTTAAGATAAAATATGATAATTGGTACCGTCCATCAGACGGGCGTTGTGCGGGCGCTAATACTTTCCTCACACGTAACCGTACTCTCGAACCCAAATTTCGAAACATAGATCAGTGTACTTATTCTTAGTTTTAAATAGGTGGCCAATCACACCTAAGTTAAAAAAATGATTGGTGGCGACTCCAAAACTTTACATTTAGCGATTAGGTCCCTAGACAAAAATCGTTACGATAATGGGAACCTAGTTACAATGGTCTGTACTTCTTGTGTTCCATCAGCAACAACATTAAGTGTTCCAAATACTTGTGCAAAATTCCTAGTTTCCATTATTGTTCTGCTTGGATCATGTACAACTGCAGTAAAAACCTCCTTATCCCAAGCATTCCAGATATGCCACAACAAGACAGCGAACAACTGCAATTTCTCCTGAGTCATATTAAGTAGGGCATGGGAGAACCAGTTGGTATCTTGGAAATCCTGCATTGGAAATTCCAGGTTGAAATGCTTCCACACCTCCTTAGCCTTTAGGCAATCCTTTAGTGCATGAGTTACTATCTCACTGCATTGTCCACACCTCACATATGTCATTGTGATATAATAGCCTCGTCCATTTAGAGTAGTTGACATTGGCAAGATTTCGTACTAGCATTGCCACAAGAAAACTTTAATCTTCTTTGGTAGGACTAATCCCCAAATAATATTCCAAACTCTTGCTTCTCCTACAACAACACCCGAGACGTGAAGATCACCACATAACATGGCAAAACTTGTTTTTATAGAATAACACCCATTAGTGGAGTGTCTCCATACTAACTCATTTGAAACTAAAGAAAAAGGAAGGGGCAAAGCTAGGATGTTATTTGTCTCCTATTGCTCAAATAAAGACCGTTACCATTTGCCCATTCCAATCCCTAAAGCACTGTCAATAAGATCCTTCACCATTACACTTGAATTTTAAGGACCCCAAGGAATCGTAGGTAGTCCTATTGATGTACATGGGAGCCACAGGTCATACCAAACTTGAACAAAAACACCTGATCCTATTCTTCTTAGTAATCCCTATTGAAGTACTTCTTTCTAGCACATATGCTCCCCTAAACAAAAGATGGCTGAGAATCAACCATGGCTTCCAGGAAAGACTTACTTGGAAAATGCTTCGCTTTAAGCACAACATACATTAACGAGTCAAAATTTCTCATCTGTCTCTAACCCTGTTTGGCTAAGATTGCCAAGTTAAACATGTGCATCTCCTTGAAGCCTAAGCTGCCATCCTGTTTCTTCTAGCAGAGAGCATTCTAACCTAACCAATGTATGCCTTTTCTATTAGAATTTCCTCTCTACCAATATCTAGTGATCAGTTGGTTGAGTTGAGTACTCAAAGTCATAGGAAATAAGAAGGAGGTCATTGCATAAGTTAAGGTAGATTGCACCACAGATTTGATAAATACCATATTGCCACCTGCTGATAATCGCACCCTTTTAGTTTAGCTTCCATCCTATCTTTAATTTCTCGAAAAGCATAGCGTTTTCGCCTAGCCACAAGAGTAGGCAAATCGAGGTACTTCTCTACATAGTCGTACGCTTGTACAACGAGCATACCTTACACCATTTGTCTCCTATCCTCTGTGATACCAGCATTGAAGAACAACTTTGATTTTTGGAAATTGATTTGTTGTTCAAAGACACCTTCATATTGCACCAACATAACTTTTAATGCATTGACCTCTTTGCTTGTTGATTTGGTAAACAAAATGTAGTCATCAGCAAATAGCAAATGCGTAAGGAAAGGTCTCGATCTACTTACACGTACTCCAAATAAGGATCCTACCATGGTTTGTCACGCAATTAACTAAGATAACCCCTCATAGCAAAGTAGGAATAAAAAAGGGAATAGTGGATCCCCTTGCTTAAGCCCCTATATGGAAAGAAATCCTCTGTAAGCATGCCATTTACCAAAACTGAGTAAGAGACAGTTGATACACACTTCATCACAAAATCTATCCATTCAGGATGAAAACAAAGTTTAAGCATCATATGTGACAAGAACCTTTACTCTACCCGGTTGTATGCTTTACTCATATCGAGCTTCAAGGCAAAAGACCTAAGTTTCCTATATCGTCTTGTGGACAAAGTATGGAGTACTTCATAGCTACAATAACATTGTCAACTATAGATCTCCCAGGAATAAAAGCTTATTGCGTTTGACTGATACATTTTGGCAACACTAGTTTCAGTTGATTGGTTAACACTTTTGCAATAATCTTATAAAAGATGTTGCAGAAGCTTATCAGGCGAAACTACAAGATATTTGTGGGGTTCTTACATTTTGGGATATTGCATATACAAGTTTTATTAATGCTTTAGACACTGGACTCACCCTTTGGAACACCTAACAGTAGTTAGCAACATCATCTTCAATCAAACTCTAATGCTTCTAGTAAAACAAAGTTGGTAATCCATTTGATCCAGGGGATTTTAGCAGCTTCATTTGAAACAACGCTGTCCGAATTTCTTCTTTGGTGAAAGGCGACAATAGCAACTCATTCATTTCAACTGTTACTTGTGGTTGTATAAAGTGCATGATTGTGATTAGGTCAATTGAAGTTGTTGTTTTGAACAACCCTCGAAAATACTTTATAACAACATCCTTAATGGAATCTCTTCCCTCTTGCCATCAACCAGAATCATCAAATAAACCTATAGTTGTATTTTGTCGTCGACGTTGAATGGCTTGTTTGTGGAAGAAAGTCGTATTTCGAGTCCCTTCCTTAACCCATTGAATAAGCGATCTTTGTTGCTAGTAGAGCTCCTCCTTGGCCAGCATATCATCCATCACTTTCTTCTTTGCAATGATTGCCAACAACACATCATTATTGACACTCTGGTGAGACAACTTTAAGAGTTGTTCATGCAATCGCTCAATCTCATGTCTTGGTATATGAAATGTATTTTTTCCTCATCTCTTGAGATGTTGCATTATATGTTGAAGTCTTGATAGCAAACAAGGATGTGTTCATGCAATCGCTTAATCTCGTGTCTTGGTATATGAAATGTATTCTTTCCTCGATATATGAAATGTATGCTTTCCTCATCTCTTGAGATGTTGCATTGTATGTTGAAGTCTTGATAGCAAATAAGGATGTGTTCCACTATTCCAGGCATCTTTGAAAACTTCATAACATCTAACATCCCTTACTTTTGTTGTTTTTCTTGAGTTTCAATTAAAAAAAATCCCGAAAAGAAGGGTTTGGAAAGAGAAGTCAAAATTGAAGATAAAAGAAAAAAAAAGGAAAGGAAAAGAAAGAGGAAGAGGGGGTTTTTTCATCTCCAACTGTGGTGGTTGAAATAAGGAGTGTCTGCTTTCAAATTACAAAGAGATGGAGTTCTTGCTGGACTCAAAAGCAAGCAAAAGGGTTTTATAGACCAACAACAACCATTTGACATTTGGAGCCTTTGACCCTAGTTGAGCTGTGTTCCACGATTGCCCTAATGCACCACTATTGAATATTAAACTTGAACTTATCCAGATTGTTAGTACATGTATGGTATTAATGCATCTAGTCATTCATGAATTTAGTCATTCATGAAGTTGGTTATTCATAAATTTAGTTAATGTAGGTGCATGTCCCTAATTAAATGTATTGAGTCCAGAATTATCCTATGAGTAGTATAAAGAGTCATGTAATTAAACAGTTGTATGCAAGTCAAATTCATAAATACAAGTTTTTCATTTCAAAAGACTTCCTCTTCTCTTCTATACTTTGTGAGAAATTGAGTAAGTGCCTACCACCTTCTAACATAATGGCATCAGAGCTAGGATGACATCAAAGGTAGCTTCTCTTTCTTTCCAATATCCTCGGCTCAACAAACTCAACTATGAGAATTGGGCACTTAGAATGAAGGCCTTACTTGGTTCCCAAGGAGTATAGAAAGGTGTTAATAAAGGTTTTGTAGTTCCCAATGATGAGGGAGCTCTTACTCTAAACAAGAAGGAAGCTTTGGAGAAGGAATGGAAGAAAGATCAATGTGCTCTCACTATCATCCATCAAGGCTTGGATGATGATATGTTCGAGAAGATTGCAAATAAGACTATATCTAAACAAGCATGGGAGATGCTTCATAATTCCGTAATGGGAGTTAAGAAAGTAAAGAAAGTTAAACTTCAAACTCACAAGGCTGAGTTTGAATCACTTTTTATGAAGGAAAGTGAATCGATTCAAGACTACTTTACAAGAGTCTTGGCGGTGGTGAACAAAATGAAGTTGTTTGGAGAAACTTTACCAGCTATATATCTGACTAAGAAAATTCTTCATTCTCTCAACATGAAATTTAGCCATGGCAATTAAAGAGTTTAAAGACTTGGAAGCTATGTCTGTTGATAAGTTAAATGGGTTTTTGCGAGCTTATGAGGAGAGGATGAATCGTGGCAAGCAAGAGCAAGTCTTACAAGCAAAGATGGGTTTGAAAAGAGAAACTTCTAGTAGAGGCCATGGTTAAGGATGTGGTAGAGGTCAAGGTCGTGGACGAGGCCATGGTAAAGGAAGAGGACAAGATGAGCAATCTTCACCATTTGGAAAAAGAGGCCAATCATTTACGAAAGGCCATGGAAGAGGAAGAGGAAGAGGCAACTATGACGAGCATGACAAGTCACAAGTTGAATGATACTCTTGTAACAAGCTTGGTCATTATTCTTGGGAATGTCAATCCAAGAAAGTTGATGAGGAGTCCAAACTTTTTGAGTAAAAAGATGTCAATGTGGAGGAATCCTTGCTTCTAGCTTTAAAAGATGAATATATGGATGAGATGAGTGTATGGTATCTTGACAATGGTGTCAGCAACCATATGACGAGTGATAGAAGCAAATTTGTGGTGCTTGATACAAGTAAGAAAGGCTCTATAAGCTTTGGTGACAACACAAAGGTGGAGATTAAAGGCAAATTGCAAATGTATGATTTTGCTTGAGACAAAAGATGGAAATCATAAAGTTCTTTGGGATGTTCATTACATTCCAAAGTTGACTAGAAACATTCTAAGTAATGGTCAACTTTTGGAAAGAGGTTATAAGATTCATATGGAAGATCATACACTTTAGTTTAGAAGTCAAGACTCTAATCTTATTGCTAAGGTAACTAGGACGAAGAATCGAATGTTCTTGTTGAACTTGAAGAATGGTGGTGCTATGTGCTTGAAGACTTGTGTCAATGATCCATCATGGGTTTGGCATATGAGGTTTGGCCATTTCAATTTTGGAGAACTTAGAGCCTTGGGACAAAAAAAGATGGTGAAAGATATTCCAACAATTAATCACCTCGATCAATTGTGTGAAGCATGTTTACTTAGCAAGCACTCAAGAATGAACTTCCCGAAGTAACCCTTATCAAGGGCCACCAAGCCACTCCAACTCATTCATGCTGACATTTATGGTTTTATCAAGCCTCAATCTTTTGGTAAAAGCTTTTACTTTGTGCTTTTCATTGATGATTATAGTAGAAAGACTTGAGTTTACTTCTTAAAACAAAAATCTGAGGCTAAAGCTTCTGTTGAAAAAGAGAATGGGTATGAGATTAAAGATTTGAGAACTGATAAGAGTGGTGAGTTTACATCTAATGAATTTAAGAATTTTTGTGAGTTGCATGGTATTCGGTGCCCTTTAATAGTTCCAAGATCACCCTAACAAAATGGAGTTGCTGAGAGAAAGAACCAGACAATTCTTAGTATGGTAAGGACATATTGAAGTCAAAGAACATGCCAAAGTAGTTTTGGGCTGAAGATGTTACATGAGCAGCATATCTTTCAAACCGCAGTCCAACCAAGAGCTTGAAGAATGTGATGCCACAAGAAGCATGGAATGGATGGAAACCAAGTGTTACATATTTGAGAGTTTTTGGATCCATTGCTTATGCCCATGTTTCGAAGCAAAAGAGATCCAAGCTTGATGATTAGAGTCGAAAGCTTATTCTCATTAGCTATGATGAGAACTTGAAAAGATACAAGTTGTTCAACGCAGAGAATGGAAAGATTGTGATAAGTAGAGATATGGAGTTTGATGAACATGCATCATCCGGCTGAGCGAAAGGTGCTAAAGAAGAAGGAACCTATGATTTTCTTCCATACTTTGAAGAGAAAGAAGTAGCCATCCAAGAAGTTCAAGCAGAAGCTACTCCACCAACCACTCCACTTTCATTTACTTCGAAGTCATCTTCTTCGGACTCATCTTTGAGTGAAAAAACCTAACACATCGAAGTCTTGATGATATTTACAATGTAACTCAAAGGTTAGATGATATAAATTTATTTTGTTTATTTGTTAATGATGAATCTTTGAACTTTGAAGATGCCAAATGTGGGGAATATTCATTTAAGTCCGCAAATAGTGAATTTTGAGCTGCTCATAAAAAAGAAATTCCTCCGATTAGTTTCTCCAAGTGATCATCAAGTTATTGGTATTAAATGGGTATACAAGGCTAAGAAGAATGCCAAAGGAGACTAAAGGCTACTAGAAAAAGCAAGGTGTTGACTATAAAAAGGTGTTTGCTCCTATTGCTCGCTTGGAGACAATCTGATTGTTGATTTCCCTTACTGCCCAAAATTGTTGGAAGATACACCAGTTGGATGTCAAGTTTGCATTTCTTAATGGCTATCTTGACGAAGAATTCTATATTGAACAACCGATGTGTTATGTTATTAAGGCCATGAAGACAAGGTGTTAAAGCTGAAGAAAGCATTGTGTGGGCTCAAACAAGCACCAAGAGCCTAGATTAGTCTACTTGACAAGTACTTGCAAAAAAATATGGTTTTTTCTAGATACCAGCATGAGTATGCTCTTTATGAAAAAGAAGAAAATAGACATGTTTTATTTGTTTGTGCTTATATGGATGATCTTATCTTTATAGGAAATAGTCTAAAGATGTAAGATGATTTCAAGAAGGCTATGGCTTAAGAATTTTAGATGAGTGACATGGGGCTCATGTCTTATTATTTGAAGATCCAGGTAAATCAAATGGAAGAAGGCATTTTTATCTCACATGAAGGCTATGTTAAAGAAGTGCTTAAGAAATTTAACATGCTTGATTGCAAGCTCGTGAACACTCCAATTGAATGTGGAGCAAAGCTATCCAAGATCAAGGGCAATGAAGAAAAAGTTGATTCAACCATGTTCAAGAGTCTTGTGTTAGATATTAACTCAAATCCTGTATTAATGAATATATTAATGAGTATATATTTAGTAATAAATATATAATTTAATGAGTAACTGGGAGAACAAGTAATAAGGCTCTACAGATATAAAGTGGTCTCTAGAATTAGAGAGATATAAAGAGATGTAATAAAAAAGTGATCTCCATGTGAGAGAGGGGTTTATAGGGATTTGAGAAGAGTTGGAGGAAACATCGGGTTAATACTATGGAGCAAGGAAACTGGATTTATTTCGGGGCTTGACGTAGTGTTTGTTTTGGAGTATTTTGTACTCTTTGTAATCTCTATAATTTATAATGGATTTTCTCTTGTCCGCAGATGTAGGCACTTGGGCCGAGTCATGTTAAATTTTGCCTATTATGTGTGCAATTTAATTTCGCATTGATCTCATCTCGGTTTGGAATACGTATCTACTTGAAAAATCTCAATAACTGGTATCAGAGCTATTGTTCGAGAATTATTATGTGCAGTGATAATAATTCGGTTCAGGGTATTTGTTGTTGCAGATTGTTTTCATGAAATTGAGGACATGCAAGAGAAGAGTTGCTTCAACAAGGTGCCAGTTGCAGGTGGAGCCGATATTTTGAAGGAATTTAAGTCAAGATGGAGATTCTTAGATATTAACTTAAATTTTATATTAATAAGTATATTAATGAGTAAATATTTAGTAATAAATAGATAATTAATGAGTAGCTTGGAGACCAAGTAGTAAGGCTATATAAATATAAAGTGGTTGTCGTAACGTATCAAGTCCTAGAACCTAATCTGTTAGACTTAAATTCAAGAGCCATCACCAACCATTTTTACCTAAGGTGTGATTGGTCATCTATTCTTGTCTAAAAATAAAGCATGGTCCACGTTCAAAAATTCTTAGACTCGGGAATATGGTTACGTGTAGGAAAGGATTAGCACTCTCACAATGCCCATCTTAAATAGTACAAACTAGTTTTAGGTTATCTTTATAATTTGCCTTGTGTTTATATTAATTTCAATATGCTTATATATTGAGAAAATTTCTAAGATTTTTCCAACGATTTGGCTCCAACCTTAGAAATTCTCCTAACCTCAAGATATTCAAGGAGTCTCAATTGACTTTCTTGAACTCCATCGTCAGATAAATTTAAATATTTTATGAGATTCCTATTTTTCCTAATCTTGTCTCTAATTTTGACTCCATATTTATTTTATAAATTTCTTAGATTTTCTAATTTATTCTAATTATTTTTATATTCTTATTTATCTTACTTTTAAGAAATAAACATGAATTATGTTTTATTGAAAATTTACTTTTAAGCGTCCCATCAATTTGGCTCAACCCAAAAAGAATATCTCACCTAGAAATTTTCAAGGAGTTTCAATTGACTTTCTTGAAATTTCATCATTGGCATAACTCATATTTACTCCTTTTCATTTACTTTATTTATTATAATTCTATCTATTATTTATATACTTTATCTTATCTTATTTATTTATTTATCTTTATTTATTAGCTTGTCCTTGTTTGCTCATTTTTATTTATCTATATCTAATCCATCTATCCTATCTTACTCTTATTTTTATTTATCATAAATAAATATGAATTAATTAAAAAAAATCTTTCAAAAGTATTCCATTAATTTGGTTTAACTTACGAAAGATTTTTTCACCTAAAAACTTTCAAGGAGTCTCGATTGACTTTTTCGGGAATTCATCCTCGGTATAATTCATATTTATCTTATTTACTTTATTTTTATTTTTTTATTATCCTTATTTAACTAGCTTTTTCATCCTTATCTTTATATTTTTAATATTTTTTATTTTCTATCTATTTTCTATCTAACAAAATGAATACCATTCCAAATCATAAATCATTTGTTATAAATCCTATATTAAATCACTTCAATTAATCATGAAAAATTATAGTATTTAATTAAATACTAGTTGACATGCAAATCAAATTATCCTATCATAACATTGTTGTCAAGGCCCCGCTCGTTTCCCTGGCCGTTGGCGAGCATCCCCTAGGAGCCTTCGCCCCAGGTTTACCTCGACACGTGAGGTTGGTGGTCACCCACACCCACTTACGTACTGTCTGTTTCGGCGGTCGCCCACCTCACAGCTTTGTCCCAAGGGTCCTGAAGAACTCAGGATAATTCCCTTGAGCGCGTTTCTAAGGCTCGAACCCTGGTACCTTTAAGTACCCGAGCCTTACGCTCATCTTACCATTTGGAATGCTAAGATGAGCGTAAGGCTCGGGTACTTAAGGGTACCAGGGTTCGAGCTTTAGAATCGCGCTCAAGGGAATTATCCTGAGTTCTTCAGGACCCTTGGGACAAAGCCGTGAGGTGGGCGACCACCGAAGTGGACAGTACGTAGGTGGGTGTGGGCGACCGCCAACCTCACGTGTCGAGGTAAACCTGGGGCGAAGGCGCCTAGGGGATGCTTGCTGACGGCCAGGGAAACGGGTAGGGCCTTGACATAAAAACGCATGTTTTTATGTCAAGGCCCCGCCCGTTTCCCTGGCTGTTGGCGAGCATCC